>CAMRHE010000533.1:0-600000 GCA_947044405.1 Leptodactylus fallax
AGTTACATGGACCACATGTTGAGAACCAAGGACACTTAAAGTTTATCTTGTATACTTGACCCTACTTCGCTAAAAGAGAAAAGGACAAGTCTTACATTTTTACAAGTTTAGTATTTTAATTAATGCATAGATTTTTTTTAAATTTATGGGCAATTTTCTTGTTTTTGTTGCCTATGAACAAAAAAAAACACCCCAAACAAGTTCAGTAAGCTTTTTTCAGAAAAATAACTACAATGATATTGGGTTGTTGTTTAAATATATAACTAAGTGATAAATGTAGTAGAGGAACAACTAAAATTTAACCCCTCTATGTGATATGAGCACGAATCCCTAACTAGCTAACTAGTGCAGCCTTAAATTCCATAGACACCCGTCTAGGTGGCGATCTTTTCATTTAGACCCATAACACCTTACTAAGCAAATTAAAAATATTATAGGAACACAACCATAGCGATATTTCCAGGGTTAGGTATTTGTGTTCATATCAAATAGAGGGGTGGATTATGATTTAAAGTGAATTTACCACCAATAACATACATGTGAATGGACTCCTATTCATTTCCTATGGTTTAATCATTTATTAGTAGAGCTTATATATTTTGTGGCTATCACAGGTTTTTATGAATATTTATTAAAAGTTCAGTAAGCTGGCATCAGGAGAAGGAATCATATCTATCTGATGTAGGCTTACTTGTCCCATCACCCAGCTATTGAGTACTGTGAGGAAACTGCCCATCATAGCTGGTGGCAGGAGGAGAAAACCTGCATAGAACATATCACTGGCTGAGCAGGCTGTTGGCTATAATGGAGGGCATGCGGTGAGTTTAACTGAAGTGCCAGATGGGGCAATGCCATATAGGAATGCTGTATCTTGTACTTCAGTGTGGTGGGGCCATTTAAACCTCTAAGGCTAAATAAAGACCCACGTTGCGGAAACACAGCTTTTTTGTTGCAGGAGTAGATTGAGTAGAAGGTAGAAGTAATAAGTACTTCCTATATATTTCCCATTATTTTTGCAGACATTCTTGGCTTTGGTGCAAAAACACACACACACACACACACACCACCTTTTCCTTATATACTCAGTTATTGCTTGTATTTGCCGGTATTTATATTTTACAAGTTCTATACCGTTTTAGCGAAACATGCAGGTTAGGACAGAATTTGTATGACTTATGAGATAGGGTCCACTATTGCATAGGGACAATACGGGGTCCAGTGCATTAGGGTCAGGTTTCTGTAGGGGCTTCAGTCAGTAAGGGCTTGGCTCCGAAGCTGGGTTCTTTAGGGTGGAATAGGCCTCAAGTAGAGTATAATAGGGACAGAAATGGTCCATAACTATCCCTGAATCCACACACTACATTTTTTTGATTAGCATGTCAGCACTGACAACGGACCTCCCCTCACTAGAACCACTACCCTTGACCATTCAAACAGTTTTCTGTTCCTTATAGGGATTTAGGGTTTGGTTTAGTTACCATTTGTATGATACACCTCATACCAACTGTCAAGCACAGTGAAGCATGATGATTTGGGCTTGTTTTGCAGCCACAGGCCCTGGGCATCTTGCAATCATTGACTTTGCCATGAATTCCTCTGTATACCAAAGTATTTTAAAGTCAAATGCGAGACCATGTATCCAGCAGCTAAAGCTTTCCTGAAACTGGGTCATGCAACAGGACAATGAACCCCAACACTCCAGCAAATCTATAACTATATTGGACAGGGCTACCTGTTTGACTTTGGGCCACTCCCAAGGGTATTGTTTATCCCCTTCCTGCCGGTTACATTTTTCGATTTTGACTCCCTGCCTCCCAAACTTATTTTTCCTTTCACAGAACCATATAAGGGCTTAATGTTTGCCGGACAAGTTGTATAGAATAAGAAATGTTACCATTATGAAGAACAATGTACTGGGAAGCTGGCCCTGATTGCGGGTATTAGTGCTGGGCGTCAGCTGAACAATACAGCAGACTCGATGGCTATGACGGCCACTCAGTGCCTGAACTGCCGCCAAATTTAAATACTTGACATCCGCTGTACTATTACAGCGGATGTAGGGAAGGGGTTAAAATAGCCTCCAATATCCACCCTGTAAGCCCCATATGGGGAACTGGACTTCAAGATAGTGACCTGTTTATGTGAGACTGATAGTCATACAGAAAACCATTACTTCAAGTTATTGCTGCTTCTGGTTTTACAAGTTATATAGCTAAGGGCAGTGTCTGCCTGAAACATCAGTGTTCCAGTGTGTAAGTGGTTTTAATTGCCTCCAATAAATGCTAAGTATTTAGTGGATCAAAGGTGTGCTGGACTTTCCTCCTATTACTGGTGTTCCATGTGCTGCGGCATTTCCTTGCACCCAGCTGACCCTGCTTAGACACTATAGCTTCTACATGTGGTGAGTGGAGATTCTCCATGTATTGTTGACTTGTTTTAGTGTGGTTTTTTTTTTTTTTTTTATTACAAAAAAAAGAAGGAGGAGGAAAGACTGGAATCTGTTGAGTTTTCATCTGGAGGTTGCATTTACCCATTTTAAAGAACCAGATTTTTAAAATTATGTCCTGATACAAAAAGTCATGTTTTTTTTTAGATGACTATAAATGTTAAGTTCTATTATTTCTAATGAATATTCATTATTATACATGAGAAATTTATTTAGTCGGCATCAGAGTGGGTAATAGAAAAGTCAGAAGTCTTGCTTACTGACCACACAACTGTGATTTATCATGAAAATCAGTCTTTTATGCTGTTTTAGGTAATTTTTAAACAATCACATGCATAAAATAAGGTGTGGTCTAAATGCTTGTGAATTTAGCAGGCATTACATTCATATTTCACAAGGGAGAGTCACAGCTTATACAACATTACTACTTGGGTAGTCAGTTTCACTGATGTCTGTGGTCACTGATTCCTCAAGAGTTACATGAGATCACAGAAGTCCATCAAGTTATAGCAAATATTTAACCCGTAAGTGCTGTAAAATGATAGTACTCACAGTCTATCATATACAATGGTTGTAGCAGGAGAATGACAGGGCTGCTCATTTCAATATATTGACTAAATTAAGAACATGTTAAAGAGGACCTTTTACCACCTCCAACTTCAACTGCATTTGGAATATTTTCTCAAGCCCCTACTCTTGAGAAAATCGATGCTGTTAATTTCAACACCTAATATACTAAATTAGGCTCCTTACTGTTAGGTGGGTGGGTTTCTGTCTGTCTGCTCCTGCCCACCCCACAGTAGAGAGCCTAATAAGCATATTGTTTGCTCAGGAACAGTGGAAGCTAGAGAATTCCAAAGGCCCCAAAAATCATTGGAGCAGGATATCAAGAGTTGGAAATGGTGGAAGTGGTGAAAGGTCCCATTTAAACTTAGAGAAGCAGCAAAGTGGCATCTCTACAGACCAGTCACAGTACATGTCTTATTTACAGAATAAAGTTATGAAAATTAAAATGGCACCCAATTCTTTTTTGGTTTAAGTAACTTTACTACTATAAAACACACTCCCCTCAAAAACAAAGCATACAGTACAGTGGAACTGCCTTAAATAGAAGTAGTAATAGCAGCCAAATGCAGAACTGATACTCAGAGATGAATAGTTATTTTGCATTGTAGGCATGTTCAACTGCAAAGATCTTTTTTTGTCTTGAAGGGAGTGTAAGCAGGAAAATCAGCATCAAGATAACAGCAGTACCTTATAAGGCTGCTCCTACACTTTCCAAAGATGCCTTTTATTCTATTGAAGCTCCATTTTCATGAAAACAAGGATTTAATTTGCATGCAAATTAGCTTAAAAGGGCTTTAGGGGCATTTCTTCTTTACTCTCTGCTCTAGATAACATCCCCTAACCACCACCCATCTCCAACCCCCACTGCTTGAGTGACTGTCACACTTTAAACCAAAAAATAAAGAAGAATAATCCCAGCAATCTATGAAAATAGAAGTCTACATTACATACCACTAGACAGTGAAAATAAGCGACCCCAAATGTGACACACGGAAGGAACAGACACGTGCTTCACCAGTTGGATGCTTTTGCTCCTGACAGCCTCCAACTGGCAAAGCACGCATTGGGGTATTTCCCTTCCTTCCGAGGGCTGTACTTTGGCTACTTCTGGTGCTCAGCATTGGATAGAGAATATATTTTTGTGGCATAACCCCTTTATCAAACAATTCCCTGGTGAATAATCAATTTGCAGACATATCCACACACATTTTAGTTCATATTGGCCATACTACCAAAGATCTTAAAAATAAAATGTAACTTCTCAGGTTAGTCATCAGCAAAAATTAATTGAACTTATCCAAACTTTTTGCAAAGAGGTCAGATGAAAATGTGTGGGGGCCAGCTATTCAGCCTGACATTTTTAATGGTTAGGCAATAAATACCTAAATTGGTAGGGGACTGACACGTCCCATCACTTCCAGTGCCCGTTCTGTACACAATACAGGGCTGAAAGAAGAAAGCTCCATTCGCTGTATAGTGGCCAGGTGCAGTAACTGCAGCTTAGCTCCAACTGACTTCAATAGGTGCCTGGCCCCTATACAGAGGTCAGAGCTTTCTTCTGGCCCTGTATTGTGTGTAGGAAGTGCACCAAAAGCCGCTCCTTATAGATTGGTCTGGGGGTTGGGTGTTTGCCCCCTACCAATCAGATATTTATTATGTATAGACAAAAAAAAAAAAAAAAAAATTAACGCCCAGACAACCCATTAATGTAACCCCTAAAAGGGAGTCTATTACAAAAACACCTTTTTAACTAATGGTACGTTAGAATAGCCTTTAAAAAGGCTATTCTACTCTACCTTCATCCTGTGCTCCGAGCACCCCCCCCCGCATCATAACTTTCCACCGCCCCTTAGCTCATTGTGTTCACTCCCCTCTTCTCCATAACTTCTGCTTTTCGGCACAATCAGCTCTGCTACTTCAGGTTCGGGCAGAGTCTGCTCCAGCTTGCAGCCTCCTCTTCTCTCTTCAGCCTTTAATGGGCTGTGTGTGTGCCACACATCAGGTCATGTCGACATAATGTGTGGTGCATGGGGGCCCCTTGGAGGCCGCAAGCAAGAGCAGGGTTAGGCAAGTGGGGGTCTGGTACGGCTTTGTACATGCCTGGTCTAATGTGTATAGGCACTTTTAGACAATGCTAGGTAATGGTAACGCAAGGCCTACAGAACAACAGTTCTATTTATAAGGTTAGGTTTAGTCTTTCACATGATACTTGCTTATTCCTGAAAGTTTTAGGTAAAACAGCTTTCAACGACCTGCAATATTTGCAGTAGAAACATGCTTTCTGTTCATGCAAAATTCCATAAGTTGCTATACTGTACACTGTATAGTTAAATGCTTGGCTATTAATAGGACTTTTCTGCATAATAGCAGCTTTTTTTTTTTTTTTTTTTTATTTCAATGCAAGTACTTATTACAACTCTTAATACTAGTGATACAATTTACCCTACAGGCTGCAAAAGCTTTTCTTTATGGTGCCACTGAAACGTCTGCAGAATTCTCTTAAGCACATGGTTCAGAGCTGCACACAAGACACGTTTCTGGCCCTATTCAGACATCAAGCACCATATAATTATGCAGAACGATTCTTTTACTGATTAGATAGCAGCTGAAATTACTACATCAAAATGACTCATCGTTTCTGTGATTCCCTCTCTTTATCCGCTGCACTCTAAGTATAGTTAATAACAGGGGCTGTTTTAATTAAGTGCTGATCTTCAATAGGCGCTATTTACAGTATCATGGCCCAACTTCTACAGAGCTGGGGAGAGACTGGCTTTATTTAGACATTTTTTCATTAATCTGCAGGAAAACAATCTGCAAGCTGGCATGTAAGTATAGTTACCAACTGTCCCCATTGTCTAGGTTTTAAAGCATTGCCCTGGCAATGTCCATGAGTATTGGCACAATAAAATTCACACATTGGGGCAGATTTACTAATATTGTAAAATATTTAGACAACAAACTTAGACCAGACTGTCTAAAAATGAGCTATGTTAGAAATTCATGCTGTATTTTTTTGACACAGACACGTCTAATTTTATACCACCTATTGGTTGACTTACAATGCGCCCAAAATTTTGTCCTAAAATTAGTGAACAATTTTTGTGCAGGTTGGGGCACTAAGCAATGCACTAAGCCAGGGGTTGGCAACCCCCGGCACGCGTGCCAATAGGCTTATTTCCTTGGCAGGGCAGCGGTGTGTTCACATATGTCCGGCACAGCTATCTGTTACCCTCCGGCATGGTGCTCACAAGCCTGAGGGAAACTGATGCCAGGAAGGATCCCATAGCTTTCTATGGGATCGGTTCTGGCACAAGAGGCATCAGTTCTGACGCCGGATTTGTGCCTCAGCCGGATGGAAAAACGTTACCTACAGCGTTTTTCCATTCGGCTTCCTTAAAATTTCATTAGCGCCTTGTGAAGATGGATGCGGCATCACCCTGCTTCTGCACAGTAGTAAAGCTGGTAATTGCCGGCTTCACTACTGTACCTGAGTGAATTGCTCAGGATTGGTTAAAGCTATAAAGAAACACTTAGATTCATTTTAAAGATGAGAATCTCCTCTTTAAAATGATACCAAGATGACCATGATCGTCCTTAAACATCCTGAGCAATTAGCTAGTGAAAACGATGTTTGGCATTGACATCCCAATGCACATCTCAATTCCCGACATCGTTTTAACAGTGAATCGCTCTGAATGTGTACGGTCAATCATGGAGATCTTGGTATCATTTTAAAGAAGAGATTCTCATCTTTAAAATGAATCCAGTTGCATCTTTGTGGCCCTAATAGATCCTTAGAAATGGGGCTCTAAAAGTGTCCCCCCCTCCTGTGTCAGGCAGCATCTTAGAGCTAAGGAAGGAGGAGCTGCAGAGGCAATGTTAACTCATTATTGTCTGTGCATAAACTGCAGATTGGGGGGGGGTGTAGTGAGGACTTCTGTCCATGTTATCCCCTCTCCTATCAATCAGAAAGCATACTGTACTTTTGCTCTCTGATAGTCAGAGGGATAATGTAACACCGTCTGAACCTAATCACATAACCAGGAAGTTATTGGCGCTGTGACCCAGACATTTACCATCGTCCAGGTTGCAGCACCAGAAGTGTCGCACCAAACACTTACACAACACATGCACAAAGTCACCAATAAAGTTTACATTTTTTCACTGTCTCTGTCCTGTCCATACCTGATCTTTATAGAATAAAATACGCCACCCGCCTCTAGTGATATCTGTTACACGCTAAAATAATAATAGCAATCACCACTAGTATTATCACCATAATACCGTGTGCAGGGGCCACTATGTGACATAATACCGTGTGCAGGGGTCGTCAGACTTACAATTATTGACTGGCACTCCGAGTACCTCGACTTTGATTTTTTTAATCGAAATCGGCACGCCGAACAAAAAAGGTTGCCTACCCCTGCACTAAGCTATACCCATTTTCTGTTTAGCTACACTTGCTTGTCAAGCACAGTACAAAAAGGGGGAGATTTAATAAGCAGTGTGCCAGAATTCTTGTGTAAATGGCACCAAACACTGTTTAGCATGCCTTGCACCACCATTTGTCAAGTGTTTGACACTTTTAAACATGTTTTGACTTGACAGGATGAGATTTTCCTACCTAGAAAGTTGATATATCATTGAACGTACAAAATGTAATCTGAAGTATATCACACCATGCCTGTTACAAGTAATGTGGCTGGTGACCTATTCAAAACTGGATTGGTAGCAATATTCTATACACAATCAGTGAATCAATCAATCATTCATAGTGACTGGAAAGCATTTTCTCTGGTGCCAGGTTCTATATATATTATATATACACACACAAAATGTCTGTTGAGATGGTTATGTTGTAGTTACTAAAGGCTGTGAGTCTATTTATGTATCTAAATCTCTGTAGCTACAGAGTCAATGGTGGGAGGATGGAGTCACATACATCAGCTGACATATCATGTGATTTGCATTATGTTGTGCATTGGTAGGTTTTAATAATTCTAGGATTTGGCCTTGAGTAAGAGCAATATGGACCCTTGAAGCGTGTAGGATGCCATGTACCAATAAGCTTTTAAAATATGTGACAAAGATATTGGATTTTAACCTTAACGGTGCCGGATCAATGAAACTATGTGCTGTTACTTGTCCTACAACCAGTACTATATGTTGGACTGCTGAGAACCTGGAGAAATATATCCATAGTGGTAATACATGGAGATATGGTAACAGAACCCTTGATAGGCTGCAAACCACAACCACATATTAGGACAAACATGTCCTGAGCAAAGATTTTTTTTCTTCCCTTTTTATTTATTTAAAGAGGACCTCACATCGTCTGGCACCAGCGGTATTATATACCACTGCTGGAGAGCTGAGTGCGCTGAATTTAGCGCAGTGTCGGCTTTCCTGGTATGTGTCCTGATGCTGGAGATATTGGTGTCGTTAGTTTTAGCACAGATCTCTCTCCTCCGTCAGAAGGGTGGGCCTTACAGCCTAGCATCATTGCCAGTCCCCCAACAGTACTCTTTCATAGACTTGTATCAAAGGGGGTGATGACGCTGAGCTGTAAGGCCCGCCCTTATGACAGTGAAAGGATATAGTTATATTGCTAAAACTACTGGCGCCGATATCTCTGGAACCCTGGGGCATACCATCAAAGCTTTCAAAAGAAAGGTCAGGAAGGCACGTCAGCAAGTCTGAAGCTGACCAAACATATTAGATTAATGTTTGTAGGCCTGGCTGATAAGGGGGGGGGGGGGGCATGGACAGGGATAGACTATGCTCCTATCCACCCATTAATGCTCATAAGTATCCCCTTAGGGGCCCCTACACTCTAAGTGGCAAAATTTAGACATTCAGGGGGTTAATGGTGTAGCAAGACTGGGACAGAGGACAAGGCCTCCTGCTGCAGGAGAGCCTGCTGAGACTCACAGTTAGAACATATGCATGAATGACAAAGGGTAGGGAGGAACAGCTTTTGGCTGAACAAGCATTTGTCCAACCGCCATCTAATGTGCATGGCTAATATAAAGGGCTTATTCATACAATGGTGTTCTGTGAAACAGATGAACCATGACCATGCAAATGGAGCTCACTGCAGCACAAAGTTATGATTCAGTGATCCCAGAATGGCTGCAGAGTTACTGTACCCATCACAAAGTTATGTCATTTCAGTATAGTAATGCTTCAGATGTTTGGGAGCTCACAGCATCATAGCTCAGAATAATACAGTGCTTTTCATTCATATGGCCATAGTAAATCCTGGAAAATGTGGCCAGCATACAGACCATGTTTTACAGACAGAATAAGCCCCAAGCCCTTTATTCTCAAATCACATGACATGTAATAAACAGTATTGTAAGTGTAAAAAGCTGCATACTGTATTAGCTGAGATAGGAGTAAAATATTCCTGAAAAAGAAGTGGCCATTACAATTTTTGCAATAAGGAGGAATGTTAATACATCAAAAGTTTTTCTCCCTTTACTCTGGCACTATGCCAGAAGATCTGCAGAAAAACACATACTACTGACATCAATACCAAGGAAAATTGAAAACTTTTTGGACCCTTTTAAAACTAAAAACACTCTGATTTATATGGGACAAGTATCCTAGCATGCCCATAAGAACTACAAAATGTACTGTAAAAGGTGTAGTGTACCATGCACTGTTACCTACTTTGGACAATAAGACAATACAGATTTATTGAGTAGACACCTTCTCAGTTTTTGTTTTATCTACAAGGGTGCAAACACCAGCTACTTTGGAGATCTATACAACCTAATGTGAGGTGGCTGTGTTCTTGTGTCTTGCACCAGTATCCATATCCAAATCAATTTGCTACTTATATTCAAGCTTCAATATCCATACAGTGCAAGTTCAGTCAGAAATCAAATATCTATACCAAGGGCTGGACGTAATTTCATGATTTTGCCAGATCAATGGAGCAGGATTCTGAGTTTGTTCAGAATCAAAAAAACAAAAAAAACAAAACAAAAACACACACACACACAATATTAACCCCATCCCTATAGGCATAGCTAATATTGGGGAAGAGGAGAGGCAGCAGAGTAGGCAGAAAGGTGTGAGAGTCCCAGGAGCAGGACACTGTACTACATAATAGAAGGGGGGGGGGGGGGGAAGTGTTATAGGAGTTACAAGTCAATCCATTTCTGGATGCTGTACTGCAGTGGCAGTACTCTCTGCTCTGCAGAATTTCAGCTGTAAGCTATGCCTGTTTCAACCAGTGCCTTTATTCACACTTAATACCAAGAAAACCCCAAAATACCATCACAATGGGGACAAGTAGCAAGTACTGCACCCAGGGACCCTACAACATTACCTCAGTGTGACCCCCTCTAGGACCTGTAATAGAATTTGGTGCCACAAGCCACAGTGACCAGCAAGGTCACCATCTTAGGCCCTCTGACTGTACCATTTCCACACTGCAAAGCCCAAGGTCATTGAACAATCATAGTGAGCAATAGGTGGTTATGGCAGTCAGTGGCCCCTGTGTCTCATCTTGGTCCACCAATGCTGAGGCCTTGCCTAAGGCTGCTTAGCAATGCATGTCGCAGTGATATACACATCATTGATCAAGGCCTCTAGTTGTAAAAAACTTTAAGTTAGAAAAAAAAACAAAAAAAAACAAAAACACACATACCCACCTATCATCAAAAGCTGTTGTCCCCAATAAAATACATTTGGCATTGCAGTGTGTTGCAACCCTAGGGTAGACACCATATATGGGTGGGGGGGGGGGGGGGGAGATGTTTGAAAAGCAGTCTCTTTTCTGTCCGCATTTTTCAAAGACCTGAATGTTGCATGGCAGAGATGATTAGAGAAAAAAAAAAAAAAAAAAAATTAACACTTCTTCCCCCATGGACAGAAAAATCGTTCATAAGAAAGCAGCCTCAGTGTGATGCTGGAGCTAAATAAGAGTTTTCTATCATAGACAAAGAACTTTATTTACAGCAGTCAATGCATGTCCTCCATGGTCCTAGGGTTGTTTGAGTGCGAAAGGGACAATTCTGGAGTAGATTCTTATGTGCAGTGTATGGCAACTAGACTCCATCCATTCAGGGAGAAAAGCAAGCTACTGACAAAGCCCAGAGGCAAGAAAACTGCTAAACAAAGAAATCTAAAAGAAAACAATGGCTAGAAACTGAGTTATTCCCCATGCACTAAATGAATATGCATATAAAAACACTAATAAATGCACAAATAAATAAGCAGGCAGACTTGATTGAAGTAGAACAGGAACAAAAACAGAAACCACCTCTAAGCTAATCTTTCCCTTTCAGCACATTTAGATAACATGTTTGCAAACATGTACCAATATTATTCTAGTAAATACATTTAGAACAAAGTCAGTCTGCAGTACTATTCTTACTGTCAAAAATGGCAGCACTTTGAAGACAGCAGCCCAATGGAGTCCACCAGATTTAAGGCAAACTGAATTATACAGTTTCACAGGGAAACCTCAGTATGTTTTATGGATGGCACTCAGTCACCAAATATGCACCTATTGTATGATAAAAAAAAAAAAAAAAAAAAAAAAAAAAGAGCTCTACATAAAAAAGTGGAGCTTTCACCCAGTAAGATAACAGACACCAAATCCGAGACCCAAAGGAACAGATTGAGTCAGACTCAACCGGTGTCCATCATTCAGTGTCCTCTGTTTGTTCCTACGACGGAGCAGAAATGGAATGAATGCAGTGGGTTTTTTTTTTTTTATCAAATACACTGCTTTTTGGCTGTATTTTTTGCAGTTGTGACTTATGCGCCCTTTCAATTTCTGGAGTGATCTAATCGGGCACAAGCTTTTCATAAATTCCATGTCATTGCCATGTGTGTTATGTTTTTTTTTTTTTGAAACAGGTGTTTATCAAGGGTGCAACTACATAAAAAAGGGCACAGACACAGAACAGAATGTTATTTAAAGCAGCAAAAAACAAGTGACATCTCTGAAACTGCAAAGATGGCTTCATATCCATTCAGTTGGTCCAATGAAGAGAGCTCCTTTGATTTTTCAGTCTGAGCAAACTGCCAACAAAATCCAAAAAAAAAAAAAAAAAAAAAAAAAAATTCTTAAGGCTACAGCCCCACGTTGCGGAAACAGATTTTTTTTGTTGCAGATTTTGCTGTGGTTTTTTGAGCCAAAGCCAGGAGTGGATTTAGCAGAAGTATAAGAACTTCCTATATATTTCCCATTCCTTTTGCACCCATTCTTGGCCTGGTCTTTAAACAAAAACAACCCCCCCCCTGCCACACACACACACACACACACCACAGCAAAATCTGCAACGAAAAAAAAAAAAAGCTGCGTTTCCGCAACGTGGGGCCATAGTCTAAAAGAAGTGTAGCCAGATCCGCCACACCCTCTGCTCTGCATTTCTGAGAAAGTAATTGAATAATGATTTAGGAAACTGATGTAAGTGTTAAGTGTGCTAACTTTGCATAGTTGTGTGTGTCTTATGCATGTGCAATTGTGGTCTGTAGGCTGCACTGTTTCGTACTTGTCTCCCAGAGTGGAGGGGCTTTGCACCTAAGTTTAATTTTTTAAAAAAGGTGCAAATAAATCCGGAGAACACATGTTCGCCCCAGCAGACACGCCTACTTGTCTCGGCAAAAGTCAAAGTGCAAGCACTTCATAAATCCCACAGACACAAAAAAGACACAGCTCACACCAAAATCCAAGCGCAAACACATCGATAAATGTGCTGCAGTGAGTCTAAAAGAGGCCCAGATCAGTCTACTTTTTGTTGGGAGTGGGACCCTTAATGATCAGCCTACTGGCTTCTTTTTGGAAAGGGTTATTTCTGAAGAGACAACCCCTTTAACATAAGAGATAGCTACAGTAGTCAGAAAGACTATCTGGACGATGTTTGGTGCTTTTTGTGACTTCAGAATAAGTAAAAACAGACTCAACTGTGGCATCCCAGAGCTGGCTATGGCTGGGCTGAGGGTGATCTCTGTGCATTGTATTATTTCCTGTTGCTTCATAGCCTGTGTGACATAGCAGGGGGTCCTGAGTCTCACACAACACAGCGCCACCTAGTGAGCCTCACACATGCATTACACCTCCCATAGGATTGAATAGTAACCAAATGTCCAATGGGAGGACATTGCCTGGGAAAAGGGGAGGAGTCAGCTGATCACTGGGTCCCCATGGTAACACCCCTGCAGGAAGGTCCTGCGTGTGAGGAGTTAGAAGTGTGGAGTGTTAGGAGGAGGAGGTGAGGAGATAAGTGTGATGTCCTGTGAAGAAAGCAGTGAGTTTAGTGCAGGAATCTCCAGTCCTAGACAGGCCCAGGAAGGTTGGAGAGCTGACATACTCCAGCTATTCAGAAGATCCTGTCCCCTGTCTGCCTAGCCATCGCCCTGAAGGAAGTCAAGCATCATTATCTTGTCAGCATGAGACTGTGGAGAGAACATTCTGGAACATGTGCTCCATAGCAAGTATCACAGGATCCAGGGGCCAAGGCCAGACCTGTGGAATATCCTGCCACCCTGACTATTGTACCCCGAAACTCTGAGCTATCAGGACCACATAACGTGAGTGGGGAATATTATGTACTAGTATCATGGTGGGCATCCTCCTATGAGCCAAATAGGAGCCCAGACGCACCTTAGGGCTGTAACACTGAAGTATAAGGGGCTAGGAACACCTTTCATCAAGTCTACCCTGCACCCCAGGACTTTGCTGTGTCACCAGGCGTACCCCGTTGTTTTGTATTGAAGAAACTGTTTAAGCATTTGTGCCTCCACACCCATGGAAGTAAAAGTTCAACTTTACAACCGTTTCTGTGTCTGACTCTGCACCGACAACATCAGGGCGCCCCAAACACCACCAGTCGGCACAGTATAGGGGAAGCGCCCCGGGGGAACAATCACCACCAACATTTGTGCAGCCCCCTCATCACCGGTACCAGTGGTGGTAACGTGGGACAGCACCAGCGCTGCGCCCTCGTGCCCAGAGACCGTGACAAGCCTGTGCTGTTTGCACCCTGCAATCCCAACTGCAGCGTTACCTTCCATCTGGTCACCGCACAACTACAACTATGTTTTGTGTATTGAGCCTAGTAGATTTAGCAGCATCTTACTCGTCAACTGCAGTTCTCCTTTAAATACTGTACTAGAACTGTATTAACTGCAACATGTGACATACCAGCCGCATAGCTTGCTTCACATGACACTAAGTAGTATGAAAGTGCTCAGACAAGAATTTGTAAGTTCAATTAGACAAATTGTAATTGGTAAGCAAATGTATCCAATAGCCCAGGCAACACATGTCTTAGTAAAACAGACAACTGGATAAAAGGATTTTTAGGCCAGGTTCACATCTGCATCACAGTCTTCATTGGAGACTCTGCTGCAGAATCCACCGAAAATTGGCAGAGAGAAAAGTCCTGCACGGAGGACTTTTCCCTTCTACTGTTTTAGCAGATGGGCTAGTGCAATTGTGAACCTAGCCTTACTTGCAAAATATGGTTATCCCATCTACTTTATTAATTTAACATAGAAGGATTTCCACCCCATAGCAGTATCCATATAACTTATTTTGTGTGTCAATTCATTTAATGTCTACAGCTTATTTTTGGGCTAGTGATGTCATGAGGTTTGTGGGTTTTTTTGTTTTTCCACTATCAATATAGGTTTCTTTTATAAATGTTTATGCACATAATTTATTTTACATTCTAGTTATTTTTTTTGTTAATCCTATGTATTTGTTTTTGTTTAGTAAGACAGGCTAAGGCTACAGTCACACCTGCGTTCGGTAACTGTTCAGGGATTCCGTCCCCCATTCCACTTGAAAAGTTCTGCATTTTTGGGGCGGAAACCCGGCAGACCCCATTATAGTCTATGGGGTACGTGTGTTTCCATGGGTAACCACTTTAAGCGGATTGGGTTTTTGGATCCCCAAGCAGACCCAAAAATCAGAAACCCCAATACAGGTGTAAACGTAGCGTAAATCATGTTTTATGCATCTCTATTCTGACTGGAGTTGCATTAAGCTGCATCTTTTGGCAGATCATGCACCAGAAAAGCTGACAGATTTGTGCTATCATTTACACCTATTTCTGGTGTAACACGTGTCACAAGTTTTTGATCAGTAGGATGCCCACCGATACAGTTGAGTTTATGTAGATATTTCTTTAAGAAAAATGAGAAGTTGTATTTACTGTGTCCATAAAAACTTATTTTGTGAAAGCCTTGTCTGTAACATGAATGCCCTACATTCGGGTCAATTATTAAATTGCACACAATATGAAAGCAAACCAGCAATTACTGCTCATCTTAGAATAGAAAGCAATAAACCAGGACAGAATAAATCACAGCTAATTTGCGTTTACTTGCCGTGACCCTTTTGCCCATTTACTGTCAACAGAAAAGCACTTTTATTTTAGATGCTAATTTCTAAATAGGGAACAGTTAATTTGTTAAACTCTACAATCTATAATTTATCATCTCATTTACCACAAAAAAAAAAAAAAAAACCAAAACACACACACTTTACAGCTATACTGAGTAGTGTTGTCAGGTGCTGCGGGACGACAAATCGCCACCATGCTGTCACAGCAAGGAAGACCTGCACTGGCTGGACTTTAGCCTGTTGCCAAGATGACACCATGGTTCTTCATTGCTGTTAATACATGGCACCAGCAGCCAAGACTGAAGCCAAGCGTGCGGTCACTGTTATTTACAGGGGAACCACTCCAGGCAATCCTTTTCTGCCTCTGTGGGAAGCTTCCAGGCTTTTTTCGTTGAAGTGTTTGAGATTCCCTGTGTCTGACTTTGCATGCCTGACTTTGATAGACCTGACTATCCATGTAAAGACTCCTGGCCTGAACTTCTGATACCTTGGACATGGCATTTATCCACCTGTTGCTGACCCACTATTTGCTGTCTGCCTACTGGAGACCATTAGAGTCCAAATCTCATTTTGGAGGGGGGGGGGGTTAGATTAAGAACAATGGATTCCTTACACACTGGGTCAACCTAATAGGCTCACAAACAGTCTTCCAACATTCAAGTCTGACTTGGTTTCACTTATAACATGTATATCACAGAGGGTCAACCACCAAAGTCGAAGCAAAAAAAAATAAAAATTAATATCACAGAATAGAATGGTCTTGTAGCTGAGTAAAGACAAGACTTTTTTTTTGCATGAATAAAAGTAACACACCCCAACTTAAATTGGACATCCACTAAATATAAAGATGTATGTCCAGGACTGACAGTATCAACCCCAGACCAGGTCTAGTATGGCATAAACCTAGTCCACACAGTCAAGCAGCCGTGCCATAGTATAAGAGCATATGACTAGTGTAGTTATTGCCATATGTTTGGCCAAATCTACACTCTGAACCACACTTATTGCTTTGGAAGTGATGCCCTTAAGCCAAGCCACTGGTCACAGAATAGTAGTTTGTATCTGTGCACAGTAACAGTTGAAGACTATGTGCTAGAAACTAGAGGCTGTCTATACTAGAAATGGGTGCTTAGGTCAGTGTTACCCCATACACTCAGTGGTCACGTTGTAGCTGCCAACTGAGTATTAGGAGCCCACAGGCAAAATGGTAATGGACCCACTCCAGAGACCTCTAAATGGTTTAAAATATACAACATTGGAAAGCTCTGTATCGAACAGGGATATCACTAGTCAAAACATCTTTCAGTCCTTCTACAAGATATACACCTAGGTTGCAACCTAGGTGCCAAATAGCTGTACAGGGGTACTCTGATTTGATCATATCAGGTCCTCTACTTTGGCATGATTTATAATTATATCTTGTATAAAGACTGACATGTTTTATAGTGATATCCCCGTTTTATATTGAGACTTTCTGATGTTGCATATTTTGAACCAGTTTATGCTGTACTTGACCTGCTCTGTGATTGATACACTGTACTACTGGACACCAAGTCCTGTACATACATTTTTTTATTTTTATGGAAGTCCAATTTAAGTTGTTTTTACACTTCCCATGAATAAAAAAAAAAAAAGGTCTCTTTACTCAGCTATAAAACCATTCTATTCCTTTTTTTTTTTTTTTTTTTTTTACCCCCCCCCCTCCATAACAGTATTCAGTGTCCCTCTAAAACAGCAAGAATTACTGATCCCTCCGTCACGCACCACAAGTTTCCAGACTGTTTTTTTGACCTGTTGTAAATAACTTCTCTACTTAGATTGCAATTTTTTTTAAGGACTCTAAAATGCTTTGAAAACCATGTGTATAAAAATCTGTTAATTTTCAGTTCTTGTATCACATCATGTCTGATGAAGGGAGCGAGTACTCCTGAAAGCTTACTTATAAATATACTCAGTTAGCCTCTAAAAGGTATCGCCTGATTTCTTCACTCTTCCTCTAGAAAACCAGCACACGTGCTGTGATATTCTCTATAGGTCTTCTAGAAATTCCATCAAGGGAAAGGTCTTTGAGACCTCAATAATGAAGTCAAAGCAAGCACAATATGATCTCCATATACTGACTGTCTTACCTTCCTATGAATGTACAGGGTGGGTCAGTCGTGTGCAATGCCATCAAAGGTAACACTTAATACTGGGACTCTGGCAGAGACCACTCCATTAATCCCCTTAATTATACACGGATTGCTTATTGTGGTTTTGAGGTAATGGCTGTAAAACCTGCAAGTCCATTCTGCTATTAACTAAAACCCTCAATAAAGTCAGCTTGTAATGAAATACTGTAGTGGCTGGCATGACCAGTTTTGAGCTTCATCACAACCATTTTACTGCTACATAATGACAGCACTACGTGGTCATACCTTTTAACTGAAGTACTGTATATACCAAGAGATGTGATGTCCAAAACTGTATACTTACCTACCAGATTGGTCTTCAAGCTGCTAGTTGTAGAGGATTTCTTGAAAACCCTAGTACAAGTACATTCAAGAAAGACTAGAATGAGGCATTAGAGCTCACTGGCTATTACCATAATGCAAACAACAATGTACAAGTATACATCCTTCCCACCCCTGCACCTTCTGTGCCCATTTGGCGCAGTACACAAGAAAAACAAGGAGAGAGTGATAAGGGAAGGGTTTGTAGACCTTGCATAGTAAGATACAGTGTACAGTTCCATGAGATGAAAAAATACCTCCCAAAGAAAATATGGATGAAACACCATGTGTCTGGTCCTTTAGACCTGTGTTATATGACATCCAATTTATAGGTCATTAAACACTAGCTTGAACTATGGAGGCTTTAAATCTTGTGATTATAACACAGTAGATAAGATAGGGACATATTACATCTAAATGCTGCCTTTCTTAGATGGTGAAGTACAATTTAAGTGTAGGCAAGATGGTGGTACATTTCAGTTCAATAAGCCTATGAAACATCATTTGGTGCTGCTGTGCTGGAACAGTTATATAGAAGCATACTATTCTAGAGAACCTTAACAGAAACATAAGCGTTTATTACATTTGAGACTTGGTGCTTCACAATACCACATGTAATCCATAACCAAATCAAACCTTTACATTGTACAATATGGATGAAAAAAAAAAAAAAAAAAAAAAAAAAAAGTAGGTTATTGGAATTTCCTGCACAATAGTCTGTTTGTGGTATAAAAGGTTATATTAAGCAAAGTAAAAGATGTTCTATAGCTCAAGGAAATATTTATCCATATATATTGCCATTTTCTGTACTAAGTTTATATTTTATCTTTTAAAGTAACCTTAAATTGACTTCAATGGGATTTGAAGTCTTTAAGCCTCAAGATCGGTCAGGGTGCTTTTTTTAGCTAGCAAAAAACCCTCAGGTGTTTTTATGCTGCTTTTGGAGTGCGTTTTGAGGAAAAGCCTTAACAATAGCTCTAAAAGTAGTAGTGTGAACCCTCAAGTCCGTTTGCCACCTAACCACCTACACTTTAGCTATGATCTGATAGCATAGCTGTATTCTTCCTGACCCCTCATACACATGCACGCTCGGATGAGTAAGTATGTGTTCTCAATAGGGACAGGGGAGTAATCTGCTACTAGACACTTGACAGCAGCTTAGCCCTCCTAGAACTAGATGATCAGGCTAAATTCAGATCATGTCTGGAAGCCGCCCCATGCAATATCCAGCTGGTCCCACAGAAATCTATATTATGTGTATATCGGCCTTTAAGTGGAGGAAAAAAAAAAAAAAAAAAAAAAGAAGTAAAACAAAGTTTAACATGTTTTACCAAGTATTTCTCAACAGTTTTACTTCTAACCCTTATTTTTACAGTGTAACTATTAGCAGAACTGTCAGTATGCAGATTTCGACATCCCAGGAGACCATAGTAACAATGTAACGGTCTACATCCTGTGTGACGTACAGTAACCACACGTTCCAACAACAGGCTGGCTGTACAAATCACATGCATTTTACCACAGTCACATTCCATGGCTGCTCAATATCTCCCTTTCTTCTAGGAAGTGTTCATTAGAACAGGAGTGCTGTACTACATAACAGAGCATAGCTTAGCAATTCTTTTTTACAGCAACAGGGTTTGCATGACAAGTGTTTGTCTCAAGAGAAAAATCTTGAAACCTACTAGGGTGCAGCAACATTCTTCTCTGTGAAGAGATTTATCATGTGACAGTGCTATCCACACCCATATACAAGCCTAAACAGCAATCACTGCCCTTTCCCCTAAATAGTCAGACGTTGAACCCACATGGCTGTGCTCCCAAGTAGTAACAGCAGAGACCTCCTATCCATCCAGTAATAAGACACTGCCCTATCTCCCACCTGCAGTCAAAACAGTGCTCCACTAGTCTAATCGGTTTCCTACCTGTACACAAAGCACTGCCACCAAACCCCACTGGTGCCCTCCCAAAGGAATCAATGCAGGGGACAATATTTTCAGATATTAAAAGGCCAATGGTCCTATATAGAATCCTATGAAATCTGTGACTGACCTTGATACTTTCCTGACCCCTAAAATTAATCTCTGCTTGCATAAAGTCTGGTTTACTGCATGAATTCTTGTAAATATTAGTCCCATTGTTAGACCACATCAGCACCTACAGATCAGTTATCTCTTGAAGAGCTCCCGTTGCCACAACCCACTATAGTGTTACCCACTCCTCACTACTACCTGGAAAGTGTCACTTATTCTTTATAACTCGCACTTTGAAAGTGTAAGTAGTAAATCTTTTTTGTCTCTACTTTCGGCTCAGATAGAGATTCACACTGAATTATCTTGTTTGCCAACATCTATAGTAACCTGTACCATCTATTTAGTATGTGTTGAAGTGCCTTGCAGCATATTGTTTTTGATCACAATCCAAGACTGCTAGGGGCCATATGTTCTGCAATGCGAGCTAAGTAGAAGAACGCAGTGTTCAGTATGATGAGCCTAAATAAGTATTTGCATCCTGATTCCATAACAGTTAAATAATTTGGGATTAGAGAGCATTTCTTCAGGAAATACAAAAAAAAAATAAAAAAATATAATAATTTGGGTTCATGTCAGAGCCGGGTGTTTGTCTGGTGCAGCTGCATCAAATCGCAGAATGGAAAGTCCTGCAAGCCTGACATTTTCAGTTAAATTTGAAATACATGGTGTAGAGGACACTGCTGTAATAGGAGTTTACTAGCATTTAGCAAAGAGTGTATGTGAAGTGTAAATCATAGTTCTCCAGGAATAAGGAAGGACCTTCATCTATAAAGACTTTAGTCTGCATGGCTGTTTAGGTGGTCTGATACCCGGTCCCACTCATTTTATAGGACCTGCTCTATAAATATCAGAACAGAATGTGGGAACAGTATTAGAATACCCTTGGTCGCGTGCATGAAGCTTATTGTTGATCATGTTTTTCCACCAACTAAACTGAAACTCACCGAAATATGGGAGAATACAAGAAAACAGAGCACCACAGCCTCTTTCATTTAGACTTCCAGGGGTGCTGGAAGTCTGACCCTCACCAGATTTTAATAGTTTATAGGATGAGCCATCAATACTGAAAAATTAAACTAATAATATAGCAATTTCAGCCAATATACTGCCCCAGAGTACAAGCGTATATAGTCACTGCCCTTTCTCTAGTGAACCCACTCAGTCATTCATAAATGAGGGATCACATGACTGGCTTCAAGACATTACAGAAGAAGGAACTTTCATCTACCCACACGTGATGCGAAACCCATGATTATTACCAAAAGGCTAGGAGAGCTTTGCCAGAGGGTGGTCAGCTGCCACATACATTCAGTAGAGAATGTGGACATTATTCCAGTCTCTTGGTCTACGCTTCAAGAGGAGGGTGACTTGGCAAGTACAACCAAGTTTCTATCTGTGGGCAAATATAACAGTAACACTAAGTGATCTAAGGATGGGATTACACTGCACGATCTTGCTGAAGTACTGCATGCAGTTTATAGTTGCTATAATGAGCATCTCATGTTTCTATACATGTCACCTTTATGGTAAGGACCAGTAAGCCAGTGGTTTTCAATTTAATGGCCATCATACAGGTGAAATACGTGCCAAGTATTACTACAATCCAGTTAGCCTCTAAAAGGTATCGCTTGATTTCTTCACTCTCCCACTACAATTATAAACTGCATGCAGTTCTTCAGTAAAGCAAGCACCATGCAAACCCAGCCTAAATAGAACTATTAGGGGAATATTCACATGTGGCAAGTTTGTTGCATTAATTTGTGACTGTAAATTAGTTCTATTCACCCAAATGGGGTTGTTCTGGAAGCATGCATATTGATTTCTACAAGTTCCAATGAGAAGAATAGAGCAGTCACAGAAATACCAGCAACAATTCTGCCATGTGTATGTTCCTACTCCCATCAGTATTAGATAACAGCTTGGCTGGAATAAACATGCATGCACCAGTCACACAATAGTTCATATTAACTGATGCTCTAATCTTTTGTAACAGCCAGATGACTAGGAGTGCCACTGTGCAGGAACAGCAGTGCTGAATAAGTACAGTGGTCCCTTTATTCTCGTGGTGTGGGTCTCATAGGTCAAGCTTACAAGACCATAAAGTGATGCCAAATCTTAGCAATATGCACACACTTTATGTTTAATCAATGTTTATTAAAATTTTTAGCTACAATACAAGAGGAGAAAAAAAAAAAAAAAAAAAAAATAATCTATCATCATCGAGCAAAAGCACGCAGGCCTTGCCTAAACATAAGAGGCTAGGGGAGAACCCCGCCCACATTATGAGGACAATGTACAAACGAAGGGGCGAAGTCCCAGGTGTATGGAAGATGAACAACATCTTGCGCACTGCAAGGCAACAGAAGCTTATGTGCGAACAGGAAAGACCTATCCCAGTCGGCAGGGAAAGACCCGCGCGGAGGTCTGACTCCCAGGGAACTATATGAGGGGGGCCCGGGAGTAGCATCCTGGAGAAGAATGCTGTAAAGCGTCGAGAGAGCACGTGGGAAAGAGTCAGCGCAGGATAGAGCTGACTGCAGGTCAGTCATGGTCGAGGAAAGAAGAGGTGACAGAGAATTTCCGCAAGAAGGCTGTAAGTTGGCCGTACTCCAGCCAGGACAAATGAAGGTCCGGATGAGAAGCACGTAACTGGGTCAACGGAGGAAGAGGTGGGTCCCCAGCGACCTGCCCAAGTCTAACGTCGTCCCCGCTTCGACAGCACAGGAATCTGTCTACGGAACAACCCGGGGGGGGAACATAGGATTACGAAAAAGAGGACCAAGGGGGCCAGGGACTCTAGCCACTCTCCCACTGGAGCACACCAAATCCCAGGTCTTGAGGAAGTGTGAAGAGAGGAATGAGCGCCCGGCGGATCCCAGGCGGTGATGAGCTGGTATCCATGGCAACGAAGGAAGGGGAACCAAGAGCAAGTCGACCTTGATAGAGACCCATTGCTTGTCCGTGCCATGGTAATGCCAATCGAAAAGACGCAGTAAAACTCGGAGCAGTAATAAAGCCTAGGATTCTTGCGGTGGGCCAATGTCTGATATTTTATTCTACTCCGTACTGAACCCCATATGAACCTCCCAAACAGACTGAACGCTAATGTAAAAAAAGTATGCGGGAGGGGAATAGGAAGCGCCTGGAACAGATACAAAAGCCGGGAAACCACTTCCATCTTAAGGGCGTGAATACGGCCAAACCATGTAAGGGCATGTGTGCCATATTTCCGCAGGTCCGATGCAAGTGTCTCAAGCAGTGGGAGATAATTAAGGCGATATGAATCCTGAGGTATTTGAATGCATGCACTTTATGATATGGGAATAACTGTTTAAGGCCAATTCAGGCTCTGTTCACACAATGTTATAGCTTCAATATTTATAGGACTCAATGAGTTATTAACCATTTGTTTTTCCTCATTTACTTTTAACAGATTTATCAAGTTTTGTATACAAATAAGAAATAGTCATAAGCATTTTGCACGTTAAGGCTTTGTCTATATCTGCACAGCGGTTCTGTTTTTCATGGATCACTCCTGTTAAGTGTCAGTGCCCACTGTTTTACTGCTTTGTTACCTTACAGCATAGCTTATCTTTAGCCTAACTTGTTGCTATAGCTATCAGGGAACCTCACTGATTAGGCCATTATTGGCTACAATTTAGCACATAGTGCCTTCACCCTATCAATTTAGTAATAGCATGGCTTTCCTAATATTGCTACCAATTAAGATAGGGCTAGTAATTCCCTCTTCTTCACTGGGGGGGGGGGGGAAATGAGCTTCCACTTGGACTAACACTGTAGGCCTCACCTTATCGTTTCAGTATTGGGGACCCCGGACACATGTGGTGAACAACATTTGACTCCTTGTGGTGTGAACAGTACTTTTTGGAATCACTGGGTCACACCAACTTGATACAATCTTATACTCCTGATGAGCCTTTGGGCGAAACGTGTCGAGTATTTCTCTGAGACTGTTTTATAAACTATTATTTTTGAGGATACAGGGTTAGTTTATACCTACATCCCTGAGATAACCAGGAGACTTATGACTCACTAGTCCCTGGTATCTCTGCACAGAGTGGAGAACATTGCACAGCTGAACCTGTTTATTTCCTCTGTTATTTGGAGCCCTCCTTTATTAATACATTATATTATGTGCACTGAAAGATAACTTACTCTTTTCAGTGAAGAGGTTTTTGATGGATCAGCAAGATTAAAAAAAAAAAAAAAAAAAAAAAAAAATTTATAATATCCTACATGAACAGCTTTTTCCTCCATCTAAGAAGGATCCACAATGAAGAGGATGTCAATGGATGGTACATGAGCAGGTTAAACAATTACTGAAGTCAGTGGACGTTAAACGGATCAGTTTTGATATGATTTTCTGTTCTTACATACAACCGAAAATCCAATAACAGCAGGACCACGGCTCAAATGTGAACATAGAAAACTATTAGAGATAGCCAGAGAACAGCACCTGGTTGTCTCCGATGATTCCTATTGAATGAATGGAACAATGTGCACATTTCAACCTGCCATGCCATTCAAATTGAGGTATAAAAACTAGTTCTCATAAATGAGGTGCCAGTGGTCAGACCCCCCCCCCCCCCATGCTCAGCAACTTCTTGTTACCAATATATCATTTTAAGAGTCACTGACTATTCAAAACTGCCTTGAACACACAGCACCTCCAAAACATACACAAAAGCCCTGGGCTATGTAGTAGTTTGTGTTGCATGTCTAATACCTGGATTTGAGGCACATTACACTACAGGGATGTTCACACTACTGTTCTATTTGTCCGTTGCTCTGATCTGTCGTAGGATGAGAACAATAGACAATAATGGCAATAGTGTGATGGGTGCAGCCAGCTCCCCCCACCCCCATCTGCCATCTGTTCCCATCCACTGCATTGTAAGACATCATGACAAGTTTTCCTCCATTATGTTTACTTTTATAATGAAAGATTTTTGTAGCAGAAGAATGCAGGACTTTCTTCCATAAGAAAAGTAACAGTCATGATGGAAGAAAGTCTTCCATCGTGTTTTTTTTTTAACATTAAAGTGAATGCAGATGGTTGGTGTTATGTCTGCATCAGCCACTCTACTGCAGTTCCTCGTGATCAGGTATTTATGGTCTATACTAAAGACCAAGTTGGCTTTTGGCCCTGCTCCTCATTGCAAAAGTGGTGATGGTAGCACAAAAAAAAGGGTATACAAGGAATAATAAATCTGCCCCATTGCACTACCCATAAGTTCGTTATTTTGGAGTCCTTCTTGAACCAGTGAAATGCCTAGTGATTTAATTCATATAAAAGTAAATATGCAACATACTATGGATCTAATCAATCTTACAAAATCAATAATAAATTAAAAGTCATTTTATTTTGAACCCCGAGTCAGAAACTTATTCCCCAACTCAGACTACTTCCACAGTCCCGGTTTACTCCCCCATTGAGAACATAGCAGTGAATGAAAGCTGAGTAGTAAAGTATATGGAGCCATCTGCTTCCAACTCCATACACCTTGCAAATTAACAGTAGCTCACAGGGGTGGCAGGTATTGAACCCCTATAGATCTGATGACACATCCTAATTATAAGTTAAAATTGGAAGCCCAGAAAAACATGTCAGACTGGAATAGAATTCAACTACTCGGCGTCAATGGGTGGACATTGAAAGGCTACGGTGTATAGTCACAAGGTTGCATGAAGGGGGCATGTGACAACAGATGGTGAATAGCAGCAATTATGAAAATCCTGCATTTTGGGGAGCTGCAGGACCATTTTAAAGGGTTCCTGTTGCAGTCCCGTGTGTTTTTTCTTTTTCTTATGCATTAGGATTAAGGTGAGGATTGTTGGGTTCGCCTAAGATCCTAGACATTTTAGCCAGAACAACTTTGAACTTGACCCTCCACCAATTGTCAGAATAACCAAGGTCAAGACCATCCACGGAGCGTCCAAATGTAGGGTTCATGTTAACCACAGTCATGTGTCTGGAAGACGGAATGGATCACATGTGTGTGCTGTACATGTTTTTCACAGACCCTGATGTTAGACTGGAAGAACTGAGCAGAATGGGTAGTTTGTAGTTTGGTCCTACGACTCCCAGACAACTGTAAAAAGTATGGATGTGTGTGGGGCCTTAGAAATGAATGTCAGGCTATGTCCACATCTATGGTAGAGACTCTGGAGCATGGGTATGAAAAACTGCAGTTTCAGTTTAAAAACAATGGACTCCATTGTAGTCCCTGGGGACCACGGGGCTCAGTGTGTAACCACAGTCTGCTGACAAACCCAAGCAATGGAGTGTGAAACAAATATCATATGCATTGACAGCATTCAGAGAATTTCGTTCCCGAAAATCCCTGACACCAGGGGGCGCTAAAGAACTTTAATGAATAGGAGTTTGTTTTATAATATGTCACATTTCCATCACTTAACTTTGAAGTTTCCCTTGAAGGGATCCTGAAGCCCTTATACAACCCTGAGTGACATCCACTTACCTGCAATGTCCCATAACTGCAGTCTGACGAGGGTCTTGCTGTCCCAGTTGATGACTTTGAGTGCAAAATCCACACCTATAGTGGCCCTGTAGTGCTGGGAGAAGAGCTGGTGCACATACCGCTTGATGAAACTCGTCTTGCCCACCCCCAGTTCTCCAATGACCAGCACTTTGAAGAGATACTCTTTGCGCTCATTGGCCCCAGCCGCTGCTCCGAGCTCCCCACCCGATGTCTCCCCAGCCATGTAGTCACAGACAAGACGGCCAATCACTTAAGGAGAGGATGTGGAGGGCACTTCAAATAGTACAGAGTAGGGTTCCAAACCTTACTTGACATATATAGCAGACTCCATAGACAGGCGAATTGATGCAAAAATTGTGATTTATTCACTTTAAGAGAACTCAATATGTAGAGTATAATGTGACATTTCGGTCCATGTCCAGACCTTCAGACTCTGCAAAAATATATACAATAGCACAGTCAGTGAATAGTATATACAGTAGATAAAGCATATACAGTGTAAGTTATATTACAAGTCACCTAACATCTATAACAAGGAAACTGATCTATAGACACACAATATAGGGATCAAGTATCATGTAGGGGATATTATTAAGAATTTCCAGAAACGTCTATGCAATAAGGAAAAACCACCAGATTTGTAACATAACTTGGTAATAATTGATTATAATAAAGTACATGTTTTAATGCAAATAAATATATGATTATAGTTAGCAAAAGCATAGATAGAGATATAACACAGGACAGGAAGAGTGTAAAGCAAGATAAACAGAGTAGACAAAAGTAAATAGGACACAGCAGGAGGTATGGAAATAGTTAATGACAATACCTGTAGTGTTGTAAAAGTATACAGACAAGTCCCACAAGTAAACAAAAAGCAGCACTGACAGTAGTAGTATACACCCAGAGAATAGCACTGCCTGGTGGGGCAAGCACTGTGTTTTAAATAGCACATGTGATGGGCAATGCCGATGACATCAGC
This sequence comes from Leptodactylus fallax, assembly GCA_947044405.1. Classification (NCBI taxonomy): domain Eukaryota; kingdom Metazoa; phylum Chordata; class Amphibia; order Anura; family Leptodactylidae; genus Leptodactylus; species Leptodactylus fallax. The sequence goes on from CAMRHE010000533.1 coordinate 27,421, forward strand.
AGACCCGCACATGTGCAGAACCTTTGTGCTGCCGGAAGTGGGGCATGGAAACAGGAAGTAAGCAAGTAAGGTAGAGAATAGTGGCCTAGAATGGCCAAAAAGGTATAGGAGGCATAGAATTGTCTATCAATGATGGATAAAGTGGATAAAGTGGATAAAACAAGGGGGGGGGGGGGGAGAACAGAGAGGCAAAATAGGGAGATAGTGTTCAGAGAAAAGAAATGTGGGAGATATAAAATAGGAGAGTGGGGTAAATAAGAAGAAAAGATGAGTAAAAGGAATGAGTAAAAATAATAATAATGAAAATAATAATAAAAGAGTAAAAATGAATATAAATAAAAATAATAAATAGGTCAAGAAGGAAAGGGGTAGAAAAAGAAACATTGGGGGGAGACAGAGAGAAAAAAAAACAGGTTTTACTCAGGGAGATGATAACCTTAAAGGGGTTTTCCGGGCAAAAAAAAAATATTTTTAAAAAAAGGTCTGTTAGTGCTATCAATGTGTTAAATAGTGCACCCAAATACCTTTAGCAGTGTTTTGAGAAGTTTTCTGGCTTTCTCTCGGAGCTCCTGGTGTCCTCTGCATTTGTTTACATGGGTAGCTTCCTGCTGTCTTAGCCTACAACTACCATGAGGCATTGCAGTTCACTCAGATCCCCCCTCTCACCTCCTCCCTCACAACCCCCCTAGTTTCCCTAGCTAGCCCTACCTACCTAGCTAGCTAACTAACTCAGTCCCCTAACCCCCTCCCCACCCCACCATACATAGCTGTCTTCTTGTCCTGGAGATGCCGCTGTCCCCTCTTCTGCCCACACCTGGGATCCAGAACTGGCACCTGCGCAACAGAACACCAGCAGAAGCCACACATGCGCAATAGAACGCTGCTTTTTTTTTTTGTTTTTTTTTGCTGCTGTCGGTGTTCTATTGCAGCACAAGAAGAAGTGAGCGTTGGTAAGTATGAGGACAACGGGAAGGGGGGGGAGATGAGTACTGGTGGCCTTCCTTCTCCGGAAAAAGCAAAACGGAACATCACCAGGAAATCAGAAAATGACAGCCCCAGGCATATGGGTAAATATAAATTTTTTTAAAGGGAGTAAACTAGAAGTTAGGTGGTGCGAGGGGGTTTAGCTTAGTGGTAAAGTTTTCATTTATCCCGGACAACCCCTTTAAGCTACAAACCAAACTATGGTGCTTGCGGATGAAGATGGATAATGCAGAAGAAGATCCATGTGAAATAATAGAAATGGGAGGATCCTAGCGGTTTAACATATCTGAAAGAAGGAATATTGAATTAATAATCAAACTGAAGCATGGAACATATTAACTATATCATACCTCTCAACTTTCAAAGGACAGAAAGAGGGACAAAATGTGTGGCGCACTATGCGTGCCGTGGCAAATTTAGCTCCACCCAATTCTACATTGACTCTGCCCATTCTCACCCATTTTTCTTTGTGCCCCTACACAGTATGCTCCTACAGACACCCTAACATTATATGCCCCCACATTATAATGTTCCCGTCCAATTGCCCTCTCCTCGTACCTCAGTTTAAACTGGGGGCAACTAGAGGAAGACATTAAACTGGGGCAACTGGAGGGAGACATTAAGCTGGGGCAGCTGGATTTATAGAAAGTCAGGACCTGGCCCAGACTGGATTGGTAGACAGACTGTCAATCACACAAGCAAGGCTGAGATTAACTATTAGAGGAGCAGAGAGAAACAAAGATGCCGGAGACGGGTGTGGCAGAAATTCAATTTCAGACAGGAGGCATTAGGACAGTGTTCAGACTGAGCAACAAGAAACCTACGCAAGGAATGAAACTGAACATGCATCCTTCACCGCAGTGTGTGAGTGGAGGGTGGCGCAGAGACCCGAACAGGCAGGGACGTTACAACTATAATATAAAAAAAAATTAATCAAATGAAAGCCGAGATCTCATAGTCCCGATTCAATCCCAATGATTCCAATGTCTGGAGTCTATGTATCCAGAACGCTTCTTTCTTCTTCTTGTAATATAATATGCACTGTATATGCTTTGTTTATCCACTGTATACACTATTCACTGATTGTGCTATTGTATTTTTGTAGAGTCTGATGAAGGTCTGGACACGGACCGAAATGTCACATTATACTCTACGTATTGATTTCTCTTCAAGTGAATAAATCACAATTTTTGTATCGATTCGCTTGTCTTCAGAGTCTGTTATATAAGACAAGACAGCCAGTCATGGAGGAAGCCGCGTCCTATCTGAAAGCTATGTTCAGGGCTTGTGTACAGACCTATGTCTGCATCCCTTCACTTCATGTCACACCTGTGCACATACACACTGAATTAACCAAACACTTGATTGAGAGTCACAGGACAGAAAGCAGCAGAGCTGGTGGCTGCCCCAGTCAGTGCGGGAAAGGAGGGAGCTGAGGGAGTGGGTGCGGTGTACAATGTGTTACCTCACACCTGTCCGGTCCACAACCTATGGCCCTCATGTAGTGAGATAGTTACCACATACAACGTGCAGCCAGATGGTCTCCACACCTTGAGCCACATTCACACCTTGAGCATTCTATTCCCTAAACGTTCTGCATGCAATGCTCTAGACAAAATCAGTGAATTATGCAAAAAAAAAAAAAAAAAAATGGAGCAGTTCAGCCAGTTTGTGTTTTGCACCATGTACCATGTTGTGAAATTGTTGGAATAATGTTTATTATTGCCTGTATTGCAACAACTACTGTTTATATGTTTATAACTGCATAAGCTTCTGTCTCTAGGCATAGTGTTAAGTTGTTAATAAAGCTCTGTTAAAAAGGTGGAGGCTAGAGTAACAAAACCAGGAAGTTCCTCTCTGTTTTGTTTTTTGTAGCTACAGCATAGAGCAGAGCACATGGAGCTCACAGACAAGTAGCTGAGATCATAAATTACAGAACACAATGTATTATTCTTGTTCCTCAATAAATATCTGATTACTGTTGAACGCCTGGACAGTCAAAGATTAATCCGCTGCCAACAGGTTATGGGCCCAGATACCCCCAGATATCCAGAGACACAGAAAGTAAAAGGAAAACAACAGTGATCCAAGATGGCCAACAGCAGCAACTCTATGAAGTTCACAGTGCCAAACCTGAATAATCAAAACTATCAATCCTGGAAATTCAAGATAAAGATGCTGCTGATAAGAGAAGGTACGTGGAAATACACACAGGAGTCTAAACCTGACCCAGTAACAGATGACTGGATAGAGAAGGATCAGAAAGCACAAAACACTATATCCCTCAGCATAGATGATGATCAGATTGTACATGTATGCAAATGTGACTCTGCAAAAGAAATCTGGGAGCAGCTGCAGAAAGTGCATGAAAGGATAAATCTCAGCAATAAGCTATATCTAATGAGAAAGCTGTACCAGTCTAAGCTAAATAGGAACAGTGATATGCAGGACTATATAAGAAACACTTTAGAAATTGTGGAGCACTTACGTGGCATTGGAGAAGATCTCAATGATTTACATATTGCTGCACTACTATTAAGCGGTCTTCCAGAAAGCTATGACACGCTTGTAACCGCACTAGATGCGCGCCCAGATAATGAGCTAACACTGGAGTATGTCAGAGGAAAGCTTATAGATGAATACAAGCGGAGGACAGAGAGAGTATGCAGCTCTGGGGTATCTAAAGTAGAATCTGTTTTAAAAGCCCAAGCTCTACCCGAAAATAAAAGTCATTTGAAAGAAACACGTGAGTGTTTTGTATGCAAGAAACCAGGGCACCTAAAAGCTGACTGCAGAGTCTGGAAAGCTAGGATGAATCATCTGAAAAAGCAAAATCATCAAAGGGTTAAAAGTGCCATCACTGAAGAAATACACAATTCAAGTACTGAAACTGCTTTTACCATTAATGCAAGTACATCCAAGCATGCATGGTGTATAGACTCTGGAGCAACTAAGTCATATGACCAATGACAGAAACTTCTTTTCTAACCTTAACCAAAGTAAGTCAGAGAAAGTGATTTTGGCTTATAGTCAGTATATGAATACAGAGGGAATAGGGGATGGTTACATTGATTGTCAAGTCTCCCCAACACAAAGCAGAAAGATCCCAGTAAAAGACCTGCTGTATGTACCTAGCCTTGAAAGCAATCTGTTATCTGTGAAGAAACTCACAAGACAAGGAAATGAAGTTACACTTAAAGATAATGGCTGCATCATCTAAAAAAGGGGCCTATATATACTATACTAGCAGAAGGAAAGATCAGAGATGAGCTATATCAGTTAAATTGCAAAGAAAACACATATACTGCTAAACAAGAACAACACACAAATTGTATCCATCTATGGCACAGGCGTCTTGCACATAGAGACCCAGAAGCAATAAGAAAGTTCAAAAACAACTTGCTGAAGGCATTACAATTGATCAGTGTAATCAGACAATGAAGTGTATAAGTTGTCTTAAAGGAAAAATGTCCCAAAAATCTTTTCCTAAGAATAGTACTACAAAATCAGAACAGCCACTGGATTTCATACATACTGATGTTTGTGGTCCAATGAATACTCTAACTCCTGGAAAGAAGAGATATTTTCTCACATTTATCGATGACTATTCAAGATATACGGTTGTCAATCTACTTCACAGCAAAGATGAAGTCCCAGGGAAACTTGAAACATATCTAGCTGAAGTATATAACAAATTTGGGAGAATGCCAAAAATCCTGCGTGCAGATAATGAAACTGAATATACAAGCAGTGAGACAAAGTATTTTAAAGAAAAATGGAATCGTGTTTCAGACCACTGTACCATACAATCCTGAACAAAATGGTGTAGCGGAAAGAAGAAACCGGACACTCTGTGAAAGTGGAAGAAGTATGCTATTTGACGCAGATTTGCCTACAACATATTGGGGTGAAGCAATCATGACAGCATGCTATCTTCAAAACAGGTTACCAGGTAAAGCTACAGAGAAAACTCCATTTGAGATATGGAACAGCAAAAAGCCTAATCTACAACACATAAGAGTATTTGGAAGTAAAGTATTTGTGCATGTCCCTAAGGAAAAACGTACCAAGTGGGAATCCCATGCCAAATAAGGTATCCTGGTGGGCTACAGTGAAACCCAGAAAGGATATAAAATCCTGCACCCAGAAACGAACAAGCAGGGCCGGCGTTAGGGGGGGCAAACTGGGCAATTGCCCAGGGCCTCGTCCCCAAAGGGGCCCCCGGGATCCGGAACCTGATGACTCCGGATCCCGGAGTCAGGCCCGGACAAATCAATAACAGAATGGGACCGCAGGGCCCCTTTCCGCGGTGAGTAAAAATAACAAACATTTTTACTCACCTGTCCTTGGCGTCCGAAGTCATCTTCTGGCGTTCCGGACATCACCGCTGAGGCCAGGCCTCAGCCGTAGCGATCACGTGGGGCGTGCTGACAGCGTGCCTCACGTAATCGCTGAGGCCCAATCACAGGCCTCAGCGGTGACGTCCACAACGCGTGACGTCAGCCGCAGAGAAGAAGAAGCCAGCGCCGGCGGGGATAATGGAGCAGCGCGAAGAGGCCCAGAAGAGGTAAGACAAGGTGAGTATAACTGTTTGTTTTTTTCTTTCACCTCCCCCGGGCCTTCGGTTATTATACTCTGGGATCTGAAGAGACCCCAGAATATAATATAATAATAGCACTGTAGGGCTCCTGTGGAGCATTATACTGGGGGGCCCCTCTGGATAGCATATACTGGGGAAGGGGCCCTCTGGATAGCATGTTATATTCTGTGGGGCCTCTGTGGAAAATTATAATGTGGGGGGCGGGGCTCTGGAGATAATGTTATATTAGTGGGGCCACTTTGGAGCATTATGTTCTCCAGAGGGGCCCCCCAGTATAATGCTCCACAGTGGCCCCACACAGTATAATATGATCTCCAGAGGGGCCCCCCAGTATAATGCTCCAAAGTGGCCCCACAGAATATAACATGCTCTCCAGAGCCCCCCACTTTATAATACTCTATAGAGGCCCCACAGAATATAACATGTTCACCAGAGGGCCCCCTCCCCAGTATAATGCTCCACAGTGGCCCCACACAGTAGAATATGCTCTCCAGAGCCCCCCCAGTATAATGCTCCACGGTTTCCCCACACAGAATAATATGCTCTCCAGAGGGGCCCCCCAGTATATTATACTGTGTGGGGCCACTGTGGAGCATTATACGGGGGGGGGGGGCTCTGGAGAGCATGTTATACTGTTTTGGGCCACTGTGGAGCATTATACTGGGAGGGGCTCTGGAGAGCATATTATACTGTTTTGGGCCGCTGTGGAGTATTATACTGAGGAAACCTCTCTGGGCAGTATATTATACTGTGTGGAGGCCATTTCTGGAGCATGTTATACTGAGTGGGGCACCATTGTGGGGCATTATTCGGGGGGGACTAATGAGCATTATACTAGGGGGCCCTCTGGGGAGCATATTATACTGTGTGGGGCCTACTGTGGAACATTATACTGGGGGGACGCTCTGGGGAGCATAATATATTGCGTGGGGCCACTGTGGAGCAAAATACTGGAGGGGGCACTGTGGAGCATTATACTAGCGGGCGCCCTCTGGGGAGCATATTATACTATGGGCCACTGTGGAGGTTTATACTGGGGGAAGGGACAGTGTGGGGAGCCTGCAGTATATTATATTGTTTGGGGCATTTCGGGAGCATATGATACTCTGTGGGGCCATTGTAGAGCATTATACTTGGGGGGACTGTGGGGGACCACTGTGGAGCATTATACTGGGGGAACCCCTCTGGGGAGTATATTATACTGTGTGGAGGTCATTATGGAGCATGCTATACTGTGTTAGGCCACTGAAGCATTATACTGGGGAGGCATTGTGGGGTGCATATTATACTGTATGGAGCATATTATATTGTGTGGGGCTGCTGGGGAGCATATTGCACTGTCTGGGGCCACTAAGGGGTAGTATACTGTGTGGGCCACTGTGGAGTATTATACTGTGTGGAGCCTTACATACCATGTGGGGCTACTATGGGGGGCTCACGGGAGCATTTTATACTGTGTGAGGTCACTGTGGAGCATTATATACCATGTGGGGAAACTGGAGGGCTCAGGAGAACATTTTATACTGTGGAGCATTATATAGCATGTGGAGCATTATACTGTGGGGGGGGGGGGGGGCTCACAATTCCTGCTGGCAGCCCTGTGTGCTATGTCTGCATCACAGCTCCCTCACTATAATCTTGCACATACATGTAGTGCTCCAGGGCCATGTCATTCCCCATACAGTACTGTGCATGAACTGGAGTTATTGGGGCCTGTACAGTACTATAGGGGCTGTCTATACTGGGAACATACTCAGTAACACCAGATAGTCAGCACATATGTAAGACTTCGGTGAAGGAGCCGTGGTGTAGGCTATTAGCAGGAAGCTGTTGGGTGGGCCCCAGAACAAGATCCCCTGGTGGGCCTAAGGCCCTTCAGTCCGACACTGTATAACGGAGAACTATTATATATAAGGGTGGGTTACTATATATAATTGGGAAACTTAAGTATGAGGGTGCTATTATAAGGGGGAACTATTATTTATAAGATGGGCTATTATTTATAAGGGGGGAACTATTATATATAAGGCATCCATTATAAGGGGGGAGCTATTATTTATAAGAGGGGAACTTTTTATAAGGGGGGTATAATTGTTAATTGGGCTTATTTATAAAGGGGGCTATTAGTGATAATGGGGACTATTATTTATAAGGGTAATTATTATTTATGAGGGGGCTATTATTTATAAGGGAGCAGTATTATTTGACGGGGTGTCTGTTACTGATAAAGGGGAATATTACTGATACAGAGCACTATTTATCATTTATAAGGGAGCTATTACTGATAATGTGTAATATTATTTCTAAGCAGGGCCTATAGGCGCTATAATAACTGATGACTGGGTTCAAAAATCTATTAGGTGGTACAAAGTTGCTCATTTGAATTGAGTGTGGCAAAATGGGGCTTATTACTTTTTTGTTTGCAGAAAGGAGGCGTTATTATAGGGGTTGCCACTGGAAGACGATGGTGTTGTTTGCATATCAGCATTTGGGGCCCCACTTTTAATTTTGCCCAGGGCCCCACTTTGTCTAAAACCGGCCCTGCGAACAAGGTCACAATAAGCAGAGATGTAATGATTGATGAGAACTTCGTCTCGCTCAAGTTTTATGACATCATACCAGTAGTCCAGATGAAGCAACAACAACCTAAATCAGTTACAAAATGACAAAGAGAAAGATGTAGAAGTTTGGTTAGATTCTTCAACCATTAAAGAAACAACGGAAACATCAAGTGAACCTGAAATAAGAAGATTGTCAAGATCAAACAAGGGTATACCAGCTAAGCGTCTATCCTACATTGCTAAAACACTACCCGAAGTAGAGCCACAGTTATATCAGAAAAGGTGAAGAAAACCTCGTTTGTAAACTACAAAAATCTCTCTATGGTCTTAAGCAATCAGCAAGAGCATGGAATACCAAAATAAACAAAGTCTTAATGGAAGAAGGATTTAAGAGAGGTCAAGCAGACCCATGCCTATACACAAAGTGTACAGATGGAAAGTGGATGTATATTCTCTTATATGTAGACGATGTGATTGTCGTACATGAAGAAAAAACAGAAATTGCAAAAATGACTGAAATTCTGAATCAGCATTTTGAAACAAAAGACCTTGGAATTGTTACATATTATTGAGGCATCCAGATACAGAGAGAAAAAGATGGAAATTTTCTTCTAAACCAGTGCAAAAATCAACTCAATCCTCAACCAGTTTGGAATGTCAGAAGCAAAAGGTATATCAACCCCTATGGAGTCATCCTACCTAAGACTGGAAGGAGAAGATGATCTGTTATCAAACAATGAGAAATACAGACAGGTAGTGGGAGCACTTCTATACATAACAACTATGACTCGACCAGATATCGCAGCAGCAGTGGGTATTCTCTGCAGACATGTGGAAAAAATGTGCCAAAGAGACTGGAATGCTGTTAAGAGAATTCTCCAATATTTGAAAGAAACGCAAGACATAAGTTTAAGAATGTCTTCAACAGGAGATCTAAAACTCACAGGCTATGTGGATGCAGACTGAGCTAATGATTCAAGTGATCGTAAGTCAACAAGTGGGTACTTATAAAAACTTGGAGAAAGTTCTATCTCTTGGTCCCGCAGAAAACAGGTATCTGTTGCCTTATCATCTACAGAAACAGAATATGTGTCTGCGGCCTACGCAAGTCAAGAGATCATTTGGCTAAACCAGTTGTTGAAGGATCTTGGCAAGCCGTCAACTCAGCCAATGATGATGTATGAAGATAACCAAGGATGCAGTAAACTTGCAAGCAGTGAAAAGATCAGTGCAAGAACCAAGCACATCGACGTTAAACATCACCACCTGCGTGATTTGATAGAACGTGGTATCATCGAATTTGTTTATTGCGAAACTGACAAGATGGTGGCTGATATTATGACAAAGCCATTGCCAAGAACCAAGTTCGAAGAGTTCAGAACCTCAATGGGACTAACTAGATAAGTAGTTGTTGAGTGGGGGTGTTGGAATAATGTTTATTATTGCCTGTATTGCAACAATTACTGTTTATATGTTTATAATTGCATAAGCTTCTGTCTCTAGGCATAGTGTTAAGTTGTTAATAAAGCTCTGTTAAAAAGGTGGGGGCTAGAGTAACAAAACCAGGAAGTTCCTCTCTGTTTTGTTTTTTGTAGCTACAGCACAGAGCAGAGCACATGGAGCTCACAGACAAGTAGCTGAGATCATAAATTACAGAATACAATGTATTATTCTTTTTCCTCAATAAATATCTGATTACTGTTGAACGCCTGGGCAGTCAAAGATTAATCCGCTGCCAACAGAAATAAATGTGGTAAGTTTCTTCTATGGGTTGGAACAAATGTTTTTCTTTTACGTTTTAGTACTTTTACAAAATAAACAATGTTATGTTGCATTCACGCATTGGACATGTGTTGTCTTTGATATTCACGGTCATCCCCCCACCCTTCTCGTTTGTTTTTAGAATGGTAAGTCTTCTAGCAAAAGAATTTAAGGATGTGTAAAAAATGATGGCAACTTAAAACAGAAATATGGTAGATAATATTAATTAACTAATTTGGGTGGTATCTGTCTAAAAAGCAGAGATTTTTTTCAAAAATTTCAAATTGTTCTGAATGTATGCAAAATTTCCTTTTTTTCATAAATGCAAAAATTATCAATCCATAGTATAACACTTACATGAAGTATCATGAATCCCAACAGTCTTGAAATCATTTGGGTAAGTTAAAGCATTCCAAAGTTATTACAAGATTAAGTCACAGATGTCAGATTTGAAAAATGAAGCTGCGTCCTTAAAGTGGACCTTATACCACCAACACCAACTTGAACTCTTTGCATCCTTCAGTAGTCACTGCTCCACTGAGTCAATGCTCTGGTGCTGTTGGGATTTTTTCTCTAGACCTCACTCTTCTCAAGAGAAAAAAAATTCTTGAACTGTTTCCAGGAAAAACTACTCTGTAAAACCATGTAAAAAGCTCAATCATAATTTTCAGCTCAGCATCTCAAGGGGTTAGACTTACTAGGCAGTCTGTATGGTCAGTTGATGCATTTTCATTTAGGGTAAACAAAAGTGATTCATGTAATAGTAAACCAGTTACCCAGTAGTGTACTTATTGTAAGTTACATTAAAAAGCGTACAGGAAACTGCTTAAACTGCAGTACGTAAATTAGTGGAATCAAAAATAGACTGCACATCTGTTGGTTTAGAGATTTACAACTGTTGTCTTTAGAACCTAGATGACCTTGCAAAGTATAGTCAAGTTATTTATAAGCCAGTCTACTCCCCAGTGGATATATATACTTTCTTTTTCCTTCACATTCATCGAATTGCAAAACATAGATTTTTTTGGGGCTTAAAAATTTGCAGAATCACTGTTCCTCACTGCCAACTGAGTGCAACAGTTATTTGCCAGTTACAGTAGCATGCTAGTCTACAAATACCATGAAGCCTATTCATAACATCTCCCCACTGTTTCACTGTCTCCTTGTTGATAATGTTGCAGTGATGTCACTGTCAATGTTTTGTTTCACATGGTCACTAACCTTTCAACAAACATTTTGTAAATTAATAGTACAAGTATAAGAAACTTTGTAATACACATTAAACAGTACTACATCTCTATGTGCTGAAAATATCCACTGATTGAAGACTATTCTGCTGACTGTCCCCCTGGCAATTTAATTTCCCCTTACGTCCAACAGCAGCACAATATGGGGGTATCACTGCTCCTGTGTGCTGGTAGGACAGGCGGATTTTTTAATTTACATAATGAATTAAGTGATACTCCCCTATAAGAGGCCAAGGAGACCTCCCCTCACTGTGTTTTTTTCTGTCCTGTGTGTTGGACAGGTGGAGGGAGGCTCTTTGTTCTCTCATTTTTTCCTAAGGATTTGGGGGTTAACTACATTTTTGTAAGTTTTTTTCTCCTCTTTCAGCTGTTCATCTTTTTCCTTGGGAGCTTTTTACTCCTAAGGCTTCCTTGTTTCTCCCTGCTGCACTCTCTGTCAGTGGACATTCTGGGCTGGGTGTGCCTGCCCTTGTCTGATCTCAGGTGAGATGTTGTTGGCTGGGCAGGCTGTGCATTCAGTATGTGTCTGTGTCTGAACTTGGAGGCTGTATTGCAGGGTTAAAATAAATCTCCTGGCCTGGCTGAGCTCTTCAGCAGAGCTTATGCTTCAGGTGTTTGTGCTCAGTTTCAACTGATGACAGCGTCTCAGACACAAGTTCCCTACACTGCCCTTCTGTTGCAGTTATGGTTCTATTCCAGTATGCCACAAAGACACACCGCACTTCCTATAGCAGTGGAATTAAAGCGAAGAGGGAGGGAAAGTTTTTTTTTAATCCGGGGGAAGTGATTTTGTCACTTCAGGTTCTGGAACCTTTTTTGCAGGTCCTGTTTTCCTGGATCCCTTTTTTTCTGTTACACTTCTATAGCCTTCTCCCAGTAGCGCTGGATTGCACTGCCTGACTAGTTTAGGCCATTTTCTTTACTGCTGTAGCGGTATTAAAGACACCGTTGTTAAGGGTCTCTTAAAAAGTTGTGTATATAAGTTTTATGGGTAAGTTTGGTCTTCTCCCTACTTATTTAAACCTTCTTCCTAAGTTTGTCTCTTTGATAGGCTGTACGCTTTTTTGTTTGATACTGTTCTGACTGCTTTTGGTGGCAGTGGCGACTTAACGAGGGAAAGATCCTCTAAGCTGAAACATTTTGCTTATACAGAGTGCAACATCCCTCTGCCTGATGGTACGATTACACTCGCTTTCGCCAATGCCATGGGACCCCATCTGAGGATTCGTCCGTTCGTGAAGTAATTGTGTGGGTCAAGGAGCAGGATAGAAATCCGGAACTTGATTTCTCAAGAAGCTTCGTACTGAGAGACCTCCTCAGTCAGCTCCATCAGAAGAGGAATTTCACATACTCAATGTGATGCACTCGTGTGATGAAGACACTTCATTAAATCCCAGTAGGTCTCTTGGTAAGGATGCCTAGGCTGCTGAAGTCCATCTGGTCAGCGACCGTGATGTTGAACTTGGGGAAGCCTCTAATTCCACCTATAGGGGGCCTAGGGCCCTCCAAGTGGACGTGACACTGGATAAAACTTTGACAGGCAATCTCCAGATCTCTATACATACTCGCTTGGAGTGTACCCTTAGGAAGGCTTAATTCTCGGTCTCTGCTCAGGCTTCTGTGGACATCACCTCCAATGAGGTAGCGAATAAGAGAATATCTAGTAGAAGTTTCCGTATATCAGGTCAAGATGCCTGCCAAATCTAGGGCCTTCTCTACAGCTGCTAGAAGGCCATTATGGTTGAAACCTCGGGGAGCGGACAATGCGTCCAAGTATAACGTATGCTCCCTACCCTTGAGCTGGGTAAACATTTTAGCCGAGGCCTGGACGACATCATGGAAGGTCTTGTGATTAAAAGGATAAGTGCCTTCCGCAGTCCTTTAAAGGGAAAGCAGGACCTTCTGGCCCGGGGCAGAAGTTATCAGCGCAGTCGCCTCAATCTACGTTCCAATATCAGAGGCATGCTAGATATCAGTCCAGAGGGGCTGGACGTAAGTTCCCCAAGGAAGGGGACAGAAAGAAGCCTGGCTTTGATGCCAACTTTTCGCCTCCTGTGGTGGCAAGTACTCCTGTTGGGGCATGTCTCTCCCATTTTTTCTCTCCTTCTGGCAGGAGAAGATCCAAGAATTTTGGTCTTGCAGATAAGTACAGCGGGTTTATGCGGACAAATTCTTCGCCCGACACAAGACAGATTCTCGCAACCCGTTCTCTTCCTGTACTCAAGCAGGTTACACTGGAAAATTCCATTCTGGAATACCTGGGCAGGAGGGCCTTGGGAAAGGTCCCCCCTCAGAAGGTTTGGGATCTACTCTTCAGACTTCCCGCTACCAATATATGTTATAATTCTAATATATCTAAGTCTTTTCATAAGGAAGAGCGTTTCCTAAGGGACACCGGGAAGTTGGTCACATCCTTTCTGCAAAGCAATGTTCTTGTCACTCTTGACCTAAAGGATGCGTACTTACAAGTTCCAGTTATGCTCCTCACAGACGGTATCTGAGAATTGCTGTATCAATTGCCGCCCACAGGTGACATTTCCAGTTTGCGACCCTGCCCTTCAGCATTTCCTCGGCTCCCCACACCTTTACCTAGGTGGTGGCTCCAGTAACAACTGCACTCAGACTTCAAGATCTGTTCATAGTGCCATATTTGGACGACTGGCTAATAAAAGCCTAGTCAGAAACCATACTGCTCCAGCACCTGCAGACAACTGTGTCTTTTTTCCAGCATCCAGCTAATAAACGGGAGAAGTCAGAGGTGATTCCTTCCACACGGAAGAAGTTTCAGTCTGACTCTGTCCGCCTAGAAATTTCTTTAACTCCGATAAGGAGAGAAAAGATAATCAGAGCACTTCCGATATGGTGGCTTAGTGGTTAGCACTGCAGCCTTGGGTTCGTATCCTGCCAAGGACAGCATCTGCAAAGAGACTGTATTTTCTCCCATGTTTGCGTGGGTTTCCTCCGGGGGTCTCCGGATTCCTCCCACACTCCTAAGACATACTAATAGGGAATGTAGATTGTAAGTCCTATATGGGACAGTGCCCTATATCTGTCAATGTCCGTGAAGGCGCTGCGGAATATGATGGAGCTATACAGGTTACTATAATAAATAATAATATCTTCTCAAGACACGTCGGATGTTCATCAGAACAATTATGAGAGTCCTGGCCTCATGTCAGCCTTAGCCAATTCAGTCCCTTGGACTTTATGGCATATGCGTCCCCTCCAGTCGGAATTACTAGGGGTCTGAAATCATAGCCCTCTGAGTCTTGACAAGAGGATCAGACTTTCTCCCAGAACCCGTCTTTTTCTCAATTGGTGGTACAATTGAAAGTCGGATGTCCATGGTCCAACCTCTTTGGACCCTGTTGACTGATGCATCCTTTTCAGGATGAGGAGCCCATCTGTACGAGAAAACCATACAAGGAGTCTGGAGCAGGCTAGAAAGGATGACATCATCCATCTGGAGGGAACTCAGAGCAGTTTACCTGACACTCCTCCATTCTTCTCCTCTTCTCAGAGGGAGAGCTGTCAAGATCCAGTCCGTCAACATGGTGACTGTAATAAACAGGAAGGCATCAGATAATTCTCCCTCCTCAGGGAGGCAGGTCTGATTTTCACCTGGGCAGAGAAAAATCTGACCCATCTCTCCGCAGTTCACATCAAGGGCTCCTTGAACATAGTAGTGGATCAGTTGAGTCGGGGTCTTACCGTATCAGGAGAATGGTCTCTCAATCAAGAGTGTTCCACCAGATCACCCTGAAGTGGGGTCTTCCAGAAGTAGACATTATGGTGACCAGACTCAATGCCAAGGTAGAGACTTTCTGCTCACTGCATCAGGAGGACTATCCCTTGGCAGTGGATGCCCTGTCCATCTCTTGGAGGTTCAGGCTGGCGTACATCTTCCCTCCCCTTTCCATGATACCAAGGGTATTGATAAAAGTCAGACAGGACCAAGCCTCTGATAACCAAAAAGAGCTTGGTGTTCCCAACTCATGCTCATGAGTCGAGGGATCTATTAGAGGCTTCCCCCAATCCAGAACCTGGTTTTCCAAGGAACTAATAAGTGCCAGGATCTGAGGAGATTCAACCTGACAGCCTGAAGGTTGTTCAGTCCTTAGTGGACTGTCAGAAGTCATCCTGAAGACCTTTTTTCTGCGCAAGAGCAGAATCCACCAATAAAAGATACCTAAGGATAAGTATTGTCTTCAACAAGTGATTCTCCAGACAGGAAGTGAATAGTTCGAATCCTTCTACGAGAATGATTCAGAATTTTCTTCAGGACCGCTTGGATAAGGGCCTTTCCCCTGCCACACTGAAGGTACAGGTTTCAGCCCTATCCACCTGCTTAAGCAAAAGATTGTCTCAGAACCCCTTAATTCCCAGAATTTCTTAAGGGTGCTATGAGACTTAGGTAAGTGGTTGCAGCTATCCACAGTTCTTTCTGGCCTTTGTGGGCCGCCATTGGAACCATTTGAGAAGGTGGGTCTTAAGTTTCTGGCTTGCAAACCACCTTTTTGCTAGCTATCATCTCAGCTAAAAGAATACAAGAGTTGCAGGCTTTTTTCTGAAGAGCCATATTTTTTTTTTTCATTAGAGTCCAACTCAGATTTCTTCCCAGGTTTAATCCTAAGGTGCCCTCTCGGGCTAATATTAACCAGGTGGTCTCCTTACCAGTTTTCTTTCCCAGCTCCTTCCTCCAACGAAGGGGGAAAACTCCATACTCTGGATATAGTATGGTGTCTCCAAAATGTATCTTGTGCGTACATAGTCAATCAGAAGATTGGAAAATCCTCTTAATTTAAATTTCTTTTGCTCGGGTTAACGTTTGAGTGTATCAAAGGGCTGTGTTGGCCTCCTGGGCTGAGAGTCGGTCTTGCTTTTTGAGCAGTTTGTGCAGCCGTTTTTGGTCACCACCAACTAACCTTTGTTAAACAGGAAGGATTGTTGTTTTTTTCTTTTATCCTTTATAACTAACACAGTGAGGGGAGGTCTCTTTGGCCTCTTATAGGGGAGTATCACTTAATTAATTATGTAAATTTAAAATTCCGCCTGTCCTACCAGGACACAGGGGCAGAGATACCCCCATATTGTGCTGCTGTTCAGACTAAGGGAAAACAGATTATCTACATAATCAACGATTATGCATGCATAACTTTAGTATGTAGGAGGCATGCACTCTCCATTACTCTAGTGATTCTAATGCACATGGATATATGTACAAGTTACATTCTATGTGACTTCTGTGCTTTACAAGAGCCATTATTTTTATAAGTGTATATATACACAGCACTATTAGTGCTCTTCAGACCCGAAAGTATAATGAGCAGAGGCCAAGTAGAAGTGATTAAACATAACAGTGTTACTCACCTCTTCTGGGCTCCAGAGCTGGTCTTCGGCCTCTTTCGGTCTCAGAAGAGACCCCATAGTATAATAATGGCTTGTGATTGTTGAAACCCAAACATATGTATCCCAGTAGCTGGTCACAGCAGCAACAACTGACAACTTCAAAAAAGAATAAGTTGGCTTTAAAGTTAAATATCATTGATGCTTATGGAAATGTATAGAATGCTATGCCCTTTCCCATCCCCTGGTTGAACTTCATGATCATATGTCTTTTTTCAAACATACTATGTAACTATGAAAACTGTAGGGGCTACTTTGGGATGTTACACTGTGTAGAGGGGCCACGATGGGACATTATACTGTGTGGAGGGGTAACTACGGAACATTATATTGTGTGGAAGGGCCACTATGGAACATTATACTATGTGGAGGGCTGCTATGGGATATTATACTGTATGGAGGCCACTATGAGTGTAACGTCTCTGCCTGTTCAGGTCTTTGCGCCACCCTCCACTCGCACGCTGTGGCGAAGGAGGTGTGTTCAGTTTGATTCCTTGCATAGGGTTCTTGTTGCTCAGTCTGAACACTGTCCTAGTGCCTCTTTTCTGTAATTGAATTTCAACCACACCCGTCTCCTGCACCTTTGCTTCTCTCTGCTCCTCAAATAGTTAATCTCAGCCTTGCCTGTGTGATTGGCAGCCTATCGTCCTATCAAGTCTGGGGCGGGTTCTTCCTTCCTATTTATTCTTTGCTCACATTCACGTTGGCACTTGCTATATGCTTCTTGCGTACTGGCCTTTACTCCTTGCTGCTTTGTTACCTGTATTCCTATTCCTATTCCTGATCTCTGGCTTTGACTTTGACTATTCTCTTGGATTTTGATTCTGTACTAAATTGTTCGTCTGTTACTGACCCCTTGGCTAGCCGACCTCACTTTTTGTTGTTCGTCCTGTCCGCGTTCTGTGTTGCCACTTATATTAAGAAGGGACTGTCGACCAGTTGCTGGCTGTCGCCTAGGACAGATCAGGCAAGTTAGCCAGGGACAGTTGTTGGGCGGGGGGGTTCAGCATTAGGGCTCACTGTCTTGTTGTGCCCCTCCCCCCATGGTTCTGCAGCAGCACTGGGGAATTGCTCAACTGACAATTCCCTTGCAATGGGACATTATTGTTAAAAGGGTTTCCAGCAATTAGATAAACTCTAGAGGGGCTGGGGTAGGTTCAGTTCCTGGAAAACCCCCTTAAGCTGAGCACTGAGGCTGGGTGTATGTTCCCGGCTTCCTTTAATCACTACACATGTGCCGGGGGGCTCGGTAACGTATCTCAGTCAAGCCGCTTCAGTGCTGAGTTGTAGACATACTCAGTGGTAGTCAAGCCTTACCCTGTGGGTGGGGGTTGCCATTTCAATTTTAGTCTCAGGCAGCAGAAAAGCTAGAATCGGCCCTGAGCACTATGATAGTAAAACACTCAAACTGAGTTTCACTATGTATTGCAGCAGAATGTGGGCGTCCCAGCAGTGAGGCACCCTATGATCAACTTTTAATTGCAGGACATTACCTGTAGTAAAGACTGCATCTTAAGTATATGCTGTAAAAAACTTCAAACCTCCAGGACTTGGCTATCTTTTAATCCTCATTGTATGTGTGTGTTTGTTGTAATATACAGTGGGTACGGAAAGTATTCAGACCCCTTTAAATTTTTCACTCTTTGTTTCATTGCACCCTTTTCAGCTAGTACAGCCATGAGTCTTCTTGGGAATGATGCAACAAGTTTTTCACATCTGGATTTGGGGATCCTCTGCCATTCTTCCTTGCAGATCCTCTCCAGTTCCGTCAGATTGGATGGTGAAAAGCCATTTTCAGGTCTCTCCAGTGATGCTCAATTGGGTTGAAGTCAGGGCTCTGGCTGGGCCAGTCAAGAATGGTCACAGAGTTGTTCCGAAGCCACTCCTTTGTTATTTTAGCTGTGTGCTTAGGGTCATTGTCTTGTTGGAAGGTGAACCTTCGGCCCAGTCTGAGGTCAACAGCACTCTGGAAGAGGTTTTCTTCCAGGATATCTCTGTACTTGGCCGCATTCATCTTTCCTTCAATTGCAACCAGTCATCCTGTCCCTGCAGCTGTAAAACACCCCCATAGCATGATGCTGCCACCACCATGTTTCACTGTTGGGATTGTATTGGGCAGGTGATGAGCAGTGCCTGGTTTTCACCACACATACCGCTTAGAATTAACGCCAAAAAGGTCAATCTTCGTCTCATCAGGCCAGAGAATCTTATTTCTCATAGTCTGGGAGTCCTTCATGTGTTTTTTGGCAAACTCTGTGCAGACTTTCATATGTCTTGCACTGAGGAGAGGCTTCCTTCGGGCCACTCTGCCATAAAGCCCCGACTGGTGGAGGGCTGCAGTGATAGTTGACTTTGTGGAACTTTCTCCCATCTCCCTACTGCATCTCTGAAGCTCAGCCACAGTGATCTTTGGGTTCTTCTTTACCTCTCTCACCAAGGCTCTTGTCCCACGATTGCTCAGTTTGGCTGGACGGCCAGATCTAGGAAGAGTTCTGGTCTTCCCAAACTTCTTCCATTTAAGGATTATGGAGGCCACTGTGCTCTTAGGAACCTTGAGTGCTGCAGAAATTCTTTTGTAACCTTGGCCACATCTGTACCTTGCCACAATTCTGTCTCTGAGCTCCTTGGGCAGTTCCTTTGACCTCATGATTCTCATTTGCTCTGACATGCACTGTGAGCTGTGAGGTCTTATATAGACAGGTGTGTGCCTTTCCTAATCAAGTCCAATCAGTTTAATTAAACACAGCTGGACTCCAATGAAGGAGTAGAACCATCTCAAGGAGAATCAGAAGGAAATGGATCGCATGTGAGTTAAATATGAGTGTCACAGCAAAGGGTCTGAATACTTATGACCATGTGATATTTCAGTTTTTCTTTTTTAATAAATTTGCAAAAATATCTACATTTCTGTTTTTTTCTGTCAAGATGGGGTACTGAGTGTACATTAATGAGAAATAAAATTTACTTATTTGCTTTTAGCAAATGGCTGCAATGAAACAAAGAGTGAAAAATTTAAAGGGGTCTGAATACTTTCTGTACCCACTGTGCATTTGTATTAAAATGGTGATATCACTGATGTTGCAGTTGTCTCTGCTGACAAATTTGTTGTCTTCTTCAACAGGCTTCAGGAGGCTACACACTTCCCTTATGAGCCTTCAATAGCAAATTTTAATATAATACATTGTCCCTGTGGTCTGCTGCACACAATAATCATTCACCGGATTATGCTGCTCATACTGATGCTCTAGCATGTGCAACATGGAATTCCAACGAATTGGAATGCCACAGATGACACTGTGCAAGGACAGGCAATTTTGTCGCTAAAAATCAAGCAGGGTGTTCTTAGCTACATAAGAACAGCTGAAATGTGTAGACACTACTGGCCATGAGCAGTTTAAGCCAGTATATGCATTTACACAACAGCACACTATCCAATTTAGCAAACACCATGAAGGGACAATGTGTTATTTTCCCAGCTGCAGTGCATTGTCGCTGGCAACAATCCCCAGATATAGTTGGAGGGGGGCATCTAGCAGGATACTTGCTGCTGGATACGGAGGACATGTTCCTCCACTGTGTGGATTCTCTGATCCAGGTTCATCAGCTGTAAAACTGTATGGCTACGCTTAATCTTACAGTCATAAAACTAGGGAGAAGTAGTGGAAGCACTAGCTTGCCCTTGTGATGTTGGGAGCAGAATGGGCTGTGAAAGCCATGTATTGTCCCTGTTCATAATTGCTGCTCCATGTGTAGATGGTGATAAGCATCTTCCCTACACTGACATATTCAAGGAGGGGGTCACATTCTGCACTATGATTCTCATGATTTAGAGACTGTCAGGTGATGATGGCAAAAGCCAGCCTATGTCACAGCCCAAGTAATTATCTTCTTCTTTGCTATTGTTTTTAATGTTACACACCATTTTGCTGGTTCATCCGAGGCAAATTACTAAAGTGTAGGTTTCGTTAACAACAGTTTGTTACAATCTGATTTTCCTATCTCTAGTATCTAAAATGTATGTCAGTGTGGAACCCATTATAGGCCTTAAAGGGTCTAATCAGGGACTGAAACTTACCAACTTCCAGCCCTAGTTCTGCATGTTTTAAACCTCTGGCTGGTTCAACCCAAAGTAACGTGTCCAACACCCAAATGCCTCCTCTATCTCCTTCCTCTTCCCATTCCTGTTTATGACATCTCTGTTGTGTATCAGCATTGACAGAAAAGGGGATAGGCTTTACTATTACAATGAGCGAGTCTGCAAGCACCACAACAAATGTCATATCAAGAAACAGGGAGATGAGGGAATCAGGTGTCGGAAAAATGACCAAGGGTCGAAAACAACTCAGAAAGCCATGGTCCCTAAAATGCAGAACTCAGGCCAAAAGCTGGTAAGTTTCATTTCCTTGATAGCCCCTTTAAAAATTACTAGGAATATGAGCCAAACCAGAGACACCCATTTGTAGAAAGAACTGTTTCTTCATACCTTTGTAGCATGTCTTGGAGGTTACTGAAGTCCTTGCAAAAATCCACCTGGTGTAGGGAATCTTACAGACCATGGAGCATTGCCAGTAAGAATACCTACAATAGCTGCTGGGCCGCAGCTGTATTATACAGCCATCACCTAGCTTTCAGTGCTAGTGTTGGAGATAACTCCTATTTCTACACATTAACCTATTAGATGCCATGATCAATACTGATACTGATCACCGCATTTAAGGATTTTTGCAAAATTAGTAAAAAATAACATCTGTATAAATTTGGTTCATAATGAACCACAGAAAAAAATTACAATGTTATTTCTGCTGAATAGCGAACATCATAAAATTTAAACAATGATGAAATTGCAGATTGTTTTTTATGCAGTCGCCTCATAAACATTAGTAAAAGCTAAGCCAAACCATAATGATGCCAACTTGTCTCTCATCACACAACTTGACATGGAAAGAACAAGCCCTCATACAGCTGCGTTGACATAAATAAACATGGCTTGGCTTATGAAATGGAAGGATGAAATAAGTTGCCACATGCTAAGTCCAACACAGGCTGTGTTAGAAAGGGGTTAAAAAAATTATGCCAGCATAGTTACATAGCTAGTGGGTTGGAAAAAGACCTAGGTCCTTTAAGTTCCACCATTACGAATCCCAAGTTGATCCAGAGGAAGGTAAAAACCTCTCTGATATATGGCACAGATTCAATTCACCATTAAGTGGAAGAAATTCCTTCCTGACCTCTGCAGGCAATCGGACAGATCCCTGAATCAACATTCTTCATTAATTCCAGTATCCCTGTATATTGTGGTTTGCAAGTAAGACATCTATCTAGTCCTTTTTTAAAGCTACCTACATTTTCTTCCATTGCCTATTCCTGTGCAAGCATGTTTATAATTTTACAGCTCGTACAGTAAAGTAATACTTCCTTTGTTATTTGTTCAGTTTGTGGGAAAAAAAATGTCCTAATAAAGGACAGTATCTTGTTGGCTTTAGATACATTGTATGAAGTAATTTAGTTTATTATAAAGAAATACTCCTAAACCTTTCTCCATGATACACTCACACATTTTGACCTAAAATGTATAACCTTACATGTGTCAACACAGAACCTAATCTGCCATTTTACTTCTGATTTGGCCAGTGTATCCTGGTCACCCAGTAAGAGTTGGACAATCTGTACTGTATTTACAGCATTACAGCAAACTATAGCATTCTGTTCAGCACTACAGAGCATTGTGTCATGTGCAAAAAGAGATATTTACAGTGTCTCCTAGTGCTTAGATTTCCCTAGGACTTACAGTAGGGATGAATTATGCAACAACACAAATGAATGACGGGAACAGCATGGGGATGGTAATCAGGTGATGGAACAAATGGATGATGGGGATGGTAATCAGATGATGGAACAAATGGATGATGGGGATGGTAATAAGATGATGGAACAAATGGATGATGGGGATGGTGATCAGATGATGGAACAAATGGATGATGGGGATGGTGATCAGATGATGGAACAAATGAATGATGGGGATGGCATGCTGAACAGATGAATGTCAACAGTCAAAATCTGACCTTGACTCTAACTTTCCCTGAATATTTACCTAGATATACAGTGGGGAAAATAAGTATGTACAGTCATGGCCAAAAGTTTTGAGAATGATACAAATATTAATTTTTACAAAGTCTACTGCTTCAGTTTTTCTAATGGCAATTTGCATATAGTCCAGAATGTTATAAAGAGTGATCAGCTTAACAGCAATTACTTGCAAAGTCAATATTTGCCTAGAAAATGAACTTTATCCCCCAAAACACATTTCAACATCATTGCAGCCCTGCCTTAAAAGGACCACCTAACATCGTTTCAGTGATTGCTCCAGGTGTGGGTGTTGATGAGGACAGGGCTGGAGATCAATCTGTCATGATTAAGTAAGAATGACACCACTGGACACTTTAAAAGGAGGCTGGTGCTTGCCATCATTGTTTCTCTTCTGTTAACCATGGTTATCTCTAAAGAAACACGTGCAGTCATCATTGCACTGCACAAAAATGGCCTAACTGGGAAGAGTATTGCAGCTAGAAAGATTGCACCTCAGTCAACAATCTATCGCATCATCAAGAACTTCAAGGAGAGAGGTTCCATTGGTGCCAAAAAGGCTCCAGGGCGCCCAAGAAAGACCAGCAAGCTGCAGGACCGTCTCTTAAAAGTGTTTCAGCTGCGGGATCGGGCTACCAGCATTGCAGAGCTTGCTGAGGAATGGCAGCAAGCAGGTGTGAGTGCATCTGCACGCACTGTGAGGCGGAGACTCTTGGTGCAAGGCCTGGTCTCAAGGAGGGCAGCAAAGAAGCCACTTCTCTCCAGAAAAAACATCAGGGACAGACTGATATTCTGCAAAAGGTACAGGGAGTGGACTGCTGAGGACTGGGGTAAAGTCATTTTCTCTGATGAATCCCCTTTTCGATTGTTTGGAACATCTGGAAAACAGCTTATTCGGAGAAGAAGAGGTGAGCGCTACCACCAGTCTTGTCTCATGCCAACTGTAAAGCATCCTGAAACCATTCATGTGTGGGGTTGCTTCTCAGCCAAGGGAATCGGCTCTCTCACAGTCTTGCCTAAAAACACAACCATGAATAAAGAATGGTACCAGAATGTCCTCCAAGAGCAACTTCTCCCAACCGTCCAAGAGCAGTTTGGCGCTCAACAATGCCTTTTCCAGCATGATGGAGCACCTTGCCATAAAGCAAAGGTGATAACTAAATGGCTCAGGGAACAAAACATAGAGATTTTGGGTCCATGGCCTGGAAACTCCCCAGATCTTAATTCCATTGAGAACTTGTGGTCAATCATCAAGAGACGGGTGGACAAACAAAAACCAACAAATTCAGATAAAATTAAAGCATTGATTCTGCAAGAATGGACTGCTATCAGTCAGGATTTGGTCCAGAAGTTGATTGAGAGCATGCCAGGGAGAATTGCAGAGGTCCTGAAGAAGAAGGGTCAACACTGCAAATATTGACTTGCTGCATTAACTCATTCTAACTGTCAATATAAGCTTCTGTTACTCATAATATGAATGCAATTATATTTCTGTATGTGATAAAAACATCTGACAAACACACATAAAAACCAGAGGGCAGCAGATCATGTGAAAATATAATATTTGTGTCATTCTCAAAACTTTTGGCCATGACTGTACTCAGCCACCAATTGTGCAAGTTCTCTCACTTAAAAAGATGAGGCCGGCCTGTAATTGTCATCATAGGTAGACCTCAACTATGAGAGACAAAATGAGAAAACAAATCCAGAAAATCACATTGTCTGATTTTTTAAGAATTTATTTGCAAATTATGGTGGAAAATAAGTATTTGATCAATAACAAAAGTTCATCTCAATACTTTGTTATATATATCCTTTGTTGGCAATGACAGAGGTCAAACGTTTTCTGTAAGTCTTCACAAGGTTGGCACACACTGTTGCTGTTATGTTGGCCCATTCCTCCATGCAGATCTCTCCAAAGATTTTCTATGGGGTTGAGATCTGGAGACTGGCTAGGCCACTCCAGGACCTTGAAATGCTTCTTACGAAGCCACTCCTTCGTTGCCCTGGCGGTGTGCTTGGGATCATTGTCATGCTGAAAGACTCAGCCATGTTTCATCTTCAATGCCCTTGCTGATGGAAGGAGGTTTGCACTCAAAATCTCACGATACATGGCCCCATTCATTCTTTCATGTACATGGATCATTCGTCCTGGTCCCTTTGCAGAGAAACAGCCCCAAAGCATGATGTTGCCACCCCCATGCTTCACAGTAGGTATGGTGTTCTTTGGATGCAACTCAACATTCACTCTACTCCAAACACGACGAGTTGTGTTTCTACTAAACAGTTCTACTTTGGTTTCATCTGACCATATGACATTCTCCCAATACTCTTCTGGAACATCCAAATGCTCTCTAGCAAACTTCAGACGGGCCCGGATATGTACTGGCTTAAGCAGGGGGACATGTCTGGCACTGCAGGATCTGAGTCCCTGGCGGCGTAGTGTATTACTAACGGTAGCCTTTGTTACGTTAGTCACAGCTTTCTGCATGTCATTCACTAGGTCCCCCTGTGTGTTTCTGGGATTTTTGCTCAGCGTTCTTGACCCCACGGGGTGAGACCTTGCGTGGGGCCCCTGATCGAAGGAGATTATCAGTGGTCTTGTATGTCTTCCATTTTCTAATTATTGCTCCCACAGGTGATCTCTTCACACCAAGCTGCTTGCCTATTGCAGATTCAGTCTTCCCAGCCTGGTGCAGGTCTACAATTTTGTTTCTGGTGTCCTTCCACAGCTCTTTGGTCTTCACCATAGTGGAGTTTGGAGTGTGACTGTTTGAGGTTGTGGACAGGTGTCTTTTATACTGATAACAATGTCAAACAGGAGCCATTACTACAGGTAATGAGTGGAGGACAGAGGAGCCTCTTAAAGAAGAAGTTACAGGTCTGTGAGAGCCAGAAATCTTGCTTGTTTGTAGGTGACCAAATACTTATTTTCCACCATAATTTGCAAATAAATTCTTAAAAAATCAGACAATGTGATTTTCTAGATATGTTTTCTCATTTTGAGGTCTATGTTCTCTCATACTTGAGGTCTACTTATGATGTCAATTACAGGCCAGCCTCATCTTTTTAAGTGGGAGAACTTGCACAATTGGTGGCTGACTAAATACTTTTTTTTCCCACTGTATTCTTAAACACTGAAGACCAGACACAACTGATCCTCACTGTCTATAAAGATATTCCTAATGGAAACCTTAATCCACAATAATGACTCTATTGGGGACAACAGGAGACTTCTCGGCTCCAGGAACAAGAAAACCAAACTACACAGACCTGAACACCAGTAAGCAGACAAGTATCAGATTCCTATAGGGAACTGACAGAGCACAAGGAACTAGAACTACATTGTGTTCCAAATTATTATGCAAATGATATTTTTCTCTGATTTTCATAAATGGTCAATGCAAATGACAGTCAGTATAATCTTAAAATTTTTAACTGTTAGAGTATAAATCACATTTTGTTGGACAAATCTCTTAATCATAAAATTTTTTTCACAAATTAAAAAAGCAAAAATCCACTGTTTCAAATTATTATGCACAAAAGAGTTTCTAAACCTTTTATAGGATGTAAAGAGCTAAAAATGTGTTTTTGTTGAATTTGCAGGATTAAGAGGTCACATTTACTGAAATCAAAAGCTATTGCATTTAAAGACATCTTAACAGGCCAAGTTACCGTTTAACAAAGGACCCCTTCTTTGGTATCATCTTCTCAATTCTTGCATCCATTGAACTTGTGAGTTTTTGGATAGTTTCTGCTTAAATTTCTTTGCAGGATGTCAGAATAGCCTCCCAGAGCTGTTGTTTTGATGTGAACTGCCTCCCACCAGGATACTACAAATAAGGTTGAGGTCAGGGGAGGATGGGAGTTCCTCTCCTTTTATGCCCATAGCAGCCAATGACTCAGAGGTATTCTTTGCTGCATAAGATGGTGCATTGTCATGCATGAAGATGATAATGCTATGGAAGGCACGGTTCTTCTTTTTGTATCATGGATGAAAGTGGTCAGTCAGAAACTCTATAAACTTTGCAGAGGTCATTTTCACACCTTTAGGGACCCTAAATGGGCCTACCAGCTTTCTCTGGCCCAAAACATGACTCAGCTACTTCCTTGCTGACGTTGCACCCATGTTGGGACATCGTGGCCATCCACCAACCATCCACTACTCCCTCCGTCTGGACCTTCCAGGTTTACATGGCACTCATCAATAAGCAAGACTGTTTCAAAATTAGTCTTCATATATACCTGGGCCCACTGGAACCATTTCTGCTTGTGAACACTATTTAGGGTTGGTCAAATAGTAGATTTATGCACAACTGCAAACCTCTGGGGGATTCTATACCTTGAGGATCATGGGACTCCAGAAGCACCAGCAGCTTCAAATACCTGTTTTCTGCTTTGTAATGGTATTTTAGCAGCTGTCCTCTTAATCCGATGAATTTATCTGGCACAAACCTTCCTCATTATGCCTTTATCTGCACAAACCCATCTGTACTCTGAATCAGCCACTAATATCTTCATAGTATGATGATTACACTTAAGTTTTCGTGAAATATGTAATATTTTCAAACCTTGTCCAAGGCATGCTTTTCGGCAGCAGAGAGATCCTTTTTCTTACCTTATTGCTTGAAACCTGTGGCCTGCTTAAAGGGGTTTTCTGGGACTAAGAAAATATGACTAAAGGCAGGAAATGCTTGTCATACAGTATAAATGAATAAACATAACTGAGTACCTTTATGTCTTTTTGACCATTTTTTGCCATTCCTCATATTTTTGGGCTCATGCAATACTTCCTAGTTTCTAGTTTCTGGTTGTGGGATTGTCAGCTTTTTCAAGCAGCCCCTACCAGCATCCGCCCACTGCACCTCCTAGCAGTTTTTCATTCACTATATATATATATATATATATATATATATATATATATATATATTTTTTTTATACAAACACATTATATAGTTACATATATATGCATACAACTATATACAGCATATGTATACAGTATATATATACAGTCATATGAAAAAGTTTGGGCACCCCTATTAATCTTAATCATTTTTAGTTCTAAATATTTGGGTGTTTGCAACAGCCATTTCAATTTGATATATCTAATAACTGATGGACTCAGTAATATTTCAGGATTGAAATGAGGTTTATTGTACTAACAGAAAATGTGCAGTATGCATTAAACCAAAATTTGACCGGTGCAAAAGTATGGGCACCTCAACAGAAAAGTGACATTAATATTTAGTAGATCCTTCTTTTGCAAAAATAACAGCCTCTAGTCGCTTCCTGTAGCTTTTAATCAGTTCCTGGATCCTGGATGAAGGTATTTTTGACCATTCCTCTTTACAAAACCATTCCAGTTCAGTTAAGTTTGATGGTCGCCGAGCATGGACAGCCCGCTTCAAATTATCCCACAGATGTTCAATGATATTCAGGTCTGGGGACTGGGATGGCCATTCCAGAACATTGTAATTGTTCCTCTGCATGAATGCCTGAGTAGATTTGGAGCTGTGTTTTGGATCATTGTCTTGCTGAAATATCCATCCCCGGCGTAACTTCAAATTCGTCACTGATTCTTGTACATTATTCTCAAGAATCTGCTGATACTGAGTTGAATCCATGCGACCCTCAACTTTAACAAGATTCCTGGTGCCAGCATTGGCCACACAGCCCCAAAGCATGATGGAACCTCCACCAAATTTTACAGTGGGTAGCAAGTGTTTTTCTTGGAATGCTGTGTTTTTTGGATGCCATGCATAACGCCTTTTTGTATAACCAAACAACTCAATCTTTGTTTCATCAGTCCACAGGACCTTCTTCCAAAATGAAGCTGGCTTGTCCAAATGTGCTTTTGCATACCTCAGGCGACTCTGTTTGTGGCGTGCTTTCAGAAACGGCTTCTTTCGCATCACTCTCCCATACAGCTTCTCCTTGTGCAAAGTGTGCTGTATTGTTGACCGATGCACAGTGACACCATCTGCAGCAAGATGATGCTGCAGCTCTTTGGAGGTGGTCTGTGGATTGTCCTTGACTGTTCTCACCATTCTTCTTCTCTGCCTTTCTGATATTTTTCTTGGCCTGCCACTTCTGGGCTTAAGAAGAACTGTCCCTGTGGTCTTCCATTTCCTTACTATGTTCCTCACAGTGGAAACTGACAGGTTAAATCTCTGAGACAACTTTTTGTATCCTTCCCCTGAACAACTATGTTGAACAATCTTTGTTTTCAGATCATTTGAGAGTTGTTTTGAGGAGCCCATGATGCCACTCTTCAGAGGAGATTCAAATAGGAGAACAACTTGCAATTGGCCACCTTAAATACCTTTTCTCATGATTGGATACACCTGGCTATGAAGTTCAAAGCTCAGTGAGGTTACAAAACCAATTTTGTGCTTCAGTAAGTCAGTAAAAAGTAGTTAGGAGTATTCAAATCAATAAAATGATAAGGGTACCCAAATTTTTGCACCGGTCAAATTTTGGTTTAATGCATATTGCACATTTTCTGTTAGTACAATAAACCTCATTTCAATCCTGAAATATTACTGTGTCCATCAGTTATTAGATATATCAAATTGAAATGGCTGTTGCAAACACCCAAATATTTAGAACTAAAAATGATTAAGATTAATAGGGGTGCCTAAACTTTTTCATATGACTGTGTATATATATATATATATATATATATGCACACATGTGTATCTAGTTATACATGTTTGTATATATGTATATATATGCAAATATATGTGTATATATAGTATATAAGAATATGCATGTGTATCTGTATATACAGTCAGTGAAATAAGTATTGAACACGTCACCAATTTTCTGAGTAAATATATTTCTAAATGTGCTATTGATATGAAATTCTCACCAGATGTTGGTAACAACCCATCCAATCCACATAGGCAAAGAAATCAAACCATAGATGTCCATACATTAAGTACCTACCTTGTTGCTTCTGCTGCCTCTAATCACTGCTGTGAACCAGGTACTGACTTTTCTAGTGATCAGGACCAGCGTCCACCTCCTCCTGACTGCTTTCATCAGTGATGACATCACGCTCTTGTTGGGTGTGGCTATCACCTGAAGTAATGTGCACAATGAACGGCACATGATCAGGACCAGTAAGGAAGTGATTGCAATAGAGATTGTGCTGATCACCCATTTCTGCAAAAGGGTAGGACATTTTTATTTGGTCTCAGTTAGAAAAATGTATTTCATATTTTTTTATCTATCTGTAAAAAAATATATATATATCTTGGTAAAAAACTTTAATAATGTGGAGTGCCCTTCTTAGCTAGGTTTCATTTAATGGAGCTCACCTGGCAAACTAATTATGACAGGTCTTTGAGACTGACCTCAATGATCGAAAGAGCCGTGAGACAAAAAACCATCCATGAGTTTAAATGAAAAACTAAACATTAAATCTTTATAAAACTTAAGCCAGATTTGCATAATAATTTGAAACGCAGTGCAGAACAAACCACAGGACTGAAATAACACTACAGTACGAACACTACTAGACTGAGTTAACCCCTTGCTGACATCTGCCGTACTATTGCAACAAATATCAACATTTTAAACATAGCCACCAGGAGACTCAGTGGCAATGTTGGCGATCAGTCTCCCTTCTTATTGCGAGTACTAACCCTTCCAATGCTTCTATGCTGTGCTGCCATATTGAACAGGATCACTGACCACTGGAAGGAGATTGGGGAACAATAACCTGTATCCATGACATTCAAGAGCCTATTGAAGGCTCCCAGGTCTATCTTTAATACACTTACAGGATGCTGTAGTCAGTGAATGGATTCCTCATTATACTCCAATACATTGGTATTGCACTATATTGTAATGGTGGGCAGACCATCTAGGGGGTCTAAAAATAAAAGTAAAAAAAAAGCTTAAAAAATGTAAAACATCACATCCTTTTCCTGGATATCAAATAAAAATAAATCAACACAAGCATCGACATATTATGTATCCACGCATCTGAAAATGCCTGAGCTATAAACATATAAAAATATGGTGAATGCTGTAGCGGGAAGGAAAATCAAAAGGGCTGAGCCGCCATTTTTTTATCGTCTAACCTCCCCCCAAATTTTTTTTTTATAAAAAGCAATCAAAAAGTCAGACATTCCCCAAAATTGTATAAATAAAAAGTACAACTTGCCCCACATAAAAAGGCACACATACGGAAATATAAAAAATTTATGGTGTCAGAATATGGCCACTTCATTTTTCAAAGTTTTGGATTTTTTTTTAAGGTGTTAAAACATAACAAAAACTATATAAATTTGGTGTCACCCTAATCATAACAACCGGCAGAATATAGGTAACGTCATTTTGGCTACACAGTTAATGCTGTAAAAAGTAAACCCATAGTTTTTTTCTAAATCCCCCCTTCTGAATTTTTTTTTTTTTTGCAACTGCCCAATACATCATTCAGAATATTAAATGGTATGACTATGAAGTACAATCTGTCCTGCAAAACAAAGCCCTTATACAGCTCTGTGAATGGAAAAATAAAAGAGTTATAGCTTTTAAAGGCAGCAAGTAAAAATAAAAAAATGGCTGCAGTGGCAAGGGGCTAAACACACATGGCACATGCTATAATCAACAACAAACTACAAGAAACCATGTGGTTTCTACTCTGTTTCCGCATATTTCGTGGGGAGACCAAGCGGAAACCACACGGACCCCATTATAGTCTATGGGGTCTGCAGGTTTCCTTATGTAAACCGCTTCTCTCTTCATATAGGTTTCCATTCGGGGGGTCCCCAAGCGGACTCCCCTGTACGGATACCGAACGCAGTTGTGAACCGGCCCTTAGAGACTCCATTCAGTGATCATGTGACTACATTGATGGCTGAGTTGTGTGATAGTTGCCCAACAACTACCTAAACAACAAACTAATAGGTAGAAGATGATGATACAGCAAGAGAACTTCTGCTGTTTGTATAGTTGATGTAAAAGCATGCTATGTGACAGTAGCTGTATAGTATTAGGTATGAGTGGTGCTCACAAATTGACCCACCACCAGCCACCAGGGACAAGTATTACTGCACTCTTTATGGTGATGCAACTCGTATTCGAGTCATACCTACTTGAGACTTGCATTGATCTAAAGCATGCAGCAGCCATTGAACAGTGCAGACTAGAGTAAATCAGTCTGATAATATGACTATTGGCCTGGTCAGTTGGGACACCAGTTCCCTGCTACCCTTATGCACTGAAAATGTGTAGGCTAATGAATGTGCAGCATTTTTGTACAAGCCATGACCTTGGCCTGGAGTGACTGCAGAGTTGTGCTGTAACACCATCTGCTTCCCTGCTTCTGAGTTACACCAAGGGATTCAATGATAAACTATTGCTGCTATGGGCTAAAGTGGACTATGACATTACTACTGTGATATGGGTCCCCACCCTGTGGATTGCTAGTGTGTGGGCGCCATTCCTGGGAATTACAACTGTGTGGACATTCACCATGTGGATTAAATTGTGTTGTATAGAGACTGTGTTGTATACATGGACTGTGTTCGTTCATTGTTTCTGTAAGCTCTGCCCTTATTGAGAGACACTGTAACTAGCTAGCTAGTTGTCTAACATTTGCCTCTGTCACCATAAGCTTGCGTCATCTTGCAAGACTGTTGTATAACTGTCATGCCAGTCACCTTATCTTGAAAATAGCTTTTTTTTTTTTTAGTTCACTTGCTATGTCTGTCTGACTTAATACATCATCCTTGAGTGGGGCCCAATTCATAACACCCAGAAGGCCAAAGATCCTGGTAAGGACTGATTCCTTACTGTTGATATTAAATAAATATGTTTTTTCCAAGTTATTCTTTTTTACCTATTTCTGTGAAATCTATTGATGGTATGCTAAGCTTGAAGGTCATAGCAATTTATAAAAGATACTTGACTGAGGTGTTGCGGTTAGACCAAGACGATTTATTATATGTTGTAAACACTTCATAACAATGCCACAATGAATTCATTCTGACTTGTGGTTACAGCAGTCTCAAAGGCATTGTCTCCTGGGTCACTAATGTTTTAAGCTTTTAAAGCCAAGGCCAGTGGTTGCAGCTTAAAGCACTGAAAGAGCAAGTGCCATGTGATTTACGATTTATGACAAAGATGTACAAACTATTGTATATTTAGAAACAGAAATTGATGGGATTTCACTTAATTGTAAAATAAACTAACTTTCTGGTCTAGTAACTCCTTTCTTGGTATTCAACGGTAGGTGACAGGGTTAATAGCTAAAAGTCAACTCCTGTTAAGCTTTATGGGGCAGATTTAGTAAAACTATTCAAGGCTAAGGCCTCACGTAGCAGGCAGCAGCAAAAAAGCACTGTGGGAAAAACTGTGCCGACAACACTTCGTGGTTTTTCTCGCAGTGCTTCTTACAGAAAGTCTGCAGAAGTTTCCTCTCTGGACTTTCTGCTTCCATTATACCTATAGGGAAACCGCCAGCGTTTCTGTAGGTATAATTGACATGCTGCGAAAACCTAATTTTCAAAACCAAATCTAACAAATCCCATCCATTTTGCAGTGACTGTAAAATGCCATAGCGACTGTAAAAAGGCTATGGCCCCACATAGTGAAACGCAGCAAAAAAACACTGCGGAAAAAAGGCGGTGGAAAAGCATGTTGTTTTCTGACTATTTGGTTTTGTATTACTAAATCAATGGCATCTCCATCAGATAACATGATAAGGAAAAATATATTTCAGGACATATAACATCTATAGTCAACCAAGATGATGAATCAATACAATTCTATGTACAGTATACATATACAAATATGTAAGTAAGGTCTTATCATAAGGTCTTTTATTAATATACTCATTTCCAGTGACAGTATTCCATCATTTCATGACATCTGCGCAATTCTAAGCAGTGCCAACATTAACATGTAAGACAAAATAATAATTAGTAGCAAAATAGTGATAGTGGAAAAGCCTGAATCATCAATGGTAAAACATGTCATAATTGTTCGTATGCTGTCAAATCCTTGCTTGAGGATTACAATATATGATGTGAAAAGGAATCTTAAGACAATGACTAGGAAGGCATAAAAGATGCTTGAATGGAACAATGAACAGTCAAGTGAAATTGGCAATTTACAGAATAAATTAAATCGTCATACATAGTATAACAGCATGTACTGTATACAGTATCTGTAACAGACAGGCAGCTAATCCTGGATAATAGTAAAGGAATATGCAGAGGTTAAAGTGAAGGCTGCATTCACTTATGGGAACAATTAGACTGACAGTATTAAACATTTCAAAGCAAATAGTATATTAAAGGGACTTAATGAGCAGAAAATGTGTTATAAACCTAATCTACAGTTTCCAAATATGACTGTTATTCAGCTTGGGAGTTCTATTTACAAGTAATTTGTTGTTTTATTCCTATAAAAATGAAGGGAAAGTGCTTTGGGGGTGTATCTTATCTTTTTCACAGCTTCGGTCTCAGCTCTAGCACTAGAAGTCCCAGAAATGTGGAGCTCCCCCTTGAAGTCCTGAAAGAGGGTCAAATGACCCTTAGTCCAAACTGACAACTCTGATGGCTCCAATTAGCATTTCCTTTCATTTGTAAATGTGGCCATTGTCTGAGGAATCTGCAGGGGGGAATTGTGTTGATCCACCTCAGGTCTTGTAAGAGAGTGTAAAGAAAAGAATGTAAGCTGCTCCTGAGTGTCTGCCCACCCCCCAGCTGCATTGTTGTGCTGGGAATATTTGCTAACACCTTAGCAAATTTGCATGCAGCCTTTTGTGCTGTGGGGGATGTGACTGCTTCTCAAAGTAGTGTGCGACTTGAAATCAAAGTACATCTGTAATGTCCTCCCATATCTTGGCAAGGACCCCAGTCGTCCCAGCGGGGAGAGACTGTCCGAAACTGTAGTGATGAGGCTGATGGAATCATTCATGGACAAGGACAGAACTGTAACCACGAACAATTTCTTTACATCATTGTCACTTGCACAATGACTGCTTAGCCGGAAAACCACTATCCTCGGCACAGTCAACAAGAGTCGCCGGGAAATTCCTCAATCCGCTAGACAGATGGACCGCACTGAATTCACCACTCAGGTGTTTTCAACCACTGGTGCCACACTAACAGTGAATGCACCCAAACGAAAGAAGGCCGTCTACATTCTCAGCAGCATGCACAGTGTGGTTGAGACTAAGGATACCAACAAAAGGAAGCCAAACACGGTCACACAATACAACCACACAAAGTGCGGTGTGGATGTAATGGACCAAATGGTGCGGGAGTACAGCGTGCGTGCAGGAACACGGAGATGGCCAGTCGCCGTGTTCTACAACATGACTGACATGGCAGCACTGAATGCTCATGTTCTTTATCAGGCATGCACTGGGGTGCAGGAGAGACTTCCTGGTTGAGCTTGCAAAAGAGTTAGGTGGCTCTCATGTGACTGAAAAGAAGGCACGCAAGGAGAAACTCCTTCGGCAACAACCTTCCACACCCAGCCCTGGCAAAAGGGCGAAGTGTCAGGTCAACCATCGATGCACGAACAATTGTGCAACTGAGAGATGTGTTTACTGCTACAAATACACGTGTGGCAAATGTACCAGGGACATACCCAGGCAGTGCCAGGTATGTTCCGACAGTGCAGACAGACTGCTGAGTGAGTGCTGAAATGCTAGTCACACAAGAAGGACATGCCACTCACACACACACACGCAGCCCCCCACAGCAGCCTATTGTAAATATGTGTGGAATTGTTTTATTCCTTGTATTTTTTTTATTATTTTCATAACAAAAATAAAAAGCATGGAAACAAATAACAGTTGTTCTTTTGTATATTTACATTTTTGTATATTTAGATTCAAGTCAATGGGTGCAGAGAAAAAAAAAAAAAATCGGAAAAAAAATCACAGCTACTTGCGATATTTTTGTGATCTGTACCATTGGTCATATAGATCACTCCTCTGGGATTTTTTCGCACGAAAAAAAATCGAACAAAAAAAAAAATCGCAGGAAAATCGCACCTATGAAAAAAATCGCACGAAAAAAAATTGCAGGTGTGCTTGGTGCCATTGAAATACATTGGCAAATCGCTTAAAAAAATTGCATCGCATTGCGATGCGATTTTCGCGCAATTTTTTTTCGCTAGTGTGCTTGAGGCCTTAGACCAGGGGTCGGCAACCTATGGCACGCGTGCCACTCTTGGCACGCGAGGCTTATTCCCCTAGCACGGCAGCGGACTCCTCACCCAGCAGTTTCGATCGGACCAAACACGGCCGAAACGAAACTGCTATTATTATACTGTGGGGTCTCTTCAGACCCCCCGAGTATAATAAGCGGAGCCCCCGGGGAGATGATCAAACATAAAAAACAATGTACTCACTATTCCACGCTCCGCAGCCGCTCTGTACTCTTCGGGCGCTTCTGCCTGCAGGGGCCACTATAGAGCATAATACCGTGTGCAGGGACCACTATGGGACATATACCGTGTGCAGGGGCCAC
The DNA here is from genome assembly GCA_947044405.1 of Leptodactylus fallax. Taxonomy (NCBI): domain Eukaryota; kingdom Metazoa; phylum Chordata; class Amphibia; order Anura; family Leptodactylidae; genus Leptodactylus; species Leptodactylus fallax. The sequence continues at coordinate 63,566 of CAMRHE010000533.1, forward strand.
TATGGGACATATACCGTGTGCAGGGGCCACTATGGGACATATACCGTGTGCAGGGGCCACTATGGGACATATACCGTGTGCAGGGGCCACTATGGGACATATACCATGTGCAGGGGCCACTATGGGACATATACCGTGTGCAGGGGCCACTATGGGACATATACCGTGTGCAGGGGCCACTATAGAGCATAATACCGTGTGCAGGGACCACTATGGGACATATACCATGTGCAGGGGCCACTATGGAGCATAATACCGTGTGCAGGGGCCACTATGGGACATAATACCGTGTGCAGGGACCGCTATGGGATATATACCGTGTGCAGGGGCCACTATGGGACATATACTGTGTGCAGGGGCCACTATGGGACATATACCGTGTGCAGGGGCCACTATGGGACATATACCGTGTGCAGGGGCCACTATGGAGCATAATACCGTGTGCAGGGGCCACTATAGAGCATAATACCGTGTGCAGGGACCACTATGGGACATATACCGTGTGCAGGGGCCACTATGAAGCATAATACCGTGTGCAGGGGCCACTATGAAGCATAATACCGTGTGCAGGGGCCACTATAGAGCATAATACCGTGTGCAGGGACCACTATGGGACATATACCGTGTGCAGGGGCCACTATGGAGCATAATACCGTGTGCAGGGGCCACTATGGAGCATAATACCGTGTGCAGGGGCCACTATGGAGCATAATACCGTGTGCAGGGACCGCTATGGGACATATACCGTGTGCAGGGGCCACTATAGAGCATAATACCATGTGCAGGGGCCGCTATGGGACATATACCGTGTGCAGGGGCCGCTATGGGACAAATACTGTGTGCAGGGGAAGCTATGGGACAAATACCGTGTGTAGGGGCCGCTATGGGACATAATACCGTGTGCAGGGGCCGCTATGGGACAAATACCGTGTGCAGAGGCCGCTATGAGACATAATACCGTGTGCAGGGGCCACTATAGAGCATAATACCGTGTGCAGGGGCCACTATGGGACATATACCATGTGCAGGGGCCACTATGGAGCATAATACCGTGTGCAGGGGCAGCTATGGGACAAATACTGTGTGTAGGGGCCGCTATGGGACATAATACCGTGTGCAGGGGCCGCTATGGGACAAATACCGTGTGCAGAGGCTGCTATGGGACATAATACCGTGTGCAGGGGCCACTATAGAGCATAATACCGTGTGCAGGGGCCGCTATGGGACATATACCATGTGCAGGGTCTGCTATGGGACATATACGCTGTGTAGGGGCCGTTATGGGACATATTGCTGTGTGCAGGGGCCGCTATGGGACAAATACTGTGTGCAGGGACTGCTATGGGACAAATACTGTGTGCAGAGGCAGCTATGGGACAAATGCCGTGTGCAGAGGCAGCTATGGGACATAATACCATGTGCAGAGACCACTATGGGACATTATTCTGTATAACGGTGTGTTTTCTATATTAAGGATGTGTTTTTGCACAGAAATCTCCGGCTTTGTTTTTTTTTTGTGCAAAAATGCACCAGTTTTACATTGAATGAAAAAGTTCCAAATATAGCTGCATCCAGATACATAGTGTGTATTTACCATAAGGATGCCGCCATACGGGGCTCCTGGACACAATAAATTTACCACTAATTGGGGGCTGCACATGGACTTTCATTGCTTCTAATCAGAAAGTACAGGAGTGTCCCAGGAAATAGCAGTAAACGCATGTGTCCTAAAGCATCTGGTGGCAGCACTTCTGTGTTATGGTTTGTGGTATATGACTTTAGTTTAGGGGTCGTCAGACTTACAATTATTGACCGGCACTCCGAGTACCTCATCTTTGATTTTTTTATTTAAATCGGAACGCCGAACAAAAAAGGTTGCCTACCCCTGCCTTAGACAAATGCTTCTGGTCATTACTAACAGCTGTACCTTGCTCTAAAATTTCTAATTCTATTTAAAATATATAAAAAATTATTAATTGTTTCAGTGCTTTTTTGCTCAAATAAAACTAAACTAAATACAATATGTATAGTCTTTATATTATCAAATACAATAAACTGAATAGAACTAACTAGAAACTAAATGGCTAAACTCAATGGAAAACAACAACCTCCTGTGGTGTGACAGTAATGGCCTTAATTACAGAACAAAAGACGGTGATTATAGGATGTTAGATAAAATCCTTCAGGTCATTCGACCCGTCTCTGGGTTCCAAAGGTAGAAATGTTAAATGACCCCTCTCTGGGACTTCTAGTGCTAGATTCCTAGGCAAAGCACTTTTCCCTCATTTCCATCCCAATGAAAAAGAAATTTACAAGCAAATGGGTCTTCAAAGCTGAATAACAGAGATATATTTGCAAACTGTAGAATATCCTCTAAAAAACACTAGGATTAGATTTATAACCAATTTACTGCTGACAGACTCCCTTCAAATCTGTAAAAGTTAGACTTACATGGTATTAATGATAATGAAAAATATATCAGTGGATAATTTGATTAACAGTTAGATTTTTCAGTATTCACATTTTTAGAGGGGGTTTTCAACCCCAAATCGATATTTCATACTGATGACCTATCCACAGGATAGGTCGTCAGTAAAATGATCTGAGGGAATCCTACACACACACCCTGCACAGATCAGCTTTTGCAACAGCTTCTGGGTGCTGGAAGCTGTAGTAGTGGATGGGGATTGTAAGCAGCACCACTGTTATTCAAATAATAGGAGTGGTGCAGCAGCTCTGTCCACTGCATAACGGAGGTTCTGGGAAATTGCAGACCTGCTCCTATTACTTGAATAGGAGCCGTGCTGCACATACTCCCCCACCCACTAGCAGCTTCTGACACACTGAGAATTCTGTAGCAGCTCATCTGTGCATGTTTTGGGTGTCGGACCCTGATAGATTACATCCTGATGAACTATCCCGTGGGTATGTCATGAGTATGAAAAATCAATTTGGGACTGGAACACACCTTAAAGTTTTATTACTGTACAGTTACATGTGACCAGATGACACTGGGCGGACCATGAGCTTGCATCATCAGTTCTTTTAGGAGAGGACAAAGATATTATATACAGTACTAGATTTTTGTTATTGAATATATCTAACACAACCTTAGGAGGAATTTGCGTTGGCACATCTCAAAATGCCCTTTGTTTAGAGTTCTATATCTGAGATTTCCAATGGCAAAAAAAAAAACCACATAGTTTATTAATGTTGTACACCAGCGGCAATGTTAGTATCTGCTACATTTTCACACTAATCTGACCTTACCGTATTATAGTCAACCCTGAAATGCAAATTTCCTTTAGGGTTACAGCTCTTACCCTCAGTATGCTCTAATTTTTGGGTCTCAAAAGATTGGTTGACTCATTATTTGTTAAAACTTGATTAACTTGGCAATATCTAACTTAATATTGTTCAGATTCTTATAAGGTATTGACCGCTATACTACACATAGAAAAGCTGATTGGAATCATCAGCTGCAAATTGGCACCAATAAGGGTGGTTTGAGGTTAGAAAAATGGTTTGCTTTTTCCTTCCAGGGACAGCACCAATCCTGGCCATGCACTCCAGTATTACAGCTCAGTCTTATTCTAAGAGAATGTACCTAAACTGCACAAGCAGTCATAGTCCATGGACAAGCGTAGTATTCTATCTGCAGTAGTAATAGTAGTCGTCTTCTTTTTTCGAATTTTTCTGACATAAGAAAATACTAAAAAAAACAACAACAAAACAAGCCATGATTTTTCAGTCAAGATAGAACTTTCTGTATAAATAAAAACTGTACTAAGGCTTTCAAATATATTTCTCTTAATGGACTGTGCTTTTTATACACTCAGCTAACTATGTAGTCTTATACGGTTCTGATGTAGCAATACCCATAAGAGCACTAGAATTTATTTAACTAATGACATTGGAGCTTTGGTTTGGTATAAATAATTGCTGAACTGAAGGTTTATTGATATGTAAGGAGCATTAACTTTAATTATAAGAATAAGCATTTTACTAATACAGTAATACAATAAAGTCTGAAGTGATATGCCTTTAGAGGATATAAAACTTTGAAGTCAGCTTTACTCTTGATTAATCCAAGGCTGCAGAGTCATCATATTTTAGACATTGCATGCCTGCCTTTAAGCATAGGGGGTTATTCGAGTTCTGTTATGTCTTCTAGCTATGCTGGCCATTCTTGCTTAAAATTTTAGCAGTTTTAGATTTTGATAGAATTTCATGCTCAAGTTTTTCTTAACATAGACTTTAAAATCCATGCTAAGAAAAATTCATACTTTACTTGATCTGTACACGTAAATATAAAAATATCATAATATGTCTACTCAAATCATTTTTTAGATTTTTCATAGTTTTAGATTTTTGTAAGGGGTTTAAACAATAACAAAACCTATCAAAATTTGGTATCATTGTGATCATACAAGCACATAGAATATAGGTAACGTGACATTTTTTCTACACAGGGAACGTAGTACAGAATATTAAATAGTATCATTAGAAATAACATATATCTCTTTGAATGGAAAATTAAAAAATATATAGTTTTTGGAAGGCAGAGAATAAAAGACGAAAATGTAAAAATGAAAAATGGAGGCAGCAGGAAGGGGTGAATAATATATATTCAAAATGAGTCACAGTCACCAGTGGAGTTTCACAGGGCTGGACCTCATTAATTTTTATATTTTTATTAATGACCGTGTATTAATTTGTTCTGTAATCTAGTCAACATACAGGAGGATAATGTAATATTACAGGGGGATTTTGGGAAGCTGGAGGCTACGATTCAGAAACAGCAAATCAAGATTATTGTGAATAAATTTAAGGTAATACATTTGAGACAAGGAAGCAAACTGAACCATCATGGATAAGATGGTCACTGAAAATGCTCAAACCATGAATGCAATGCACTCATAACTCTGTGCTCATTGCTCTTGTTTGGCAAACAGAAAACTATTTTTGTACCATTTGGCAACCAGAAGCACAGATCTGTAGCTGTAACATACTGCCCTTACATAGGAATTCAGCTGACAGATCTGCTTAGTACATCATCACAGAGCTGTACATGTATTTTATTGACAGCCTCTGACTTCTTTTTCATTGAAATGCTTATTGCGAGCATCCTCAAGCTGGCATATGTGTAGTATAGCTCTTGTGGCTGCCCGTGTCATCTGGCATTGCACTGTGCATGCGCAGGACACTCACAAATAGTGTTTTAGCTAAAAACAAGGCAGAGACTGTCAGTTAACAGCACTAAGCAGAGTATTCTGCTATGAGGCAGCTCTGCGAGCCTAACCCATCCAGGCACTGACAAACCATGTTGTACTTTAAGGCCGTGGAGTTTTACAGTCACAGCAAAGTGGATATGGGATTCTAGCGAATTCCATCCCCACTTTGCAGGAAAATAAGCGGTGCAGACATGCGGCGATTTCCAAAACCGTTGTGGTTTTGGAAATCTCAGCATGTCAATTATATCTACGAATATGCCAGCAGTTTCCCTCTAGATATAATTGAAGCAGAAAGTCCGCAGAGGAAATCTTTCAAATATAACAAAGAGGGGACAAGAACAACATGACTGAACAAATGATGTGAAGGCACGCAGGCCTCTCCTGTAAACAGGAGCCAACCCCCGCCCAATGCTTCAGAACATAGTATATGAACAAAGAGAAAAAATAGGCCCATTTATTTCGGGATGTAAGATCATCTTCAAGGAAATGGAGGACGAACAAACAGACAAAGGGGGCACACACTGGAAGCTGCAATCAGGAAAACTACAGCGCTTTTTTGCTGTAGGACGCCACGTGGGGCCTTAACCTAAAGGGATTTTCTGGGACTAAAACAAACGTGACTAGAGGTATAAAATGCTTATTATATGAATGAATGAACAAACATACATAACTGATGACCTTTATGTGTATTTTGACTATTTTTTACCATTTCTCATATTTTCAAGCTTACTGGCCGTGGGAGTGTCAGTGCTTTTCCAGGCACCCCATCCCAGTATCTGCCCACTGCACCCCCTAGCAGTTTTTCACACAACCCCAGTACACCCTCTGATGATGTGCAGTACTCTCCTTGTCTTGCTATACACATCTGTGTGTATGTTCATATACATTACATATATATGTATATACGTATATATCTGTATGTATGTATATGTTACATATTTATGTACATTTACAGTATGCATATATGCAGTATATACAGTATATATTTACACACAATCTATAGTCTCATATATATGCATATATCTATATACAGCATATATAGTTACAGTGTATATATATAGTATATATATATATATTATTTACATAAATGTGTATCTAACCTATATATATATGCAAATGTATGTGTATATATAGTATTTAATAAGCATATGTATCTGTGTATATATATTGACTGAGTGTCTGTAAAGCACAATCACACAATCTGGTCAGTAAGGCTCAAAAAATGCATGTGTTTTTATCAGAAAACCAAATGTGTTTTTAAAAATGCATACGTTTTTTGAAATCCACACATGCCTTTTTAAAATCTTCATACATTGTTCAAAAATGTATGCAGTTTTCTGATTTTTGAGCAAAAACACACCGGATGAACACAGCCTGAGCAGGACTCTGCATGGTGCTGATGATCAAACATTCACATCTATTGCACAAGTTGCTCATTTCCTTCACTCTCCCTATGCATCTACTATGTTGCCAACCTGTCAGTATGCATTAAACCCTTCCCCAATCGTGGAAATATGCCTGTTCATAAAATGTGTTTGTCTACCAGTTCCTGCCACTGCTGCTACCTCTAATCACTGCTGTGATCATCTAGATGTGTGAAGCAGGTGCTGGATTGTCTGGTGATCAGGAGTAACCACCACCTGTTCATGGCTGTTTTGGGAGTCAATAAAGTTTAAACAAATGCTGTTTTCATCATTAATGACGACATATTCATGGTGGGTGTAGCTAACAACTGAAGTCATGTGCACAATGAACTGCACATGATCAAGAAGGAAGTGATTGTAGCAGATTGTGTTGCTCACACGGGGTAGGAACTTTGCATGTGGTCTCACATTTTGTCTTATCTTTTATCTTAAAAAAAAAAAAAAAAAATATCTTGCAAAACCCCTTTAGGCTAAAGCCCCATGTAGCGGTCCAAAGCAAAAAAAAGCGGGAAAATCCGCAATGGCAACGCATCGCCGTTTTTCCCACTGTGCTTTTCCCAGAAAATACCTTCATAATAAATAATACTTTAGGGAAACTGCCGGCGTTTCCGTAGGTATAATTGACATTATGTGATTTCCAAAACCGCTATGGTTTTGCAAATCACAGCATGTCCGCTGCGTGTATTTTTTGCTAGAATCCCATCCACTTTGCTGTAAAACGCTGCGGTTTTACCACGGGGGGCCCCGGCCTTAAGCTTATTTAGAAATTCTGAAAAAATGTTTTAATCAAAATTGAGTAACAATCTGCTATTATAAAGGTATAAGTGTGATTAGGAGAGCTTACACTTCAAGGTACAGATTTGCAGTTCTCTGACAGCCTGGACCCCTGCAGATCAGCTGGTCAGCACAGCAGGAAAAGTTTACATTCCGGGAGCCACACAGTAGGTTTAGTTGCTGCACTGGTGTCCATGCTACAGAAAATCCCTTGAAAAGGGTCAGGACAACCAAAACTTTGGGCATTAATTCTCTGTGAAAGAATGATTACTTTACTATTGTGGGATGGGATTCAGTAGGGACTGTGCAAACTGGGTCATTCAATGTGTGGAAAACTATACATAAGCCCTTGGTGTAGCACTGCTTTCCTATAGTAAACTTCACTGCAAATCTGAGGTGGTTGGGGGTACTCTAGAGCTTGATGTCACATTTGAGGACAGTTTCTGATCTGTGGGTCTTGGTAGAAGTTATATTTAGGTACCCCACTTTCAGTACATAAAGTGTCAAATGTTCTACACATGCATTATAAATTTAACTTGTCTCAAATGAAACAGCAACTAGAAGAAGAATTGGCGTTTATGGAGGTCGTGCTGTGGTGTTCATGGAGGTTGTGCTGTATTTATAGCAATGTTATGTAGAGTATGTCTTACAGTTCCTGGAAAAAGCACCCTTCTCCTTCTTTTTCCTCGTCCCTCCCTTTTTGCCCCACTTCTGTTTTTCTTCCTCCTCCCTTTGGCTAAGGTCCCACTCTGCGGAAACGCAGCTTTTCTTTTGCAGATTTTGCTGCGTTTTTTGAGCCAAAGCCAAGAATGGCTACAAAAGGAATGAGAAAGATATAGGAAGCTCTTATACATCTACCTTTTGCTCAATCCACTCCTGGCTTTGGCTCAAAAAAACGCAACAAAATCAGCAACAAAAAAAGCTGCGTTTCCGCAATGTGGTGCCTTAGCCTTTGTCAGGTTTCCTTTCCTGCTTTCTTCCTGACTCAGCTCAGCTTCTGGACATGTATGTTATCCTGTGCAATGGATTCCATCTCCTGAGATTGTTCTTAGAGATGGGCGGACCACTCAAGATTCTTTTCGTATTGTGTCCTTAAGGAGTTAATAATAGGTGTACTTGGGATACATTGGGACTGTTCAATGCCAGTCTTGATAATTCCTGCCCTTGCACCTAGTTTATGGAGAAGCGCACACCTCATCATAAATTAGGCACATCCTCCAGGGTCCGTACACCTAAACAGAAGTCTGCTCCAGCTCCTTTGCAGGCATAGATTTCTGGTATCATTTATGATAGAAAGGTGGCGTAAATGATGATAAATCTGACAGGTCTGATAGCTTTGTTCCTTGGCACACCCCCATGCACCCTTTGAAGAAAGTGGCATGGGGGTGTAAAACACAAAAAAAAAAATCACAATTTTTGCACAAAAATGTAGCAACTTTTAATGGCTTGTATATCAGTTTTCTGGCGCAAAAGCCATATTAAATCAGCCCCATTGATCATATATTGATAATATTAATAAATTATTATTTACAGTTGATATACTTACCTTATTCCCTAAAAGCATATATGTCCAGTAGTTATATTTTCCCTCTTTTTCCCCAGACATGTTTAGTTATACAAGTAATTTATGTAGTAGCTAATACAATATTGTACAAGCAGTAACCAAAATACCTGTCACATAAATCAGGTCACATAACTGAACATATATAAATTATTACCAACACATTACTATGATGTTACGGTACATGCTATATTTATTTCAATCATGTTTACAGGAGGGCAAGGCCATGAAATAAATGTATGATGTTGCAGTACAGTGAAACACATGCATGAATGATTAATACTGACATACCATATATTTAGAAATATATAAATATTCTGCAGTTTTTTCTATATAGTTAGAATAGAGGAAAATGTACCAGAACTCTTATTTCACAACTTCCCATAAAAACATACCCTGGCAGTGAACAGAGACTAAGTCTATGGTTTGGTCCTGTTTAATTCCAAGATGCAAGATAACCAGTCAAACATGTCAGGGGGCTTTATTGTGCTTACCTTTTTAACTAAGCAAGTTCATTGCCCTGTAGGGTCTAACACTGGTGGATTACAGCCACAAGTGCTTTTATATATTGAGGTGCTGCTGCTATTCAAGGCTGTTAAACCAGGCCAACACTGTGTTGGATAGTGGTAAATTATCCAACACTTAAAAGTGATGAATATAAGTACAACCTCCCCTTTTGAGTTAGACTGTGAACACGGAATATTGTCTGGTGACTTGCACTAATTTTTTAATATCATTAATAAATGTTATTTTTTAACATTCAGTGTTTCTCATTTTCACATGGGAGTAATGGAAGAAAAAGCATCCCACAATTTGTTACACAATTTCTCCTGAATTACCCCATACTGTATGTGGTCGTAAACTGCAGTTTGGTTGCAATGCAAGGCTCAAGAAAAAAAAATGTGCCATATGGTTTTAGGAGCACATATTTTGGTGGAATGGTTTTTGAGTGCCATTTGGTTTGTGTCTCTTTTGGTACCAGCACAATAGAAAACCCTGAGAATTGACCCAATTTTATAAACTACACCCCTGAGTGTATATATCTAGGGTTATAATAAGAAGTAGTACTTTTGTTTGGGGTTTTAATAGTGTTTCAATTTAAAATATACTATACTTTTTTATTGGACAATGAGTTGTTTTTACAACATTCAATTTGTGGTATAAATGATGTTACCATTACTCTGATGATTAGGGTAATATCAAAATTATCAAAAGGTTTTTTTAATGTTTTACTACTATTTCAAAAAAATCATGTACAGCAGATGTCAGGAAGGGGCTAAAACGTGGAACTTCATTGCTCGGTGTATGAGGAAAAACTACCAGTGCTAAGAAGTTGCCAGTCTGACATTAGATGTCGGGGGACAACATACCCCAAATCAGTGCTGTAAGTACTGCAATAGCAGCTACGACAGGGCCCGTGACTTTAAGGGGTCCGGTGCGCCCCTGCTGCTTTTTTTTTTTAATAGGCCTTTACCAGCAGTTAACGGACCCTATTTACTTGCCGATCCCTGTTCCTGCTCACAGCCACCTCCGCTTCCCCTTCTGCCCTCCAGGGGACCCAGTACGTCTCATATCATATTGCTGGTTGCCCCCTGGAGTGAAGAGAGGGAAGCAGAGTTGGCCATGAGCAGGAGAGGGGATCGGTAAGAGTATTTATTGAGTGAACTCCAACAAATACTGCTATTTTTATACTCTGGGGTTCAGGTTCTGCTGAAAATGAAATATTTGTAATGATCACCGTTGGGGCCACGATGGGACATAATACTGTGTGGAGGGGCCACTGTGGTACATTTTAGTGTGTGTAAATGGGGGGTTACACTGTGTGGGGGCCAGGAAAGGGAGCACTATGTGTGTGTGTGGGGGAAAGTCAAAAGTTTGCTATGGGGCCCAGTCTTTGCTAGTTACGCCCCTGTCCCAAATAACAGCCAGTGTGAATTTGTGCTTTAAATATGTCTATTTTAACGGGGCGAAGTAGGAGTGTGCCCCTAAAAAAATATAATGTGGCAACATTCTATATTACAATCACAAATGACATTCAGTATTACACTTTAATTTTTTCGCAAAAAATACTTTATGTCTGTCAGAGATGTAACTTGAAGTTTCTATGCATAAATTAAAAATTTGTAATGGGTCTCTCACTTAGCACATGCTGTCTATAAAACTGCTGTCTTCTTATGTTGTGTAGACCCTCAGGCTCCAGGACCCGGTAGCGATTGTCACAACTGAACCCCACATAGCTACACCCCTGCTCTTTGTAATAATTTAATATGTATCATTCTACGACAACACTATGATGACTGATGCTTTTTAGAAGTCTATAGTTGTACTGATGTTACAGTATAGCACTTTCTAGTTAACAAGTTGTCACTGCGCCTTGATTGTTTGACTGAATTAATTTGATTCTGAAATGTTTCATTACATTGTTAGTTTTCATTCTCATTGTATCTTGAAAATGGCATTGCAAAAAATTAATGTCAGTTTAGGATTGAGGAACACCAAGAGACAAAGACAAATATTGTTGTATCTGTGTGTGTAATTGTTTGCTTTGCAGAATACGTAGCTTGCTACTGTTGTGAATTGTAATAAAAATTTGATAGACAATTTATCTGCTTTGCAATATGTGATATCAGATACATCAAAAGGCAAATGAATGACATTTTATGATTTAAAATTTTACAGCAGAGAAAGATAAATGGAAGGATCACTGTGTGTTATAGTAAGAGTATATGGGTAAGTACTGGTGGTTAATTTGCTCCTGGCCCTTAAGAGCCTGAAAGCGCAAAAGTCTGGCCTTGGCTGCCATACAAAAATGTTACTTTACAATGAATTTGTAGTTTAACATTAAACATTGCATTACGTCTCACTCAAATAAGATGTTGACCATTATATAATTAAAGTTCTATCTGGCCTTGTCTATGCCTTGGGCCAGATTGCTGATGGTTTCCTCCGGCTTAGTCCTCTGGACTTGTTTCTGACCTAGTCACTTGGGCCCTGGTCTGCATGGTAGTTGTCTCCACTGCCATCTTTGGCCACTGCAGGAAAGAGACTCCCTGTCCTCCTGCTGTGATGCTTCACAGCAGCCTCCAGTCCTCGCAGGTCTGTAGCAAAGGAAACTTCTTCTTCTTCAACTCTTGCTACTCTTTTCCAAACTCATCTCAGACTCACTGGGCCACAATAGTCTCCTGGCTGCATTCTTCTCACACATGTTGCTGCAGCTCCAGCATCTCTCTGCACTCTCCTGGCTGATTTTGCCTTTCCCTTGCTGCCTCTTCAGCATATCAGCACTCACTCCCAGCAGGGGGTTAGTGTTATCCACACAGCCTACACCAAAGTAACTGAATGGCACCCAGCCTGGCCCTTATATCAGGCCACTGTTACTGTTCTTGGTGAATGGGTGACACATAAGCAGCATCCCTTCTCATGTGGACCAAAATTTTCTACTCTCCACAGCTTCCAACCAGAGATGCATGGCAGTGCATCCATTATTACCTAGCTGCTGACACATGAAACAGCTCACCACAGTGCTACGTGTCCACAGGAGTTGGACAGTGACATAAGCAGTGGGCAAGCGGCATTCCCTACAGGTAAGCTCCAACAACTGCTTCCAAAGCAGAAGTAGAGGGTATTCTTACTATCTCATACATGTATACTTGGCTCTGGTTGTTTGGACTAGTGAGCGTAGAGAACATGTGTATACACTGGCTGCTATATTGAATAAGTGAGTGAGTGAGTGAGTGAGTAAGTGAGTGAGTGAGCGAGTGAGTGAGCGAGCATACTGGTTTGAATTGGAAAACTTTGTTTTTCTTTAAGACTTTGAAAATTCTTTACAATTTACAAACTGTATTTATATGTAAACAGTTGAATGAGTTTGCAAATATATTCCCTTGCCTATTCTGTACTAACACTGCATAGGTACTGAAGTATATGGGGCAGTGCCTACACTTGCCACTACAGTTAGTACAGTGAGTGAGTAGATGCAACAGCAACCACTACAGCTTCCAATGCAGTGCAACAATACAATTCTCAATAGGAGTTCCACTGTAGGATGGGCATGAGCCAGGTGATGGTTCTCAGCCAGGGATGCCTGGAATAAGAATACAAATAATGCCAGAAAATTTCCAACTTTTCCAGGTATTCCTAGGATGATCCTGCTTATCTGCTGGGAAGCTGTGTCTATAGTCTAAGGCTCTGAACAACCATAGATCTTCCTCCCCAATGAGACTTGTAGTTCTCGAATCTCCCCTTTCTCAGACTGACAGCAATATCTTCTCTGTCTCAGGGCTGCAGCAACACACATGGGCACTCCCTCTTGCTCAACAGATCTCTGCCCCTTATCTCAGCCAAACGTTAAGTTGGACTGCAATATGGCTCTCCCAAACATGGCTCTCCCATCCTCAGTGGAGCAGCCCTAACATTGGGAAAATATACATGGAGGCATATAAACAATTTACACGGGACACTGAGACAGTAAAATATGCATAATATATACAATATATATGGTGTACCAAAAAACAACTCTCATACTATGTTACAGTAGCTTTAAGCTGATGGCATGTGTCAGCCAGTTGTAAAGCTGAATTATGGATAAAACTGTGAGTTAGTTTCCATGCACATGAACGTGAAAAATGAACATGTAACCGACTTTTTCTTAACATCTGTTGCATGTCTTTTTTAGAACAATGGAATCAATGGGACAATACCCATATCTGTTTTACTGAATCGTTAAAAAATAGGACAAGTCCTATTTTTGTTCATTTTCAGAAGGACAGTCCAATACAAGTCAGAGTCCATTTTTAATGACTGTTAACGGATTTGCACTTATGTGATGGCTGTTAAAAATGAAGTGGGTTGAGTAAAAAATAAAAAAATAGACCAATGTGTTTTTTTAACTGACCGTTAAAAATGGATGACAAACTAAAACAGACATTAAAAACATAAAGATGGCCAGCCAGAAAACATGAAAAATAACTTTCCAACACTGTTGGAAATCTGTTTTTAATGACCTTTTTTTCCACTGTCCTGTGTTTGTAGCCTATTAGTACAAGTAGTACATGTACAGTACAATTACAGTACAAGTAGTAATTCAGGACCACTACAAAAAAGTAGATCAAACCTGTATAACTACTGTAAAACAATGTGCAAATGTGCAATACACACATTTGTCTAAGTCAGTGAAATATGACAACAAATTATTGAAGAGGATAGTAGAAACAGTAAAAACATAAACTTAGTGGCGGAGTGGTCCCATCCATCAAACATTCTGGGAAAAGGTGGTAGATTTCATTAGAAAGATAACAGGGGTCACCATTGCCAATGATCCATCATCTCTTTACCTTCCTATCCTACATTGAAAAATTAAGTGTTACTCCAAAACTTTAATCAGGTTCCTCCTCATAGCCACGAAAATAGCGATTCCCAGACATTGGAAGTCCACCAACCTTCCCACTATCACTGAATGGCTAGAAGAAGTCCTTCATATTCAGAGAATGGAAGACATGTAAATCGAGTTACCAGGGTCTACTGATACCCGTCCTCAAGTGTGGAGACAACTGTCTCCGGAATTTGCTTCCTACATATAGGCCACCTAAATCCCCCCCTCTCCTGGTCCCTATTTTACTTTCCCTTTTTGCCCTTTGGCCTTTTTCAGGTTTAACACTGTTCTTTGCATAGGTGATGTGGGTGGCGAGGTTAAAAACTAGCCATGCTGTGGACAAAGTATTTGCATAAAGAGCAAGGGCTGCAAACAAAATCTTTGTCTTGAATCAAGGAAAGCCTAGAAATCTGTTTTGGGAGGATTGTAATGAGGGTTTGTAAAACATAATATTGGTTAAAATATTGAATATTTAACATTTTACTCATATTTGTGTAATTCATATTCTCATGGTACATATTTCAAAGGGACCTGTTGCCAACATGTTGTTTATATCGAATATTATAAGAAACATTCTGCACAATTTGAGTTTTCATTTTTTTCCTATAAATTATATTGTGATTGTCATTACATTTTATTTAATGGGGGGAAATTTATCTTTGTATCTGCAATGGTTTTCAGGCGCAGCAAAAGTGTAATTTTTGCAAAGTATGTTTTGGTGTATTAGGATTGCAGGAATTGCAACAGGATTTGTTTCATTTATAATTTATTTACATTGAGATATATATTAGTGAAGCATTTTATTATGCATAATTTACTTAAGATATAGTGTATTATGCATGATTTTTACATATTTATATAGGCTTTGTATGTTTTACTTCTATTAATATTTATGTAAGTATGTTAGTTGAGTTTTGCTGTTTTAGGTAGCAATAACATACAGTACTAAGTCCACTAGGAATATAAAAAAAGTCGTGTTGTGCTGGTTACATAAGTCTTCTTCAGTAAAATACATTTTACTTAAATGGAGTGTGTCAGCAAATACAACCTATTTGTAAACCAAGTTAAACATGTTAAAGGGAATCTATCATTAAAAAAAAAACAACTTTTAAGCTAATGGCACGCTGGAATGGCCTTTAAAAAGGCCATTCTTCTCCTACCTTTCATTGTTGTCTTCTCCCAGCCGTTTCTGTAAAAATCCATTTCTTCAATTACGGAAATGAACCTGATGGAGCACTCAGGGCGTTCCTTCTTAGCAGCAAGCGCAGTCGTCATCGCTTGTCACTGCCCATTAGTCTGTTGTGGTGACTCCCATCTTGGTCTTCTCTGTATGTTCTTTCTTCTACTTCCTCTGACGCAGCGCTGGACAGCAGCGACTGCGCATGACGGGCCGCCATTTTCCGGTGGTCCGTACTACGCCTCTTGTGAAAGACCACCGGAAAATGGCGGCAGTCCAGCGCTGCGTCAGAGGAAGTAGAAGAAAGAACATACAGAGAAGACCAAGATGGGAGTCACCACAACAGACTAATGGGCGGTGACAAGCAATTACACGGTAGGTGCTCGCTGCTAAGGAGGAACGCCCCGGGTGCTCCGTGAGAATCATTTCCATAATTGAAGAAATGGATTTTTACAGAAATGGCTGGGAGAAGACAACAATGAAAGGTAGGTGAAGAATGGCCTTTTTAAAGGCCATTCCAACATGCCATTAGCTTAAAAGTAGTTTTTTTAATGATAGATTCCCTGTAAATATATTTTTAAAGAATTTTTGGTAATGTGTTAGAAAATATTTAATGTTACTATTTATATATATATATATATATATATATATATATATATATACAGTCATATGAAAAAGTTTGGGCACCCCTATTAATCTTAATCATTTTTAGTTCTAAATATTTGGGTGTTTGCAACAGCCATTTCAATTTGATATATCTAATAACTGATGGACACAGTAATATTTCAAGATT
Source organism: Leptodactylus fallax (assembly GCA_947044405.1). Lineage (NCBI taxonomy): Eukaryota > Metazoa > Chordata > Amphibia > Anura > Leptodactylidae > Leptodactylus > Leptodactylus fallax. The sequence continues at coordinate 79,900 of CAMRHE010000533.1, forward strand.
GAAATGAGGTTTATTGTACTAACAGAAAATGTGCAATATGCATTAAACCAAAATTTGGAAATCGCAGAAGTTTAGGAACTATGGCTATCCCTTGGCACATGTAGAAACAAATAAGCAGTGGTGGGCGTGGACGTGGTGTGGGAAAGCAATGTAAGGGAGACTGTCCTCCTTCTCCCCCTCCCTGTGGCCAGGCAGGCCACTGCCACAACAAGTACGTTTGTTGTTATTGTTGATTCTTCATCATGATCGCTGTCTGTTTCTCCTAGTCCTCCTTCTCCTACAATATTGTGTCATCGGTCATTGATAACTGAATACAAACAACAATACATGCTCAGTCTTTCCATTGAACTCACGCCTGGCCAATTTGCAGGTGATGCAGTAGCTGCTTTTCAAATTAGTGGATTCCACTGACTTTAGGCAACTGATCCTTGTACTTAGTCTCAATGGAGGATAACTAGCCCCCATTATTTCTCTAAGAAAGGTGTCCCTGCCTTAATCTCTCTCCTGGCAGACAACTTGGACTGCTACTTGCACTTTCATGTTTGTGCAGGCCTGGTTACGATATCAGATAGCGCCTTTATAAGTCTTCTAGCTCTCCTTAATCCCTTCCCGCAGCTGGCTTTTTACAATTTTCGTTTTTGACTCCTCGCCTTCCAAACCCCATAACTTTTTTATTTTTCCATTCAGCCATATGAGGGCTTAATGTTTGCAGAATAAATTGTTCTTCATAATGGTACCATTTATTATTCTGTACATTGTACTGGGAAGCTGGAAAAAAAATTCAGAATGGGGTAGAATTAAAGAAAAACTGCATTTTCTGACTTTCTTACAGGCTTCGTTTTTAAATCGTTCACTGTGCAGTCAAAATGACATGTCACTTGTATTCTATGTTTCGGTACAATTCCGGAGATACCACATTTATATAGTTTTATTTACATTTTAACCCCTTAAAAAAAAATAAAAAACTTAGCAAAAAGTCGCCATATTCTGAAACCCGTAACCTTTTCATATTTCCATGTACTTTTTACTTATACCATATTGGGGAATGTCTATTGCTTCTATCACTTCTTATTCAAATTTTTATCAGAGACGTTTTTATTTCCTGGTATGGTGTTCACCAAACGAGAAAAACATTTTTATAAGTTTGTAGACTGGGTGTTTTCAGACACAGGGATACCTAATGTGTATGTGTTTCATGGCAATTTTTTACTTTTCTATGTATTCTAGGGAAAGGGAGGATGAATTTTTAATTCTTTTAAAATTATTCTTTCCTTTTTTATACTGTATTTATTAGACCTCCTAGGGGTCTTGAACTAATGCAATCCATTACAATGCTAATGCGTTGCAACATAGAGCAGCCTGTAATAAAAGCATTGCCAAGACAAGTCAGGGAGCCTTCAATAGGCTCTCAACAGTCATGGCAACGGATCTCATTCCGGGCACTGGCGATCATACCCAAAATGGCGCAGCTGGGAAAATGGCACCTCGGTCAACTTTGACTGAGGCAGCGGGGGCCTTAGTCCCCGCAGATATACAGTGGCTTGCAAAAGTATTCATACCCCTTGAACTTTTTCACATTTTGTCACCTTACAACCACAAATTTAAATGTATTTTATTGAGATTTTAAATGATAGACCAACACAAAGTAGTAGATAATTGTGAAGTGGAACGAAAATGATACATGGTTTTCAAAATTTTAATCAAATAAAAATCTGAAAAGTGTGACATGCAAAATTATTCAGCCCCCCCTATATCAATACTTTGTAGAGCTAGCTTTCACTGCAATTACAGCTGCAAGTGTTTTGGGATATGTCTCTACCAGCTTTGTGCATCTAGAGACTGAAATTTTTGCCCATTCTTATTTGTAAAATAGCTCAAGCTCAGCCAGATTGGATGGAGCGTCTGTGAACAGCAATTTTCATATCTTGCCACAGATGCTCAATGGGATTTAGGTCTGGACTTTGACTGGGTCATTATAATACATGAATATTCTTTGATCTAAACCATTCCACTGTAGCTCTGGCTGTATGTTTAGGGTCATTGTCTTGCTGGAAGGTGAATCTCCTTCCCACTCTCAAGTCTTTTGCAGCCTCCAACAGGTTTTCTTCCAGGATTGCCCTGTATTTAGCTCCATCCATCTTCCCATCAACTCTGACCAGCTTCCCTGTCCCTGCTGAAGAAAAGTGTTCAGGTGTTCAGTGTGATGAGCAGTGTTACTTTTCCGCCACACATAGCGCTTTGCATTTAGGCTAAAAAGTTCAACTTTGGTCTCATCTGACCAGAGCACCTTTTTCCAAATATTTGCTGTGTCCCCTATTTGTCTTGTGTCAAACTGAAAACGCCACTTATGTCTTTCTTTCAACAATGGTTTTCTTCTTGCCACTCTTCCATAAAGGCCAGATTTGTGGAGTGCACGATTTATAGTCCTGTAGACAGATTCTCCTGAGATTCTGCTGAGCTGTGTATTTCTGCAGCTCCTCAAGAGTGACCCTGGGCCTCTTGGCTGCTTCTCTGACCAGTGCTCTCCTTGCTAGATCTGTTATTTTATGTGGACGGCCATGTCTTGGTAGGTTTGCAGTTGTAGAATACTTTTTCCATTTTTGGATGATGGTTTGAACAGTGCCCCATGGGATGCTCAAAGCTTGGGATATGTTTTATAACCTAACCCTGCCTTAAACTTCTCCACAACTTTATCACCTGTCTGGTGAGTTCCTTGGTTTTCATGATGCTGTTTGTTCACTAGTGTTCTCTAACAAACCACTGAGGCTGAGACTAAATTATACACAGCTGGACTTAGGGGTATCAGAGTACAGGGAGCTGAATACTTTGCACATCATATTTTTCAGATTTTTATTTGATTAGAATTTTGAATACTATATAATTTTTGTTCCACTTCATAATTATCTGCTACTTTGTATTGTTCTATCACTTAAAATCTCAAGAAAATAAATTTAAGTTTGTGGTTGTAAGGTGACAAAATGTGAAAAAGTTCAAGGGGTATAAATACATTTGCAAGCCAATGTAGCCCGGGGTATAATACAGCAAAGACCCAACGGCTATAGTGGCCGCTCAGCTCCTGAGCAGCCGTCATATTTAAATATCGTGCATCCTCTGTAATAGTATGGTGGATGTCGGTAAGGAGTTAATGGACTTCATCCCTACCAGGAACAGGGTAGAGCATTGCTTTCACTCTCCCTTCCTCCTTTCATATTATAAGCTGAAGTGCTGCAATCTTGTTTTACAACTGATGAGCTGCTCTTTTGCATCAAGCAGCAAACTTCTTGCTGGATGACTCCCTGCCAACTCCAAATAGGCAACATAGCGAGCGACAATGACAAAAACACTGTGGATGCATTGCAATTGAGTAAAAAAAAAAAACACTTTGTTCCTACATGGGGCATGCTATAAATTTGGTTGTGCGATGTTTTATGAAATCATTTAGTGGTTTGAAGTAGGTATTGCAGCCATTCTTATGTGATTGAAACACCCTCCTAGACTTGCAAAGAAAGTAGAGTCTGCCTTTGCACAGTTTGATATGTGACACGAAAACTCACTGGAATTCCACCTTGTATAATGTTGGACCATCTCTACGAGCAGTAGAAAGCAGTCAATAACTATTGCATGCGGTGCCAGCAGACTACAGGGACTATGTGTTATTATTTTGAGATCAGGGAGTGGAAGCTCCTCAGGAAGTCACCAGATTTGTCAGTAGGGAAAATTGCAGCATCAGTGATGTCATCCCCTGTTATTTAAATTAAAGGGAATGCTCACACTCATTCAACAAAGGACAAAAGAAGACAGAGGAACAACAGCTTTTCACATGTTGTTCACTTCACTGGGCCAGTTGGGGAACATCATGACATGTGACTTGTAGTAGGAAAAGGAGAAGAATGACGAACTGGGTCTGGGGGGGTCCTGGACTTAAATAGTTGGAGGATGAAGAGAGGGATCTTTATTGTGGTGATGATGATGATGATGACCATGCTGCTCAAGACCAACCATGGTAGTGCGGGACAGAGAACCAAACTGGGTCCTCCTTGGCAAACATAGTAAGATGCATGCTATATTGCTTACATGCTGACAAGCGTACTGTTAGCATCAAGCAAAGGGATGATTATTGGATAGCCTTGATATCAGACCCTGGCTATAAAGGCAAAATGGGGGATTTTTGTGCCCACAATGTTACATTATATAATGCATCGATAACTGAATGCAAAATTGGTGCACTCTGGAGAAAACACTCTGTAACCAGCACACAGCTTTCATGAAGCACCTGCCAGTGTCTATGTGTCTGACTGGGAGACTACTCTGAGCTTCACTACTTTATCACTTCAGCACCTCTACCAGCACTACTGCTACAAGCAGCATCATCCTGTACAGGTCAGATAACATGATGATGAACTAGTTGATTTTGCATTCAGTTGTGTAATAAAGAATTGGCTTTTCAAAAAAAAAAAAAGAAAAAAAAAGCCACCGAAAATGATCCCTATAATGGGAGCAAATGTGAAATCGTGAATATGATTTTTTTTTTTTTTTTTGTGACAACATCAACAGTGTGCTATTGTGGAATGTGATCAGACCGCAGGACATGTCTGGCTAAATGCTGGTGGCTGTGACAACATGAGTGGAAGTACGGCATGGAATAATATGATGGATCAGCCAAAGACATGTCTGGCTGAGAGGTGGCAGTGGGGTAAACTGTAGCAACATGTGTGGTAGTACGGCATGGAATAATATAATGGATCGGTCATGTCTGGCAGAGTGGTAGCAGTGGTGTTAGCTGCAGCAACATGTGTGATAGTACAGCATGGAATAATATAATGGATCAGGCCACAAGACATGTCTGGTTGAGTGGTGGCAGTGGTGTTAGCTGCAGCAACATGTGTGGTATTATGGCATGGAATAATATAATAGATCAAGCCACAAGACATGTCTGGTAGAGTGGTGGCAGTGGTGTTAGCTGCAGCAACATGTGTGGCAGTACAGCATAGAATAATATAATGGATTGGGCCGCAGGACATGTCTGACTGAGTGATGGCAGTGGTGTTAGCTGTAGCAACATGTGTGGCATTGCAGCAGGGACTAATAATACGTGTGGCAGGGCTTAATATGATGGATCAGGCCGCATTACATGTCTGGCTGAGTGGTGGCAATGGTGTTAGCTGCTTAGGAGTAGCAGGTAGCATCAGCAACAGTACACTAAAAGTAACATGAGGATAAAGGGAGACGGTGACACCACTATTCGGAGGCCATCAACAAAGGGCGATAACGTTGACTAAGAGGTGGAAACTGTTCCTCTTCTTCTGTGCCTTGTTGCATTAATGTGTTTCCTGTAAGATATACAATAGAGGGATCACATTGCTGATGCTGCAGTCATCCTGCTGACAAATTTGGTGGCTTCTTTAAAGGGCTTGTGAAGCTGGCAAGCTGGCGAGCCTCCAATGACATATCTCGAAGTTACACATTGTCCCTGTGGTCTGCTGCATGCAATAATTGTTCACTGACTTCTACTGGTCACACAGACATTGCATATAAGGCAATACAAGTTTTATTGCTGCTTATCGAGTAGTGTGTTTTTGCGACGTAAGATTGCACAGACACTCTTCTGGCCATAAGGAGCACCTCCCTGAAGCCACTATTCAAGTTAATAAAGTGACAAATCAGCAGATTAAGGACATGTGCAATATTGGTGCCATTGTCGCTGGTAATGCTGCCCAGTTGGAGAGGAGTCATCCAGCGGTATAGTTGCCGTAGAATATAGCAAAGCAGTTCCTCCACTGTGTGGCTCCTCTGATTCAGGCTCATTAATTGTAAAATTGCATAGGTAGTGGGAAACGGTCCAGATAGGAGGATCCAGAGGATTTGCTTGATAGAATTCTCACAGTGTCATGCACAACTTTTTAATCTAAGGCCTCACGTAGTGAGCCACACCTGAAAAACGCTGCAGAAAATACCATGGCGGAAACGCATAATGTTTTTTGCCTCAGCGTTTTTCACAAAGTCCGCAAAGATTTCCTTTTATTTACTTTATGCCTCTATTACACCTATACTGAAAATGCCAGCATTTCTGTAGGTATAATTGACATGCTGCAATTTATAAAAATGCAAGCGTTTTTGAAATTACAGCATTTCCATTGCGGATATTTTTCTGCAATGTGTGGATGGGATTAGCCAGAATGTAATGCAAAACGCAGCGTTTTTTTGCCGCAGTGATTCCAGCCAAAATGCTGCGTGTTCGCAACATAGAGCCCCCTGCGTTGCTCATGTCCAATCCTGAGTTGAGGTAAATAATAACTAATACATATCAATATAGAAAGATGTTAAGAGAAAGAATTGCACTGTTAATACATGCAACACAAGTTATAAAAAGTACTTTTGAGATACTGATATTGAAACGATGTTGAGGACTAAGAAAAAAAAACATAAAACATTCAGCATTGTATACTTGTACTTTGGTAAACCCTTGTATTCTCTATTGATAATAGGGCTTTGAAAATAATGCATGGATTTACATTTTTGGGAGAAATTTAGCATTGTGCACCTAAAAACCATGTAGGGAGAGGTAAATGTCATCCATTTAACACATTTACTGGTCTAGGAGATTTTTTTGTCATGCAGATAACTTCCACTTTATTCCATCTTCAGTATATATATGCTCAGGTCAAGATATGAAAAGTTCATGATGCAAATGTTTCTCTTCATATCTTCTTCTGCATGCTCAGTTTCTCTATTATCTTTCATCAACATTACTAAACATCCTTATTTCTGGATGGTGTTGAGTCCTATAGAAACCACTTACCATTTGTTGTATTGTGGACTAAAAAAATTGTCACACTAAAAAATTTTTTAGCACCCTATTTCACTACTCCATCAATTAGTGCACTGCTGGGGTAACAAATTATATATGTGTTTAAGGTTGCCCTAATAGAGAAGAAAAGCAATAAAGACCTGATAGACTAGAACTGTTAATAGGAGAGAACATGCTTTCCTTCCTTAGTAGCTAACATTCCATTTCTCTGATCTAAATGAATATTTTTTTTTTTCTCAACATGTTAGTATATAGTATAATCAATGAGCAATTCAGGAGAGAAATAATGACAGCCTCAGAGTTTATATACAGTCATGGCCGTAAGTGTTGGCACTAGAGATGAGTGAATCGAAGCTGCAGAAGTGGAATTCGATCCGAATTTTAGGAAATATTCGATTTGCATGGAATCCGGATTTCCTGATGCTTTGCGTTAACGAATATTTAGTAAGGAACTTTGTGACATCAGACGGTCACAAGATATTCTCTAGGGATGTGATTGGGTAGGCGTGTCTTTGCTTGTTAGCAGATCCTTCCACATGAATAAAAGTCCGTGCTGGAGAGAAAGTGAGAGAGAGAGACATGACCGCGGCATCCAAGGTCTTCCGCCATTTTGCCGCCCACCTGCCCACCCCCGGCTCTCTGCAGACAGGAAATAGCTGTTTATGCGCCACAAATTAATTTGGATCGAAGAGAATCGTATTGGAAAATTCGTCGAAGTTGCCGAATCGAATTTTTTAAAACTTTGCTCATCTCTGGTTGGCACCCCAGAAATTTTTTCAGAAAATGAAGTATTTCTCCCAGAAAATTATTGCAATTACACATGTTTTGTTATACACATGTTTATTTCCTTTGTGAGTATTGGAACAACACAAAAAAACTGAGAAAAAAGGCAAATTGGACAGAATTTCGCACAAAACTCCAAATATGGGCTGGCAAAATTGTTGGCACCTTTTCAAAATTGTGGGTAAATAACTTTGTTTCAAGCATGTGATGCTCGTTCAAACTCACCTGTGGCAAGTAACAGGTGTGGGCAATATAAAATCACACCTGAAACCAGATGAAACCATTAAACTACTCATTGTCCATATAAGTACTGTAGGCACACAAGAAATTTCATATGATAACACTTCATATGCTTGCCACCAGTGTAATACACCAATTTCCATTTGGTAAATGATTGACTAATACAACAGGGAGATATTACATTCATATAGACCAAAAAGCATAGGACCAGTCCATGCCTGCACTTAGGAGATGGTAAATCATTATTGGTGGGATAAGAAAATAACACAATTATATGTCCATACTGTGAATAGTAATGTTTACATAGTGTAATATATTGTCAATGTCAAAATTCAAGGTACATTTAAAAAGGCTCACTTCACTCTACAATTTCAAAGTAGGTGTCACCTTATACAGCCAATACGCATGGTAAACACTGGTTAGAAAAGAAACCCCACTATAACAATGAATATGAGGCACAATGTTTTACACTGTATAAATAAGGAGCCAGAACAGAAAATACAAACACAATATGAGCACAGTTTTTACTAAAATAGATTTTTATGTTCATATTATTGTAAAAATGCTTCAGTCACTATCCTTGAGCTGTGATGAATTTGTCACTTACAGAAGTACTTAGTTTCTCCTTTTGAATTTGCATAAAAATTTAACCAAAATGGATCTTCTGACGTATAAAAAGGCTTCCTGTCATGAAAATCTTAATTTACATTCACACTGAGTTTTTCATGATGATTCAGATGTGAAAATATATTGAGATGAACATGTAAAAAAATCCTCAAATCTGCTTCTCATTACTTTTTTTCCAACACACTAAGATAAGAGAAGCTTCGTGCCCTATCTTGTCATAGTTCCAGCGCTGAAAATATTGAATAGGGCTAATCAGCAGGCTGACCCATGTTGGTAACCTAAGGCTTAGCCTTGAATTTCTACTGTGGGATCCGCAGCAAAAATGCATGTTAAATCATAACCTAAGGATGGAAGTCAAGGGATTCAAATATTTTGTAAAACTCCATACCTTTCAAATATAGAACACCAGACCCATGACTGTCAAGAGTTGACAGGGGTACCAGCTCACACACCACAGATAATGTAATCTAAAATGTAATTTTTTACATATTGAAAGTTAAATTTTTGCAGGATTAACTGTAAACTGTCAATCAGCAAGATTGTAGATCAACTAGAACATTAAAACAAAACAGAAGTGCCCCATGAGGCAGTAAGTGTCGACATTCAGAACAATAATGGATGTGGGGTCCCATGGTTGGCAGCTAGTACTGGTCAGGCATAACTCTGATATAGCACATAGAAAAAGAACGAAGATGAGGATTCTGGTTGATGCTTTCACTCACTTGCTTGGATGGTGATATGGTGATTGATAACAAAAGGGAATAAATAAGAGAAGGGAAAACTAAAAAGTGGTGCTGCGAAGGGAAAAGACTAATCCAAAATCAATATTGTGCTTAACCCCTTCCCGCCGCAGCCATTTTTCAATTCCAAAAGACACTTTTTGATTCTTACATTTACAGAGCCATATGAGGGCTTAATTTTTGCAGGACAAATTGTACTTTGTAATGGTACCATTTAATATTCCATACAATGTACTGGGAAGCTAAAAAAAAATTAAGAATGCGGTAGAATTGGAGAAAACTGCATTTCTGCAACTTTCTTATGGGCTTTGCTTTTAAAGTATTCACCGTGTGGCCAAAATTACATGTCAAGTGTATTCTGGGGCTGGTTCAATTACAGCAATATCAAATGTGTATAGTTTTTGTTATGTGTTAACACCTAAAAAGAACTTCCAAAACTTTGAAAATAAATAATTTATTGGAGTCTCCATATTCTGACACTAGAGAGGGGCAAACCTCTCAAGATTCGTTTCGGGTTCGGTGGCTCGGGTTCCTTATTCATTTCGGGTCGAACAAGTATGGTACGAAACACACCTAGTGTGGTTAGGGCTCCTAGGAACCTATCTAATTTCTAGCTCTCTAAGGAAAACATAGCCGAAGTTATGTCAGTGTGATAGTGACATTATTATATTCTGGGGTCTCTTTAAAAAACATTCATACCTTCCATTACCTCTTTCGGGCCTCCTCATAGCATTGGTCACTCTTCTGGTAACAGGGGTCATCGCTGAGGCCTTTGATTGGGTCACCACTGAGGTTAGGCCAATGACGTCACAGAAAAGCACCAGCCGTACGTTACCAGGAGAGGCCGAATGCCACAAGGAGGCCCAAAAGAGGTAATGAAAGGTGAGTATAAATGTGTTGGAGTGGATTTAACAGAAGGGAAGCGTGTAAGTGATTCCTTTATATTTTCCATTCTTTTTAAAGCCACTCCTAACTTTGGATAAAAAAACTGCAGCAACATCTGAAACAAAGAACGCTGCAAATTAAACATTTGTACAAATTGAACATTTTGGAATATTTGGGTCAAACCTAGCTCAGTATGAACAAATTCACCCATCTCTGACACCTGTAACTTTTTTATATTTCCATATATGGGGCTGCATAAAGCGTACTTTTTGTGGGGCTAGACATATTTTTTATTTATACCATTTTGGGGAATACCTGATATTCTGATTGCTTTTTATTCAAATTTGTGAAAAATTTGAATAGGCAAAATGGTGAAAAAACAGCGATTCGGCTATCTTGATTTTTTTTTCCCTGCTACGTTGTTCACCGTGGGAAAAACATTTTTATTAGTTTGTAGACCAGGCATTTTCAGATGGCAAATGTTGGGAAAGGGGTTAAATAACAAAGTGGGCATGTTTCAGACTAAGACTACATTCATACAACATGCTGGCCATGTGGGGCGTCCATTATTTTTAACACATGTCACACAACAGCATTAATTTCACGTGGGGGCTATTTACATGACCATTATATAGATTACGTTCTATTCTTGGCTGTTTTCAAGGATCCCTCCATACACCGAAATATATGGGAGATCCGTGCCCCTCGGGTGCAAGATGGCAATGAAAAATGGACGTTTTCCCTCACCGTTTTGCACCTCGGTAGTATGAATCTAGCTGAAAACTAGATAGTGGTCATGTGTATAGCCTCCATTCACTGACAATGAAATTTATGCTGCCATGTGACATCTGTCAAAAAAATGGACGTCGCACAGCCATTATTCACTGTCATGTGAATGTAGCTTTGTTTATATTACCCATTCCTTTTAAAGTGACTTTGGCTCAAGCGCTGCAAAATCTGCAGCAAAAAAAGCAGCTTTTCTGTAATGTGTGGCCTCACCCTTAAAGTGGTTTCACATGATATATTCTGGAAAAAAAGCCATGCAGTCTTTGGTTCAGGTTTTGAGCCAAAGGCAGAATCCAGCATAAAAGAGAAGCATAAGAGCATAAGTCCTTCCTTTATTTTTCCTGTTCCTTTTTTAATGCACTTCTGCCTTTAACTAAAAAAAATAGCATCACAAACATTTACAAAAACTGTAGTGTCTTCCCAAAAAATATGTGTATAACTGCCCCATGGGATCAGCCTTACTCTAGAGTCACACAACTAGCATACTATTATTGGTACAGAACAATATGTCACCAGTAGAGGACCGGACACTGTGAGGAGGCCCAAAAGAGGTAATGGAAGTAAGATTTTTTTTTTTTTCACCTCCCCTGACAATTTCATTGACTACTATTTTGAAGATCCATTGTGACGGACTGTCAAAATATATGTCATGTCCTATTTTTGGCCATTTTCACGCATACCTCCATACACTGAAATGGGAGGAAGGGACTCCTAGGATCATATTTAACTATTATGTTAGGAGTCCCTCTCCCAACATGATGTTCAGGGCAGTAAATCTGGTGACCATACAGATGTGAATCTAGAATGATTTAGAATAGTCTTTTCTGGTGAAGAACCACTACAGCTTTTTTTTTTCTGTCATTGATGGACTAGACCATAGGAAACATACACAGCATAGTAAGAAATGTCCACTTACAGGGGAAAGGACCTTTCAAAGAAGTAGTAAACCAATTAGAAAAGATTTGTAATTTTTATTTTCATTAATGCAATTCATTTACATTCATTGATATGATAAATAAATGGCAGCATTTATATGGTAAACGGCTTTAATATGTTATACGCAGTGTAGGTCTTTGCTTCATTCTTCACTCGCTCATACAGTAGTTTGTGGCCTAAAAACAAGTGAAATGGACCACAACAATGCAATAAAGGTTCTTTAACATTTAATGCCACCAGAAACACTGTAATTTCCTTGGCAAAGTATAGATATTTATCCTCTGAAATAGAAAATGCAGAGGCAACATGCAACATAGAAAACAAAACAGAGTCTAAAATACCAACACTGAGGTAAAAATGGTCTGCTTTTTTCCAAAATTAAAAGTTGTTAACCTGTAGCTCTCCAGCAGTTCTGTATGGCGGCTAGTCGAGAACACATGCTGGGAAATATCATTCTAATACAACTGGTGAGCACTAGGTCACAACTGCTATTCTACATGTTAATTCACATTAAGCTATGGGGAAAGATTCTAATCTGGTACATTAAATATTGTCTATGAAAACATTTGCAAAAAAATTGAATTTTTTCTCTTAACTGTTGAAAGTTTATAATAAATATTTGATTGTGCAATACATTTTCTACATTTTTTATCTTATGCATACTTATTGCAAACACCGTAAGGACTTTCACGCATAAACCAAAACATTTTTTAAATATTAGCAGCTATCTCAGACATATAAAGTTCAGCTTTAACTTTTAAGCTGTAGATAGTAGCCACATATGAAAAATGTGTATTTCTAAAACTGTATGTAAGTCATAAACACAAGTCGACAAAAATAGCAGTAATATATATTATCTGTGAGACAAGTTTAAGTTTTTTATACAGTTCAAATATACAAAGAAAACAGTGACAAGTGAATTCATTTTCCCACAGTGATTAAAAATATATAAACATGAATAAGAACTGTGCAGATCAAATCTTATCATGAGAAGAGCTATATGTGTTTACTTACATTCTAGCCATGAACATAGGGAGTACTTGGGCATGGGCATACCCTTGAAATACTACCCCATACCTATAAACTACCCCATTGAATATCCCCAAACATCAGTCCTCAGAAAACACTGCTCTGTGGCTATATTTGATATATATATATATATATATATATATGTGTATATATATATATATATATATATATATATCTGACACATTTACACTTAAAATATTAATTTAATACATTGTTTTAAATACTGAAATTAAAAACTAAGCTTGCTGCCCTTCTCAATATGAAAGTTGTATGTGTAATGGAAGGGACACATAACATAGAAATAAATAGAAAAACATAATTAATATAAACATCAAGTAGGGACCAAATGGGCAGGGGCTTACCCAAGGTACAACACTTAGCTTATCTCGTCTCCTATTGCAATTAGAACAGAAGAAGGTTCCTGCTACAGTGAACTACCTCCTATAGCTTGGGAAACATACAGTAAAGTATTTTTTAACCATTTGAACTCCAATGTGGGATAGATCAAGGTTTATGAAAATGTCACCTTCGAAATACATTTACATAGTTTCCAATTACTCAATGACTGAAAAGCTAAAAAGTATTTCCACCCAAAACATGCAAACAACAATATAGCCAATAGGAAGGCTAATAGGAAATTAGAGTAGTAGCCCAGGTTTTATTATATTTCCATAGATATTGGAGTTTCTTGGATCCTAAAAGCATTGTAAGTTTAAGGGACCACTGAATAATAATAATGATGATAATAATAATAATATATTTGTTATTACTTAAATAAGCATACTATTCAAAAATGTGGTCATATGTTACACATACTGGAGGAATTTATTAACCCATCTACCCCTGTTTTCTGGCGTAATTGGGTGTTAGTGTGCTTTATCTTTGGGACATGTCTCTTTCTTGTGCCAAAGATGCATAACATTGTTTGTTCTGCACCTTCCAGAAATTGGCGAGGGTTAGACATTACATCTACACCAGTTCCTGTTTCTAACTGACTTAGATTTCAATTCTGGCACACAAGACTGGTATTACACAGAGTGGCGAATTATGGCATTTGGGGACTTTATTAAGATTTGTAAAGGGTTAACAAATGCCTCCCCAGAAGGTTTTGCCTTCTGCAGCTGTAAAGGGGACAAAGCATGACACAGTGATATTCTCACTTATAGTCTTTGAGCCCATATGTGTTTACTGCCCCTTATACTGTAACATAACCTAGAAAAAGAAGATGGCATTGGTGAGGTTCTGAGAGTTTGGTGGTTAGGGTGCACATTCTAAGAAGTCTCTGACAGGGATTTTGCTCTTTAGTTTTTTATTTGAAAATTATATCAGGCACCATATAATATTCTACTGGGGGTCATCTCACATGTGCTATCAAAGCTACATGATCTAAAAGAGAAAAAGTTGCACATTTATTGAGACACTCAACCCAAATATAACAAAAAATAGAAAATAATTTTATTGACACTGTACATCAAAGAAAAAGTTAAAAACATCTAAAACTCAGCTATTGCACTCATATAGTGTCTCAATATATCTGCAACTTTTTCTCTTTTGTTAACTTATCATAGGGATTTTGCTCTTTAGCTTCTTGATGTCAAATGCGATGTGGTAGGAGAATAATAGATTTCTAGATTAATCCATATTACATTTGATTGAACGATTCAGTAATGTGTTCTTGCTAGCATCAATATAACAAATTCATTAATTTTAAATTTTTTTATAATTTAAAGTTATTTACTTTGAACATACTGGAAGGGCCCCATTGGACAATAATAAAAGGTTGTATAGGAGCGATAAAAAAGCCTCACTCCTTCATCAGCCCTTTGGCATGATGCCTCATATTTGGATTTTCCCTTTAACAGTACGAAATACCATTAATAATAAATTAATTGAATAAGATAAAAACCTTCTCTGTAATATGAAACATTTTAAGGTCCTATAAACCTACCAAGGGGATCCATGTTGGCACTATCTTTTATGCTATTTACTGTATGAAACCTTTTAAGAGCAATGAAAACCCTCCTACCAGCTAGAACAGAGTCAACTAGTGAGTGGAAAAGGAATGTTCTTTGATGAAGTATAGAAAATTGAATAGATATACCACTTAAATGGTAACCCACGCCTGGTGCTTCATTATTTTACTGGTTTAATCAGAAAAATGTATTTTTTTAAGTATTGAATTACATTGTAATGCTACATTTACCCTGGTAGTTAAGCGTGATTGCCATATATGGCAAGTAAATACCCTGATTATAAAATGGTTATGATGAGCTATGGGATCCTAGTAACCTTTAATTTTTTTACTTGTTTTGCCTGACATATCAGATTTTTTGAAAAAAATAATAATAAATAAATACATTTAGAAAAATCTATAACAATAATCAGTTTCTCTTCTAAATACAGCATAGCACACTGTATCAATTTTTCCATGAACGTAGTCAAACACATATAATATTGAGATCCCAAATAGTTTCACTGTCAGTAGCTATTAATGACAGAATGACCATGATGGTTTCTTCCTACCAACATTTTCAATTATGGATGCCAACAAAGTAATATAGATTCCTTTAGATGTAGATTACAATTTTGTGCTTAGTTAAATATAATACATCTGTCTATGAATACAGTAAAACAAATACAGCTGTTAAGACTTGGAGCCCTCATAGAGATCGATATTAGTGCAGGACACTTATTATTTGCTTTTCTTTCTGCTTTCACATATACTATAAATTGTCCTATTCAATTTCACTTAAAAGCCCTATATAGCTTTAGAAATGTAAGAACTTTGCCTACAAGGTGGATGAGGTTTGCTTATAGTCTCTCAACATAACTGAAGCATATGTCACACTTGGGGGTGTGCAGAGTACAGACTCCGACACAGGTGAACTAGGCACAGAACTGCCTGAAGCTACTGAATCCCGGAAAGGGGATGGAGGAGTCAAAGCAGGTGAGTCCTCCAGCACTAATTTGCTTGGAACAAGTTCTTCATCAGGTGTTTCTGTGCTATCATACATATAATCCCGAATAAGGTTCAATTTTTCATTCTCTACTTCCTCAGTGGAGGAGTCTATACCTTCACTGAAAGCCGCCATCTGAAGTGGAAGCACTTGCTGAGTAGGATAGATGGAGTCAACACCATTCTCTGGCCCAGGTATTGGAATAACAGAATTAAAGTCTGGAATGCCGGTTGAGAATTTGTTGATAACCCCATGCAGCTGATCTAAAATAGACTTTTGCAGTGGTAAGCTTTTAGAGACTTGCTCTGACAGATATACTGATCCCTCCTCACATTCTTGAGAAGGTGGAGGAGTTGCATTCAATCGCCTATGTATCACCATGGATGGACTACTTGGTAGGTTGTACCTTGCTGGCTCATTTTCTTCTTCTTCTTCCACATTGTATAAAGCATTAGTACTAGTATCTGAAAATGTGAGACTCTTGCTCTGAATTTGGTAGCCTTTGGTTATAGGCTTTATCACAGCTGTCTGGTTGGATGATCCTGTTTCCTTGGTCTTCACGTGCACTGATAGTCTTTGCCACATGTGCTGCCCCTTCTGTACTTGTCTTCCACCTGGTTCAGACCATGACACAGACTTTCCATTAGAACTATGAATAAAATAAAGATGGATGCATTTGAATAAACAGCATGCAGAAAATCACATCAAAAATTAAAAATAAAAAGCAAGAAAATGTGTAAATGAATGATTACTTTATTTGATATATGTTAAAACTAGGTGTATATATATTATTTTTTAAATATGTTTTCTCTTCTTTTTATCTATATATACATTATAACTACAGTATATATTTTCATAATGTATGTACATTTTATTTTTTTTTATGAAAATAATTTAATGTAAGCATAACGATTTTAATTGTAAGTTTTTTATAAGAATTTTTTTTAGATTTTTTTTTAATTTTCTAAATGCCTAATTTGCTCAATATTATACCTTTAATGAATATAACGTTTATAACAAACTTCTAGTTATATAATTTAGATAGCTATCCTTTAACTAACTCTTCTTGACCGCCACCCATACACATGCATGTTCCAATTGGTCGAGTATGCATATGTTCTAAATTTGGAGTAGGGAAAAAGCTTCAGCTACAGTACAAAAGGATTGGCCATGTTGAATTCCAATCTTTTCTTCCCTCACATGTGTCACTGGGAAGATTCAACAAGCCTTCATACACATTACATGGTTGACTGGTCCTGCTGTATTTGTCAGGTTTGGTAATAATATATCTAATGTGTATGGCAGTTTTATACTCAGCTTTTGAAATTGTATATACTGTAAAAATTATTAAAGTTTTTAAAGAACATAACATGGCTTTCCAGTATCACTAGAAAACCAAGGAGGGGCGGGGTGAAATTAGAAATAAAGTGATATTCACCTAAACTGAGTCCTCTATTTGAGCGTCACGTCACCTGTTTCATCTGGTGCCAGCAAAGGACATGTAATAAGTGCAGAGGATAAGGTCACTGGCCTCAGTGGTCACCAGATGGGTACTGGTGACATCACTGCCGATACACCACCACTCCATAAGGTAACTGCTGAGATCAGTGATTGGAGGCAAGGGTCATCTGAGCCTGTGCACAGGATGGAACAGGTGATGTGATATCCAAACAGAGGATCGGGGTTAGGCATCACTTTATTTTTTATTTTACCCCACCCTTGGCTCCTCCTAGGTTTTCCAGTGATCCTGGAACACCTCTTTATGGAACAAATAGAAAAAAAAATCCTGTTTGCTTATGATATTTTTAATGTTTAGCAAGATAATAAAAATGTCAAGAAAAATGAGGTTATTTAGAATTGTATACTTTTATCAAACATATTTTGTAGTCAGATCAGGCTGACAATTTATAGGTAATATATTTGTTTTGTCATATCTTTAATATAATCTATAATATATGCTTGATTTCTCTTGACTATTGTATATATTTTTAGTTATATCACATATGCCTGGTATTTTTAAAGAAAAGCGATTTTAAAATCTAGTTTAAGTCAATTAACATGTAGTGTTGTATCTACTGTACATGTCTTTGCATAGAGTCAAACTGATGTTTCCGTGTAGCAAACTTTGATGATTTGCATGCAAAATATTTGCTCTTAGCAGAATCTGATGGATGCAGAATTGATCAGCAGAAACAAAATAACATAATATTAGCCTTCTAAAGCAGTACAATGAATGAAATTTCATAGCTTACATTCCATGCTTACAGCAGTTTGGCCATAGCATATATGAAATCATGCGATTAATATAGATACATTCAAGGATATTTTATGCACTTTACAAAAGCAGACACAATGTCAGTACGTGTGAAGCATGCCAGCTGATAAAATATAGAGTAACATATATAGTTGCACATAATTCCTAATCCATGAAGGGATACATATGGGACAAAAGTAAAACATCACCTTAAATATCATTCATTTATGACATTTGTTTTAAATTAAATCAACATCTGTAAAAGAAATATCCAGAAACTTTCATTGACGGACTATTGCTAGGTGATGATTGGGGGTCAAACTATACATCCTTCCCTATATATGCTATAGGGGTGCAGAGGTAGCAATCACTAATCACTACCTTAGGAGGCTCAAAGGCCTCTCTACAACATAAGACGTGAGTGTTATAGATAGCACATAGTAAGTGGGGGACCATTACATATTATGCACTGGAGCCCAGGAGCTTCAAATTACGCCTGTGCCCCCTTCCCTGTTGTACAATGGCAGATACAGCAGCACTTACATACATTCTACCATGCCTAGTACTGCAGCTCAGCCATATTGAAGTGAATAAGGATTAGTTTGGTATGAGCTGCAGTAGAAGGTACTGCCACATGCATTGTATGTCCTGCTTTGTATAGAACTTTATCCTGATCATGGATCTTCACCAATGGTATCTAAGGATAGGCCACCAATAGAGACTTCATTAACCTCATTTAGCATATGACATTTCTGGAAATCAACTGTTAAGAAGTGCAGTCAATCGATCAATGAAAGAAACATATATCATTAGATTAGTAGACACAGTGGCTGTTTTAACGACAATCCTTATATTTCAAGTTACAGTATTTTCCTTTCATGTCACACTTAGGAAATTATAACTTTACTTTACAGGCTCCAAAGTATCACAGAATGCAACTTTATATTCATTATAGAAATCTCTCCAAGTCCTCCTCAACCTCACGCTGTAACCTCATGCTGTTTGATGTAATGTCTAGTGTACAGAATGTTTGGTAGTGAATATAAAATCAAGCTACTTTAAAGGTCTTTCTGCAGTGCCACTGTA
Source organism: Leptodactylus fallax (assembly GCA_947044405.1). Taxonomy (NCBI): domain Eukaryota; kingdom Metazoa; phylum Chordata; class Amphibia; order Anura; family Leptodactylidae; genus Leptodactylus; species Leptodactylus fallax. Next base: position 99,031 of record CAMRHE010000533.1, read on the forward strand.
TTTCTATGTCAGTCAGTGTCATTTGAAAATGTTTCTTATATTTTGCAATGTATTTTTACATTTTCTGGGAACTCTTCATGCTTAGTGGGAAATAAGTGATTATGATAAAAAATATTATTCTTTTTAACAGATATCTAAGGTGGTTTAAGCCCTTTTGGACAGGCAATAATTTCACTGAAGGTGTATTGGAATACTGTCCTGAATTATTTAAAACAATATTTTATTGATAACTTTCTAAATACTGATCCCTTATATTTAGAATCTTTCCCTAGAATTGCTGATATGTTTTGTAGTAATGTACTGTATAAATGAGCTCTTTATTTTATTGGAGCTCTCCATACCTAATGGGTTTACATATCTCGCTGCCTAGTTTATGTTTTTGCAATTCATTTGCTTCTGCAGATTCTAATAATCCATATGCCTTAGCCTACTCTCTGCAGGTCTATGAGAGTAAAGATGCTTGTTTGAATTGTTATGATAGCAATGAAGGCAAATTCATTCAAAGCCAGACTTGGGAAAATAGGTTACATGTGTTTTTTTTTTTGTTTTTTTTTTAATTGTAACTGTATTGCCTTTTTAATCTTGGGACTATTGGACATCTTTAAGTGGTGGATAAGATTTGTGGATCTCAGGTATGCTATTAAAAGCCAATGTTTGTCGATTGTTCAGGTACATACATATATTTTCATTGGAATTGATCAGGCCCTGTTTAACCCTATTTAGCAAGTTCCAGGGTTGGATTACCATCCATCTTGTCATAGCAATCCTTGTCTAATAGGATCCTGAGACACACTTGTTTATATACTTCCTTATCCATTTTGACATGGAGGGAACATTTATCAAATAATTGAGGGCTGACATCTCTTCTGGTGTTAGGCTGATTCATGAACCCAAAATATGTTCCAATTCAATTTACCAGTGACTAACTGAACAAACAGACCAATATGTGTACAGTCTCCTATTGGTAGAAGTGCTTTGCTGCTGGGCAAAGAAGTGTGAAGAGTCCTGTGCCCTTCATTGGGCTATAAGTACTTCTTCTCCAATGGCATGGGTCATTGGAGAAGATTGAGAGTGTGTCATTCTTTTATAAATTCATCATCCCTCATGACACACGCAGCTGACATCAATTACATTTTACTGAAAATGCTACAGGTCATTTATATGATAATAAATATATGAATGGCGCCTAATGATACAGAAATATAGAATCTAAGGTCAGAATCATTTGGAGGTTGGATAGCACAATAAATTGGGTAGACAAGTATTTAAAATTACAGCAAGAAATTCATTATCATACCATTATGTATGATGATGAATTCATTGTGCAAGTTTCTAGAACTGAAAAATATTAAAGGTTATGTGGCTTAGATTTATAGTAAAGACAAGTTGATCCGGGGTTTTATACTGATTGCCGGTTTTAGAGTTGGTAAGGAATTTATTTCACTGACATGGGGCAATTGGCACCAGCCTCATAGGGTTTTTATCTTTATATTGTCTCAATGCAACTTCATTGAAATTATTATTCTTATTATTACTATAAAGAGACAACATTGTTTTTTGTGTGCAAGTTCAATTCAGTAAGTAGTGAACAATTTAATTGATTTAACCCCTTAGGGATGGAGCTATTTTGGTTCATTGAGGGCTCATTGAGGTATGATGTATTTAAACTTTTATATCAGTTTATTTATTGGTTACAAATAGAAAAAAAACAGCATTTCCTGTACTGAATTTTTGTTTAAAAATATTATACATTTTTACACTAGAAGTAACATGATATATGTAATCTTCAGGTCATTACATTTACAAAACCAAGTTTGTATAGTTTTTTTGGCTGAGAGCAACACATTTTTAGAAGGGTTTGTTTTTTCTTGAAGGATTTTAAATTTTCATTGGTAACATTTTGGAGTACATACAACTTATTACTAAACTTTTATCACTTATTAGGATGGGGGATGAACATTACTTTTCAAGTCAGTCATTTCTATTGTATGGTGTTCACAGTGCGGGATAAATAATACGTTACTCTTCAAAGGGCGGCCAGACTGTAGCAGTCAACAGTCCTTTTACAATGTATTTATTCATGCCCTTCTCAACATAGCTGTCTCTGCTCCTTTTCTGGCTTCAGTGGATTGGTGAGTGCTGCAGTCTGTCCACTTTGCACCTGAAGAGTGAATTAAGCAAGCTATTTTTCCACTTTATGCTGAACACCACCATGACCTCATCTGTGGAGGGCTTCTGGTCTGCTGGCCTGTGCAAAAAACAGCTGGAAAGCTGGAATGTGAGTATTTCCATGAGTATTTTACTAGCATGGGTCTCTAAATAAAATATTATAGATGGAAAAAAATGTTTTTACATTTATTTTTTATATACACTTTAACTTTTTTGTACTATTATATTTGGCCCTTTCCTCAGTTGCTATGTATTGCTAGATCTAAAGGGTTTAAATAGCCTGGGTGTGTGTGATTTGTGATCATGGTCATTTTAGCTGTCTGTTTTAGCATTGCTCCTGCACACAGCCTGTACCAGCAATGTACATTCATCATTACTGATGCTAAGTACACATCAACAATGCCATGAATGTATTTCATTTTGGACTGAGGGGTTGAAATGAACAAAATGCAAGCATACAAGCTTTTTATTTTAAAACACAGACTGCCTCATTTATCAAAAATCACAAAATCCATCAGGATGGGTCAAGCACTACTTAAATTAAATTACAATTTTGGCTTCATATAAAACAAATTTTCTACAATGACTGGGCCAAGTTCTCATGCCTTGTTTGCTAGTGATGGCGTAGTGCCCTATTGCAGCTGCATGATCTGGTCTGCCTCTATAATATATTTGCCCTTGGCATTAGGTATATTCCTGGAAAATAATAACTCTATTTAAATAGAACACGTTCTATTACATGCTTTGTAGTATGTAGACATACATAAAAATGCATGTTTTAGTGTAAAATAGTAATATAAATATAGCTCATTTGTAAAATTAATATTTTATTACAGGTCACATAAAGAAGGAAATACTTTGTAGAAACAGGAAGGGAAGTTATATGCCGTAGTTTGAATAACGCCATGAAAATTGCAACATACTTCCCAAGCTGCAATTTAGTCCTTTTAGCTGATTGAGATCTTTTCTGAATTACAGTGGCAATGCAGCTGAGGCACTATTCAAAATCTGTTTCCGACTTCAACACCATAATTTAACATTACTATAAAAAAGGACATCTGTTCAGCTGGACTGGATTGTGTAATAAAGTCTGACACTTGCATTTTTCATGTGGCTACTTCAATTTCTCAATGTCTACCGCAGCTCTGAAGAAAGTATATCTATAGCAATGAGTTTGTGGTGCTTCCAAAATTATGTAAACTCATAGATAATATATAATATTTTTTCTTGTTTGTTTCTTTCTCTTTATGTTTTTGGTTACTTGGTTTTATTAATGGTATTGGGGTATCCTGTTAAAAACACATACAGATGTAGAAGAGCTGAATTTTTAGAAAACAAAAAGCCATGTCCAGATGTTATAGGTTAGACCAGAGATTCCCAACATGCGTGCTGTGTCACCTAGCCGGGGGGCCATGATACTCTGGTTAGAAAGATGTCTGAATGCCTTCATGCAATTGCATTGTCTGCGTCCTAAGGGCAATTTTTGTCTTTTTGTAATAATTATTTGGTAGGGGTGCCCTGAGGAGTCTGAAAAGGTTGGGAAACATTGGGTTAGTCAATAGTACTTTTTGCAAAGTTGTACATATATTGCATTTTTCCCACATATGTATCATGATGTCAGTTCTTTTTAACTGTGTTGCCACTAACGCTAGGTTCACACCCACGGAAACCTGCGGACCCCATAGATTATAATGGAGTCTGCAGGGTTTCCGCCCGAAAAGGGCAAAAAATGCGGAGAGTAAAGTGCTGCTTGCAGGACTTTTCTCTCCGCATTTTTAAGCGGGTTCATGGATGAAAACCCCGAACGGATTTCAAGCGCTGGTGTGAACCCAGCCTAAGTTAGTTAAAAAATGTGTCATGTTGCTGAAATATAGATTATATGATCACAGTGTGCTAAGCTAAACATGTAAGGATTAAAATATATACTGAAAATACTATTGCTAGTTGTTATTACCATGCTAATACTTTATAATACATTTCAGTAAAAAATAACTGTCTTTATTTACTTCTGTCTTTACTCCTTATCTCTCTCTGACAGTGATTCAGTCTGTACACTTTACACAAGCAGATCATAAACACAAGTCTATGGAGGGGGGGAGACAAGGAGAGAGAGAGAGAAAGTGTGCGGCCATCTACAGAATTAAATGTCTTATCTGTTTATAATAATTCCAGTTCAGCCAATTAATGGTAAGATCAGCCATATATTCGATATCATAAAAATCCAGCTGTATATCTAAGGTTTTTTTCTTTATAGGACCAATAATACCTATTTTCTGTACCATAATAATAGATAATTGATTTGTACTTACTTTGTATTCCCAGCACTTGGTTTCTTTCTTCTGAAGATGCTGAGGAAGGTGTTTGATCTGCATGGTGCTTTTCCATCTCCAACATGCATACGTACTACATCAGAAGTGGTGAAAGCACTTCGAACGTTCCTTTCAGGTTTGGCAATAATAATATACATCTTGGGAGTAAACATACAACCCAAGGCAACTGTGACACTAAGACTGACAGCAAAAGATGTTGTTATGATTTTGTAGTTGCTCCCAAAATATATTGGGACAAATGCCAACCAGATGATACAAGTAGTGTACATTGTGAATGCAATGTATTTAGCTTCATTGAAGTTTGCTGGAACGTTGCGAGTCTTGGAAAGCGTAGTAGGTACAGCTCATTATCAGAAGGCCATTGTAACCAAGAGGAGCCACCACACCTAAATTACTAGTGTTACAGATTAAGTAGACTTCTTTAATGCTTGGATAAGAAAGGATGGGCATTGGGGGCTCCATGATAATTAATGTGACTACCAAAGTAAGTTGCAGACTGATCAATATTGAAGCAATGATCACTTGAGCGCAAGCACTCATAAAGCGTGGTTTACGTGTACAAATTTTCTTTTTACTTCCTGCTAGTATTCGGGCAATACGATTGGTTTTGGTCACCAGGGCAGAGTAACACATTGCTGAAGACAGACCAACCAAAAGACGCTGCAAATAACAAGATGTTGTTGTGGGCTTGGCTAAAAGTGTGAAAGGACATATATAGCCTAGGAAAATCCCAGCCAGGATAATGTAGCAAAGCTCTCGGCTTGATGACTTAACGACAGGTGTGTCTCGGTACAGAATGAAGATCAAGGTGACAAACATAGTAATAAGAATGCCCACACAGGAAAAGGCCACAGCAATGATGGATTCAATGTCACTCCACTGTAGATATTTTATGACTATCGGCTCACAACCTGGTATGACAAAGAAAAGCGGTTAGTTGCACTTTATATCAGCATGTACATTATTTACATTTCTGCATCATATTAATAGCTTTAACTTCCTAAAATTACAATCATATATTGATTGTGTAACGTCTTTAAGAAAAAAACCTTAAAGAGGTATTCCCATGAACATAATCATATCTATATTTGTAAATAATTAAAAGATAAACATTTTTGCAAATATAAGTAGTTAAAAATTCTACAGTGTTTTAAAGATTTTCTCTATCGATCTTAGTGGTGACAGTCTGTTGTCTTGATCGGTTGCCAATGGATACGACCACAAATGCAGAAACTTTCTATGGTCTGGGACTTGTCAGGAACCCAGCAATGATTTTCTTATTGTAGCTAGGTTATCAGACAAGGACACTACATGTATCAGAAGATAACCCGGCCACAATAAGGACATCATGACTGATTTTCTGACCTTAGAAAGGTCCTGCATTTATGGCTGTATCCACTGGCAACCGATCAAGACAACAACTTGTGACTACAAGATATTTAGAGAAAATCTTTAAGACTCTGCAAAATGTTTACTTATATTTGCAAAAATGTTTAACTTTTAATTATCTACAAATTAAAAAATTCTTATGTTCATGGGAATACCCCTTTAAGGCTAAGACCCCTCGTAGTGGGTCACAGCAAAAAAGCGATGCGGGAAAAACCGTGGCGGCAACGCATCGAAGTTTTTCCCAAGGCACTTTTCACAGAAAGTCCACAGAGGTTTCCTTTGCTAACTTCCTGCTTCAATTATACCTATAGGGAAACCGCCAGCATTTCCGTAGATTTAATTGACATGCTGCGATTTCTAAAACTGCAGCAGTTTTGGAAATCACACAGTGTCCGCTGCGCGTATTTTCCCGCACTGTGTGGATGGGATTCGCTAGAAAATGCAAAAATGCATGTGCATATATACAGTATACATACAGTATATATATATGCACATGCATTTTTGCATTATTGATTTATGCAATTTATGGGTGTAGCTGTTTAAACTGTCTGTAATTGCAATAATCCAAGAAAGAAAAGTAAGAAAGCACTCAAAATAATAAAAAATACAAAAGGAATTTTATTGAAGTACAAAAACAGTATAAAAATACAAGACAGAAACAACAGTACAAATACCTATGTCAGCATATGTAACACGAAAGAGGCAGAGGCTGAATAGTATAAATATATATAAGGGAGATAACATACAACCATGCATAAAATATATAGCAGTATATAGATGCAAGGGGTACTAATGGTTAGTAAAGAGCAAGTGCATATATAAAACCCCTATATAAATACCCAATGTATCACACTATACATGTATTTTGCAAAGTAAACTACATGGTATAAGATCCAAACCTACCCATGACATAAATGCCGCTGCCTGCCGACAAAACCCATGAGAGAGGCAGAGGCCAAGCAATACAAACAAATATGAGGGAGACAACATACACCCATGCATAAAGTATATAGCAGTGTTAAATACAGAGGGCACTGATGGTTAATACAAAGCAAGTGCATTTTTTTTTTTTTTTCTGTCTGTAATTGGTATGTGAGTAATTTGACACCTTGTACACTGTCAGTTTTGTCAATTTATTTTTGATACGTGATTTCTACATATATATTTTTAATCAGTAAAGTTTGATATATTTTTGATATATTGTCTGCTCTTGGTGTATGAGTGATTTTGGCTGATTTTTTTTCAGTTGTTTTACAAGATTTCTTATATCAGTATTGGAAATACTGCAAATTTTAATTAAAAATGGGCTTTAGGTCTTGGATTTTAGAGTCACTGTAGAGAATGTGTAGTAGAAGTTAGGTTGATGTACAGCAGTAAAGGTCAGGTAGCATGTATTGTCCATAAAATGCTTCAGATGTTGGTCTAAAGGCAGATATCTATCCTGAAAGTATAGAATGCTTGGGATATGAATTTGTTTCTACGAAAATGTTCCACTGTTGTCTCATATGTCCCTAGAACATTTAACCAGAAGCACTGTGTAACATCTGGATGTTCTTAGCAAATTTGAGATAAGTCACAATGTTTTTTTTACAGCAGCAGCTTTATGGTGCTCTTCCATCAACACCATTCTTGTTTTGTATTTTTTATAGTGGGCACTTAAATAGATGATTTTGCAGTTTGTAGAGACTTCTTTGTAGGCATTTTGCTGTTACCCTTGGGAACTTTCTTTCAGAGTGGCCTATTATGCACTAGGAGTGATCTTAAAAGGACACTCACTCCTAGGAAAAGTAGGACAATTTATTCAACTGTGGATTGATGCAAATCCAGGTTTGTAGCAATGCTTTTGCCTTCCTTAGCTTTATGCATCTCTGTAGCATGTGTTATGACACCTTCTGAAAGATGTTTGCCTCAAGACATGGTTCACACTAGGCAGTCTTTGTGAGAAACAGTCTTTTTGTTAGTAACCAGGCTTTGTCCTACTTTAGTTAATGGGCAATAGCTCACAGTTTCAATTTCATCTTATTAATTGGAAAATTTGTTAATAAAGTATATTACAAATACTTCCAGAAAATCAAAAGTTGTCCGAAAGTTTAGTTTCGCTTTAAGCGGATTGGATAAAACCTCTAACTGTCAAAACCCAAAAATTGAGAACAGTGCCAAAAAAAACTCTCAGGATTCATCTGTAAGTCATTGTCTGAGATTATTTTTCCAAGGGTAGTGGAGAAGATACAGAAATTTCTTGACTTTGGCATTGAGCTTGTTCTCTCATAGCCATTGAAGAACTACATGAACTTGCTTCCAGTGAGACGTCAGATCAGGCAAATAGATTGGGATGTTGCCTACACATACTACCACACAAACGTAAAGCAGATCACAAAAGATTTCTTTTACTAACTCTTAGAATACTGCCAAGGCATTTCTGGGGCATGACAAAATAACTGTAGTGGCAATTACAAGCATTAAAGGCTGCCTTCCACTTATCGTCCTCTCTGATGCAGATAAGGTTACAGATTCTGCAGGGATGATGCAATTCATGTTTTTTTGAGATGAAGAAGTTAGTGCTACCAGAAGAGTAAGATTTATTAAATAAATCCTCAATGTTTTTAGACATAATGTTAGTGCCAGGAAGAGACATAGGATATACACAACCACCTGGAGTAGTGATGCCAGGTAGCAGGTCAATAGGACTGGCAGAATCTTAGAAACGTTTTTGTTAAATACATTAGCATAGTTGTCAGAGTGTTTCTGGATGATGTTTTCTGTTAACTGAGCCAATGGCCAGTGATTTCTCAATTAGTACTATGGGTTTATGATTGCAACCAACTATAAACTAATGCCGAAAGTCCATAAAGGCTTAGATAGCAAAGAAAATGTTATTGCAAGCCAAATTAACTGATATAGCCAGTTTTGGCGATATGACTTTTTCAACTTGACTAGGCAACCCTGTACATAATAAGCATTGCCACCTTAGTACAGAGAAAAGTTGTTGCTGCACCTGTGTTGATGCTTATCTTGCGGTAACCTAAATTTCTCATCCTTTATTGGTTCCTCAGGTGATGCAGATGCAGGAACTTGTAGCAACCTTTGAAAAGATTTTGTCAGCTGAAGATCTCTTTTCTCACGAGTCATCGATTTGGGTTTCCACTGAATTAAATCCTCCAGAGTAGCTGAAAGATAAAGGCCTGGCAATTCATCTTTGATTCAGCCTACCAAACTTTTCCAGAATGCTCTAACTAGGGCCTTGTTGTTTCATGAACGTTCAGAGATGTGGAACATATTGATCTGACAGATACATAGCAGGGAGGATACAGCTGAAGAGCTCTGACTATGTTCCTCTAAGACTAGGTAGACGGTAGATAGGACCTCCTGAAGATTGGTCATCACAGAATCACTTCTCTCTGAAAGGGGTGCTCAAGTCACGTTCTCTCTGGACAGAGAAGACACGATACATGGCACCTTGGCATGGTCAGTGGAAAATGGAAGGTTTGCCTCTCAAAGTGAATCATGCATTGACTGAGGAAGTCACAGGACGTTTTAAGTCTCCCATCATAGTGAGGAAATAAAAGATTATGCATTCTGGTTCTCCTGGCATGTGCACTGGGAACAGACTGAAGAGTCAGAGCTGCAACATGAGAAGTAATTTTGGCAGATTATGTCAGGGAAACAGGCTTATTTCTAGAATTACATAACTATCACTCTGTCTAGTAGCTGGAATCACCAGGTATAGTTCCTGGCTCAAAATGCTGTACTGTATTAAGAACTGCAATGGTGTTTTTACAAAAAATGCTGTTTGTGAAACCATACTAATTTGAATTAACAGTAATTGGATATTATTTTGTTAATAGAAATCCTGGATTTTGAAACTAGATATGTTCTTGCATGTGACTGATTCTCTTACTACAATATATATGTGGATCCAGATACCTACATGGATGTAAAACAATTACCACATGTTGTCTAGGCTTTATTTATCTCAGCTGGTCATGAATATTGTAATTTTCATAAATACATTAACCCTTGTAGATTATACACATGAAAGTTTTCCTTGACTGTGAATGTTTCTGATTCACTTTGGTTGCATTGACTTATCTGTCAACATTCTAGAAAGCAGCGGGAAACCAATAAGTTCATTTCAGGGTGAGACTCAGCAATGTGTTTGCCATGAGAACAAAGAGCAGGCATTGTAGCAGATCCTATTGATAAGTTATACATTAAGCAAAGATGTTGTTGCACAATAGAATGGTTTGGAAAATTGCATTTACATTTTTATGGTACTATTCAAATTCTCTACTTAAGCAAACAGTTTGTTGAAGGTAATCTCCATCTGCTTGGCACTTTTACAATATCACCTTATGGTGTTTTTATGTTGTCCTAATGTGAAACATAACAGACTTTCTGTGTTTTATACTTGCAGTTAAAACGCTCTGTAGGCTCAAAGTCAAGGAACAATTTGTGCTATGATAAACTATGGGTTGAAAATCTTTATTGCTGTACCTATTAGTGGAGTATTGAAAATGGTAAGAGACTCTCATACAAGATTGAGGCTAAGGCCCCACGTAGCGAGCTGCAGCAAAAAAAACACTGCAGAAAAAACCGCGGCAGAAACACATCGGGCAGACAAGAAGTCAATCTCTCTATGCATGTCTATGAGACTTAAAACATGTAACTGCTCTTGTAAAATGAAAGCTGTGCTGTGATTGGCTGCTATGGGTAGTAATGTTTCTCTTTATTGATAAATATACTCCTATGTAAAACAGCACAATTTTTAGAATAGCCCTTGAAGAAATGAGAGGCAGGCTGTGAAGTCGCACCTCAGTAAATACAGTCAGCACCTTGTATGTCTGCTTCAACCAGCCCCCGATTGGCTGAAGTGGTTGCACCATGTGACTGCTGCAGCCAATCAGAGAAAAAGGGAATTGATGGCAATACAATGTGCCTTCTCTACATTAGTATGATGAGTTCTCTGTGGCACAAGAATTCAGTTTGGAATAAGCACTGTAAAAATATCTCACCAGTCAATCCAGGGTTGGGCCACCAGCCCAGATCACAAGCTTTGCAGGTAAATTCATCTTGTACAAATTCATTTTCCTTGCAAGGGGTGCAGATCCAACAACAACTTACTTCACCCTTCCTGATCACCTGAACAATACAGAAAGGAAACAAATATCACATGAAATAATAATGGTGGTGTGAAATGGATTATTATGTAGATACTTACTAATTGTCAACATTAATATTAGATTAATTAGTTTAGTATTGGAACTAATACAGAGAACAGATGTGGAAGAACAGTGTCGGGTTACTGCAGCTCAGCTCCCACCATGTGAACTCCCACTGATCTGAGATTGATGACCCCTTTAATACTCTTGCAAAATAGCAATTTGTCAAAATCAATTCCACTTGGGACAATTCCTATATATTATGTGATAATTTGGGGAATTAAACTCAAAATGGCGGTTTTTCCTGGTCCGGACAGCGGTGGTTCATGGTACTGGGCGCCGGAAAGATAGCTTTCAGACGGTCCAAGTGTAAAATAAAAGTGCCTTTATTCAGCTTAACTGCAACATAGCAAAAAAACAAAAAACCTAGACCACAGTTAGGGTCCTAACTCACTCCTTGAGCCCCTAACTGTCCTGACTGTTGCTCAGCTCCAGCAACAGTCCCCTGTGGACGCCAGCCCTTCGGGGACAGAGCCTATCTCTCTGTCCTAGCTGGTCCACCCCTGTGGACGCCAGCCCTTCTGGGACAGAGCCTCTCTCTCTCTGTCCTAGCTGGTCCACTATTTCCTGCTTCCTGCAGGACACTCCAGCCCTTCTGGAGTTACGTGCCACCACCCAAAGGCGTGGCTGAGAGCCTTTTCTGGCCTGGCCTGGGTCGCTCAACAGCGCCCTCTGGTTCACATACTTACAATTAGAAGAGTTTAATAAGTGGCAATAGGTGCTAGGACCTCCAGTAATCAGCTATTCTTTGTGGGAAAACCAGGCAGTAAGTATTCAATCTCCCTGCAACACCACTAGAGGAGAACGTACAAGCAGAGGAGTAATATCAAGCTCCTGGGCACCAGTGCAAAATATTTACCAGGTTTCCCAACTATAATGTATCATTTATAGTACAGAGCTCTCCTACTATAATGCATTGTTTATAGTACTGATATCCTCATATTGGGAAGAGACACATTATTCCTTTTAGGCTCCTGGGCCCCTGTGTGACTGCACCCTCTCAAGTTACACCACTGCCTTGAAATATTCAAAAGTTCGCACTGGTCATAATAGAAAACATACTAAAGTTCATAGTTCTTGTTTTCTGTAGTTCACTTGTCAGGTTTTCTGGGTAGATTTGGATAGGGTCAACAGTGGGTAGGATTATCAGCTTCTTTAACAAATACTACTATATAAGGGCGGATGGGTGTTTCCACAAATTGGTGTAATGGTACAGCATGAAGAAGGCGATGACTCCACTAGCAGCAGGTGTCAGTGTTACATATAGCTGACACACTCCTGCAACAGCTGAGATTAAATCTATTAAACTGACTTGTCAATTAACTTTATTGAAGCTGTCCTAAAAACACACACATTGCCTCAGAGTCTAAGTACAAAATATAGGGAGGAATTTTGGGAGAGATTTATTATGCCTTGTATACCAGTTTCTTGGCATTTTTTTTTTTCAAAAACTTGAAACTTTCTCCCCTTTTGAACTGCCCTCACCTCTTTCCTGGAGGGGGGCGTGTCATAGCCACCAGATATATGACCATTTATGCAAATATATTGGTGAAAATGAACCCTGAAATCTATGCTTACTTCTATAGAAAGGTGTGCACCTCTGCTGGTACAGAGAATATGGAGACTAGTGTAGAAAAAATAGCCACACCATTAAAAAAGAAAAAACATTTTAACTTTCAATTCAAAATAAATTATACTTTTTACATTTACTGTTTTTTATATTTGCACTGGGAAATTACCAGTGTGTTCTCTGAGTTGTCACATGTAAACTGGCCTAAGGCCTCCTGCACACAACCATGTGCAGTCTCCAGGTCAGCAAAAATGGCACAGATTGGTATCCGTGTGTCATCTGTTGTTTTCACTGACCCATATATTCAAATGAATTGACAGAACAGGAATTACAGAAATGTATAGGACCGGCTGTGTGTATGGGCCCACTGAAATGTATGGGTCTGTACTTTGATCTGCTATTGTGGATATGCAATTGCGGATCAAAAGTACATTTATGTGTAGGAGACCTTACAGTTCATGCACTTGATATTGCTGTTTTCACAAAGGCTTAAAGGCAGTACAAGCACCCGTAGGTATTGCCTGTGTCACTGTAGGGTGGTATCTTCTTCCAAAGAAGATAATGGTGCAACAAATCTGTCATGTGTGAATTCGCCCTACAGGGGCCTAGTAAGTAATGTTTTCCAATAAAAACTGTCTGTGTTAATGAAAACGTGTGTAGTAAACAGCGACCTGCAGTTGATAAGTAAACGTTTCATTATTTGAAGTATTCAATTACACAGTTTACCTGGGAATTGAGTGGGAGGATTTATTGGCAATACTTCCAGGAGAAACCTAGCTACCAGAATGATACATGCTATTCATGTGATACATGCACCCGGAGAAGTGATAAGCAAACAAGAGAAATTAGCATGCTATTTACCAAACATTCCAACTGTGAGTCTATGAACTAATCTGTCCTTCAGTGTGCCCAGGTGTTTGGTGGCAGATGAAGCCAGTATTAAGGAAACAATACCTTACAAAATATTAACAGAAAGATTACTGCACTATTTATTGCAGAAGTATCATGTCAGAACTAGTTTTGTCATCTATTATAATTTATGTGGGATTTTTGTTTTTTAGTTAGTAAAGTTTAATCACTATATAAAAAAATATTAAAATATACTTTGTATTACAATGCTTTACCAGTTCAAGATATTTGTTTGCTGTCAACAAATGAGAACACTCTTGTTTCCAGTCACAAGCTGAAAACCTGTACATAACTAGTCCTGTTCTTGAAGGGGTTCTCCAGGCTTTTTAAAAGGGTTTTTTTGGGACTAAGAAAATGTAATAAAGACAGGAATTGCTTGTTATATGAATTCACAAACATAACTGAACATCTTTATGTGTGTTTGGACCATTTTTACCATTCCTTATATTTTCAGGCTCATGCAATACTTCTTGGTTTGCACTTTCCGGTTGTGGGAGTGTCAGTGATTTTCCAGGCAGCCTCTCCCAGCATCTGCCCACTGCACCTTCTTGCAGTTTTTATTCCTGCCTGGTATACCCTCAAGTATGTATATATAGATACATTTGGGGTGCCATCAAAATCACATAACAAATTTATACTTTTATACAAGCTGTACACTGACTACTTTATTGTTTTAAAGTGTCATTTTAGTGCTGTCCCATGGAAATATATAATAAAAATAATTACAAAAATGTGAGGGGTGTATTCACTTTTGTGAGATACTGTGTATATATATATATATATATATATATATATATATATATTTATACCTAGTTACAGATATATGCACATATCTGTATATTATATTTACTGTAAATATACAGTGAGTACAGAAAGTATTCAGACCCCTTTAAATTTTTCACTCTTTGTTTCATTGCAGCCATTTGCTAAAACCCTTTTGAGCTAGTACAGCCATGAATCTTCTTGGGAATGATGCAACAAGTTTTTCACATCTGGATTTGAGGATCCTCTGCCATTCTTCCTTGCAGATCGACTCCAGTTCCGTCAGGTTGGATGGTGAACATTGGTGGACAACCATTTTCAGGTCTCTCCAGAGATGCTCAATTGGGTTGAGGTCAGGGCTCTGGCTGGGCCAGTCAAGAATGGTCACAGAATTGTTCCAAAGCCACTCCTTTGTTATTTTAGCTGTGTGCTTAGGGTCATTGTCTTGTTGGAAGATGAACCTTTGGCCCAGTCTGAGGTCCAAAGCACTCTGGAAGAGGTTTTCTTCCAGGATATCTCTGTATTTGGCCGTATTCATCTTTCCTTCAATTGCAACCAGTCGTCCTGTCCCTGCAGCTGAAAAACACCCCCATAACATGATGCTGCCACCACCATGTTTCACTGTTGGGATTGTATTGGGCAGGTGATGAGCAGTGCCTGGTTTTCTCCACAGATACCGCTTACAATTAACGCCAAAAAGTTCAATCTTCGTCTCATCAGACCAGAGAATCTTATTTCTCATAGTCTGGGAGTCCTTCATGTGGTCCTTTATGGTAGATTGGCCCGAAGGAAGCCTCACCTCAGTGCAAGACATATGAAAGCCCACATGAAGGACTTTTTTGCTTTTAGCAAATGGCTGCAATGAAACAAAGAGTGAAAAATTTAAAGGGGTCTGAATACTTTCCATACCCACTGTATATATAATACAGTGGGTATGGAAAGTATTCAGACCCCTTTAAATTTTTCACTCTTTGTTTCATTGCAGCCATTTGCTAAAAGAAAAAAATTTCATTTTATTTCTCATTAATGTACACTCAGCACCCCATCTTGACAGAAAAAACCCCAGAAATGTAGATATTTTTGCAAATTTATTAAAAAAAGAAAAACTGAGATATCACATGGTCATAAGTATTCAGACCCTTTGCTGTGACACTCATATTTAACTCACATGCTGTCCATTTCCTTCCGATCCTCCTTGAGATGGTTCTACTCCTTCATTGGAGTCCAGCTGTGTTTAATTAAACTGATTGGACTTGATTAGGAAAGGCACACACCAGTCTATATAAGACCTCACATCTCACAGTGCATGTCAGAGCAAATGAGAATCATGAGGTCAAAGGAACTGCCCAAGGAGCTCAGAGACAGAATTGTGGCAAGGCACAGATCTGGCCAAGGTTACAAAAGAATTTCTGCAGCACTCAAGGTTCCTAAGAGCACAGTGGCCTCCATAATCCTTAAATGGAAGAAGTTTGGGACAACCAGAACTCTGCCTAGACCTGGCCGTCCAGCCAAACTGAGCAATCGTGGGAGAAGAGCCTTGGTGAGAGAGGTAAAGAAGAATCCAAAGATCACTGTGGCTGAGCTCCAGAGATGCAGTAGGGAGATGGGAGAAACTTCTACAAAGTCAACTATCACTGCAGCCCTCCACCAGTCGGGGCTTTATGGGCTGCAATGAAACAAAAAGTGAAAAATTTAAAGGGGTCTGAATACTTTCCATACCCACTGTATATTGTACATATATATGCATGTGTATCTATATATTGACTGAGAATGTCTGTAAAGCACAATCACACAATCTGGTTCATTGACACAACCCTTCCCAGTAAGTCTGTGTTCACTCATTTTTGCTCAAAAATGCATGTTTTTATCAGAAAACCACATGCGTTTTTTTCTAATGTAATTAGTTTTTCAAACCCACACATGCATTTGTAAAAACAGCATACATTGTTCAAAAAAGTATGCCAATTTATGGGCAAAAATGCACCCTGTGAACACAGCCTGAGCAGGACTGTGCATAATGCTAATGATCAAGCGTTCACATCTATTGCACATGTTGCCCATCTTCTTCACACTCCCTATGCATCTACCATGCTTCCAGCTTGGAGAGGCTTGAAGAGTTAAACAAATAAAACAAATAAAAATGTGTCTGTCTACCTGTCCTTGCTGCTGCTGCCTCTATTCACTGGTGTGATCATCTAGAAGCAGGTGCTGGCTTGTCTGGTGATCAGGACCAGCCTCACCTCTTCCTGGCTGCTCTGGCAGTCAATAAAGTTTAGACAAATGCTGCTTTCATCAGTAATGACATCATGCTTCTGGTGAGTGTGGCTAACAACTGAAGTCATGTGCACAGGGAACGGTATGATCAGGACCAGTTAGGAAATGACTGTAACAGAGACTGTGTTTCTCACACAATTCTCCAAAAGGGTAAGAAATTTCTAATGTGGTATCAATTACGGAAATTGATTTCCAGTACAATTTTTGGCCATAAAAAAAAAAAAAATCTCAGATCTTTAACTTATCCTTAAGGCTATGATCACATCTTGTGCCACATTCTCCATTAGACTCCATTGCAATGTCCACCTGAAATTGGTAGACAAAGCCCTGCACACAGGACTTTTTCCTCCACTGATTTCAGATTCAAAATGACGGACACCCAATGGACCCCATTATAGTCAATGGGATCTGCTGGGCTCCGTGTGTAACCACTATCACAGCGGTCCTCCGAAAGGAACAGAACAACGGAAGGGTGACAATAGTGTGAACCTAGTGTAAGACTTACATGGTTCCAACAACTGGGACCCCGCTCTGGTGAGTGCTGTGGCCTTTTTACAGAAAACCAAGCACAGCACCGCAGCTATTCTTGGTATTGTCACTCACCCCATTTGCTTAATGGGACTGAGTTGCGAACAGGTCATGTGACCAATGAATGTAATTAAATTCAGTAAATAAATTAAAAAAGTGACCTCCTATATTTTCTAGATTCTTTACACACAGATTATTCTATTTCAACTGTTTTATTTCTAAAAATGTTGATCATGGATTATAGCTTATGAAAACCCAAATCTAAGAAAATTAGAATATTGTGAAAAAGTTCAGTATTGTAAATTCAGTGTCACCTGCCACGGTTTCCTAGGCCTTTAAATGGTCCCTCAGTCTGGTTCAGTAGGACACATAGTCATGGAAGACGCTGATTATGAATTGAATTACTGAATTACTGAAATGAATGAATGTTTCAGAAATATTCTAATTTATTGAGATGCACCTGTAGCTCTTAGGGAGCATCACTAGCGCTTCAAACAGTTTATCTGTGTCAGACTCCTGTTGATCTTCAGTTGATGACCTAAAGCAAAAAACAAATGCAAACAGATGGCCATCCATTTACATAGAGATCAGTGTATACTACATTTTCGTGTCCTTGGTTTTGTGTTTCTATTTTATGCATCCACTAAATGGATATCCTAAACGGATGCAAAAAACGTGATGTGAATGGAGCCTAACACTGTATCTGTAAATCCCATTAAGGTGAAAGTAGCATATTTAGCTACACTGTTTTGTAATACTTCTTACCCGAAAGCAGAAATAGGTGTGTCTGGGCCTGTAAGCTACACTATGAATATAACACTGTTCTCATTTACTTACAACAACCTAATGTCTTGAAAATGGTTAGGAAATTTAACATAAAGCAAATTGGAAAGTTATAGAAATTTGAATTCATACAAATCATAAAATCATATAGTGAATTTATTATATACAAAACATATATATATATATCTATATATATCTATATATATAGATATATATATACTATATGGACAAAAGTATAGGGTCACGCCTCTTAATCATTGAATTTAGATGTTTTATTCAATCCCATTGTTTAAAATCCGGCACCTAGTCATGCAGTCTGCCTTTAGGCCAGGGCCCCATGGAGCATAAACACCGCGATTTTACGTTGGCAGAAACACCACGGAAAAATCTGCAGCATTTTACAGAACGTGCAAAATGGATAGAATTTTGGCTAATCCCATCCACACATTGCAGAAAAATATCCGCAGTGGACATGCTACGATTTCAAAAACCATCACGTTTTTGTAAATCGCAGCATGTCAATTATACCTACGGAAACGCTGCAGTTTTTTCCGTATTGGTATAATTGAAGCAGAAAGTCTGCAGACGAAAACTCTAAAGGAAAAGCTCTGTGAAAAGCTCTAAAGGAAAAACATGATGAGTTTCTGGCATGGTTTTTACCACAGCGCTTTTTGGCTTTGGCTCGCAATGTGGGGCCTTAGCCTTACAGTGCTGGCCAAAAGTATTGGCACCCCTGCAATTCTGTCAGATAATACTCAATTTCTTCCAGAAAATGATTGCAATCACAAATGCTTTGGTAATAATAACTTCATTTATTTTGCTTGCAATGAAAAAACACAATAGAGAATGAAAAAAAAAGTCAAATCATTGATCATTTTACACAAAACTCCAAAAATGGGCCGGACAAAAGTATTGGCACCCTCAGCCTAATTCTTGGTAGCACAACCTTTAGACAAAATAACTGCGAACAACCGCTTCCGGTAACCATCAATGAGTTTCTTACAATGCTCTGCTGGAATTTTAGACCATTCTTCTTTGGCAAATTTCTCCAGGTCCCTAAGATTTGAAGGGTGCCTTCTCCAAACTGTCATTTTGAGATCTCTCCACAGGTGTTCTATGGGATTCAGGTCTGGACTCATTGCTGGCCACTTTAGAAGTCTCCAGTGCTTTCTCTCAAACCATTTTCTAGTGCTTTTTGAAGTGTGTTTTGGGTCATTGTCCTGCTGGAAGACCCAAGACCTCTGAGGGAGACCCAGTTTTCTCACACTGGGCCCTACATTATGCTGCAAAATTTGTTGGTAGTCTTCAGACTTCATAATGCCATGCACACGGTCAAGCAGTCCAGTGCCAGAGGCAGCAAAGCAATCCCAAAACATCAGGGAACCTCCGCCATGTTTGACTGTAGGGACCGTGTTCTTTTCTTTGAAGGCCTCTTTTTTTTTCCTGTAAACTCTATGTTGATGCCTTTTCCCAAAAAGCTCTACTTTTGTCTCATCTGACCAGAGAACATTCTTCCAAAAAGTTTTTGGCTTTCTCAGGTAAGTTTTGGCAAACTCCAGCCTGGCTTTTTTATTTCTCTGGGTCAGAAGTGGGGTCTTCCTGGGTATCCTACCATAGAGTCCCTTTTCATTCAGACGTCGACGGATAGTACGGGTTGACACTGTTGTACCCTCGGACTGCAGGGCAGCTAGAACTTGTTTGGATGTTAGTCGAGGTTCTTTAGCCACCATCCGCACAATCTTTCGTTGAAATTTCTCGGCAATTTTTCTTTTCCGTCCACATCTAGGGAGGTTAGCCACAGTGCCATGGGCTTTTAACTTCTTGATGACACTGCGCACGGTAGACACAGCAACATTCAGGTCTTTGGAGATGGACTTGTAGCCTTGAGATTGCTCATGCTTCCTCACAATTTTGCTTCTCAAGTCCTCAGACAGTTCTTTGGTCTTCTTTCTTTTCTCCATGCTCAATGTGGTACACACAAGGACACAGGACAGAGGTTGAGTCAACTTTAATCCATTTCAACTGGCTGCAAGTGTGATTTAGTTATTGCCACCACCTGTTATGTGCCACAGGTAAGTAACAGGTGCTGTTAATTACACAAATTAGAGAAGCATCACATGATTTTTCAAAGGGTGCCAATACTTTTGTCCACCCCATTTTTTATGTTTGGTGTGGAATTATATCCAATTTGGCTTTTTGACAATTCTTTTTGTGGTTTTCCATTGAAGACAAATTAAATGAAGATATTATTACCAAAGCATTTGTGATTGCAATCATTTTCTGGGAGAAAATGAGTATTATCTGACAGAATTGCAGGGGTGCCAATACTTTTGGCCAGCACTGTATTAACATTTTTTAAAATAATAGGTTATGCTAAAGAGCTCATTGAATTCAAAGAGTGCTACAGTATTAGGATGCCAACATTGCAACAAGTCAGTTTTTGAAATTATTGAAAAGCAAAACATTCAGGAAATACAGCAACTCAGCCACAAAGTGGGCAAGTGTTGAGGTACATAGTGCATAAAAGTCGCCTTTATTCTGCTGAATCAATAACTTCAGAGTTCCAAATTTCCTCTGCCATTATCATCAGCATAGAAACTGTGCAAGGAGCTTCATGGTATGGGAATCCATAGACAAGTAGCAAGCTTTATATCATCAAACACAATACCAAGGATCAGATAGATTGGTGTAAAATGCTACCACTGGACTGTGGAGCAGTAGAAAAGGCCTAGGAAATGGCTAATGTCCATCACTTCCAGTGAAGAGAAAGCTTAAAGAGATCATTTAATGACAGCTTATTTTTATAGAGAACAGGATATCATACAGTTTTCTAGTATACATGTATTTAAGATTTTGCTCAAACATCTTTATTTTATCAGTGTAGTAGCATGTCTCTGTAGACAAAAAAAACTTGATTGCCCCACACAGAGGCCTAATCACCTTTGGGATGAACTAGAATAGAGACTATCCACCAGACCCCCTCATCCAGAATCTGTGTCTGACCTCTCAAATGCTCTTCTGGGAGAATGGACAAAAATTCCCCAAGACACACTCCTAAATCTTGCCAATACCCAGGACCCCGTAGATCAATCAGGCCAATGACGTCATGTTCTATTGTCATGTGGTCTACCAATAACAGCCCCTACACAATGTATGGTACTGTGCCTGGTATTTAGTGACGAGGCTGCAGAGCTCACCCAAAAGATGTTGTCTTTTTAAGTAGCTGGTCAGTGGGATTCTGAACCTGTTGGACCCTTACCGATCTGATAGGATAGGTAATCAATATGACAATCATGGAAAACTCTAGCAATGCCTATTGATTTAGAATGGGATGTCATAAAAGCTCCTGTAGGTGTAATAAGTAGGTGTCCCAATACTATGGCCCACAAATACATATACATACATCTATATGTTTTAATAGAAGATAAAGTTGTTTTTAATAGTAAAGCCTACCTTTATTTCTCCTTTTGAACAAGGATCACTGCAGACAGATCGCACCATTCCACTTTTATTCATTTGTATTCTATCGTCATCAATATTTAAAATTCCTTCATGCCAAGTTCCTATAAGAACATAATCGTAGCGATTTGGCTCAGTGAATTGAAGATTCATGATATCATATCTAAAGTTGGAAAGAAATTATTATTTTTATTCAGAATTCCTTTCAACTCATCTTCTCATGATTCCTTTCATCTATTTGCTATATACCATCTGCTTAAAAATCAATGCACAGATGAATAAGCTCTCATGGTTAATATAAGTGGACAAGAAGATCAGTGATAAGAGACAATCCATAATATATTCCATCCTGAACTGATGATGTATGATGTATATATTTGTTTTGTTTGTTATTCCTAAAAATGTTGTCTTAATATAATTAGATTGATTGGTGGTACTTTTACATAAATTATCAATAATATTATTGTCTTTACTTCTATGGCTGCAAGAGGAGGCAGAGGTTAGGTTAGATTCGCACCTGCGCCTAATCTCCGCCTGGGGATTCCATTCCCTATCCTGCTTTAAAAATGCGGAGAGAAAAGTCCTGCAAGCAGTGCTTTTCGCTCCGCATTTTCTGCCCTTTTCGGGAGGAAACCCGGCGGACTCCATTATAGTCTATGGGGTCTGCGGGTTACCAAATGTAACCGCTTCTTTAAGCGGATTAGGTTTCTGTTCGGAGGGTGTGGACCCCCCGAACGGAAACCCAAACGCATGTGTGAACCTAGTGTTATCTAGTTTTTCAGTAATAAGTAGTACCTGGATGTAATGTATATAGAGAAATTCACATTGACAGGTAAACCCTGTCAGCAATTATTGTTTTGGTAAATGTTTTTTTGTTTTTTTTGTGGGACAGATTGTAGTTTTCATTGGTTTAAATTTTGGTTACTTGAGATGTATTCATTTTTGGAAGGAGTGAAAGGAAAAAAAACTATTTTGCAGATTTTTTGCTTACTTTTATTGCATTTACTAGAGATGTATAAAATGGTTCTTAAAAATTTTTTAAGGCTAAGGCCCCATGTAGCGAAATGCAGCAAAAAAAAATGCTGCACAAAGAACTGCAGCAGAAACGCATCACGTTTTTTTTACACAGGATTTTCCATTGAGCTTTCCTCTGCGGTTTTTCTGCCCCTATTATACCTATACAGAAAACGCCAGCGTTTACACAGGTATAATTGACATGCTGAGATTGACATTTTTTCTGCAATGTGTGGCTAGGATAGTCCAGAATCCCATACACTTTGCAAGTACTGTAAAATGATATGTTTTTGCAACGTGGGGCTTCAGCCTGAAGTTCATTTGTTAAAATGGCGGCTCCAACATAAAATAATTTAGAAAGCAGAGAAGAAGGATCACATGAGGGAGTATAGGTCTTGCATACATTATAAAAAGGAAGGTGTCTTATTTGTGGGGAGAGATTAGACAGATAGGAACATCTCAGACAGTCTGGGACAGACTGAAAGAGATAGAAATACACAGATAATACAGTGTGGGGAAGTACAGTATGTTAGGACTAGAGAGGAAGACTTAGCTTTAATTGACATAGAATGATAGGAGACTGTTTTTAAGTCACACTTTTATACTAGCAGCGCAGGCTGTGTGTGCCAGTGTACTACTCTCAGCACAACGCTGGTTTTGTACCTAGCATAATTTTGCTATTTTCTTTCCTTGTCAAATGCAAAAAAACTATTGAAATTATATATACTACCTCTGTAAATAATTTTTGCATAAACATGGTATAGTCATATTTGGCCTGTTGTTTTTCCTTGCCAAACACCAACAAAGGCAGTTAAGCTATATACACTACCTTAGTACCTCTGCAATTGCATTTTCGTTGTATGAAAGTGTTATAGAAAATTTAGTTTGTTTTTTTCCCTTGCCAAACACCAAAAATCCAGTGGTTATATACACTACACTAGTAACTCTGCAATTAGGTTTTTGGTGTATAAAAGTGGTAAAATTTGTCATGTTTTTTTTTTCAATGCCGCCAAAACCCAAAAACCCAGTTATGTTATATACACTACCACTGCAATTGAGTTTTTGTTATATAAAGGTAGTACAGTAAAATTTGACTTTTTTTTCCGAGCCAAACACAAACCCTCAGGGAAGTTAATGGGCATAATGTAAGAGAAAGAAACGCCTGAGCTATATCATTCTCCACCACCAGTAAATATGTGGATGGCAGTCATCTGGCAAGCAGTAGTAGCAGCAGGTTATAGTTGACCAGCACCTGCAGTTGAAAATGGCATAACATTATGAAGGAAGGAGATAATATTGTGGTGTATATAGCTCACTTATCAATGCAGTCATAGAGACGTGGCCACACCACAACCCTAAGGTCACATGATTGGAAGCAGCATTCTGCCTCCGAGGTTGCACCACCCTCTTGTTTGCTCTGCCCCTCATTTCTTCCCAGATCTCAGAGGTAATTAATTACCTGTGCTATGGGGGCTGGTTGACTATGGTAAAGCTAGCCCCCTTAACATATAATTGATCATTTGTGAGATTGAGGGAGGAGGGGGCAGAATCCCTGGACCAGGTAAGTCAATTATAACTCCCCGATAACCCCTTTAATAATATTAAATTAATTTATAACTACTATGTCATATCTAAAGTGCAAGATTTGTTTATGCCCCCCCCTGCCTTAAAAGGTTTATTCTGGTTATTAAAATTAATGACCTATCCTTAAGGATCAGCAGTTTTTTTTTGCGTGAGCATAGCGGCTGTTCTGAGCATTGCATCGTTTTTCTTATTTACTTGTATGGGACTTGGTTTCTGCTCAGAACAGACGCTACGACAAATATTGCATTGTGAGTAAAGGCTCTTGTGCCAGAGGTAAATGAAAAAGAATACCATGACCACTTTGCCATTACCAAATGCCATGACCAAAGAATGTCATGAACAAACAACCAAAAAAAGTGATGGGGGTGCCTGGAGTTGGACCCTATCAATATAAAATTCATGACCATTGCTTTTAATATACTAAATAACTCTATCAATGGGGAAAGCGCTAGTTTTGAAGTTATCCTCTATCCACAGAATATGGACATGTACACTGCCACTCCATTCATTCTCTAGGGCACTACCAGAGATAGCTGAACGCTGTGTTCGGCTAATTCTTATAGAGAATGAATGAAGCAGCATCTTGCTCAACCTGCCACTCCATTAAAACGGGAGAACGGAATCCCCTTTCTCATGATCATGGGGATCCCAGTGGACTCCAACAGATCAGGAAGTTATCTCCTACCCTATGGATAAGGGATAACGTCAAAACTTGGATCAAGCACTTTAAGTGATCTTATATACATAGCACATATGTCACAAAGGAACAACCCAAATATCACACAAATGCAACAAATCACATAACTACATAATTCACACATACAGCAAACAAGTACAGCACAGACATTGCACACTCATCTGACACATGCCACAATGTATATACAGCAGTTATCACTCTTTAAACATGAGACCTTGTTAACATCACTGTAATTGCTCTTTTGTCTCTGATGTTTCCAGCAAGCTGACACTCCCAGATATAAAATCCTACCCCAGCTGGGTAAGCCACGCCCACTGACTACACAGTATTGTACAGTTCTCAGGATCCTGTTGTAATTTCTTACATGAAACAGTATTATAGTTGCCCCCCCCTCTCCTGGGCCCCAGTGCAGCTTCACAAACTGCATAGACTATATGTCTGCTCCAGCCTAAATTCTTATTGTCTTTAATATGTATCATACTGTTACAACAACACAATAAAAACATTGAAACAGAAAAATTGCATAACTTTTATTGTCTGAAACTGTAATACTCCGTATAGGATAGGTCGTGAATATTAGCTCTGCTGAAGTCCGACACCCAGGATCCCTGCAGATCAGCAGTTCTTGGACAGAGCAGCTCTTGGTAATGTTTACATACCGGAAGCTGCGCTGCTCACTCGCTATACAAAGTGCAGTAGTGGGTAAAGGTACTGCAGCTCTGCTCTGCACCGTATGCTACTAAATTGGCTTTTTACAGTAAAAAAAATCATAATACTATATATGTTGCTATATCTATATTGATGTTGCTAAAGCTCCTGCCAGATACAAGCTAAAATGAGTCCTTAAGCTATACCGATATAAACCAAATTCTTACCTTCCAGGGGCATCTCCTTTTTCATTAAACCAAATATCTTCCCCAGAAACACCAACAAATGAACTCTTTATTAGGAATTCAAGCAGTTTGCTGCCATCAATGGGCCTCATTGCATCACACAGACCAACATGTCCTGGGCACATAGATGCATGCATGTCATGGAGGCCATGAGCCATTGCATAAATTGCATTAATGACAAATCCCATTTTGCTATCCTGTACATAGTTCTCCTCTAAGCTTTCGTTGCCTGAAAAATACCAAAATCAAACAAAATCACATTTTATAAGAATCTTCCTTTTAAATGCACAGTATATATTAATGATGTTATTAACTACTTCCAGCTCTTTTGTGTTTTTTACTTACCGCTCTACAAAAGCTGTGACTTTTCCATTCAAAAGGTCATGTGATGTTTTTTTTTTTTTTCGCAGGACAAATAATTATTCCATAAAATTTACTAGAAAGCTGGAAATAATCACAATCCTGTGGAACTGGAAATACAACTCAGTTCCTTATGGCTTTTGTTTTAAGGTTAAGGCCCCACGTTGCAAAAATACAGTGTTTTTTGTTGCAGATTTTGCTGCAGTTTTTTGAGGCAAAGTCCGGAGTGGCTTGAAAAGAAATGGAAAATATAAAGGAAGCCCTTAGACATTTCTCTTCTGTTAAATCCATTCCTGACTTTGGCTAAAAAAATGCAGCAAAATCTGGAACAAAAACAGCTGCATTTCCGCAACATTTCGCCTCAGCCTAAAATTTAATTTATATATATTTTTTTTATTTTTATGTTTTAATACCTTTAAAAAAAAAAAAAAAAAAAAACATTACAAATTTTGAAAATAAATTCTCTGCCTTGCTATATTCTGACACACATATCTTCTATCAATGGAGCTGTGTAGAAGTTCTTTTTTTGCTGTGCAAGTTGTAGTTTTGTTGGTATCACTTTGTTCTGTTACAGCAGTTACAATACATAATTTCATAATTGTAACAATTTTCTGAATGCTTATGCAGTTTTTAAAGCTTGTGTAGAACATTTTTTAATCCTTTTTTTCAGCCCCCTTGGAGCATTCCTGTCTAATGGAAAATTGCTAAGTTACTATGGAGCCCTGCCACAGGTATGCCTTAATAGTAACATTGCATTTTCAGGCTTAAGAGTCTTCAGAAAGCTCCTGGCTGTCATGGAAAATTAATGATCCCTGCAGTCTCTCACATCTAACCACATATCTGAAAGGTTAATTGTCTGTGATCAGAGGTTTGTCTACAATCAGGGACAATGCAGATGGGTATCTGCTGTGTAAAACAGCAGAGATCTGACAGCTTTAGCACCTGCTCATTTAGTGAGGGGGTGCAATTTTTAAAGTGTTGACATCTGCCATATAAGGGGTTAACAATAAATATTGATATCATTTAGCATTTGATTATTTCAATGATTGAGTCGAAATATTAATACTAAATGAAAGGTATAATTTTTTGTAATTGTATATAACTTAAATTTTTATTGTTCAAATATAAATAAATAAAATATACAGTATATCATATATACAATACAGGAGTCTGCAATAGTGTGGCCTGACTACTTGATGCAGTGCACAATGCTCTAGCTTCATACACTGTGCGGAATAGCATATGCTACTATTTGCAGTTTCCATTGTCCACAGACAGGCTTGAAACCTACAGATATAACAGTGGTAATGATCACATATGTATTGCAGTAGTAGAATTCATCTGCAATGTTTTAGTGTGCTGCCAGGCAATTCATATGAATTGCCAGGCAGCACTTGCCTCCTCCGTCCCCTTCTGCCGTGGTACCACTAGGATTTATCAATGTACTGTGGAACAGTGATGTTGCAGTACAGGGATAATAATTACATTAATGGGGCAGTGTTTAAAAAAAAAAAAAAAAATTTAAAAATGATAGTTGTGCGGCTAATAGCCGCTGCAGCCTTGCTATGATTTGGCAGAATGCAGCTATTGTTAGAGGCCGTGATCCTTGGACACTTTAATTTAGCACTAAAGCCCAATAATAGCATGGCTGCAGTGGCTAATGGTCACAGAGCTCCACTATGATTTTTTCTAATTTTTAACACTGCCCCAGCATTTTTATTATTATTGCTGTATTGTGACATCAGTGTCACAGTGCAGGGACACATCATATTGCTTGTCGCTAAATTCAAATGTCCAAGGGCCATGGTCTCTAACAATAGCTCCATTCTGCTATGATTTTTTGTGGGTTTTTTTTCACCCGTGCCAAATCAATGGGACTATTATCACAGTACTGTGACATCACCCTATCACAGTACAGGATTAAATCATAGCGTGGCTGCTGCCAATGGTTAGTTTTCACTGTAGGCAGCAGTGTAGTAGAGGAGGAGGCAGGTGCTGCTTGGCAATTCATTTGAATTGACGGGCAGCTCCTGCTAAGACTTATAGCATGTTGCTAGTGCAAGCTGTTGCACCAGCAATGTGCCGGACTTGACCTTAAGGACTGCCACATTTGTATTCCCATGGATACCATGTCTTACTGTATATAACTGCATATTATGTATTGCAACATACATGCTCAGGAGATATCACAGTATGGATCCATACTTAGTAAAAAGTCTCCATAGTAAAGCACCTATTGCAAAGAAATGTAGCTTGAAAGCAAGATTCTTTTACTATATACATGAGTAGAATAAGAATGCACAGCCTGTCTTCTTTTCTGCAATTTATGAAGAGCATTCATTACAGTTCATCCAAGGTCTATGCTATAAAATCTGCAGAAGGAAAGAAGATCTGATATAGAAATATATCATTAAAATGTCACACTGCATCTTTTTTCATATGTAAGAGGAACACTTACTTTTAAACTTTGTGTTATCGAACTTTTGAAAATTGATGGCCTATCCCTAAAGCGTACCGCCAATTATAACACAGCTACATGAATAGTGCAGGTGAATATAACAAACTATGTAATATATCTTATTAAGGAAATCTGTTTTTCCTTACGTCCAACAGCAGCACAATATGGGGTATTTCTGCCCCTGTGTGCTGGTAGGACAGGCAGAATTTTTAATTTACATAATTAATTAAGTTATAATCCCCTATAAGAGGTAAAGGAGACCTCCCCCCCCCCCCCCACTGTGTCTTTTAATGTCCTGTGTGGTGGGACAGGTGGAGGGAAGCTCTTTGTCCTCCCATTTTTTCCTAAAAAGGATTTGGAGGGTTAACTACATTTTAGTAACTTTCTCCTCTTCTGTTGTTCATCTCTTTCCTTGGGAGCTTTTTACTCCTGAAGCTTCCTTGTTTCTCCCTGCTGCTCTCTCTGTCTGTGGCCATTCTGAGCTGGGTGCCTGCCCTTGTCGGATCTCAGGTGAGATGTTTGCGGCTGGGCAGTCTATGCATGCTGTGTGTGTCTGCTTCTGAGCCTTGGAGGCTGTGTTGCGGGGTTAATATAAACCACTATGCAGCTCCTGGCCTGACTAAGCTCTTCATCAGAGTTGAATATGTTTCAGGTGGAATATGTAAGCTTATGTTTCAGGTGTTTGTGCTCAGCTACAACAGATCACAGCGTCTCAGACACAAGTTCCCTACACTGCCTTCTGATGCAGTTATGGTTCCATCCCAGACTGCCACAAAAACACACCACACTTGCTATAGCAGTGGAATTAAAGCAAGGAGAAAGAGAAAGGTTAAAGTCGGGGAAAGTGAGGTTGTCACTTCAGCTCCGGAACTTTTTTGTGGGTCCTGTTTTCCTGGGACCGTTTTTTTCTGTTACACTTCTGCAGCCTACTTTCTTTACTGCTGTATTGCGCTATCAGACTAGTTTTAGGCCATTCTCTTTACCGTTGTATTACTGTTGTTAAGGGTCTCTAAAAGAGTTTGTGTATATAAATTTTATGGGTAAGTATGGTTTTCTCCCTACCTATTTAAACGTTGCTCCTGAGACAATGGTTGTCTCTTATATAGGGGAGGCCTCTGTACGCTTCCTTTTGTTTGCTACTGTCTGCATTTTTTCCAATCTTCTGATGCTGTTCTGACTGATGTCCTCCTCTGCTTCCGGTGGCAGCGGCAACTCCAGGAGGGAAAGCTCCTCTAAGCTGAAACATTTTGCTTATACAGAGTGCGACATTTCTCTGCCTCATGGTATGAGGAGCGTGAAAAAAAATCCGCGACTCAATTTCTCAGATCTCTAAGAAGCCTCGTACTGAGAGACATTCTCAGTCAGTTCAATTAGAGGAGGAATTTCACATACTCAATAAGACGCACTCGCCTGATGAAGACACTTCGGAAAATTCCTCTTTTTTCCTTGGTAAGGATGCCTAGACTGCTGAAGTCCATCTGGTCAGAGACCGTGATGTTGAACTTGGGGAAGCCTCTAGTTCCACCAATAGGGGGCCTAGGGCTTTCCAAGTGGACGTGACTCTGAATAAAGCTTTGACAGAGGAGTGGAGACACCCCAAAAAGTACAACCTATTAATTCAAGAGATTTAGGTCCCCATTTCCCTCAGCAGGATCATTGGGTCCCCCGCCTAAGGTGGATATGGCGGTAACTAAATTCCTCCACTGCGCTGCGCAAGTTGGCTCCAATCTCCAAGCCTCTATACATAGACGCATGGAGTGCACCCTTAGAAGGGTTTATTCCTCGGCCTCTGCTCAGGCTTCTGTGGGCATCGCCTCCAATGAGCTAGCAAATAAGCTGCACTCTGATCTGGCCCAACTGAAGTGGGAAATTGACTCCGGAGTCTCCAGACGATCTATTGTCCCTTATGGGTCGGTTTCCATGGCGGCAGACTATCTAGCGGAAGATTCTGTACACCAAGCAAAGATGGCCACCAAATCTCTGGCCCCCTCTATAGCTGCTAGAAGGCCATTATGAGTGAAGCCTTGGAGAGCGGACAATGCGTCCAAGTATAACTTATGCTCCCTACCCTTTAAGCTGTGTAAACATTTTAGCAGAGGCCTGGACGACATCATGGAAGGTCTTGCGATAAAAAGCATAAGTGCCTTCTGCAGTCTTTTAGAGGAAAAGCAGGACCTTCTGGCTGGGGCAGAAGTTATCAGCAACCGCCTCAATCTATGCTCCAATATCAGAGGCGTGCTAGATATCAATCCAGAGGGGCTGAACGTAAAGTTCCCCAAGGAAGGGGACAGAAAGAAGCCTGGCTGTTGTTGCCAGCTTCTCGCCTCCTGTAGCGGCAAATATTTCTGTTGGGGGATGCCTCTCCCCTTTTTTCTCTCCTTCTGGCAGGAGAAGATCCAAGACCTTTGGTCTTACAAGTAATACAGCGGGGTTATGTGGACAATTTTCTTCGCCCACCACAAGACAGATTCATCACAACCCACTTTCTTCCTGCACTGAAACAGGTTATACTGGAAAATTCCATTCTGGAATACCTGGGCAAAAGTTTCCCCCTCAGAAGAAGGTTTGGGGTCTACTCTCTAGACTTCCTACTACCAATATATGATTATAATCCTAATATAGCTAAGTCTCTTCTTAGAGAAGAGAGTTTCCGAAGGGAGACCGGGAAGTTGGTCACATCCTTTTCTGCAAAGAGATGTTCTTGTCACTCTCGACCTAAAGGATGCGTACTTACATGTTCCAGTTATCCTCCTCACAGAAGGTATCTGAGAATTGCTGTATCAATTGCCGCCCACAGGTGACATTTCCAGTTTGCGGCTCTGCCCTTCAGCATTTCCTCGGCTCCCCACACCTTTACCTAGGTGGTGGCTAGGTGAAGCCGCACTCAGACTTCAAGGTCTGTTCATAGTGCCATATTGGACGACTGGCTTATAAAAACCTAGTCAGAAACCATCCTGCTCCAGCACCTGCAGACAACTGTATCTTTCTCCAGCTAATAACTGGCAGAAGTCAGAGGTAATTCCTTCCACACGGAAGAAGTCCCTGAGGTTCAGCCTGACTCTGTTTGCCTAGAAATTTCTTTACCTTCGACAAGAAGAGAAAAGATAATCAGAGCACTTCAGTATCTTCTCAAGACACTCGGATGTTCATCAGAAAAACTATGAGAGTCCTAGGCCTCATGTCAGCCTCAGCCGATACAGTCCCTTGCGCTTTATTGCATATGCGTCCCCTCCAGTCGGAAGTACTGGGGGTCTGAAATCATAGCCCTCTGAGTCTTGACAAGAGGATCAGACTTTCTCCCAGAACCCATCTTTCTCTCAACTGGTGGATACACCCAAAAGTTGGACCCTGTTGACTGATGCATCCTTTTCAGGATGAGGAGTCCATCTGTACGAAAAGACTGTACAAGGAGTCTGGAGCAGGCTAGAAAGGATGACATCATCCATCTGGAGGGAATTCAGAGCAGTTACCTGGCACTCCTCCATTCTTCTCCTCTTCTCAGAGGAAGAGCTGTCAAGATCCGGTCCGTCAACTTGGTGACCATAATAAACAGGAAGGCACCAGATAATTCTCCCTCCTCAGGGAGGAAGGTCTGATTTTCACCTGGGCAGAGAAAAATCTGACCCATCTCTCCGCAGTTCACATCAAGGGCTCCTTGAACATAGTAGCGGATCAGTTGAGTCAGGGTCTTACTGTAGCAGGAGAATGATCTCTCAATCAAGAGTGTTCCACCAGATCACCCTGAAGTGGGGTCTCCCAGAAGTAGACCTCATGGCAACCAGACTCAATGCCAAGGTAGAGACGTTCTGCTCACTGTATCAGAAGGACTATCCCTTGGCAGTAGATGCTCTGTCCAAGGAATGGTGTTTCAGACAGGACGTGAATAGTTCGAATCCATCTACAAGAGTGATTATAAATTTTCATCAGGACGGCTTGAATAAGGGTCTTTCCCCTGCCACACTTACAGTGCCTTGCAAAAGTATTCGGCCCCCTTGAACTTTTCAACCTTTTGCCACATTTCAGGCTTCAAACATAAGGATATAAAATTTTAATTTTTTGGTGAAGAATCAACAAGTGGGACACAATCGTGAAGTGGAATGAAATTTATTGGTTATTTTAAACTTTTGTAAAAAATAAAAAACTGAAAAGTGGGGTGTGCCAAATTATTCGGCCCCCTTAAGTTAATACTTGGTAGCGCCACCTTTTGCTGCGATTACAGCTGCAAGTCGCTTGGGGTATGTCTCTATCAGTTTTGCACATCGACAGACTGAAATTCTTGCCCATTCTTCCTTGGAAAACAGCTCGAGCTCAGTGAGGTTGGATGGAGAGCGTTTGTGAACAGCAGTTTTCAGCTCTTTCCACAGATTCTCGATTGGATTCAGGTCTGGACTTTGACTTGGCCATTCTAACACCTGGATACGTTTATTGTGAACCATTCCATTGTAGATTTTGCTTTATGTTTGGGATCATTGTCTTGTTGGAAGATAAATCTCCGTCCCAGTCTCAGGTCTTTTGTAGACTCCAACAGGTTTTCTTCCAGAATGGTCCTGTATTTGGCTCCATCCATCTTCCCTGTCCCTGCTGAAGAAAAGCAGGCCCAAACCATGATGCTGCCACCACCATGTTTGACAGTGGAGATGGTGTGTTCAGGGTGATGAGCTATGTTGCTTTTACGCCAAACATATCATTTTGCATTGTGGCCAAAAAGTTCGATTTTGGTTTCATGGATATCTTTGAGAAATGGCTTTCTTCTTGCCACTCTTCCATAAAGGCCAGATTTGTGCAGTGTACGACTGATTGTTGTCCTATGGACAGACTCTCCCACCTCAGCTGTAGATCTCTGCAGTTCATCCAGAGTGATCATGGGCCTCTTGTTTGAGATGAAAGTTTAGAGGGACGGCCAGGTCTTTGTAGATTTGCAGTGGTCTGATACTCCTTCCATTTCAATATGATCGCTTGCACAGTGCTCCTTGGGATGTTTAAAGTTTGGGAAATCTTTTTGTATCCAAATCCGGCTTTAAACTTCTCCACAACAGTATCACGGACCTGGCTGGTGTGTTCCTTGGTCTTCATGATGCTCTCTGCACTTTAAACAGAACCCTGAGACTATCACAGAGCAGGTGTATTTATATGGAGACTTGATTACACACAGGTGGATTATATTTATCATCATCAGTCATTTTAAAATAACCAATAAATTTTGTTCCACTTCACAATTGTGTCCCACTTGTTGATTCTTCACCAAAAAATTAAAATGTTATATCCTTATGTTTGAAGCCTGAAATGTGGCAAAAGGTTGAAAATGCCCAGTCTACAAAATTATAAAAAATATTTTTCCTGTACAGTGAATGCCAAACTAAAAAGTACACCGGGCCCCACAAAAAAAGACAACCTTTGCATCCTCGTACACGGTGTTGGATTATGGCAAAGTTTTGTATTTTTATTAAGGGGTTAAAATGTAAAAAAAACTATATAAATTTGGAATTCCCAGAATCATACCAAAACATAGAATACAATGACATGTCATTTTGGCTACAGAGTGAACGCTGTAAAAATGAAGCCCCTAAGAAAGTCACACAAATGCATTTTTTCTCCAATTCCACCCCATACTGAATTTTATTCTAGCTTTCCAGTACATTGTCTCACCTGGCCACACTCCAACCCGACGTGTATTTCGCCGCAAGGCTTCATCCAGGCGGCACCCCCTGGACGAAGCCTTGCAGCGAATCACGCGTCGGGGTGGAGTGTGGCCAGGTGAGACCATATGTGGGTTATATTATGTTGCATATATGTTACTGAGTTACTTAGGGTTTAAGGCAATTAATATTATGTACTTTCATGTTATTATTCATTGATTAAGGGAGTTCTTTCCCTGTTAGTGCTATTACTTTGGATATTTGTTCACCCATAGTATACCTGCCTGTCCCTGCTGTTATAGTATTTAGCATTTATTTGTATACATCCCTTTATAGTTCATTTGGCCTTGTATTATGTGGTACCTCCATTCTATTAATTCTTGTGTCTTTACTGTCATATGCATGGTTTTATGCATGTATTAATAAAATGTCATTTTTTTATTTAGTGGTCATGATTTTTTTGGTTATTACACTCTTGTATTACTATCCCATTTGTTTCTTTTTCCAGTACATTGTAGAGAATAATAAATGGTACCATTATGAAGAGCAAATTGTCCCGCAAACATTAAGCACTCATATGGCTCTGTGAACGGAAAAATAAGAAATGTTATAGGGTTTGGAAGCCTCGGAGTCAAAAATGAAAATCAAAAAATGCAAGGTGTTAAAATAACATCCAGACCAGGACACCAGCCCCAGCAGCTACGTGTTTCAGCTTAGTTTGTGAAAGGCATGGGCCAAAACACTTAGCTGCTGAGCCTGGTGTCTGGATGTTATTTTAATGATAAGCAATAAAAGAATGATTTTTTGGATGCTTGGCTTGATGGCTATTTGGTATTCGACAGTCTGTTAGCTGTGCTGCTGTGATAACAAGCTGACTACCTGCATATGATTTCTGCAGCCAATCATTGGACTCTGCAGTTGCATAACTGCATGGTTGACTTTTTCCTCCACCATTTTCAGATTTAAAATGACAAACACCCAATGGACCCCATTATAGTCAATGGGTCCACCAGGCTCCGCGTATATCCGGTCTGATGGAAATGAACAACGGGTAGGCCATCACTCGTATGAACCTAGCGATACAAACAACTTGGACAACTATTTTATTTTTTATTGTATTCCCTGCTTTGTGGCCTTTAAAAATTAAGAATAGCCCCTTTAGATCTCATGCATTTTCTAGATGATATTACAACTACAAATTCCATCCCAACCATGGGTCACATGACCCAAAATTTCAACAACATAAATTTGGGTCATTAAATCCCAGGTCAGAACAGGATTTGCCACCGTAATAAAATGTGGAGAATCTGGATGCATTATGGTTGTGTGCAGGAGGCCTACAACTACTGGAACCATAAATTTGCATGCGCAGTTTACAAAGCAGGGATTTTAACAAGCTTTTTTTTTCAGAATTCTAAAGTTATATTCTTTTACAACTAGATTTGTTTTCAGGCTATTAAACAAATAGTTCAGCAACACTATTTGAAGATTGCAATTTTGTCAAGTCTAACCACAAACTAAAGATTTCTGGGACTTTATTTTAACAAAATCAAACTTCCTTCACAAAGTTACAGATGCAAACCCCAAAGATCAAAAAGAAGAAACAAAAATGGTGAGTGCCATTTTACTTGGGATAGGGTTGGTGACACTAATAGGTTGAATAAATTGAATGGGATGGCACACTGGCAGGTATTATTACTTTTGGAGGCACTTTCTGGCAATGTTAACTAAGGGGGCAATCTGAAGATATTATCACTATTGGAGGCACTATGAGGGCTACTATTAATAATGGGGTAGTCTAGGGGAGCATTATAACTATTCAGGCACTCTGGAGGGAACTATTACTAATGGAGGTACTCTACAGGAGCATTATTTCTATTGGGGGCACTGCTACTACTAAAGGCACACTGAGGAGCATTTTTACTGTTGGGGCACTATTAGGTGCACTATTACTATTGGGGTACACTAGGTGAGTATTACTATTAGAGGCACTATGGAGGGCACTATTACTGATGGATACGCTTTGGGGATTTGATAGGTATGCATTGGGGCATGGGCACTAGATCTGTTTTCTGGCAACATAACATAACATATACAGTCATATGAAAAAGTTTGGGCACCCCTATTAATCTTAATCATTTTTAGTTCTAAATATTTGGGTGTTTGCAACAGCCATTTCAATTTGATATATCTAATAACTGATGGACACAGTAATATTTCAGGATTGAAATGAGGTTTATTGTACTAACAGAAAATGTGCAATATGCATTAAACCAAAATTTGACCGGTGCAAAAGTATGGGCACCTCAACAGAAAAGTGACATTAATATTTAGTAGATCCTCCTTTTGCAAAAATAACAGCCTCTAGTCGCTTCCTGTAGCTTTTAATCAGTTCCTGGATCCTGGATGAAGGTATTTTTGACCATTCCTCTTTACAAAACAATTCCAGTTCAGTTAAGTTTGATGGTCGCCGAGCATGGACAGCCCGCTTCAAATTATCCCACAGATGTTCAATGATATTCAGGTCTGGGGACTGGGATGGCCATTCCAGAACATTGTAATTGTTCCTCTGCATGAATGCCTGAGTAGATTTGGAGCTGTGTTTTGGATCATTGTCTTGCTGAAATATCCATCCCCGGCGTAACTTCAAATTCGTCACTGATTCTTGTACATTATTCTCAAGAATCTGCTGATACTGAGTTGAATCCATGCGACCCTCAACTTTAACAAGATTCCCGGTGCCGGCATTGGCCACACAGCCCCAAAGCATGATGGAACCTCCACCAAATTTTACAGTGGGTAGCAAGTATTTTTCTTGGAATGCTGTGTTTTTTTTTACACCATGCATAACGCCTTTTTGTATGACCAAACAACTCAATCTTTGTTTCATCAGTCCACAGGACCTTCTTCCAAAATGAAGCTGGCTTGTCCAAATGTGCTTTTGCATACCTCAGGCGACTCTGTTTGTGGCGTGCTTTCAGAAACGGCTTCTTTCGCATCACTCTCCCATACAGCTTCTCCTTGTGCAAAGTGTGCTGTATTGTTGACCGATGTACAGTGACACCATCTGCAGCAAGATGATGCTGCAGCTCTTTGGAGGTGGTCTGTGGATTGTCCTTGACTGTTCTCACCATTCTTCTTCTCTGCCTTTCTGAAATTTTTCTTGGCCTGCCACTTCTGGGCTTAACAAGAACTGTCCCTGTGGTCTTCCATTTCCTTACTATGTTCCTCACAGTGGAAACTGACAGGTTAAATCTCTGAGACAACTTTTTGTATCCTTCCCCTGAACAACTATGTTGAACAATCTTTGTTTTCAGATCATTTGAGAGTTGTTTTGAGGAGCCCATGATGCCACTCTTCAGAGGAGAATCAAATAGGAGAACAACTTGCAATTGGCCACCTTAAATACCTTTTCTCATGATTGGATACACCTGGCTATGAAGTTCAAAGCTCAGTGAGGTTACAAAACCAATTTTGTGCTTCAGTAAGTCAGTAAAAAGTAGTTAGGAGTATTCAAATCAATAAAATGATAAGGGTACCCAAATTTTTGCACCGGTCAAATTTTGGTTTAATGCATATTGCACATTTTCTGTTAGTACAATAAACCTCATTTCAATCCCGAAATATTACTGTGTCCATCAGTTATTAGATATATCAAATTGAAATGGCTGTTGCAAACACCCAAATATTTAGAACTAAAAATGATTAAGATTAATAGGGGTGCCCAAACTTTTTCATATGACTGTAACTCCTAGGGCCCAGTGCAAAAAATCTTTAATCTTTTGGTTGCCTTAAGAGTAGTACAAGGTGGCAATTATGATGGTAATAATAATATAATTTATTAATCTTTCCCTTCAATCATTTGACCATTATTATGGCAATACAATAGTATGAGAACCATTCAACTAACACAACACTTAATAAGGTCAGTGTTAAACTGCTGAATCGAAAGGGATTTCCAGTGACTAATATCATGCCCTTGAATCAATTCTGCAAATCTTTAAACCTCTTTCAGATATTGAAATTTTGGTTACCATGGCAACATTCCTCTTGAACTATAAATCCAGGCAGAAATATCATAACTTGAGGTGAAAATGAATTCTTTTTTATAGATTTACTTAGGATTTTTCCATTTCCAGCTATTTAGTATAGTACTTTAAAAAACTGATGTGCAAAATAAAACTGATGCACTGAACATTTGAAAAAAAAAAAAAAAGTTTAAAGTACAGTAATGAGTAATGGATGATTAAATCTCATGTAAATAATGGGATATTACTTAGATTGGACGTATATTTCTCAGACAGTGCTCAATAAACAGTTATTTGCACAGTATTGTTATTCTACAATGCTGTTAGTGCATTGAACTTGGCTTGAAATACAGAAAAACTAAAATAATGTAGTAAACAAAAAAACATGACCTTACTTTTTTCAGATTTAATTCTTGTACTTGGCAATATTACTAGATCACATGGCATCCTAGAACAACATTATATTAAAGATGCAACTCAATAATAACTGTAGAATCAGCACTCTATGTTATATTTACTCAGCCTGCACATTTTTCATTTCAATGATGGGATTGGTGGTTTCATTTGCAACATAAATTTTTACACCACCTCTACTCTATTCTACATGTATGATGCTGAGTGAAGGTCCTTAAGGCTCAACACCAAACACGTATAGCGCTGACATGGTGCTGCCCCAGTTGCTAAGGCAGTGCCATAAGTAGCAGGTATCAGTAGCAGTATCAGCTGCAACTTATAGCTGAGACATGGCTGTGGCACCTGCAATCAGAGATAGCACTGATCACAGGTGTTTAACCCCTTAGAGGCCCTGGTCAATTGGAACTTTGACATCTAAGGGTTTGCTTACAATCATGGCCTCCCTCATTAGCTCTCCAATGCTGTGATTGGGGAGCTGATGTACTGCTATGGAAACCCAGGAATTGATTGAGGCTCCCAGGTCTGCCAACTTCACTTTGCTATTGGGTCGTGCCTGAGGCAGAACCTGATTGGCTGACTGTCAACCACATACTGACAGCTGGAATACAGTGTAGTACATCAGTGCTGTATTCTATGAGGCATCAGATGATCCCATGATCTAGTCTGCTAATGGCACTAAAAATTTTTAAAAAAATTGTTTTAAAATGTTGAAAAAAAATATTTAAAGTAAATACAAAATATAGTTATGAACATGTTCAAATTCTTTTTATATAAAGATATAATAAACATGTTCAGTATCTCTGCATTCTTAAAAATTTATCCAACAAGGTGAACAATGCAAAAAATAAATGTTTTTATTTGGTCTTCTCACTGCACAAAAATGGAATAAAAAGTGATAAAAACATGGAATGCCACAATGGACAGCTTGTGTTGCAAAAAATGAACCCTTCAACTAGATCCATTAATGCAATAATAAAAGGTTATGGCTCTGAGAACATAGTGACATAAACAAAATAATTTATTTTTCATAAAGGTGTTTATATTGTGCACAATGAGTAAAACACCAAGTTTGACATTGCTGTAATTGTACTGACCCATAAAATAAGAATGTTATTTATGCTGTGTGGTGGAGGACCATCCAATGGGGGGAAATTTTGTAAACTGTCCTATACTGCCACTCCAACAATTTGCTTGGTAGACAAGGAACTTTGCAGCATGTTTGTTCTTGCTTCTCCAGAAATTCCAGCATTATTGACCACGCCCATAGTTTCAAAGACTTGCCTAATATTTCACTCAATCCTGTCATGTACCCGCTTATTGTTATTGTTTTTTTACATACAGATGATTATTTTTTTATTTAAATAGATTAAACAGAAAATTTAGTCAATAAGTTACAGGCATCTAAAAAAGTGCCATTGAAATATATGTATGTAATGTATTCTGAAAAATACAACCTCTCAACAGTTACATTGGTGTAAAAATGAAAAAGATATGGCTCTCTGAATTTTGTCTTATTCTAATGTGCACATCCTATGTTAACAATGTAATGTGCACATCCTATCCAAATGATCTTATAAAACAGGATACTTTAAAGGGAGTCTATCATTTAAAAAACACCTTTTAAATTAATGTCACATTGGAATGGCCTTTAAAAAGGCCATTCTACTCCTACCTTCCATTCTTTTCTTCTCCCAGCCATTTCTGATAAAATTTGTTTCCTCAGTTATGCTAATTACCATCACGGAGCACCTTGGGCGTTCCTACTGTGATGCGAGCACCCCCCGCGTCATAGCTTTCCACCGCCCCTTAGTCCATTGTCTTCACTCCCCTCTTCCTGTTTTCTGTATCTTCTGCCTTTCGCAAGCATCTGACGTAGAGCTGTAACAGACCACTGGAAAATGGTGGCCCAGGCAGAGCTGACTGCGCATGCGCATGCCTGGGCCTTCATTTTCCGGTGGTTTGTTACCACTGTGCTCTTACACGAGACCACCATAAAATGGCTAATGGACATGTGCAGTCAGCTGTTCCTTCGGCCATATTGTGGTGGTCTCCTGTAAGAAGAGGAGGCGTATGGCCGACGGAGCAGAAGAAAGGCGGCGCTGGACTGGATGACAAAACTCTGCTCAGAGCACATGGGTAACGCCCCTTGTACTTTTTGAGCACAGGGGGAACACCCCCTGTGCTTCCTCAGCACAATGAAGAATGAATAAAAATTCAAAAACGGCAGCACGGACCTTCAAGATAAAGGTAAGAGATGAATAGCCTTTATAAAGGCTATTCCTATGTGCTCTTAGTTTAAAACGTGTTTTTTAATCATAGAATCCCTTTAAAGTATTTCAGGCATTATTTTCTTTGAGAACAATCAGACATGCTGAAATCCAGTGTGCCTGACCATTCCTCTCCCCTGACATTTACTGCTGTGGAGGGTTGTGATACCCCTATTGGATGGTTTGGCGATTATAGCCACCTAGGAGTTCAGAGATCTGCAGCCAGTCTGCTGTTGTACAGGCATGTGAACTGCTATATGTTTATGCAATGTGTTATAAATGTACTGTAGGTCAGACCTTGTTTCAATGACTGGAAAGATCTTATCAGTTTACATTTCCAGACTTTCTGCTCTGTCTTCCTTAAAATGGCCTTTTA
Source organism: Leptodactylus fallax (assembly GCA_947044405.1). Lineage (NCBI taxonomy): Eukaryota > Metazoa > Chordata > Amphibia > Anura > Leptodactylidae > Leptodactylus > Leptodactylus fallax. Next base: position 140,150 of record CAMRHE010000533.1, read on the forward strand.
ACAGAAGTATTTAATATCAAATAGATTTATGCGGCTAACAGTACCATGCTAATTTTTATTTTTGATACAATACCTAGGAAAAACTTCAATTTCAAGAAACAAATCATACAAAAATGCTAAAATAAATTATGTCCTTACCTTTACATATCTTTTTAAAGTTGGTATTTTCTTGTGGATGTCCTGGAATTCGACACTGGAATCGGTATTGCCAAAACTCACTGAACCAAGGGTTTCGTGAATTGGTGTCTAAGCGTAGACTTAGAAAATAGTCATCAAAGGATCTGACCTCTGGGGACTGAAGCTTTATGGTAATTCCTCCATTGGCTTCAGCTTCAAAACCATCTATGACTTCATCTCTGTCTGCCCATCCATCACTGAGGTAAAAAGAAAAAAATAAATATCAATAAATCTAGCTAGTAGGATACTGCTTCTTTATGGGCTATAGAGGGGGAAGGTCATAATATATATTTTGTTACTTGATTTTATTAATAATTTTTTTTGCATTCTGTGAAATAAAAGCTTTATATTCTTCATACATTTTTGTCCACCAACATATTATGCAGTAATATGGAAAGATTGTCATTCTCTGTTCCCGATATGGCTCACAATCAAATTTCCTGTCTCAGGTACAAATTTATAGAAAGTCAGTAAGATATTTTTTGAGTATGGTAGGAATCTGGATTACAAGATCAAACCTAGTCTGACATTTTACAGTCATCCAGCACGGTATGAGAAAAAATGTGGGCTGCATAATAAAAACACTTGACGTTTTTTTTTTTAGTCCACTGCAATAATAATGATAAAAAATACCCTCTAAAATATCCATAGCCTTCAAGCTGTTGTGTTAAAGTGGACCTTTCATATCCTTTGAAATTGATGGTTTTATATACTGCTAGAAAGCTGACAGTACACTGAATTCAGTGCAATGTTAACTTTGCGAGTATGTGTCCGTTAGTGCACTGATATTGGTGCAGAACTGTCAGAGGGGTCAGCCTTACAGTTGAGCATCATGATTGGACTGTGAGGAACGCCCCCTGATGCTATGCTTCCATAGCTTTGTACTGTTGGGAGGGGTGCATTCCTCATAGTGCAGCTGAGCTGTAAGGCCAGCCTCTTTGATAGTGCAGTGATATTGGTGCCAAAAGTAATGGCACCAATATCTCTGCAACCAGGGCACATACCAGCAAAGTTAACATTGCACTGTCAGCTTTCTAGCAGTATATAACACCACCAATTTTAGAGGACATGAAAGGCCCTCTTTAACAAAACAGATTTCTAGCAGTATATAACACTGCCGATGTCAGAGGACATGAAACTTTTTAACTTACATACGTTGACAACCATCAGATTAGATGACTTCGTGAATTCCTGCAACTAGTATGCTGTTGCTCTTATTAAGAGAAAAAACTAAGACTTCTTATAGGGTCTCTGTGATGAATCCTAAACATTTGTTTGGCATACATCACCTATTCCAGAGCTTCTTGTACTTTACCTACTCAGGCCTTAGCAGCCAGTCCATGGTGATGACAGGTACTCCAGAACCTCTGTGCAGCAGCAACAAAATTCCACAATACAGAGCACACAGTACCACTAGCAGCACTAAAAACACTGTGGAGCACAACATTCCTCTGCAGCAACACCAAACACTACACTACAATCCCCAGAAGCATAAAACAAACCTCAATGCAGAATTACTGGCAGCACTTTTATCCCTCCACCAGTGGCAGCAGCTTTGCCCTTGTCCCTACCTCCCTTATTGGCAGCTCCCTTATTGCCTTTCCATCGTCCACATACTGGCAGAAGCATTGTATCCCTTATCACCCCAACACCCCCTAACCTAAGCACTGCCCCATATGCATTTCTTCTGCTAAAGCAAGTACATCCTCCCTTTCTCGCCTGTCGACCCAGTGGCAACAGCATCAGCATTTTATCCCCCCAGCAGCATTCAATCCCTTTCCACCCACTCACACTGGCAGTAGTATTACAGTAACTTTTCAGGCTCTTCCTACCCCTCTATAGTTCATTTGTCGTCTCCAGGCTTCTCACCGAATTATAACTTGTGTGCTGGACCTATGCAGTCATGGTCATGTGACCATGATATCATTACAGCTTCTTCATTCCCTTTAGCCACAAGCTGCACTGATAATTTGGAGCTGGTTTTTCAGTGTTATTTTTGCTTTGGAGTACTTGACTAGTTCTGATGCCCAGAACTCTCAGGGAACAGTCAATGAGCCATGCCTCACTCTTTGGGAAGTGCTGATCTATTCAATACTACAAAACTGCAATGTCTCATAAAGTAATAGAATAAATATTATGTTAAACAACGAAATAAACAGCAACAACAATATAACACACTTATTTCATATTAACAGATGCAGTATATCAGATTTCTGCCTTTTATTTACTATCTCTCTCTAAAAATCCTTGTAACAATCGTTTCTTCATCAGTGGAAAATTCTATAACTTTAGGAATGTTTGGTAATGAGATATAAACCCATATATATTGCAACTGCTAACATGAAACTTTACAGAAAATCTCTATAAACTAATATTGTATATGATTACTGTTGCTTTAGAGTAAAATCCATTCACTCAAAAAAGATCTGCTTTCTTTGTGCTTAAAATAAGTGGGTGTGCAGATAATTCTCATTTAATATGTTATTTCTTACAGGAAACGTGGGTAGGTAATGACGTCAGCATTCTAGCTCTTAGAATCTCTTGACTTTAAAATAAAAAAGGTAAAAGCGATCATCAAAAATCCTCAAAAATTATAAAATATATAGTATAATTTTTTCTCGTTCTAGCTTTTTCTACCTAGTCTTCTAGCCTATTATTATCATCTGTGACATTGAGGCTGAGAAAACTAAAAAAGTCTGTCAAGGCATCTGGACCAAGGACCGCTTCCTGCACAAGATGTCTACACATTCAAACCACGCTGAGAAAATGAATGGGGAAGACATTGAGCACAGCAGCAATGATAAGAGTAAGAGCCTACAATCTCTCCACAGGTATTTTACTCAAGGAAGTCCTTACAATATTTCAGTGGATAGCTAATTCTATGCACTCCATGGAAGTGGTGAATTGTGATATACTGACTCTTGACACCTGTAGCAAGTATTCTCAGGTACTAGGTACTTCACAGCCTAAAGCTTTTCTTCTTCAAAGTCATCACCTGCAGCATTGATAAGTTGTTGTTTTTTCTTAATATCTGTTTCAAAAATCATTCTAGGGAAACTTTTTATGGACAAATTGGAAAAACACAATAATTGATTAAGATTATATGTCCATTGCTTAGAATGCTAATATGAACACAATGGTGAACCACAAAATGATGATAATGACAATGATAATAACCTGTAAATAATACCCCAAATTTGAAAAATCATAAATTTTTATGGACACTACAAAAAAGGTTCCTGTTTTATGCACTTCCAGGAATTTACAGAAGGTTGGCAACCCTGATCAGCTGGCTCTGAATTCTGTAGTGTCAGTATCTCCTGCACTGGTGGCCAATCATGGTGAGGTACAGGAGGATGTAAAATTGTGACAGAGGTTTGTCCAAAATATTTTTTTCCAGGTTTTGTTTTTCTCTGCATTTTTTATTTACGTTTATTTTAGTTTTACATGAGTGAAATTAAAGAGAAAGCATATTAAGGCTATGTTTACACTAGCGCTCATTCTCCTTTTGGGGTTTCTGTCTCCGAATCCGCTTAAAAATTGCAGAGAGAAAAGTCCTGCAAGCAGAAACCGAGCGGAACCCGGGCGGACCCCATTGTAGTATATGGTTTCCTTGGGTTTCTGCGGGTAACTGCTTTTTAAGAGATTAGGTTTCCGTTCTTCGGGTCCCCAAACTAGTGTGAACCTAGTGTAAATCATATTAAAACAAGCTCATACAGAAGGTTCAATAAGTGACCAGAATTCATCATGAGTTGCAAACACAGGAATAAGCTGCTCCAGTGTCAACAAAGGGTGAAAAAAAGTAATTATCCAACTTCATTAAGTGGGAGCGTTGAGGTAGAGGAGAGGGGTAAGGGGAAAGAATGGGGTGAAGACTAAGAATATAAGACAAAGAAACACAGTGTGTCTATCACTTTGAATTCAATTTTCAGAAGAGATGTAGGTGCCATCATGTTCCTCCAGTATTGATAATTCTTAAAATCAGCAGATTTCATTGATTTTCAGTTTCCAGACTGGAAGGGTTGGAGGATTATTTTTTTAGCCATTACAATGGGATCAAAGTTTTGGCTGCCGTGTGAGGAGATGGGTAATGAGGTTACTGAGGTTGCTGTTGGAATGTGTGTAGCCCTGGGTAGATCTAGCCAGCACTATCATGTCCAATGAAATCTTGTAGTTTGTAGAGTCAATCTGCCCAATGACCTTTTCAATCTGGGACCAAAACTATGTCTAATACAGCCCTGATCACAGCTCATCAATGAGCACCTCTTGAATCAGAGGATATGTCACCAGTATTTATTTTGGTTGTCAGGGTGATTAAGAGCCATTAGTGGAGAAAGATAATGGCCATTGGTGCCACTGTATGTGCATGTATACCTGTATATCCAATAAAAAAAATGTCAACGTAACAGCTATGTGTGTATATACAGCTTACTGGTTAATTCCAGAGCTGATAAACCAAGTTGCCCTCCCACCATGTTCACTTGAATAAGGCTGAACTGCTATGCTGTGGACAAAAAGTCTCTGGAAAAAACTGATCCTCTTTTTATTCTGGTAGAATCTCTTTAACTACCAACTACTTGACTTATATGTTAATGTTAGATTGTTACAAACTAGTATAGATTGTTCTTTTCACAGAATGTGCTGAGTTAGAGTTGAGGGTAATTTTTATTATGTGTAAAAGAACCTATGGATTTAACTTTAATCAAATAAATGCTTCTTAAATCAGTCTTCATTGAAGGAGAAATTATATAAGACAGTGGGAAATTTATCACTTAACTGTGTAAAGTACTTACTCTGATTTCTTAGTGTGCTCCACACTATTTTAATCCTGTGCATTTTGAACACCCACTGAATGGAATTGTTTAAGTCTACACAGCTGAGATGTAGCCTAACTTTACATTTCTCCAGCACCCTGCTGATTTGTGGATGATGTGCTCTCCGTGGTTGATCCACTTTTCACTTATTTTTTTTGTATATTTGTAGGTCCTTGAAAAAAATGATGTTTTGGATGTGATTTTTTTTTTTTTTTACAGACCCATAGACGTTCATTGATGTGATGCACCCTGCCTGGTGCGTATGTAGTAAAATAAACACTCCAGCAAAAACACTTATTCCATCTCTGCACACATCACCATACATGTCACATTCTAGGCTTCTTTCATGTATACTGCACTCAAGTCCAACTTCTCTGCTCCTCAGACACTATCTTGGCTTTTATGTTTCTTCCGTGGAGCAGTAGAGCAGTGAATTATCCCTCTCTCTATATTCTTCTAAATAATCTAAGACACTATATGTATATATATATATATATATATATATATATATATATATATATATATAGTTAGGGAGATTTAGTACAGCAACCCATGCTAGAAAAAAAGAGGTCACAGTGTGATCATGTGACTTATTGAAGAAGGCAAAAGCAGGATAAGAAAAGACACTGTAAAGACAATACAACTTTGCAGAAATACATAGTACAAGTGAATATAAGAAACTTATAAGAAATGTGTTTCCTTCTTCATTTTTCAGGCTGAGTTACTTTTTATATAAAAGTCTATGAAGAGGGGGCTGCTGGAAAAGACACACAAATAATTGCTGCTGTTACTATGTGAGTGAGGGCTCTTTTAATACTGATAAATCCTCCAGGATAAGACACTACATTGCACAGAATGAGGCAGTAAATGAATTAACCTGCCAGAAGTAGCCTTCTCCTCACCCTCCCCTCTCCATAGAATTATGTGTATGAGGAGAATATGGAGACAAATTTCTGTGTAAATAAACAGTCTAATCAAAAATAAGGAGGGGGCGCTGCCTAATAAGTAGAAAAGGAAACAGATTTCTTTAATAAGATATGTTACTAAGTTTCTTGGATTCACATACACTATGCATTTATGAAAAGTTGTTTATAACTGGAGGTAAACTTTAAGGTGACTGTAAGGGAATTGCCAGTTGAGCAATTCCCCAGTGCTGCTGCAGAAACAAGGGAATAAGGAGAAGACAGATACAGTGTGCCCTAAACTCACCCCAGACCCTGTCCCTACCTAATTGCCAGACTGTCCTACACGACAGCCGACAACTTGGAGATGATCCCTTCACTGAATAAGTGGAACACAGAACAAGAAAAGATTAACAACACTGAAGAGGAGTCAGCAAGCCAAGGGTCAAAACCAGAGAGACAAGCAGTACCAAATCGAAATCCTAAAGAGTAGTCACAAGGAAAGCCGAAGATCAGAGGTCAGAATACAATACAGTAAGCGCAAGTAGGAAGCTAGCGAGGACAAAGTCACAGGATAGAGCAATAGCCAGCAAAACTATGTGGGCTAATGACCTGTAAATTGGAAGTCCAGGACCTGCCCCAGACTTGATTGGTAGACAGGCTGTCAATCACACAAGCAAGGCTAAGATTAATTATTAGATGACCAGAGGGAAACAAGGTGCAGGAGACGGGTGTGGTGGAAATTCAATTACAGAGGAGAAGTACTAGGACAGTTTCCAGACTGAGCTACAATAACCTTAAGCAAGGAATTAAACTGAACACGCCTTCTGCGCCACAGCGTGCGAGCGGAGGGTGGCGCAGAGACCCGAACAGGAAGAGATGTTACCGGAACATAAAATGTAAAAGAGAACTGTGTTTGTGGATTCTTTCTTTAAGCAGTGTTTCCAAACAAAACATCTGCAGAGACTAAACATAGCACTAACAGAATGACTTGGTGATGAATGGTTTTTGTGATGTGATCAATCTACGGCATTTATTGAACCAGACCCTGGCAATATTTTTCTAATGACCAGGCAGCATGATTCTGCAGTAATTTAAGAGAAAGCAAATTCTTGCTTACTCAAAAGAATCAATAACCTGAGACTTTCAAGTATAACAAAAGCTTGTTAGTTTGATAGAAAACACTGTATCCACCATAATTCCTGCTTTGTTTGAGCTCAGCAATATCCGATAAATTTTGCAGCTTGAAAATAGATTGGAAAAAAAGCAGACAAAAGTAATTATGTCTGTTCCTCGGGACTCAGATTTATAAGGTGTGATTTATAGGTTTCCGAAAGCAAATGTACAACATAAACTGAATGTAAGAACAATATCTATCTATCTATCTATCTATCTATTATGAATTTATCTATTTATCTATCTTGGAACATTTTAATCTAGGCTAACCTATGTCACGTTATCAAGCTACTGTAGTTTTATATTTAACTTTACTTTCCAAAATTAAAGGGTTCTATGGAATACTCAAATTCATCAGGTGCTGCTTTCCAATTTCTAAATCAATGACAATTTACTTAGTCTTTTTTTTGCACTGCATATCACTTGCTCATTTAACATATATGCAGGGAAATACTTTGAAGAGGAAAATCAATGTTGGTCTGAGATCACAGACTTCACCTCATGTATCTGTGACATATCAGAAATTAATTTTGACTAATTTCTCTGAAAAAGCCCCAAAAACTACTGAATGTGATGCTCTGCCAAACACCCCAAAACTCAACTAGGTTCTACATATATGAACTATCCCGATCCTTCTGTGCAGACATCCCATCATTGACTAATATCAAGAAGGTTCATTCTGTCTTTTTTAATGGTAATTTTCAGTGTTTATTTTGTTAAATTTGATGCATTTTATATTAGTGATGGTGGAGCTTTAGGTTTAGTTTTGCGGTTTACACTTTATGGCAGCCTACAGTTTTCATGTGACTTTTTGCTGCCTTTTTTAAAGTAGTAAACATTTTGAAAATATTGGGGCAGATTTAAGAAAAGTGTAATTTCTAATAGGGCTTTCGAAAAATGAAAGCTATGCTGTGATTGGTTGCTATGGGAAACTAAAACAGTTGTTCTTTAAGACTTTTCCTATATCTGCTTTTTTGTTTAAAAAACCCCTATAACCGCAGTAAATTGGCCAACCTGAATCACTGGCCATATATTTAATAAATCACACAGTGTATTTCTAGTTTGTGAATATGTGATTTTTAAGCATATTTGTTGACAGAACAAAGGAGTTTTTTCCATTATGCATTTGGCTACAGTAGAAAATAGTATGCCCATTGAAGAGGAACTTGCCGCAATAGCAAATGAGGCAATATAAGCAAATAAGGGAAGTGCACAAGACGCAGGTCGATGAGGTTGTGTACCTCCAAAGTGGAAGAACAATTTATTACATTCTACCAGATTATCAATCCTTTGTGATTTCCTTCTTAGTCTGTGCAAAGAATAAAAACATGGTATAGGTTAGCGGATTGTGAAAAACATCTCTTTAGGCTTGTCATTACAAATTATCTGCATGGCACATGGAATATGCAAATGAGACTTTCTTTCTAACAGCACAATGTGTGTTCTTAGACACCTATAATGAACAATGAAGCTTCCAGTGCACATTCTTTCCATTTCAATTAGTTGGAAGGATTGAGAAAATGTAATGCATTTATGTGGTCTGGAATACATTTTTCAATCAAAATAATTAGCTATGAACAGGGTATATAAGTACACAGTGTTGTGAAGAACATATTTTCTGATTTCTACTATTCTACTAATCTGGCATAGTTGACATGCTTAAGGCTGGGGCCCCGCGTAGTGTAAACACTGCGATTTTGCTGCAGCGTTTTACATTCCCTGCAAAGTGTAAGGGATTCTGGCTAATCCCATCCACACATTGCAGAAAAATATCTGCAGTGGACATGCTGTGATTTAAAAAACAGTTGCGTTTTTGTAAATTGCAGCATATCAATTATACCTACAGAAACACTGGCGTTTTACGTATATTTATAATTGAAGCAGAAAGTCCGCAGAGTTTTCCTCTGTGGACTTTCTGCTTCAATTATACCTATATCTAAAACTTTCTGTGAAAAGCGCTGTGGGAAAAACCGCAATGCATTTCCGCCACAGGTTTATTTCAACTAAATGTTTTTTTAACATGCCTCTATGCCTCTATACACTGCACAAAAAGGTTATTCCCACTGTAGCTGTGTCATAAGGCTCAGTTCAGTGGTGCAGATCATTTTAAAATAGTGAGATTACTGCATAAACACTAAGTTTAGTTTTTAAACAAGAATTTCTTGGGGAAACATTCATACAAAAGCAATTGGTTCTCAGTGAAAAAGTACTAGTTACTAAGTCAACCAGTTTGCTCTGGTGAATCTAAGTATTACAAAGACAGAACCTTCTTGCACAAGTGTTTGGCTTGTGTTCAGACCAGCGCTTGAACTCCGTTTGGTGTTTCCGTCCCCAAGCCCGCTTTAAAAAATGCAGAGATAAAAGTCCTGCAAGCAGGACTTTTCTTTACGCGTTTTTCGTGCAGAAACCCGGCAGACCCCATTATAGTCTAGGGGGTCCACAGGTTTCCGCAGGTAACCACTTTTTAAGCGGATGAGCTTTCCGTTTTTCGAACACTAGTGTGAACCTAGACATAGGTGTAATGTAGTAAAGTTAAGCTGTGTATATGATGGGGCTCAGAAGAAAGGACCACCATTTGGCTTTTTGAAGGCAGATTTTGCTGCAATAGTGTTTGGTGTTGTGTTGCATTTGCAGAGCTCCTAAAGTACAAGTAAAGTATAAATCCCCCAAAACGACCATATTTCGGAAACTAAACCGGTTAAGTAATTTATCTAGAGGTGTAGTGATCATTTTGACTTCACAAGTGTTTCACAGATTTCATTAACACTTTTTATTATAATTTTTTCACAAAAATTTTGCTTTACGCTAGTTCACGCTATTGTCGCCTGTCAGTTGGTTTAGTCTGGACCAGAACAACGGACAGGAGGGACACTTAAATAGCGGGTTACATACAAAGCCTAGCGCACTTCATTGACTATAATGGGGTCTGTTGGGTGAATGTTGCTTTAAAACTGAAAACTGAAAGGCTGTTGCTTCAAAACTGAAAAAGTCCTGCACGCACGTGTTTTTCGTCCACCAATTTCAGGCGGACATTGCAATGGAGCCTTAGCTACAAATGCACAAATGTTTCAATGTAATCTTTGCGGAATATATCAGGGAATAATAAATAATAAAAAAAATAAATATATATATATATATATATATATATATATATATATATACAGTGCCTTGTGAAAGTATTCGGCCCCCTTGAACTTTTCAACCTTTTGCCACATTTCAGGCTCCAAACATAAAGATATAAAATTTTAATTTTTTGGTGAAGAATTAACAACAAGTGGGACACAATTGTGAAGTGGAACGAAATTTATTGTTTATTTTAAACTTTTGTAAAAAATAAAAAACTGAAAAGTGGGGCGTGCCAAATTATTCGGCCCCTTTACTTTCAGTGCAGCAAACTCACTCCAGAAGTTCAGTGAGGATCTCTGAATGATCCAATGTTGTCCTAAATGACTGATGATGATAAATATAATGCACCTGTGTGTAATCATGTCTCCGTATAAATGAACCTGCTCTGTGATAGTCTCAGGGTTCTGTTTAAAGCACAGAGAGCATCATGAAGACCAAGGAACACACCAGGCAGGTCCGTGATACTGTTGTGGAGAAGTTTAAAGCCGGATTTGGGTACAAAAGATTTCCCAAACTTTAAACATCCCAAGGAGCACTGTGCAAGCGATCATATTGAAATGGAAGGAGTATCGGACCACTGCAAATCTACCAAGTCCCGGCCATCCCTCTAAACTTTAATCTCAGACAAGGAGAAGACTGATCAGAGATGCAGCCAAGAGGCCCATGATCACTCTGGATGAACTGCAGAGATTTACAGCTGAGGTGGGAGAAGTCGTACACTGCATAAATCTGGCCTTTATGGAAGAGTGGCAAGAAGAAAGCCATTTCTCAAAGATATCCATAAAAAGTCTCGTTTAAAGTTTGCCACAAGGCACCTGGGAGACACACCAAACATGTGGATGAAGGTGCTCTGGTGAGATGAAAGCAAAATCGAACTTTTTGGCCACAATGCAAAACGATATGTTTGGCGTAAAAGCAACACAGCTCATCACCCTGAACACACCATCCCCACTGTCAAACATGGTGGTGGCAGCATCATGGTTTGGGCCTGCTTTTCTTCAGCAGGGACAGGGAAGATGGTTAAAATTAATGGGAAGATGGATGGAGCCAAATACAGGACCATTCTGGAAGAAAACCTGTTGGAGTCTGCAAAAGACCTGAGACTGGGACGGAGATTTATCTTCCAACAAGACAATGATCTCAAACATAAAGCAAAATCTACAATGGAATGGTTCACAATAAACGTATCCAGGTGTTAGAATGGCCAAGTCAAAGTACAGACCTGAATCCAATCGAGAATCTGTGGAAAGAGCTGAAAACTGCTGTTCACAAACGCTTTCCATCCAACCTCACTGAGCTGTTTTCCAAGGAAGAATGGGCAAGAATTTCAGTCTCTCGATGTGCAAAACTGATAGAGACATACCCCAAGCGACTTGCAGCTGTAATCGCAGCAAAAGCTGGCGCTACAAAGTATTAACTTAAGGGGGCCGAAAATCACATTGTCTGATTTTTTAAGAATATATTTGCAAATTATGGTGGAAAATAAGTATTTGATCACCTTCAAACAAGCAAGATTTCTGGCTCTCACAGACCTGTAACTTCTTCTTTAAGAGGCTCCTCTGTCCTCCACTCATTACCTGTAGTAATGGCACCTGTTTGACATTGTTATCAGTATAAAAGACACCTGTCCACAACCTCAAACAGTCACACTCCAAACTCCACTATGGTGAAGACCAAAGAGCTGTGGAAGGACACCAGAAACAAAATTGTAGACCTGCACCAGGCTGGAAAGACTGAATCTGCAATAGGCAAGCAGCTTGGTGTGAAGAAATCAACTGTGGGAGCAATAATTAGAAAATGGAAGACATACAAGACCACTGATAATCTCCCTCGATCAGGGGCTCCACGCAATATCTCACCCCGTGGGGTCAAAATGGTCACAAGAACAGTGAGCAAAAATCCCAGAACCACACTGGGGGACCTAGTGAATGACCTGCAGAAAGCTGGGACTAACGTAACAAAGGTTACCGTCAGTAACACATTACGCCAAGAGGGACTCAGATCCTGCAGTGCCAGACGTGTCCCCCTGCTTAAGCCAGTACATATCTGGGCCTGTCTGAAGTTTGCTAGAGAGCATTTGGATGTTCCAGAAGAGTATTGGGAGAATGTCATATGGTTAGATGAAACCAAAGTAGAACAGTTTGGTAGAAACACAACTCGTCATGTTTGGAGGAGAGCGAATGCTGAGTTCCATCCAAAGAACACCATACCTACTGTGAAGCATAGGGGTGGCAACATCATGCTTTGGGGCTGTTTTTCTGCAAAGGGACCAGGACGACTGATCCATGTACATGAAAGAATGAATCGTGAGATTTTGAGTGCAAACCTCCTTCCATCAGCATGGGCATTGAAGATGAAACGTGGCTGGGTCTTTTAGCATGACAATAATCCCAAGCACACCGCCAGGGCAACGAAGGAGTGGCTTCGTAAGAAGCATTTCAAGGTCCTGGAGTGGCCTAGCCAGTCTCCAGATCTCAACCCCATAGAAAACCTTTGGAGGGAGTTGAAAATCAGTGTTGCCCAGCGACAGCCCCAAAACATCACTGCTCTAGAGGAGATCTGCATAGAGGAATGGGCCAACATACCAGCAACAGTGTGTGCCAACCTTGTGAAGACTTACAGAAAACGTTTGACCCCTGTCATTGCCAACAAGGGATATATAACTAAGCACTGAGATGAACTTTTGTTATTGACCAAATACTTATTTTCCACCATAATTTGCAAATAAATTCTTTAAAAATCAGACAATGTAATTTTCTAGATATGTTTTCTCATTTTGTCACTCATAGTTGAGGTCTACCTATGATGTCAATTACAGACCTCTTTCATCTTTTTAAGTGGGAGAACTTGAACAATTGGTGGCTGACTAAATACTTTTTTTTTCCTCACTGTACAGTGGGTATGGAAAGTATTCAGACCACTTAAAATTTTTCACTCTTTGTTTCATTGCAGCCATTTGCCAAAAGCAAAAAAGTTCATTTTATTTCTCATTAATGTACACTCAGCAACCCATCTTGTCAGAAAAAAAAACAGAAATGTAGATATTTTTGCAAATTTATTAAAAAAGAAAAAATGAAATATCACATGGTCATAAGTATTCAGATCCTTTGCTCAGTATTGAGTAGAAGCACCCCTTTGAGCTAGTACAGCCATGAGTCTTCTTGGGAATGATGCAACAAGTTTTTCACATCTGGATTTGGGGATCCTCTGCCATTCTTCCTTGCAGATCCTCTCCAGTTCCGTCAGGATGGTGAACGTTGGTGGACAGCCATTTTCAGGTCTCTCCAGAGATGCTCAATTGGGTTGAGGTCAGGGCTCTGGCTGGGTCAGTCAAGAATGGTCACAGAGTTGTTCCGAAGCCCCCCCTTTGTTTATTTTAGCTGTGTGCTTATGGTCATTGTCTTGTTGAAAGGTGAACCTTCGGCCCAGTCTGAGGTCCAGAGCACTCTGGAAGAGGTTTTCTTCCAGGATATCTCTGTACTTGGCCGCATTCATCTTTCCTTCAATTGCAACCAGTCGTCCTGTTCCTGCAGCTGAAAAACACCCCCATAGTATGATGCTGCCACCACCATGTTTCACTGTTGGGATTGTATTGGGCAGGTGATGAGCAGTACCTGGTTTTCTCCTCACATACCGCTTAGAATTAACGCCAAAAAGTTCAATCTTCTTCTCATCAGACCAGAGAATCTTATTTCTCATAGTCTGGGAGTCCTTCATGTGTTTTTTTGCAAACTTTATGTGGGCTTTCATATGTCTTGCACTGAGGAGAAGCTTCCTTCGGGCCACTCTGCCATAAAGCCCCAACTGGTGGAGGGCTGCAGTGAGAGATGACTTTGTGGAACTTTCTCCTATCTCCCTACTGCATCTCTGGAGCTCAGCCACAGTGATCTTTGGGTTCTTCTTTACCTCTCTCACCAAGGCTCTTCTCCCACGATTGCTCAGTTTGGCTGGATGGCCAGGTCTAGGAAGAGTTCTGGTCGTCCCAAACTTCTTCCATATAAGGATCATGGAGGCCACTGTGCTCTTAGGAACCTTGAGTGCTGCAGAAATTCTTTTGTAACCTTGACCAGATCTGTGCCTTGCCACAATTCTGTCTCTGAGCGCCTTGGGCAGTTCCTTTGACCTCATGATTCTCATTTGCTCTGACATGTACTGTGAGCTGTGAGGTCTTATATAGACAGGTGTGTGCCTTTCCTAATCAAGTCCAATCAGTTTAATTAAACACAGCTGGACTCCAATGAAGGAGTAGAACCATCTCAAGGAGGATCAGAAGGAAATAGACAGCATGTGAGTTAAATATGTGTCACAGCAAAGGATCTGAATACTTATGACCATGTGATATTTCAGTTTTTCTGTTTTAATAAATTTGCAAAAATATCTACATTTCTGTTTTTTTCTGTCAAGATGGGGTATTGCGTGTACATTAATGAGAAATAAAATGAACTTTTTTGCTTTTAGCAAATAGCTGCAATGAAACAAAGAGTGAAACATCTAAAGGGGTCTGAATACTTTCCATACCCACTGTATTTGGGCAATGGGTTTGGTATAATTGACATAAAACTTAACTCTGATAATTATGGTAATATTCCCCCTAATAAAAAAAAATCTTCTGTTTTAACCAATATGGCACAGATGTAGTTTTCATATTGAATACAGAATTAATCTTTCCTCATATGGTAAATTGGAATTAAAATATATACATTTTCAAAATGAATGGCTGGTATTTATGTTATTTTAAATATGCATCTCATATACCCCACCATTAAACATTTTGCATAAAAACTCAGCTAAGTCAAAATCTCTAAAAATAAAATTAAGCTTTTAGAGACAATGGCTCCAAAATTATCTTCAACATAGTTTTGTAGTTGAATATAAAAAACCTATAAAGCCTGGCAGTGTGACCATATGCTATTGAAGGAACAATGGTCTGCAACCACGTAGGGCTTTGCAAATTTTGTGATTCATGGTGTGTTTGTCTCTATACTGATTTTCTGTTTTAATAGCTGGTATTGTATTCCTTCTAATTAATGTGCACTTGACTATGCACACCCTCTCTACAAAATATCACCTTGCCAGCTTTGCTTTCCATCAACTTACTAGCATGTGTGCATACTGCAATTTTCTTGCTAGCATGCCTGATGCACTTTATGGTTTAAAAGGCAGAATTATTTTCTAAATTTTGTTTGCCTGGAGTGAAACAGTGTATTATTGCTGAATAGTTAACAGTTTGTGACAAGGAGATGAACTATATCTTCACATCTACTAACATTAGTCCAATGTACTTTAAAGGTACACTTTCATTTCTCATGAATCTCATGTAACTACAGTAGGTTCCTCTTTTGTTATTTTGCAGAATATATTGGGGAATTCCTTGTACACCAGTGTCCTTATTATTGTAATTATTCTCTGTTAGCAATAGCAGTAAGTTTAACAAGGTCTGCTTGGGTAAAATTAAATTCCACGTAGGTTTACAAAAAATCCATTAGCTGACTTCACATTGACTCACTACAGTACAATGGAATGCAGATTGCTTTATGGCATCTATTGGCCCAACTGCTTCCATTGTTTTCTGATATTAAGTATTCAAGGATTGCAAAAATAAAATAAAATAAAAATTAAATAAAAAAATTTAATAAAATAAAAATGGTAAATTTGTATTCAACCCAAGTAGCCCTTAAAGGAGCCCTCTTGGAACAATGAATGATTATTTTTTTTAATTATTATTAATGTAAATTAGTTATTCTTAGTGTGGGACTTAAAGGGGAAGTACATGACACAGAGTTTGATTTCAGTCTAAGCATAATACAGTGTATATGATTTTTCCTACAGTGCTTTAGTAGGAAGTGGTGGATCTGTTGGGACTATCTAAAGGTATGATGATGCTCAGCAGATTGTCCCCTACAATGCAATGTGACTAGTTTGATTTTAAGTTTCCTGGTGACAGACTCCTTTTAAAGTTTTTTTTGTTCTAGGAAAGTAAAATTGGGATCATAAAAATGTGATACTCACTTCCAACTGATCCTCTGTTGCTCTGGTTCAGTCGCTGCCTGGGTCCCCACTGGTCTTTTCTTCCTGGTGTTTTTCAATACACAGAAACTGCTTAGAAATGTCTCTCAGCCAATTACTGGCCACATTGGTGACAGTCATTTCCAGTGTTTCAAGAAACACAGGGAAGTAAAGAGCAACATGGCCCCAAGCAGTATCAGGATTGGACCAGTGGGGGATTGGTGAAAGGTATCACATATTTTATGTTAGGACCCCATTTTTTAGCTATGTAATGTATATATTTTCAATTCCATGAAATCCCCTTTAATGATGTGTACATTGCAGAAGTATACCTCGGGGTGTAGAGTATCTATTGTCATAAATTAATGTGAAGTTTGATTATATATTCTCCACCAAAATTCCAATTTAACTCCTTAACCTCATGATGCATTTAATAAATCTGATTTTTAACATTTTTAGTTTCAAAAGTATTTATTGAAATATAGCGATAATAAAAAGAGTAAAAAAGAACAGTACCAATACAGTCCGAAAAGGTACAGAACAAGGTAAGTATAAAATACAATAACTATTATTCTACGCATAATAAAATAAACAGAGTATAACAATAAAGCTCCTGTTGACACTGATAAAAATTTAGGTCATGCTAAATGTGAGAATATATTATACCTGCCACTTATCATAACAGTTTTTTTTTGTCGGCAGATAAAGTATGTCAGGTAGTACTTAGACTACCCTTTGAAAAATTTAAAGTTAATTGAAAATACAAAAGTAAAGCTAAAATGTGTTACTAAAGATTGCTAAAGGGTTAAAATGCACATAAGGAACCAGAGTTACATGCCAGCAATATTTATTTCAGCCATAAATTCAAAATCTGCAATAAAAAAGTGAATTTTTTTCACTTAAGCTCATCCCCTTGGCAATGGGAGTATCAGCTCACACTACCCAGGGGAAAGAGCTGAATGCAGGATGGGCGTGTTTGGTGAGGATACAGCAGTGCTCAGTAATAGAAGAAAAAGCCCCTTGTGCTCCAAGATCCTAATTTTAATAAAGAATAAAAGTGCTTTTTCTATTCATCCCTGGGGCTCTGAAACATAAGAAAGGTATGGTTTTTATTCTGCTTACAGCATCTATAAGAGCAGTTTAAAGTAGCTGGGGGCAGTGGTAGACTCCCTTTAAAATAATTTTTAAATGTCGGCAACTACTGTATGTATTAGAAGAACAATATGAGAAGCGAAGAAGTAATGAAGAGGGCACACAGCCCTTAAATGGAACATTTGGGTAATTTGGACTACCGCTATCTCTCCTGACTCAACCTGTAAGCATGCATACTGACATGGACCCAGTGTGCATGTTTAGTTTGAATTGAGTGGATCCAGAAACCTTGGTAGTGCTCACCTCTCAGAGAACAAAGGTTTGGGCACGTTAAAATTCAACATGACAATCCTCTGTCAGAAAACTGTCACAATGCTCCATACACATAGGTTATTTGCTAATCCTGATGAATTTCAACATTTAGGCTGACATTTATCTAATGTGTATGGGCAGCTTTAGGCATATAACATTTACCGGCCCCTACTAAGATTTATTATGAGGTACATCCTATTGACAGTTTGCTTAATTTGATTAATGTGCTATAAACACAATATCACTACAGCTCAGGTTGTAAAGTAATAAATACGCTGTAAACAGTGGCGTAACGATGGGTTATGGGGCCCACGACCAGCTGGAGATGGTCGGGTTCCAGGACCACTATGATAGCGGTCGGGGAAAGCTTGGTTCCCCGACCGCTATACATACTGTAAATGAAAAGGGGCATCCTTTACGGGGCCGTTCCATCACGTCACTGAGGCCTGTGATTAAGCCCCAGCGGTCAAATGGTGCACAGCAGCATGATAATGTCAGTGTGCAGCATCCCAGAGGGCTACTGCTTTTACAGTGCTGGCCAAAAGTATTGGCACCCCTGCAATTCTGTCAGATAATACTCAATTTCTTCCAGAAAATGATTGCAATCACAAATGCTTTGGTAATAATATCTTCATTTATTTTGCTTGCAATGAAAAAACACAAAAGAGAATGAAAAAAAAAAGTCAAATCATTGATCATTTTACACAAAACTCCAAAAATGGGCCGGACAAAAGTATTGGCACCCTCAGCCTAATACTTGGTAGCACAACCTTTAGACAAAATAACTGCGAACAACCGCTTCCGGTAACCATCAATGAGTTTCTTACAATGCTCTGCTGGAATTTTAGACCATTCTTCTTTGGCAAATTTCCCCGGGTCCCTGAGATTTGGGGGGGGCCTCCTCCAAACCCCCATTTTGAGTTCCCCCCCCGGGGTTTTTTGGGGGTTGGGGGTCGGCCCTGGCGGCGGCCCTTTTAAGACTCCCCCTTTTTTCCCCCCAAACCTTTTTTCCTAGTGCTTTTTTAAAGTGTGTTTTGGGTCATTGTCCTGCTGGAAGACCCATGACCTCTGAGGGAGACCCAGCTTTCTCACACTGGGCCCTATATTATGCTGCAAAATTTGTTAGTAGTCTTCAGACTTCATAATGTCATGCACACGGTCAAGCAGTCCAGTGTCAGAGGCAGCAAAGCAACCCCAAAACATCAGGGAACCTCCGCCATGTTTGACTGTAGGGACCGTGTTCTTTTCTTTGAAGGCCTCTTTTTTTTTCCTGTAAACTCTATGTTGATGCCTTTCCCCAAAAAGCTCTACTTTTGTCTCATCTGACCAGAGAACATTCTTCCAAAAAGTTTTTGGCTTTCCCAGGTAAGTTTTGGCAAACTCCAGCCTGGCTTTTTTATGTCTCTGGGTCAGAAGTGGGGTCTTCCTGGGTATCCTACCATAGAGTCCCTTTTCATTCAGACGCCGACGGATAGTATGGGTTGACACTGTTGTACCCTCGACTGCAGGGCAGCTAGAACTTGTTTGGATGTTAGTCGAGGTTCTTTAGCCACCATCCGCACAATCTTTCGTTGAAATCTCTCGTCAATTTTTCTTTTCCGTCCACATCTAGGGAGGTTAGCCACAGTGCCATGGGCTTTAAACTTCTTGATGACACTGCGCACGGTAGACACAGGAACATTCAGGTCTTTGGAGATGGACTTGTAGCCTTGAGATTGCTCATGCTTCCTCACAATTTTGCTTCTCAAGTCCTCAGACAGTTCTTTGGTCTTCTTTCTTTTCTCCATGCTCAATGTGGTACACACAAGGACACAGGACAGAGGTTGAGTCAACTTTAATCCATTTCAACTGGCTGCAAGTGTGATTTAGTTATTGCCACCACCTGTTATGTGCCACAGGTAAGTAACAGGTGCTGTTAATTACACAAATTAGAGAAGCATCACATGATTTTTCAAAGGGTGCCAATACTTTTGTCCACCCCATTTTTTATGTTTGGTGTGGAATTATATCCAATTTGGCTTTTTGACAATTCTTTTTGTGGTTTTCCATTGAAGACAAATTAAATGAAGATATTATTACCAAAGCATTTGTGATTGCAATCATTTTCTGGAAGAAATTGAGTATTATCTGACAGAATTGCAGGGGTGCCAATACTTTTGGCCAGCACTGTATGTGTTTGTCTTGTGTGCCTCTGGGTTTTATGTTTGTAAGTTCTGTTCTGTGTTAAGTGTTAAATGTAAGATGTTGTGCAGCTTTCCCCTCAGCATTTCTCCCCTGCAGTGTTCAAACCCAGACTTGGTTCAGCCCTGGCCTATCACAGGCCACTGGGCGGGGTTGTAAGGAGATATAATCTCCCCGGCGACGGTTGGTCAGTTCAGTTCAGTTCAGTGCATGCAGCAGACTCGACTTGGTGTGCAGAGCTGATCTGCCACCAGCCTCTGGACTGAAGGCCGACCGCCGCTCTCACAGCCTCAGGAGGGACATCATCAGCTCCAGGCTCACCTGAAGACAGCCCAGAACAAGGGAGTAAAGATTTCCAAGTGGCTGGATTCATTCAGTGCTGTGCCAGGAGGAGCAGGAGAGGACCCTGACAGGAGAGTCATACTCGGGCCTAGTCTACAGGTATCCAGATCCTTGTCAGGGCTCCCCGTAACTCCATCCCCAGTGTACCTAGCTGGGAGAGGCACAGAGGAGGAGTAGAGGAAGCCATCCTGTGGAGCCTATACCATCTTTGGGTGCCCTCCTAGAACCAAGGCTGGGGGTTGGACACTGCAGGACTACTACCCCCATCTGGAAGATGCTGTTGACCCTCTGTTCCAGTTGCCTTAATAAACGGCTGTTTGGTTTACCTGCATCGCTGACCCCTGAGTCGTACCTGCATTACCATCAGGGCTCTTCTGACCAACACCACACCGGCTCACGTAGGAGAGGTTCCCTCTTCAACTGTAAGTGCCCCGGAGAAAAGAACTACTACCACCACCATCCGGTAGTGCTCCAGGACCCCCCTCAACTTTGTCTGGCCTAGGAGTGTGACAGGAGCTGTTTAGAAGCGTGCTCGGCCTGCTAGGTGGCACAGCATCCGCCACTACTACTCCCATCCTCCGGTCTCATCCGACTGGGTTGCGGCAAGTGGGCCCCCATGTGACCACGGAGGAGCAATCACAGGCCTCAGCAGGGACATCTGAAGAGGCCGAAGATCCTGAAGACAGCCAGACCGAGCCAGGATGCCCAGGAAAGGTAAGTATGATTGTTTGTTATTTTTATTCACCTTCCCTGGGTCTCCGATTATTATACTCTGGGGTCTGAGAAGATGTGTGGGGGCCACTTTGGAGAATATAATCATGTTTGGGGGCCACTGTGGAGTATATAATACTGTGTGGGGCCACTGTGGAGCATATAATACTGCGTGGGGACCACTGTGGAACATATAATACTGTGTGGGGGCCACTCTGGAGCATATAATACTGTGTGGGGGCCACTGTGGAGCGTAGAATACTGTGTGAGGGCCACTGTGGAGCGTAGAATACTGTGTGGGGGCCACTCTGGATCATATAATAGTGTATGGGGGCCACTGTGGAGCGTAGAATACTGTGTGGGGGCCACTCTGGAGCATATAATACTGTGTGGGACCCCTTCACTATTCCCATCACATGCCATCTGTTTTATAGCAGCTATGCACTATTATTACAGGCTGTAATAACATTGTTTGGTGATTATAAAACTGATGCTGTGCAATGTAAATAGGGAAGGAGTCACGGCGCTCACAAAAGCACCACAGTAACTTCAAAGAATTGATCAGCAGGGGCCGCAGGTGTTGGATCCCCACTGATCTCTTATATCTCTTAGACTGTTAGGACCCTGCAGATCAGCTGTTTCCCAAAGCACGCAGCTTCCAGTATTGTTTTTATATGCCGGGCGCTGCGCTGCTCACTCATCATATTCTTGATAACTGCAGTTGTGGGTACTACAACTGTATCGGTTTCAAGTATCTGAGATATCGCTGCAGCACCCGTAACCGTCACTATCAAGAATTCGCTCTGGGGGGCAGCCCTGGGCAAAAGTTTGCACCGGGGCCCACAAGACTTTTGTTACGCCTCTGACTGTAAACATAAAGTCATGTCAGTCAGAGGTAACTAATTGGATACGTGAAGGTAAAGGTGCTTGTTCACTCTTACAAGTAATATCTTAAACTATTGAAGATGACAAGTGAAAGACAATTTACAATCAGCTCAATACGATGGATTATTTTATCACCAGCATAAAAGTCACATTAAAGTCAAGGACAAGTCTCTTTTTATACATTAATAAATTTAAAGGAAAATTAAATGTATTTGTACAGTTTTTTTCATTAGTATTGGCTAGATAACTCTAGACTTTTGAAAAAGTATTTAATTTCAATGTATAAAATTATTTTATGTAGCATTTTAAAGAGGTTATCGTTATTTTCTTTTTTATGGCCTATCCTGAGGATAGGCTATAAATATATGATTGATAGTGGGCCCCGAACTGATCATCTGTTTGGAGCAGTCTCCGGTGCCCGTCCAGTATACAATACGGGTCTGGAAGCAGAAAACTCCGTCCGTTGCTGCAGCTCAGCTCAGCCCTTTTGGAGATTCACTGTGTATTTTAAATGGTTTATCCACCTTTCTAATACTGATCTCCTATCCTTAGGATAGGACATCAATATTACATCTGTGGGAGTCTGACATCCAGGACCCAAGCATATCAGCTGTTTTGACACAGCGTGGCTACAGGTAATGTTAACATGCCAGGAGCCGTGTTGCTCACCTGCCAGACAATGTGCACCATTGCAATACTTAAACCCACGGCTATACATTATAAGGTGAGTGAGCAGCGTGACTCCCGCCATGTTAACAATACCAGTAGCCACGCTGTCCCAGAAAAGCTGATCTGTTCAGATGAAATATTGATGGCCTATCCTATGTATAGACCATCAATATTAGAAAGGTGAATAAATCCTTTAAAGTGATTGTCCAGGAATTGGAGCAGCCCATGTGGTGGCCAGAGGGAGGTGTAAAATAATAAAAAAGCATAGTCACCTGTCCCCAGTGCTCCGTTGTCTTCCGCTGGTGTCTGTTCAGTCATATTTCCCTCATGTGACTTCTAAGTCCAACTAGTGACCTCAGTGGTCTCTGGTAAGGGGCCTCTGATGTATGCGAGTGATGTAACCGGCCCCTCTTAGCAATTTCTAAGGCCACTAATTGGTCTCAGTGGTCTGGCAATGAGGTTCTGGCACAAGACTGAATAGGTCTCGGCAGTGGACCCCAGAACACCAAGGACAGGTCAGTATGCTTTTTTTTCTATTTTATACCTCCCTCGGCCTTCAAAGGGGTTGCTCCAATTCCTGGACAACTGCTTTAATATTCTTCCCTAATGTCCCACACAGTTTAATGTTCCCCCACAGAATATTGGCCCCCATCACTTCCCACACAATATAATCCCTATCACTATCCCCCATACAGAGGCACCATCACTGGTCCCCATACAGTGGCCCCATCCAGCGCCAGTTCCAGGGTTATGAGGGCCCTTGGGTGACAGAGTCTTAGTGGGCCCCTTAGCAGCATGGTAAAAACATGACATACAGGTGCATCTCAATAAATTAGAATATCTTTGAAACGTTTATTTCTTTCGGTAATTATATTAAAAAAGTGACCTCCTATATTTTCTAGATTCTTTACACACAGAGTGTTCTATTTCAAGTGTTTTATTTCTGTAAATGTTGATTATACATTACAGGTAATGAAAACCCAAATCTAAGAAAATTAGAATATTGTAAAAAAGGTCAGTATTGTAAATTCAGTGTGTCACCTGCCAAGGTTTCCTAAGCTCTTAAATGGTCCCTCAGTCTGGTTCAGTAGGACACACAATCATGGAAGACGCTGATTATGAATTGTATTACTGAATCACTGAAATGAATGAACGTTTCACAGATATTCTAATTTATTGAGATGCACCTGTAAGGTTCTTCCATCACTTTTCTTTACTTTTGTAATGGAAGGAAAAGTCCTGACTGCACGACTTTTTCATTTGTCATAATGTAAAAAACATGACAGAAGTTACAGCCAAAAGTTAGAGCAGTAGAGGGGAGCATGTGCAGCCATTCCTATTCAAGTAATGGGAGTGGCTGCATGTGCTACAGCATGCGCAACAACTCTTCTGTGCGGGGTCTTAGGTGTCAGACCCCAACAGATCACATACTGATGTTCAGTATGAAAAATCGTTATGGGGCTGGAAAACCTCTTTAATAGTCCAGACATTTGTTGCAGGGTAATTTTGGTAAGATCACTAGCAGGGGTGTTCTTGAGGAAGGGGTGCACCAGCAGAGGTCTCTGAAGTGATGAGGAGTACCAACATGGAGATTTGAGAAAGGGGTGCACCAGCAGGGGCCTCTGAGGCACTGAACGTGGTGTTGTGAGATCAGGGGTAAGGCACTGCAGAACCATTTTATGCTGCCATGTCTCCTAACTCCTCAGTGCTTCCTGGTGGTGCTCCCTGTCACCTTAAAATCCCCCTGCAGATGCCCCATATCCCCTCAGAAACCCTTGCTGGTGCACTTGCTTTTCAAATTCCCCTGCTGAAGCCCAGTGTAGGCACCAAAGAAAAATTTGTGACACTGTGCCTGGATAAAGAAGTGAAGGAAAGGTGGCTTTAAAAAAAAAAAAAAAAAAATCCCTTTTATTGGAGAAGAGACTGCACCAACATGCGGGTATTTGAAGAAACAAACAATGTCGTTTGTTTTATTTTTTTTTTTTTAGAGGTTTCTTTTTTTATTTTTTTTTTTATTATGCCAACAGTGGCACCAACAGTATGGAATAGAACATGACGGACCAGGCGGCAGGCCCAAAACAGATATCTGATCAAGTGTTGGTGGTAGCAGTGGCAATACCAGTGACAGTACAGTATGGAATAGAAAATAGATGGACCAGATTACAATAGATGATGTCCTGTTGTGTAGGGGTAGCAGCATCAGCAGAACATGAGAGACAGGGAAACAGACGCAGTGGCGTCATTGGGCCAGTGATAAATAGCAGATGACAAATGGCTTAAAATGTGGTAAAACTGCAGAAAATAACTGACTGCACTGCTGCAATATGTTTAATTCAGTAATTAATGTGGTTTACAAATGCCAATAGCAATACTACAGGAAATAATGCAAAAAATGATTAAAAAAATGCTATGGCACAGAAAGGGTGTCACAGTGGCAGACTTTATGAAAAAAATCCAGTGCTGTTGGATTTCAGAATACTGTCAATTCTTTTATACAGACAGAGCCTGTTCTGGACTGTCATAGTAACTCCTGTGATCTCTCCTTATATCTGTCTAAATTAATTAAATCTATCTGATCTATCCTCTTCTCCTCACTCTGCAGTATATCTACTATTTCCTGTCTGTATTTTCTGTAGTAATGCCTTCTTTACCACAAAATGGCTTCTCTTTGGGAATTTTTCTATATAAAGTGCCTATGACATCAGTGAGTGACAATGACCTCTGCACCCACAGCCCTTTATGATTCGCTAATAGGCTGATTGTAAAGTCTGCCTGGTTAACAGTTAGATCATGTGATTCTACTGATCTCTGCTTCCTCCTCATGTTTGATATGGGGTGGCAATTTTTGGTTGAATCTGACTTATTGCAAACTGGTTTGCCTATGTCTTGTGCCATTTGATCTGCATTGCATACACTCATTACAATATTCATTCATCATATTCAAGTTTACAGTATACATATTTTTAATTAATGTGATTTTAAAAAATTACCACTATCATATTAAAAATTTACATATTAATCGATTTTTTTTGAGTCTTACATTCGGCTCATTTTTCAGCAGTGATCTCATTATCCTTACAGGCCACATTACATTGTCAGATAACACCTCACATTAGTTTATTGGAAACATAGGATCCGCCATTCACAAACTCCCCTTCTTCCCCTACCTGCACAGTGACCTTTGCACAGGTTACAGAAAATACTAAACACTATTCCACTATCCTACTCTTCATACTGGCAATGGACATAGTCTACAGCTTTCTATCGTCTATGTGACTGCTGTAATTATATCTCTGAATGCTATTAAAATATAGTTAACACATTTCCTTTAAGTGCTGTCAAGTATTGGCTTCTGCCAACCACATGAATAATGTTTCCCTAGAATTTTAGCCTTATAGTTAAAGGGGTGTTTCCATGACAACAATCATATTTCATATAAAAGTGCATTAAAAATGCTATTGTCAAAGCAATGAGCCAAAATATATATGGTACTAGAAAAAGTACAATGAAATCCCCTTCACCCACCACTGTTCAAATAATGTTTCCACTGTATAAAGTGGGGAAAAAAGTATTTAGTCAGCCACCAATTGTGCAAGTTCTCCCACTTAAAAAGATGAGAGACATCATAAGTACAGTAGACCTCGACTATGAGAGACAAAATGAGAAAACATATCTAGAAAATCACGTTGTCTGATTTTTTAAGAATTTATTTGCAAATTATGGTGGAAAATAAGTATTTGGTCACCTACAAACAAGCAAGATTTCTGGCTCTCACAGACCTGTAACTTCTTCTTTAAGAGGCTCCTCTGTCCTCCACTCATTACCTGTAGTAATGGTTCCTGTTTGACATTGTTATCAGTATAAAAGACACCTGTCCACAACCTCAAACAGTCACACTCCAAACTCCACTATGGTGAAGACCAAAGAGCTGTGGAAGGACACCAGAAATCAACTGCGGGAGAAATAATTAGAAAATGGAAGACATACAAGACCACTGATAATCTCCCTCGATCAGGGGCTCCACGCAAGATCTCACCTCGTGGGGTCAAAATGATCACAAGAACGGTGAGCAAAAATCCCAGAACCACACGGGGGGACCTAGTGAATGACCTGCAAAAAGCTGGGACTAATGTAACAAAGGCTACCGTCAGTAACACACTACGCCGCCAGGGACTCAGATCCTGCAGTGCCAGACATGTCCCCCTGCTTAAGCCAGTACATATCCGGGCCTGTCTGAAGTTTGCTAGAGAGCATTTGGATGGTCCAGAACAGTATTTGGAGAATGTCATATGGTCAGATGAAACCAAAGTAGAACTGTTTGGTGGAAACACAACTCGTGGTGTTTGGAGGAGAGTGAATGCTGAGTTGCATCCAAAGAACACCATACCTACTGTGAAGCATGGGGGTGGCAACATCATGCTTTGGGGCTGTTTCCCTGCAAAGGGACCAGGACGACTGATCCGTGTACATGAAAGAATGAATGGGGCCATGTATCGTGAGATTTTGAGTGCAAACCTCCTTCCATCAGCAAGGGCATTGAAGATAAAATGTGGCTGGGTCTTTCAGCATGACAATGATCCCAAGCACACCACCAGGGCAATGATGGAGTGGCTTCGTAAGAAGCATTTCAAGGTCCTGGAGTGGCCTAGCCAGTCTCCAGATCTCAACCCCATAGAAAACCTTTGGAGGGAGTTGAAAGTCCGTGTTGCCTAGCGACAGCCCCAAAACATCACTGCTCTAGAGGAGATCTGCATGGAGGAATGGGCCAACATACCAGCAACAGTGTGTGCCAACCTTGTGAAGACTTACAGAAAACGTTTGCCCTCTGTCATTGCCAAAAAAGGATATATAACAAAGTATTGAGATGAACTTTTGTTATTGACCAAATACTTATTTTCCACCATAATTTGCAAATAAATTCTTAACAAATCAGACAATGTGATTTTCTAGTTTTCTCATTTTGTCTCTCATAGTTGAGGTCTACCTATGATGACAATTACAGGCCGGCCTCATCTTTTTAAGTGGGAGAACTTGCACAATTGGTGGCTGACTAAATACTTTTTTTCCCCACTGTACCTTCTGTAGTCCATGCTTATCCAGGATGAGCATGTTCAGGTTCCCCTTTTCTTCCCTACAGCTATTTATTAAATCAGTGTTACATTACATGCATGTTCTGTCCTAACAGTGTACACTCAGCCATGATTTCCTTATCATAGCCGGGTTAACTTTTTGTGTATGTTGTGTCCCTACCTGTGAATGGAATAAGGAAATCATGGCTGGGTTTCTGAAAAGTATCAGACCATAGAAAGTTACTGCATTCATAGTTGTATCCATTGGCAACCTATCAAGATTGTCACCACTAAGATGGTTAGAGAAAGCCTTTAAAACTCTGCAAGATTTTTAACTATTTTTTGCTGCGGGACGCCACGTGGGGCCTTAGCCTTAAGCCTCATTCCATCTGCGGATATGTGAGGTCCATGAAGTTTACCGTGCGGGTGGTGTGCTGTCCATGGTTGATCCACTTTTCCTATCTGTGAAAACCAGATAAACTTTGTTTTTTAGTTTCATTTTCTATATTTTGTATGTATGTTTTTTTTTTCACGGACACTTAGTCTTTTATTGATGTGATACATCCATGATGCATCAACATCCAAAAAATAAAAACAGATGTCTGACCAAACACAGTGAATAAACACATTGAAATGAATGGGTACGTATGGCATCCAGGAAAAATTTGGATGCCATACCTATGTGAAATGTGGATGTGTGAATAAGGCCTAAGTCCTCAGGATAGTATATTTAAAACTTGAGTAGTATATTTATTTTGTGGTCATATCCTTGTTTACTGGTCAAACCCTATTTGCCACACATAGTTTTTGCCCAAAACATTCCGATCACCTCTGTCTATCTATATATCTACAGGTGCTGTGACTATCACATTCCAGTGCTGTGTGCTGTGATCCTACTAATCTGACATATGCTTTCTGGCTGGAAGCTTTTTCATCAAACCTCAGCACTTTTTGGTTGTAAAGAATATAATTATTTGTTGCGCTCCCCACAGGGCACAGCTGCTATCATTAGCTCCAGTGCTGGCTGCTTGACTGTTGCCTTATACACTGAGCTAATTATCCTCTCAGCAGAGTCTAAAGGAGAAGGAATAATCAGCACCGACTAGGCAGCGTCAACATCTTAATACCATGTTTGATCTCCTTACTAACATGTAGAGCTAGCACAACAGGCACTACTAATATGGACCATCAAAAACCATGAGCCTTATCACGTTACAAATATTATGGAAATATAATTTGGGAAAGCAACATAGGCCCATTCCTTACTGGAGGCAAAGGATGATATCTGACCTCATGTGAGATAATATAATACAAATTGACAAAAGAATATGCAAAGCAAAAGATTAAACAGGGTCATTTAAGATAAGATAATCCTTTAATAGTCCCGCCATGGGGAAATTCAGTGTATCTTATTTATTAAATATACACTGAATCATGGAAAGATAGCGCTTCTAGATACATATGAACCACTATATGTATTTTAAGGGGTTGTCCAGTTTTAGCAAATAAATGTTTATATCATTTCCTCATGGTTTTTTAGATCTCTGCATGTTGTGGTTCATTGTTTTACTTCCAGTAGATAAAACTCAGTCTATGGCCATGTGATAGACACACAGGTGTTACAAGACAGAGTGCTGTTATTTAATGTAATGTTTTTAGTATTGATATAGAAGATGGGAGTGCTGTCTCTATTTTTGCAGCTGACACCAAGCTATGTGGTACAGTGCAATGTATAGAGGATATACTTAGGTTACTAGAAGACTTGGACAGATTGAGTGTTTGGGCATCCATTTGGTAAATTAGGTTCAATGTGGATAAATGTAAAGTTATGCGCCTTGGTAAAAATAATCTGCATGTGTCCTAGGGTACTAAAGCTGGGAGAGTCACTGGTGGAGAAGGACCTGGGTGTACTTGTAGATCAGCTGCTTCTAAGGCCAGCAGGATATTGTTATGTATTAAAAGGGATATGGACTTCTTATTCTTTGCATTAGCAAATCTAAAGCAAATTCAAGTCAATGGGACAGAGCTGCAATACCAGACAAAACTGTTTATTATTCCTTAAGTATATACTGTATACCACTTAATAATAAGTTGAAAACAAAAAGGTAACACCTTCAGGAAAGAGCTGAAAATCTGGATTTGCCCACCACTACTAAAGTGCTGGTTACCTGCAATCCTGAGGGATCTGAGGATCAATGAAGAATAGGTAAGTATAATTTTAATGTCATTTTTCAAACCAGTCCTGCCATGTCTGAAAGCAGCATAGGATATAGAGGAAGATGCTGAGCTTGGGGATATACAGTGTATTGTATTCTATGATTTCATGTACTATTTTCAAGCATAAAGCTGCCAGTCATGCTTTCTCTGCTCATACAGAGTGATTGACAGTTCTCCCTTAATACAAATCTATGAGGAAAATCTGTTACTCACATTACATTCTTAGGGCACCAGAGTAAAAGAACTAACAGACCTGATATGCGAAAAGAACCAAGTAACTTCCTTTACTGGTACTATAGTTTGGCCTGGTGTTTCACTTTAAATAAATACTATAAACTCACTCACTACTCTACTGACTAGAGATGGATGAACCTGTCAAGATTTGTTTCGTTTTGAGTTTGGATGGCTTGGGACCAAGATTAGTTTTGAGTTCAACAAGTTTAGTATGAACCTTAAATTGGCTTAAAACATAGTATAGAACACTCATAGGGCTCATAGGAGCCTATCTATCCAATTTCTAGCTCTCTAAGGCAAACACAGCTGAAGTTATGTTAAAGTGAAAGGGACATGTACAGTGGGGAAAAAAAGTATTTAGTCAGCCACCAATTGTGCAACTTCTCCCACATAAAAAGATGAGAGAGGCCTGTAATTGACATCATAGGTAGACCTCAAATATGAGAGACAAAATGAGAAAACATATCTAGAAAATCACATTGTCTGATTTTTTAAGAATTTATTTGCAAATTATGGTGGAAAATAAGTATTTCGTCACCTACAAACAAGCAAGATTTCTGGCTCTCACAGACCTGTAACTTCTTCTTTTAAAGGCTCCTCTATCCTCCACTCATTGCCTGTAGTAATGGCACCTGTTGAAATTGTTATCAGTATAAAAGACACCTGTCCACAACCTCAAACAGTCACACTCCAAACTCCACTATGGTGAAGACCAAAGAGCTGTGGAAGGACACCAGAAACAAAATTGTAGACCTGCACCAGGCTGGGAAGACTGAATCTGCAATAGGCAAGCAGCTTGGTGTGAAGAAATCAACTGTGGGAGCAATAATTAGAAAATGGAAGACATACAAGGTCACTGGTAATCTCCCTCGATCAGGGGCTCCATGCAAGATCTCACCCCGTGGGGTCAAAATGATCACAAGAACGGTGAGCAAAAATCCCAGAACCACACATGGGGACCTAGTGAATGACCTGCAGAAAGCTGGGACTAACGTAACAAAGGCCACAGTCAGTAACACACTACGCCACCAGGGACTCAGATTCCGCAATGCCAGACGTGTCCCCCTGCTTAAGCCAGTACATATCCAAGCCCATCTGAAGTTTGCTAGAGAGTATTTGGATGTTCCAGAAGAGTATTGGGAGAATGTCATATGGTCAGATGAAACCAAAGTAGAACTGTTTGGTACAAACACAACTTGTCGTGTTTGGATGAGAGTGAATGCTGAGATGCATCCAAAGAACACCATACATACTGTGAAGCATGGGGGTGACAACATCATGCTTTGGGGCTGTTTCCCTGCAAAGAGACCAGGACGACTGATCCGTGTACATTAAAGAATGAATGGGGCCATGTATCATGAGATTTTGAGTGCAAACCTCCTTCCATCAGCAAGGGCATTGAAAATGAAACATGGCTGGGTCTTTCAGCATGACAATGATCCCAAGCACACCGCCAGGGCAAAGAAGGATTGGCTTCGTAAGAAGCATTTCAAGGTCATGGAGTGGCCTAGCCAGTCTCCAGATCTCAACCCCATAGAAAATCTTTGGAGGGAGTTGAAAGTTCGTGTTGTCCAGCGACAGCCCCAAAACATCACTGCTCTAGAGGAGATCTGCATGGAGGAATGGGCCAACATACCAGCAACAGTGTGTGCCAACCTTGTGAAGACTTACAGAAAACGTTTGACCTCTGTCATTGCCAACAAAGGATATATAACAAAGTATTGAGATGAACTTTTGTTATTGACCAAATACTTATTTTCCACCATAATTTGCAAATAAATTCTTTAAAAATCAGACAATGTGATTTTCTGGATTTGTTTTCTCATTTTGTCTCTCATAGTTGAGATCTACCTATGATGTCAATTACAGGCCTCTCATCTTTTTAAGTGGGAGAACTTGCACAACTGGTGGCTGACTAAATACTTTTTTTCCACACTGTACTTGTGCCTTTACTTGACAAACAGTCCTGGATGGTGCACTTTATCTTATAAATACACGTTCACATTTTATTTTTGGTATATATACCACTAGGGGAGCTTTGGGATATTCTAGTCCTTTTTAGTTATCCTTAAATTTTTTAATACTATGTTTCAGTTCACAAAGGGGCCTTGGACTTTTGATCTTCTAATCACTTGTATGTATCTATGTAGTGCAACATATTCTACTGCCTGTAACATCCTGACAGGCATTCTATTAGGTCAGGCCTTTGGAACAGCTTAATAAGATGCAAAGGGCAGACCTAGGGGCCTTCATTAGGCCCCTGGCTGCCAAGTAAAGACATCGGCATCCTGTGTTCATATTCGCAGGGGTGCTGATTCTCAGAGGAGTGAGCCCCATCCCACCAAAACCTGTTAAATTCCACAGTCACTATTGACTTCAGCATCTAAAGGGTTAAATGCATGGGATCTGCATTTTCCTGATTCCAGGCGTTAGGAGCAGTTGCCTGGCTATGAGTACACAATGTAGGACACCCCACACTATTATAATTGAATTGAAGTCTCTAATGAGCTAAGTTAATAGCCATAATAGAGCATATAGAATTCCATATAGTCATACTATAACTTTGTATACCTTCGTACATTCTATATAGTCGAGAAATGAAAAAAATTGCATGTTCATCAAAAGCCGTTTTACAGAGCTGTCTTTGCTTAGAAGATCTCATTCTAGTGGGGGATATTCCCTATCAGTGTGGTAGAAAACCCATACAAACATAGGGAGAACATACAAACTCTTTGCAGATGTTGTCCTTGGTCAGATTTGAGCCTAAGACTCCAGCGCTGCAATGCAACAGTGCTAACCACTGAGCCACTGTGCTGATTGTGTTGGTTTAAGACAGGCTTCACTTTAAGCCTACAGGTAGATAAAAAGTTACAAGATTTATCCTCACAGGCTTCTGTAGTTTGTGAATCAAGAGATGTGTTTTTAAAAACATATGTATATATTCAGTTTTTACCTCTAATTTTAGTTATACGGACATGATAAGAGTCTGATCTACAGCTCAAAAAGTACTATCCTGTTAGTTAAAATAAAGGTGAATTATACATGCCAAATCCAACATTTAGTAGTGAATATCTGCAGCGCCACAAAAAGATCCGGTTCTCTTTTCTCCTATCTTCCATTGTCATGCATTGAGTGTAAAGAAACCACCCAGACTGAAGATTCAAGGCAACAGCAGTGACATTGAAAGATCATCTCCAATAAAGTGTTTGTAGGAGTTTTTATATTATTGCTACTTGCTAAGTCTACAGTGTTTTCTCCCTGCATTCAAATGCACCTTGTCTCTTTTTTTTTCAATATGACTAAAAGGGGTTATCCAGGTAGATTTAACATTTACTAGTGGGGGGATAAACATAATGTTTAAAAACAAAACAACTATATTCATCTTGCGTTGCCTCTCTATTATAGTTTGGAGGCTATGATTCCCCATGCCAACCTAGGATGACATAACTGAAAACCAATTCTGCAAATCACAGGCCTCAGCTGTGACATGTGGTGGTCAATGACATCATCACCGTTACCCCACCTTACTGCTGAGACTGTGATTGGCTAAAGTTATTCCTGCAGCTCCAACAACATAGGCCTTTAAGGAGAACCAGAGCCACTGCACTGTATTGGAGCAATCCAAGGTGAGTATAGATATTTTGTAAAGTCATGTTAATCTCTGCCACTAGAAAAGTTTTAGTCTCTCTGGATAACTCATTCAATAAAGCACTCCTTCAAAAAGCTATTGCTATGACTTACAATAAGACCATACATACTATTAGTTGTAGTTATATTTCTTATACAAGATTATTAAGTTCTAGTTTTCCATTCAACCCATTTTTAAAGACTTTATATGATATTATGTAATATTAACTTTCCTAAGAACGTGTAGTTACCAAGCAACCTTCATTCACACCTGTAATATTGCTCGCATTAGATCATTAAAAGTAATAAAATAAGAATAAGAAGTAGAATAAAATAGTTTTGAATACTCTTAAAAATCACAATATCTCTTCTGTCTTTGATCACATAGCTTGCAATATGAATATTTTAAACTCTATGAAACCACTCTCTATAAAATAGGCATTGTTGTAAAAGTCTGTAATTGATACTGTATCTGAAGGTATATCTTTGCCCTATGATAATAAGCGTTATTATTGTTGTATTTTATTCTGAAAAATAATGTACTATCTTATTTTTATAAAGTGTCTTATCTGACATACATGAAAAAAGTAGTGTGTGATTCTATAACATCTTAGACCTGATGACTGACAACCTTCTGTGTACACACATCGATACAGGTAAAGCTAGCAATCACTGTGTGTGTGTGGGGTAAGCAGGACTCTCATTGTCTCTTCTATGAGTCCTGTCAGGATTTAATCTGCTTTTCACACAGAAATCCTGCTCCAAATCATATAAACCTACATATAATATATGGCGCCATAACTTTTCTAATTTTCCGTTCACAGAGCCATATAAGGGCTTAATGTTTGTGGGACAAATTGTTCTTCATAATGGTGCCATTTATTATTCTGTACAATGTACTGGGAAGCTGGAAAAAAACTCAGAATGTGGTACAATTTGAGAAAAAGTGCAATTATGCGACTTTCTTACGGGCTTCGTTTTTACAGCGTTCACTTTGCAGCCAAAATAACATGTCACCTATTATATGTTTCGGTACAATTCTGGGGATATCAAATTTATATAGTTTTATTTACATTTTAACCTTAACAAAAATCTAAAACTTTGCAAAAAATTTTTTTTTTCTAAGATTCACCCGTTACTTTTTTATATTTCTGTGTACAGGGATCCATAAGGTGTCTTTTTTGCAGGGCCAGATGTACTTTTTAGCTATACCATTTTGGGGAATGTCTATTGCTTTGATCACTTTGTATTCAAATTTGTTATTTTTTTCCCGCTATGGAGTTTACCATACAGGAAAAATATTTTTATAAGTTTGTAGACCAGGCGTTTTTGGACACAGGAATACCTAATGTGTATGTGTTTCACAGTAATTTTTACTAATGCAATGCATTGCGAAATACTGGCCCTTCTAGAGCAGCCTGCAATAGAAGTATATGCTAGACAAGCCTGGGAGCCTTCAACAGACTTTGACTAAGGTGCCAGGGACCTTAATGCCTGTGATCAGTGTGGGCACTGACGATGGGCATTAGCGCCGGACCTCTGCTGTATAATACTATTTAAGTACATATTTAAATACCTGAAATCCGCTGGCAGATTTCGGGAAGGGGTTAATACAATATATTGGGAAGCTAGAAAAAAAAAAAATCAGCACGAACACAGCAATACCAAATTTATATAGTTTTTGTCATGATTTAATACCTTTCCAAAAATCCAAAACTTTGAAAAATGATAAAGATTTTAGTTGTCATATTCTGACATCTGCAACTTTTTTTATTTTTCCAGGTATGAAAGTGTCTTATTTATAAATTATATATATTTTGAAAGATACACATATTTTGATTGTACAGTAAGTGAATATGACATCAATTCACAGAGGTCCCATTCATTGGGTATGCAGCTCACATGCACTTTCACTCCATGAGAAGAGTAATTGATGTAATTGGGATAAAAACAACCAAGTTTTAGTTCTGTATCAGGGGAATGTTTTAAGATTTAATATACAGTCATATGAAAAAGTTTGGGCACCCCTATTAATCTTAATCATTTTTAGTTCTAAATATTTGGGTGTTTGCAACAGCCATTTCAATTTGATATATCTAATAACTGATGGACACAGTAATATTTCAGGATTGAAATGAGGTTTATTGTACTAACAGAAAATGTGCAATATGCATTAAACCAAAATTTGACCGGTGCAAAAATTTGGGTACCCTTATCATTTTATTGATTTGAATACTCCTAACTACTTTTTACTGACTTACTGAAGCACAAAATTGGTTTTGTAACCTCACTGAGCTTTGAACTTCATAGCCAGGTGTATCCAATCATGAGAAAAGGTATTTAAGGTGGCCAATTGCAAGTTGTTCTCCTATTTGAATCTCCTCTGAAGAGTGGCATCATGGGCTCCTCAAAACAACTCTCAAATGATCTGAAAACAAAGATTGTTCAACATAGTTGTTCAGGGGAAGGATACAAAAAGTTGTCTCAGAGATTTAACCTGTCAGTTTCCACTGTGAGGAACATAGTAAGGAAATGGAAGACCACAGGGACAGTTCTTGTTAAGCCCAGAAGTGGCAGGCCAAGAAAAATATCAGAAAGGCAGAGAAGAAGAATGGTGAGAACAGTCAAGGACAATCCACAGACCACCTCCAAAGAGCTGCAGCATCATCTTGCTGCAGATGGTGTCACTGTGCATCGGTCAACAATACAGCACACTTTGCACAAGGAGAAGCTGTATGGGAGAGTGATGCGAAAGAAGCCGTTTCTGAAAGCACGCCACAAACAGAGTCGCCTGAGGTATGCAAAAGCACATTTGGACAAGCCAGCTTCATTTTGGAAGAAGGTCCTGTGGACTGATGAAACAAAGATTGAGTTGTTTGGTCATACAAAAAGGCGTTATGCATGGCGTCAAAAAAACACAGCATTCCAAGAAAAACACTTGCTACCCACTATAAGATTTGGTGGAGGTTCCATCATGCTTTGGGGCTGTGTGGCCAATGCCGGCACCGGGAATCTTGTTAAAGTTGAGGGTCGCATGGATTCAACTCAGTATCAGCAGATTCTTGAGAATAATGTACAAGAATCAGTGACGAATATGAAGTTACGCCGGGGATGGATATTTCAGCAAGACAATGATCCAAAACACAGCTCCAAATCTACTCAGGCATTCATGCAGAGGAACAATTACAATGTTCTGGAATGGCCATCCCAGTCCCCAGACCTGAATATCATTGAACATCTGTGGGATAATTTGAAGCGGGCTGTCCATGCTCGGCGACCATCAAACTTAACTGAACTGGAATTGTTTTGTAAAGAGGAATGGTCAAAAATACCTTCATCCAGGATCCAGGAACTGATTAAAAGCTACAGGAAGCGACTAGAGGCTGTTATTTTTGCAAAAGGAGGATCTACTAAATATTAATGTCACTTTTCTGTTGAGGTGCCCATACTTTTGCACCGGTCAAATTTTGGTTTAATGCATATTGCACATTTTCTGTTAGTACAATAAACCTCATTTCAATCCTGAAATATTACTGTGTCCATCAGTTATTAGATATATCAAATTGAAATGGCTGTTGCAAACACCCAAATATTTAGAACTAAAAATGATTAAGATTAATAGGGGTGCCCAAACTTTTTCATATGACTGTATTAACCAGGGCTGGGACTGGAAATGAAGAGCGTTTCAGTGAATAAACTTTACTTAATTAAGCCATTTATGTACTCCTACTTAGTATTATAAGTCCTGTATTAATTCATCTAAATCAGCTGACTAAATGGGGTTGTATGGTTTTGAAAACCTAATTTTATGCATCATTTTAAGGAAATCTGTCTCAATGTACAGTCATGGCCAAAAGTTTTGAGAATGATACAAATATTAATTTTTACAAAGTCTACTGCTTCAGTTTTTCTAATGGCAATTTGCATATACTCCAGAATGTTATAAAGAGTGATCAGCTTAACAGCAATTACTTGCAAAGTCAATATTTGCCTAGAAAATGAACTTTATCCCCCAAAACACATTTCAACATCATTGCAGCCCTGCCTTAAAAGGACCACCTAACATCGTTTCAGTGATTGCTCCATTAACACAGGTGTGGGTGTTGATGAGGACAGGGCTGGAGATCAATCTGTCATGATTAAGTAAGAATGACACCACTGGACACTTTAAAAGGAGGCTGGTGCTTGCCATCATTGTTTCTCTTCTGTTAACCATGGTTATCTCTAAAGAAAGACGTGCAGTCATCATTGCACTGCACAAAAATGGCCTAACTGGGAAGAGTATTGCAGCTAGAAAGATTGCACCTCAGTCAACAATCTATCGCATCATCAAGAACTTCAAGGAGAGAGGTTCCATTGGTGCCAAAAAGGCTCCACGGCGCCCAAGAAAGACCAGCAAGCGGCAGGACCGTCTCTTAAAAGTGTTTCAGCTGCGGGATCGGGCTACCAGCAGTGCAGAGCTTGCTGAGGAATGGCAGCAGGCAGGTGTGAGTGCATCTGCACGCACTGTGAGGCGGAGACTCTTGGAGCAAGGCCTGGTCTCAAGGAGGGCAGCAAAGAAGCCACTTCTCTCCAGAAAAAACATCAGGGACAGACTGATATTCTGCAAAAGGTACAGGGAGTGGACTGCTGAGGAC
Source organism: Leptodactylus fallax (assembly GCA_947044405.1). Classification (NCBI taxonomy): domain Eukaryota; kingdom Metazoa; phylum Chordata; class Amphibia; order Anura; family Leptodactylidae; genus Leptodactylus; species Leptodactylus fallax. Next base: position 178,327 of record CAMRHE010000533.1, read on the forward strand.
TGGGGTAAAGTCATTTTCTCTGATGAATCCCCTTTTCGATTGTTTGGAACATCTGGAAAACAGCTTATTCGGAGAAGAAGAGGTGAGCGCTACCACCAGTCTTGTCTCATGCCAACCGTAAAGCATCCTGAAACCATTCATGTGTGGGGTTGCTTCTCAGCCAAGGGAATCGGCTCTCTCACAGTCTTGCCTAAAAACACAGCCATGAATAAAGAATGGTACCAGAATGTCCTCCAAGAGCAACTTCTCCCAACCGTCCATGAGCAGTTTGGCGCTCAACAATGCCTTTTCCAGCATGATGGAGCACCTTGCCATAAAGCAAAGGTGATAACTAAATGGCTCAGGGAACAAAACAGAGAGATTTTGGGTCCATGGCCTGGAAACTCCCCAGATCTTAATCCCATTGAGAACTTGTGGTCAATCATCAAGAGACGGGTGGACAAACAAAAACCAACAAATTCAGACAAAATTAAAGCATTGATTCTGCAAGAATGGACTGCTATCAGTCAGGATTTGGTCCAGAAGTTGATTGAGAGCATGCCACGGAGAATTGCAGAGGTCCTGAAGAAGAAGGGTCAACACTGCAAATATTGACTTGCTGCATTAACTCATTCTAACTGTCAATATAAGCTTCTGTTACTCATAATATGAATGCAATTATATTTCTGTATGTGATAAAAACATCTGACAAACACACATAAAAACCAGAGGGCAGCAGATCATGTGAAAATATAATATTTGTGTCATTCTCAAAACTTTTGGCCATGACTGTAGAGTAAGGACAGGATGAGAGCATTCCCAGTTCATAACTCTTATATAAACTACAGCTCAATGCAGCGTTTATTGTTGCAGATTTTGTGGTGTTTTTTTTTTTTTTGTCAAAGTTAGGAGTGGATTTAACAGAAGGGAAACGTCTAAGAGCTTCCTTTATATTTTCCATTCCATTTCAACCACTCAAAATCTTCAACAAAAAAGGCTGTATTTCTGCAACATAGTGTCATAACCATAAAGAGTTTCTCTGATTCTAGCATACTTAGCATGTCCAGTGAAAATGCTTCACCTGACTGTCTACACACGCTGTACGTGACCGTAAGTGTTGGCACCCTTGAAATTTTTACATAAAATGAAGTATTTCTCCCAGAAAAAAGTATTGCAGTTACATGTTTTGTTATACACATTTATTTCCTTTGTGTGTATTGGAACAACGCAAAAAAAAAAAAACTGAAAAAAAGGCAAATTGGTTATATTTTCATGCAAAACTCCAAAAATGGGCCGGACAAAATTGTAGGCATATTTTCAAAATTGTGGGTAAATAACTTTACTTCAAACATGTGATGCTCATTCCAACTCACCTGTGGCAAGTAACAGGTGTGGGCAGTATAAAAATCAGACCTGAAACCAGATAAATAGGAGAGACGTTGACTCAGTCTTTGAATTTTGTGTCTGTGTGTGCTACACTAAGCATGGAGAACAGAAAGAGAGCAAGAGAACTGTCTCGGGACTTGAGAACCACAATTGTGGAAAAATATCAACAATCTCAATGTTAGAAGTCCATCTCCAGAGATCTTGATGTTTCTTTGTCCACAGCGCACAACATAATCAAGAAGTTTACAACCCATGGCACTGTAGCTATTCTCCCTGGACGTGGCTGGAAGAGAAAAATTGATGAAAGGTTGCAACATAGGATAGTCCATATGGTGGATAAGAAACCCCAATCAAGTTCCAAAGAAATTCAAGCTGTCCTGCAGGCTCAGGGTGCATCAGTGTCAGCGTGAACTATCTGTCGACATTTAAACGAAATGAAATGCTATGGCAGACCCAGGAGGACCCCATTGCTGACACAGAGACATAAAAAAGCTACATTGCAGTTTGCCAAAATGTACATGAGTAAGCCAAAATCCTTCTCGGAAAACGTCTTGTGGACAGATGAGACCAAAAACTAAATAAGGCCAACAAAGAAAAGAACACAGTACCACCAGTCAAATATGGTGAAGGTTCAAACATGTTTTGGGGTTGCTTTGCTGCCTCTGACACTGGGTGCCTTAACTGTCTGCAAGCAGTTTGCAAAAGAAGAGTGGTACAAAATTCCTGTTGAGAGGTGTAAGAAGCTTGTTGATGGTTATAGGAAACAATTGATTTCAGTTATTTTTTTCCAAAGTGTGTGCAACCAAATATTAAGTTGAGGGTGCCCATTTTTGGAGTTTTACATGAAATTATATCATCTTTGGCTTTTTTTTTTCCTCTGTATTTTTGCGTTGTTTCAATACACACAAAGGAAATAAACATGTGTACAGTATATCCAAGATGTGTAATTGCAATAATTTGAGAAATACTTCATTTTCTGGAAAATGTTTCTGGGGTGCCAACACTTATGGCCATGACTGTATATTGCCCCCCTATCCCTGTAGTTAACTATCTCCTCCCTGCTTGTGATCAGGCACTACCTTGACTTAGATTTCTCTGTGCTATGCTATCAATCATATTATGCCTCAGCACAGCATCACATGGGCAGATTGAGACAGTACCATCTCTGTCTGCCGGAGGACAGTGTAATTATCCTTCTCTCTATATTCTCCTAAGAAATCTAAGAGATCTTAAGTGTATAGTCAGGGAGGCTGATCTGTTAGCTCCTTCACTATAACTATGTCACAGGATCTGTATAATTATCAGCCGTAGCTGTGACAGAAGTTTGTGTCCAGTGGTGCAGCTATAAGGGTAGAGGTTGTAGCAGTTGCACTTGTGACTGGGCTCCTAAGCCAGGAATGCCCATAGGCCTCCCGTGCCACACTACCTTTGCCTTCTCTATTGAATTGTATAATTGTATAAATTTCTGTACAACATTGACATTACTATTTATTATATTTATTTATTCCATTCTCCTCCCGCCTCCCTTGTCTCCAACTCTATGGCATCACTGGAGTGGAGCTGTGAGGAGAATAGAAGACACAAGCTGCCATATGCCAAATCAGCACTGTGCAGGGAAAAGGTAATTATATAGTTCAATACAACAGGCAATAGTAGTGTTGCGAGGATGGCCTGGATGGTATGTGGGGTGAAAAAGAATATTACCAATGAGGGAGGGGTCTGGGCAGTATGTGAGGGGATTGGGGAACTATTAACTGGAGGAGAGCTATAAGCTGTGAGTGGAGCTGTTATCTATGTGGAGGGAGAGACTTTTACCTGTGGGAATGGGCACTATTACCTACGTGGAGTGGGATCTCTATTACCTGTACGGGGACATTACTTATATGGGGAAGGCACTATTGTCTATATGAGGGCACAAGGGAGCACTATTCTCTTATGGAACAACAAGGGGATCTCTGTTACCTTGTTTTGGGAACAAAGGGGGGCACAGTTACCTTCAGGGAGGTACAGGTTGAGCACTATTACCTTGCAGGGGGGACAAGGAGCAAAAGGGAGACCTATTTTATGGGGGCTACAATGCAGTCATATTAACTTGTGTGGGGCACAGTTAACTTGCAAGTGCCTAAAGTGGACTCCTTGCTGTTAGTGCTGCATCAATGAGTAACTTAAAAGATCCAGTGATGCAACTGAATATCACAGATAGGTATGAAGGTCATTAAAAAAAAAGATGAACTTTTGCAGTAGGGCCCCTGTTTTCTTCCCTTTGTGGAGACCCTATGTGGGAAGGTATATGCAGTTTCAGGAAGTTCAGATGTGAGAGTCAAAGAGGTTGGTCATTCTCAGCAGGTTAGAATGATATCATATGACCCAACTGTAGAGAAGGAGCCCATGACATTTTTTGAAAGGAATAACATTGAGGTAATAATGACTGAATTATATTCAAATATAACTCTGAATATTGTTTGAAACTTATTGAAACATAAAGATACAGATCGGTAATGAAATATCTCTGTCCTAGTAAGTTAAAATAAGTCTGAGTAATTTATCAGAAGCAAAATATAGATTGTTATAAATAATAATTTTATGCATTTTAGTTGAACCTACTGTACATAAACATTTTATCATAAGAGAGAAAATATTTCTATCTGCAAGCCCTTTTATTAAAAAGGTCTTTACTGAGATAAGGTGAGACTGAACTCAAATGATGTGGCAAATTTAATGAGGAAAAAAAACACATAATGCTAGGGTATGTTCACACTGAGTTTTTTGCAAGCTCAAAAAGACGCCCCCAAACCCTCCCATTCATTTCAATGCGATGTCAATTGAAATGAATGCGATATGGAAAAAAACGCTAGCATTTTTTGCAGCGTTTTTTCCACCTCCCATTCTTTTCAATGGGGTTTGCAAGGCAGAATCTGCCTGAAGATAGGTCATGACGGATTTTTCCCTCTAGCTAAAAAAAAATCTATTATTCCCATTGAAATGAATATGAAAGTTGGGAGGCAATTTTAGAGGCAGATTCTGCCTCAAAAATCTACCTGTAAAAAACTCTGTGTGCACTTACCCTTATAGGCCCATGGTTTACTCCTGTCAAAAGAGTTTTGAAATACAATCTACAGTACAGAGAAAGATGAATGATAACATAAGATATATACAGTATATGTGGGTCAAAGACATGTCGACTGTTTCTTACAAGGCCCTACAAGTCAAAACTGAAGCCATATAGGAATCATGAAAAGTTAGACTACAAAAGCAGAAAACTCCAAATAAAATGTTAGGTTCGTTTTCCAGAGGCCTTTCTTATGACATTTGGATACCAACTAGACAATTCCTCTAATTGGTAAATCTGCTGACTTGTCAGTCCATATTTGAATAGTGGGAGGGTCTTTACTAAGCAAGCAGAGAGGAACAAGTAACTTTGTTGCCATAATCAGTAATCTAGGTAAGTCTCTCTAAGAAGCCCTTTGGCATACATAAGAGGAATGTTTCATACCTGCTGAGTAAGATGTTCAAATACCAGACCTCAGTATTACAACAAAATGTATATGTACTAAATAGAATGACATGCTGTGCCTGATTTGTTTTTCAGGGTCACAAGAAAGCTGGGTAGTATACCAGGTAATGATGTAATATGAACTGTTGAATACTAAATATATCAAATAAATCCCCCTGCTTTCTCCCAAATCATGTCAAAGCTTGCTTAATTTTCATTTTAGTTTCTGAGTAGCATAACATGTGGCTCTGTCATAGTGAATACTGAATACTACATTTATGTAAATGAATCACAATCCTTGCTACATAAATTGTCTGTAAGATTTCTGCTAAATTGCTCAGAGCTTTAAATAGCAGTTAAAGAGGACCTTTCACCACTTTCACCAATTAAGTTCTTAGCATCTGTTAATAGGTGCTGATCCACTGATTGTAGCACAATTGGAATTTTTTTCTCTAGCCCCCACCATTCCTGAGCAACAAGCGAAGTTAGTTTTGGTGACTGATGTGCTATTTAAGCTCTGTAATGTCAGGTGGGCAGTGTCAGGCAGGGGGTATGGTTCAGAGCTCCAATCAGAGGCAGCCAGTGTCAGAGCTCAGAATCACACCCCTTGTCTGCTCCTGCCTGACACCTATCGTAAACTCTGCAGCAAAAGCTGCTGAATTTAACAGTACCTGCAAAGTGGATGGGATTCTGGCTAATCCCATCCACACATTGCAGAAAAATATCTGCAATGGACATGATGCAATTTCAAAAACTTTCATAAATCGAAGCATGTCAATGATACCTACATGGAAACACTGGTGTTTTCCGTATAAGTATAATTGAAGCAGAAAGGCCACAGAGGAAAACTGTGCAGACTTTATGTGAAAGGCTTGGTACGTGGGGCCTTAGATTTAAGGACATTTTTATATAAATGACATATAGTTTTGTGTCGCCATTGGCGGAGCTAGAACTTGTGGTGTTTTGTCCTTTTTTAAGCTAAGGCCCCACGTTACAATAAAGCTGCATTTTCAGTTGCTGATTTTGGTGCGTTTTGTTGTGCCAAACCCAAGAGTGACTACAAAAAGAATGAGAAATATGAAGGCAGCACTTATACTTCCCCTTTCTGCTCAATCCTTTTCAGCAATGGGTAAAAAAATGCAGTACATTCTTCAACAAAAAACAGCTTGTCCGCAATGTGGGGCTTTATCCCTATTTTATTGTTTATTTTGTCATTTTTTACTTATTTTACACATTGTGCCCCCCATAAGGTCATAATAGAGGTTTAGGGAAACATTTTAACATTATATGATCTCAGTTGCACAAGGAATATAGCCTCCCAGCACTTAATGCACAACTGATCTGGGCCCTCTAGGGCAGAGCAACACAGGCAGCTCCATGACACCCTGCTGGAAGGAAGCCACATCATGGTGGCTCTCATAGCTGTATACATAGTGCTCATGTACAGTGATCGGTAAGGCTTCTCACTCCTGCAGTTGCACAATCCCATTAACTAATTTAATTTCCATTCCCCCAGATATATAGAGTCAATGGGTGGTCAGGAAGTGGTTAAATTTGTGGTTAATCTCTTCCTTGCATCTTAGTTATTGTTTAGTTTACTGTAAACTGCTGTGATATCATAGATGGGTTTGTTCACTTTTTTGACTACAGTAAGACATCTATTACATTACTCTTTTAACATTTTTTTGATTTAGGAAACTCTGCTCTCTTAAATTTATTGGTACAGGCTCTCTAGAGAGAAATGGTAAAGTACGTTTGCTTCAGGCACAGTGTGCTTAACTAAGGAGACAAATATGTTTCTCTTCCTCAATATTTCCTGCATTTGTCTGGGCTTTTGGGATTATATGCTGCTTGACATTTTCAGAAAACTCTCAGATACAGAATGAATGGGAGAATGGAAGATTCTGTCACTGGCTAAAATATTATATACCCCCATGCAGGGCCGGTTTTAGACAAAGTGGGGCCCTGGGCAAAATTAAAAGCGGGGCCCCAAATGCTGATATGCAAACAAGACCATCGTCTTCCAGTGACAACCCCTATAATAACGCCTCTTTTCTGCCAACACAAAGTAATAACAAGCCCCATTTTACCACACACAATTCAAATGAGCACCTTTGTACCACCTAATAGATTTTTGCACCCAGTCATCAGTTATTATAGCGCCTCCTTATAAATAATAGTCTCTGCTTATATAAATAATATTACACGCTTATCAGTAATAGCTCCCTTATAAATGATAAATAGTGCCCTGTCTCAGTAATATTCCCCCTCATCAGTAACAGACACCCCGTAAAAATAATACTGCTCCCTTATAAATAATAGCCTCCTCATAAATAATAGTTACCCTTATAAATAATAGTCCCCATTATCACTAATAGCCCCCTTTATAAATAAACCCATTTAACAATTATACCCCCCTTATAAAAAGTTCCCCTCTTATAAATAATAGCTCCCCCTTATAATGGATGCCTTATATATAATAGTTCCCCCCTTATAAATAATAGCCCATCTTATAAATAATAGTTCCCCCTTATAATAGCCCCCTCATACTTAAGTTTCCCAATTATATATAGTAACCCACCCTTATATATAATAGTTCTCCGTTATACAGTGTCGGACTGAAGGGCCTTAGGCCCACCAGAGGATCTTGTTCTGGGCCCCACCCAACAGCTTCCTGCTAATAGCCTACACCACAGCTCCTTCACTGATGTCTTACATATGTGCTGACTATCTGGTGTTACTGAGTATGTTACCAGTATAGTCAGCCCCTATAGTACTGTGCAGGCCCCAATAACTCCGGTTCATGCACAGTACTGTATGGGGAATGACATGGCCATGGGGCACTACACGTATGTGCAAGATTATAGTGAGGGAGCTGTGATGCAGACATAGCACACAGGGCTGCCAGCAGGAATTGTGAGCACCCCCACAGTATAATGCTCCACATGGTATATAATGCTCCACAGTATAAAATGCTCTCCTGAGCCCTCCAGTTTCCCCACATGGTATATAATGCTCCACAGTGACCCCACATAGTATAAAATGCTCCCCTGAGCCCCCCATAGTGGCCCCACATGGTATGTAAGGCTCCACACAGTATAATACTCCACAGTGGCCCACACAGTATACTACCCCTTAGTGGCCCCAGACATTGCAATATGCTCCCCAGCAGCCCCACACAATATAATATGCTCCATACAGTATAATATGCACCCCACAATGCCCCCCAGTATAATGCTCCAGTGGCCTAACACAGTATAACATGCTCCATAATGACCTCCACACAGTATAATATACTCCCCAGAGGGGTTCCCCAGTATAATGCTCCACAGTGGTCCCCCACAGTATAATATGTTCCCCATAGTCCCCTCCAGTATAATGCTCTACAATGGCCCCACAGAGTATCATATGCTCTCGAAAAGCCCCACACAATATAATACACTCCACAGTGGCCCCACACAGTATAACAGGCTCCCCACACTGTCCCTTCCCCCAGTATAAAGCTCCACAGTGGCCCATAGTATAATATGCTCCCCAGAGGGCCCCCGCTAGTATAATGCTCCACAGTGCCCCCTCCAGTATTTTGCTCCACAGTGGCCCCACGCAATATATTATGCTCCCCAGATGGCCCCCTAGTATAATGCTCATTAGTCCCCCCCGAATATTGCCCCACAGTGGCGCCACACAATATAATATGCTCTGCTGATGGCCCCCCCCAGAATAATGCTCCACAGTGAACCCGCTCAGTATAACATGCTCTAGAAATGGCCTCCACACAGTATAATATTCTGCCCAGAGAGGTTTCCCCAGTATAATGCTCCACAGTGGCCCAAAACAGTATAACATGCTCTCCAGAGCCCCCCCCCCAGTATAATGCTCCACAGTGGCCCCACACAGTATAATATACTGGGGGGCACCTCTGGAGAGCATATTATACTGTGTGGGGAAACTGTGGAGCATTATACTGGGGGGGGCTCTGGAGAGCATATTATACTGTGTGGGGCCATTGTGGAGCATTATACTGGGGGGCCCCTCTGGAGAGCATAATGCTCCAAAGTGGCCCAACATAATATAACATTATCTCCAGAGCCCCCCCCCACATTATAATTCTCCACAGAGGCCCCACAGAATATAACATGCTATCCAGAGGGCCCCTTCCCCAGTATAATAAGCTATCCAGAGGGGGCCCCCAGTATAATACTCCACAGGGGCCCCACAGACTCCATCAGTGCTATTATTATATTATATTCTGGGGTCTCTTCAGACCCCAGAGTATAATAATCGAAGGCCCGGGGGAGGTAAGGGAAAATAACAAACAGTTATACTCACCTTGTCTTACCTCTCCTGGGCCTCCTCGCGCTGCTCCGCTATTCCCGCCGGCACTGGCTTCTTCTTCTCTGCGGCTGACGTCACGCGTTGTGGACGTCATCGCTGAGGCCTGTGATTGGGCCTCAGCGACTACGTGAGGCAAGCTGTCAGCACGCCCCACGTGATCTCTAAGGCTGAGGCCTGGTCTCAGCGGTGATGTCCGGGACGCCAGAAGATGACGTCAGACGCCAGGACAGGTGAGTAAAAATGTTTGTTATTTTTACTCACCTCAGGTTTCGGATCCCGGGGGCCCCTTTGGGGACGGGGCCCTGGGCAATTGCCCAGTTTGCCCCCCCCCTAACGCCGGCCCTGCCCCCATGGTTTCCCTCTCCAACTGTTGCTTGCCAGCATGCTAGGAGGTGTAGTTTTGCAATAGCTGGAAAGCCACACGCTCAGGTTATGGGCGACTAATATGTGCCCTCATGTACACCTTTTAATTTTTGTCATATGACAAAACACCTTGCTTTATAACCAAGGTATTTTTGGTGACACCATATATATTTCTAAAATGAAAGGAGGATGCTGCAAATTTTAAAATGTTTGTTGTTTATATAAAAAGAAGGATTCTTTAATACATTTTCGGGTATTTATCACCTATGAATTTGGAAAAAAGTCAGATTAGTTTCTTAGATACCGAAGTTTAAGACTTTTATTATTTCTATTTTCTAGAAAATACAAAAAAAAATAAAAAAATTTACTGTGGTTTTTTGAGCCAAAGCTTCAGAGCTTCCTCTGTATTTCCCATTCCTTTCATAGACACTCATGGATTTGGCTAAAAGAAATACAGCAAAATCTGCAACAAAAAAAGCTGCTTTTCAGCCTAAGGCTAAGGCCCTACGTAGACTGCAGCAATAAAGCACTACGGGTAGAACCGCAGTAGCAACGCATCGCGGGTTTTCCCACAGTGCTTTTCACAGAAAGTCTGCAGAGGTTTCCTCTGCAGACTTTCTGCTTCCATTATACCTATAGGGAAACCGCTAGTGTTTCCGTAGTTATAATTGAAATGCTGCAATTTCCAAAACCGCAACGTATTTTTCCGCAATGTGTGGATGGGATTCGCCATGTCATGTCCCATTTATGGATCTCATGGCCTGTTTATAGATCACTCCCATTCAAGAATAGGACTGAGCTACAATACAGACACTGTACAATATACAGTTTACAATATAATCTGAAATTAAACTTCTATACTCTTGGACCAGTTCACATATCCCTCTTAGCTTAAATACATAATGGATGCCATGTTGTAGTGCCAGATCTTTCATATGACAGATCTCAATTGAGCTAAATGGACCCAACTGACTTATAATGGGGTCTGCTGGAGTTCCCCCACAGTTTAGTTGTTATTACAGGAAGAATAAGATTACATGTAGCTTTTATCTTGGAAGGAAGGGCCAACAGAGGCTCCTAGTCATATGTGAACAGAGCCTAAGCACACTGGAGATGAAATCTTTCCTGAAAACTATCATATCAAATCAAAATGAAAATTAAAAAAAGCAAAAAGAAAAAAATGAAAACACAACATCTTATTAGAAAAAAGACTGGTGTTACTAGAGTTTCTAATGAACAAATCAATCCTTTGACCGACATCACATTAAATTTATGCATCTTGACACAAATGCTCCTTGAATAACATGTCTCAGAAAGAGCCTCCAGACTTTGTACTTCCTGCTATAGTGTATTTGAATACACAAGGTCCTGTTTGTCCATTGAGATGTCCTAAATCTGATGACTGAATATTTTTTTTGCAGTCTGTATTTTCAAAAATAACAAAGAGCCAGAATCAAAACAATGTTTCTTCAGATTATATTAAGTTCTTTACAGCTTTCTCTTCATAGCTGTCTGTAACTTTCAGTTCACAAATAAGACATTTAAGAACAGTTTGTAATAATTTGACTTGCTGGAAACTACATGTTGACAAGCCACAAAGCTTCTGGGAGAATGTCCTATGGACAGATGAGACAAAAATCGAAACTTTTGGCAAGGCATATCAGCCCTACTGTGAAACATGGAGGAGGCTCTGTTATGTTCTGGGGCTGCTTTGCTGCATCTGGCACAGGGTGTCTTAAATCTGTGCAGGGTACAATGAAATCTCAAGACTATCAAGGGATTCTAGAGAGAAATGTGCTGCCCAGTGTCAGAAAGCTTGGTCTCAGTCGCAGGTCATGGGTCTTGCAACAGGATAATGACCCAAAACACACAGCGAAAAACACCCAAGAATGGCTATGAGGAAAACATTGGTCTATTCTGAAGTGGCCTTCTATGAGCCCTGACCTAAATCCTATTGAGCATCTTTGGAAGGAGCTGAAACATGCCGTCTGGAAAAGGCACCCTTCAAACCCGAGACAACTGGAGCAGTTTGCTCATGAGGAGTGGCCAAAATACCTGTTGAGAGGTGCAGAAGTCTCATTGACAGTTACAGGAATCGTTTGATTGCAGTGATTGCCTCAAAAGGTTGTGCAACAAAATATTAAGTTAAGGGAACCATCATTTCTGTCCAGGCCTGTTTCATGAGTTTTCTATTTTAAAAAATTCTGTTGAAGCATGGTTGAAACGCAATGTCTGACTTTCATTTGTTCATTTTCATAGAATTGTTATATATTATTACTTTTGTTAGATTCAAGTTATTTCTGTGACCATTGTGGGTTTTTCTTTCATTAAATGAGGGGTACCAACAATTTTGTCCATGTGTATATATATATATATATATATATATATATATGTGTGTGTGTGTGTGTGTGTGTGTATATTTATGCAGCATCCCAGTAGACACTACTAAATTTCTGCACTGTTTGTATTTATATTTTATTGTTTTGCATGATGTATGTGCCACTGTATATCATTCTGCATGCTTCCAGGTTTACTTCCCCTTGTTAGAAATGATTCCACTGTAGAAGAATAATACCCCTCCTTTTGGGAGAGCTATGGTCCAACCCAACCCACAATTGGCTGGGGTAAGGGGAGGAAACTCATGGCAGTTTGTTACAGTCTCTAGTGAGTACGGATATGTGAGGAAGTCTATGCTAAAGCCATTGTCCAAGTACCCATCATGCAGCCCTGTGACAGGGAAGAATGGTGCTGTCAACTTACAGAGCACAGAGTTGGAGAAAGTGCTAGTTTGGAGGAGAAGTAAGGTGTCTTAGAACCTCACAGTTTGGACCCTGAATCCCACAGGTAGTTACGGTACCACATTTAGCTCCCATATATAGTGGGAGAGTCAAGACTTAGTTATACAGAAGCCGGAGGTATTAGGCACTTGACTTTTACTGGGCATCTCTTGCAGCGGCTCATACTATCTTTTACAGTGGAACTTCCATTGTACTACTGCACTCACCTAGAAGCTGCACCTGTTGCTGTCGTTTACCTCAGTAAAGTTCCATCCTTTGTTCAACTGCATCTGCTGTCCCTTTAATTCAGCCTACCATCAAGGTCCCTTCTGACCACTATCTCCTGGATCAGTGAGGTTAGTGGCTGTTGTACACCTGTTTATTTCCCAGATGTGGATGCATCAGGGATGCACCACTCCCATGGATCAGTGAAAAAAAATGCATAGTATCTGTGTGTCATCTGTTTTTTAAGGACCCAGAGACATAGAAATTAATTGGCACTAAAAAAAAATGCTGCTCCATTTTTCATGGATGTGAAAAACTGATAAGCCATGACAACATACAACTTGCAAATGAGCAGGATCATGTGAATAACACAGACATCACACTTCTTCATCATCTTTTAGATCACTGCTCACTAAACCCAGGGTACCAAACACTAGTCTTAAAGGGGTGTTTCAAGACTTTTTTTAATCATTTAAAACTGCTGCTAGTTTGCCAATAAACATATCAAACAGTACTCACCTCTTCTCGAGCCTTTGTTTCCAGTGGTGGGAGCTCCATTCCTCTGTATACAGGTTCTGGCTGACATCACCAGTGATGTCACAAATGTGCAAAAGGACTGATGCAACCAATCACAGGCCTCAGTGGTGACCTCTTCACAAACACCATGTGACTGCTGTTATGTGCCATTTGTGAAGAGGTGATTGATTAGGCAGTGGTCACTCACACAGCACAGAACAGAACCTGTATACTAATGAACGGATCTGCCACCGCTGGAGGCAGAGGCCCAGGAACAGGTGAGTACATGTTTTGTTATATTTATCGGCCCACTTGCAGTAATGTAAAATAATGAAAGAATGTCTTGAAACAACCCTTTAAGGGGTCTGAGGAATGCATTACAAAGGGAAATATCTTTTACATCATAGTTATTATTCACAGTATAAAATACATTTTACATTAAAACAGTTTTATTTGTATATTATCGATTTGACAAAAATATGTTTTGATTATTACTATTCTGTACACACATAGAAACACATGTACAAGCATTAAAATATACCACACTCACACGACAGCATACACATGCTCAAACACCCTACATCACAACCAGACCACACACATAAAAATGAGTTCACAGTTTTGATTATTAGCATTCACTACAATTACACACCCACATACACTACATCCTATTGCCTACACATCTAACTACAACACCACACCCATACACACACTGTACACGTACACAAACACACCAGACCACACATAGACATTACAGTAGTGACATTATTTTTGCATCTGAACAGTAGATGGCAATATATTATAGTGTTTTCATATTGTAACATGGTTTGTTGCTATGCAAAAATGTTTATACTCTTTTAAGTTGTTGATTTCTATTCTAATGCTTCTTTATAACAAGGTATAAATTTATGCAGCGTCTCTTCACGCTGCTAAGGTGAGAATCCAGAAGGAGTCACCTAGTGAAGCTGTAAGTGGTGTTAAGTTTCATCTCTTCTCACCAACAATGTGTTGGTGAATCAGACGCATTTATTGGCTACCTAAACATATGCTGCATATTATTTTCAGTCTTACATTTTGCAGAGCTGGCATGGTTTATGCATCAAAATGTGCATTGCATATGCTGTTGCTCCACTATAATATAAATAGGAAAAGCAAACCTGCATACTTAATCCTTAAGAGAACCTCTTGTATTTTTAACCATTTCTTACATTATACAGTAACATCTTTTGTCACTGTGTTATGTTACTGTGATGGATGATCCATCTTACAGTCCCCATTGACCTATACAGAGGCCTGCTGGGAATCTGCAATAATGTCTGATTGTGATATTCTAGACCTCTATCACTTTTACAGAGGGTAACTGTTTGGGGAATAAGCCCATCCATGGTATTAACTAATTCTGAGTTATTTACTATTAACATTACATTAATGATGTACGCTGTGTATGTATGTTGGGTAAAGGGGTACTACATCTACTTTGCAGGTCACCTTACAGTGTGTAGAGTCAAACAGAACATGTATGCTCTACGAGGAAATTTAGCAAAGGAATGTGCAAAGAAATAAAGCTCACTCTAGCACCACCATTTAGAAGGTAGCTCCCTATAGATCAATGGCTGCTTTTTTATGAAACCTAGAGACATTGTCCTGAAATAAAGCCAAACCAGAACATGTCTTCGAAAAAGAAGGGGACCCATCAGCAGACAGCTGTTTTGGGATTATTTCCCCTCATCCGTGCAAAGCAGGGTACTAGTTTGGCTTTGTGAGACGTCATAGACATCGGTCAGAAGGGGTACTATGGGGGGACCAAGCATGAACTATTAGCTTGATGAAAAGCTTCTGCCACAAGTGTTTTCAAGTGTATTTTTTGTGAGTATATTTATGGACAGTTAGCAATCCTGGCTTTCTATAGGCTATTATGGTTTCTCCATAATAAACTGATCAAACCATGGCTTTATGGACTTCTTCTGCTGATGTAAATTTCGGAGGCAGTTTTCAACCTGTAATAAGTTATTTTATGTGTCATGTGCTTCAATACACAGTGGCCCTATTCTTTGACTGTGCGTGGTCTACTGCTTCCACATTTATCTGTTACCCTTCCAGTTTATAAAAATAGCACTTACATGTGATATCCTAAAGTGCATTTACTGTGTGAAGAGACCAGGCCTTCCTCCTTCCATTCTCTGTGAAGCCATCTTTCTTTTTAACTTATCTATGGACAGGACTTCCCTACTAACAGGGAGTGAATTGCAAATTAGCTAGATGGAAAACACCTAGTGACAGGAACTTTAGAGAGTTTTTTTCAGGCAGAAAGCATTTGTAATTAAAGTGTATTATAATTTGGTCCAGGTTCACATACTATATGAAATGAGACTAAGTTGTCTGAAAAACTAGTGACCATTTAAAGTCACGTAAGAACCATACTACAAACATATTTGTCTGTGGAGATTATATAATTGTGTATTTGATTTTATGCAATGGATGGAGTAGACCTTTTTCTTCATATAGTGTACATTCACACACTAAATATTGTGGCTTATAAAGCATCTTCTCATAAAAGAATAGTACAAGTGAATATAACAAGTTTTTTAGAAGATATCTTGTTGAAGAAAGATGATTTTTCTTTACTTCTCATGTTGTTTTCCTCTCCAATTCTCTTCTGAGTCTTATCATTAATAGACTCCATCATCTGTGCTCAGCCTGACACACAGAAGTCTATAGTGTGCGGACAGGGAATGAGGAAACTGCTACTGACTAGTAACTGATTTATTGCATCAGTAACATAACTCTGTACTACTATACAGAGTAAGCATAGTAGTGTTGCTGTCTCACTCACTAAGTGTAGCAAAGCTCAGTAGCAGTTCAGTCTCTTCCTGTAGCCTCCTCCTCCCCCTCCCCTCTCCATAGACATGTTACAAGTAACTCTAAAAGTAGGAAATAGAAATCCAGCCTTATAAATGGAAAAAGCAGCATTTTCTTTAATAAGTTGCATTACAATTTTTTTATAATCGCCTTTTTAACTTATTTATAAAAAGTTGGAAATACTTTAAGATTGTTCAGTCACAAAAAAAAGAATTGTAAAACTTGCTATGGATAAGATAGGATTATTTTACCCGTAGATGTCTATTTCAGATTTTGTCTCTAGGCTTTGCTTACTTCCCTTGTCACTTCCTAGTCTGTCTTATGCTGTTTTTTTAACCGCTTCCATACCGCCCATAGACTATATACGTCCAGAAGGAATTCAGCAACTCCACAAAGTCGTGCAGCTGCTGAAACGGGGAGCCAGAGCTCCCATAGAGAAGGCAGGGAAGGTTTATTACCTCCCCTGCCATCCCGATTGCTGTGTATACAGCGCTCAATGTGCGCTGTATACAGTGCTATGGGCACTGCCATCTTGCGGCTCCCCTCTGACCCGGCGGTCATGTGATCCGCTGGGATCAGCATCTGTTAGAGCTGCTGGGTCCTACAGGACCCAGATCAGCTCTATAGTTATGTGAAAGCAACGTGCAGGAGGCTGTATTCCTCCTGCAACTGGAGCTAAATGTACCAGCCCAGTTACAGGGGAAATCAACCTCCCGAAAAAAAAAAAAAAAAGTTATCAGATGTCCCCAAAGGTCTATTATGACCTTATGGGGACACAATGTAAAAAAAAATAAATAAATAAAAAAGTACAGAAAAGTAAAAAAAAAAAAGATAAAATAATTAAAAAAATAAATAAAATAATACGCCAATAAAACACCCTTATTACAGGTTATAGCCCCACCCCCGACGACACTCTAAAAAATAAAAATTACCGTAACGGAGAGGAAAAACTATTTTATAAAGTTTTTTAGTAGCACTTTGTGTTATTAAATTAAAAAAAATGAAAAGTGAAAAACAGACGAGTTTTCCCTCCTCTTTTGTTTATATTTTCCCGGATATAAAAAAATTAACACACATGCAAAAATAAAAACAACATAAAAATAAAGCCCTATGTGTCACCGAAAAAAGACGCAGAAATTAGTTGAATAACGCAAATGATAAAAATGTTATAGCCCTCCAAATCCGCACATACAAAAAACTTGAAAATGTGCCTGGTATGGAAGTGGTTAACAAAGCAATCTATGCATCAAAGTTTTTGACATTGAATACAGGATATGATGAAGCAGGTGATAAGGGAACTAAGTTAGCATTTCCTATGATGACATGGCATCCTGCATGCAGATCACATGGGTAGCTGTCTTGCAATGACTCGTCCCTTTAGATGGCCCATCAAGGGGGTGGAGCTAACTGCTGGGGGAAAGAAGGAGGATAACAGGAAATGTGGGAGTGTGTTCCACTGTCTCAGATCCTGAGCATATGACAGAAACAAGGTTGTGCCTCCTTCTACTCTCCTGCTGGTCCCACCACTACTGATGGTTATTACTGCCCCCTTTGTATGAGTGCAGCATCCCAGAGTGACACTGCTTTTATGTGTTTGTCTTGTGTGCCTCTGGGTTTTATGTATGTAAGTTCTGTTCTGTGGTAAGTGTCACTGTTTGCAGCTTTCCCTGTTATTTCTCCCCTGCAGTGTTCAGGTCTAGCCTTGGTTAGCCCTGGCCTATCACAGGCCACTGGGCAGGGTTGTGGGAGACCCCGTCTCCACGGTAACCCTTGGTCTGAGAGCAGTTAGTCTAGTGTGAGCAGTGGAAGAGTGAGGGTGTGCAGAGGATTCCTGCCCCCACAAGCTGCACTGAGGCCAACGGTTAGCCAACACAGCCCTTCAGGAGGACTACTTCGGGCCTAGTCTTCAGGTTCCAGTTCCTTGTCAGGCCTCTTAGAACCAAGGCTGGGGTTAGGACACTGCAGGACTACTACCCCCATCTGGAAGCTGCTGTTGTCCTTTTGTTCAAGTTGCCTTAATAAACGGCTGTTTGGTTTACCTGCAACGCTGACCCCTGAGTCGTGCCTGCTTTAACATCAGGGCTCTTCCGACCAACACCATGCCGGCTCAGGTAGGAGAGGTCCCCCTCTTTAACTGGAAATGCCCCGGGGGAAAGAACTACTACCACCACCATCCAGTAGTGCTGCAGTACCCCCCTCGACTTTGTCCGGCCTAGGAGTGGGACTGGAGCCGCTTGGGAGCGTGGTCGGCCTGCTAGGTGGCACAGCATCCGCCACTACTACTCCCATCCTCCGGTCTCATCCGACTGGGTTGCGGCATGAGGAGACAATGCTTTCTGGACAGCAACCCATATGATTGGCAGATGGTACATCATGCCATCACAGAAAGCTCTGACTTGCTCATGTCAAGTGACAGGGGAACGAAACAGAGTTTAGGCTGAAATGTGAAGTTCATGTCTATGGATAAAATATTTCTTTCTTTACTCTTTACCATAGAAACTGATATAATTCCTTCCTTTGAATGAACAAATGAATAGCTCAGCTATTTTGTTGTGAGGGTTTTTTCTTCTGTATTTTTTCAATTTTGATTCTAGGCTACAGAAAAATTGTTGAGAACAATTATCTTTTCTTTGTTAAGGCTAATTAAGCTGACCATAGCTACAGTAAAATAATCATTTTATTATTATTATAAAAATATTAAAAAAGGAAATGAATCTATGGAATTCAATTTTTAAAGTTTTGTTTAATACAACCATGTTTTTGATTGGATACCTGAAATGCATTGCACAAGTCTAATTTGTCTAACCAAATTAATTTCAGCTCACAATGAACCTTGACCTTTACTCTAGGTACATAAAGTAGTTAGTTAAATTCTCACTCCTAAATTAAAACACTTCCTAGTCTGTCTTGAATGATGTTCTTTAACAAAGCAATCTGTGCATCAACGTTTTTTTTTACAATGAATACAGGATGCGATGAAGCATTGCAGGAACCATTGCTTCAGCAACTGCTATGAGGTGTCTTTTGATGTGGGAAGCAAGACCCATATAATCTAGAAGCATCCCTGTTAGGGTTCAAATACTGAAAGCACAAAGTTTTATGGGAGGAATTTCTTAATGTATTGTTTTGCATGTGCATGTATTATGCATCAGTATACTGCTTTGGTATGTGTGTACACAAGGGGAGCAGGGGGGAAATGTTTTTTCCTGCCATCAAGACCAGATGCTCCAGGACAAGTTTTATTGCTTTGTAACTAGTTGGCTTTAACCAATTTAGACAGGCACAGATAAGAAAGTAAGAGAGGGGGGCACCCTGGCAGGGAGATTTGGCTAAGCACAAGCCATAAGAAACAGTTTTACCTTACCGTAATAGTATGGCAGATGTTGGATATTTAAATATGGTGGCCTCTCAGGCCACAGCAGAGACCTGGCACTAATGCCCGCGATCAGTGCCGTTTTCCCTGGCGCTGCCATTTTTGGTAGTCTCTCCGGCACCTTGAACGAGAGCCGGGGCTGGCATTCCAGTGCCAAGACAGCTGGGAGCCTATTGATGGTTCCCAGGCTTGCCTGGCATTCATTTATACAAATGACGGTATTTTACAATGTATTAGCATTGTAATGCATTGCGTTACTGATCAGACCCCTGGGGTACAAGAGTTCCTATGGGGTCTAATAAATAAATGAAATAAAAAAAAACTCAAAATTTTTTAAAAGAATTAAGAGTTCAAATCAGTAAGAAATTACTGTGAAACACATACACATTAGGTATCCCTGTGTCTGAAAGCACATAGTCTACAAACTTATAAAAATATTTTTTCCGTACGGTGAATGCCATTGCGGGAAAAAAAAAATCAAAAGTGCCAAACCACTGTTTTTTGCTGTTTCACCTCTGATAAAAATTTGAATAAAAAGTGATCAAAGCAATAGAAATGCCCCAAAATATTATCACTAAAAAGTACACTTGGCCCCACAAAAACAGGTGCCCTGCATCTCTGCACAAGGAAATATAAAAATGCTACTGGTCTCAGAATATGGCGACTTTAAGAAAAATTTTTTTTTCAAAGTTTTGGATTCTTGTTAGGGTTAAAATGTATATAAAACTATATGAATTTGGTATCCCCGAAATCATACCAAAACATAGAATACAGGTGACATGTGACATGTAATTTTGGCAGTGAATGCTGTAAAAATGAAGCCCATAAGAAAGTTGCACAAATGCACTTTTTCTCTAATTTCACCCCATTCTAAATTTGTTTCCAGATTCCCAGTACATTGTACAGAATAATAAATGGTACCATTATAAAGAGCAATTTGTCCTGCAAACATTAAGCCATCATATGTCTCTGTGAACGGAAAAATAAAAAAGTTATAGGGTTTGGAAGGGAGGGAGTCAAAAACAAAAATCGAAAAATACCACTTGCGGAAAGGGGTTACACATTTCAAAGATTTTTAGCACTGCTTGCCAACCCCCTCTCCTCCACCTACGGATGGTTCTTTAGCTCTTCTGATCTCTATACAGAAGTAACTGCCCCCACCCCCCCTTCTGTGTCGAAACATCAGCAGACCAAGTGAATAAAGTGTTTTGGCTATCTTCTGGCCACCATTCTAAACGTTCCTTTTTGTCTTTCTCGCTCTGTATGGACATCCTTGCCACATTAGTCAGGTACTGCTCTCACCCAACTGCATTATGTAATGATAGCTTCTCAAAAAACATCACAGCTCATAATATGTTCTCACTGTTCTGAACTGAAATTCCTCTTCTGATTCCCGCAGTAGAATCCTCCACTCTCAATTAGAATACTACTGGTGGATGGGTAAGAGGGGAGACTCAGGACAAACAAGATAATAAATTATGTCCCCCACCTCCAAGTAGACCACATTACGTGGGATTTAGAACAAAATATTATGTGTTCAGTTTGGTTTCCACTAGCCAACAAAATGAAAACTTCAGTAATTACATAAAATTTTTGTTATTCCTTGTTATGACCTGTCAGTTGTTTTTTTTTTTTCCCCACCATGAACTGGAGCCTTCTGTAATTTTTCAGTTGCAGTAAAGTGAAGTTATAACTGTTTAAAAGTGTGATGATTCCACTTAAATATGGCTATAACTCAAAGCTGTATTTTGGTCTCTGGGTAGCGTATCTCTTTATTCATAAGGTGCGCAGCCATAATCATAGGTATATTGCCAATAGTGGCCGGACTGGAACAATAGGGCTTTGTATCCATCCCAGCAGGGCTCCATTGAATTCCTACACAGTCCTGGCTGATCAAACAAACATACATTGTCCATCCTGCACTGGTAGATCAGACATGGTTGATAACATTGTATCATTTCACTTGGTCTCAGCTCCTTACAAAAAGTCTTGACTTGAGTGCGTTAGTCAATCAGACTTGCTGTCGCCGGTGACCTCATTCTGGGAGGTGGCATAAAAGGTATATAAGATGAGATAAGAGGTCAGTGGGAGGAGATTGTGCTGGGACTACAAGAGAACACTATGAGGAGATTACAGACAGAGTTCCCCTGAGAGAGACTATTGGATTATACTGTGAGGAACATGCAAGCTGAGATGCTGGAGCTATTGCGGCTGCCTCCACTGGTTATTCACACGACAGAGCATGTGTGAGTGTTGGACTATAGAGCCACATCAAGGAGATGCGTGGTAAAGTAATTATTTCAATTTTATTCCCTTTTTATTTTTAGTGTACTGCATCTTGTAACTAGTAACTGTTAATGCTTGCATATATCTGCATATCTGTTCTGAACTGTATGTGTTAGAAGTTAATACCGACCCATTTAGCACTAGAAGTCCCAGAAATTTGGAGCTCCCCCTTGAAGTCCTGAAAGAGGGTCAAATGACCCTTAGTCCAAACTGACAACTCTGATGGCTCCAATTAGCATTTCCTTTCATTTGTAAATGTGGCCATTGTCTGAGGAATCTGCAGGGGGGAATTGTGTTGATCCACCTCAGGTCTTGTAAGAGAGTGTAAAGAAAAGAATGTAAGCTGCTCCTGAGTGTCTGCCCACCCCCCAGCTGCATTGTTGTGCTGGGAATATTTGCTAACACCTTAGCAAATTTGCATGCAGCCTTTTGTGCTGTGGGGGATGTGACTGCTTCTCAAAGTAGTCTGCGACTTGAAATCAAAGTACATCTGTAATGTCCTCCCATATCTTGGCAAGGACCCCAGTCGTCCCAGCGGGGAGAGACTGTCCGAAACTGTAGTGATGAGGCTGATGGAATCATTCATGGACAAGGGCAGAACTGTAACCACGAACAATTTCTTTACATCATTGTCACTTGCACAATGACTGCTTAGCCGGAAAACCACTATCCTCGGCACAGTCAACAAGAGTCGCCGAGAAATTCCTCAATCCGCTAGACAGATGGACCGCACTGAATTCACCACTCAGGTGTTTTCAACCACTGGTGCCACACTAACAGTGAATGCACCCAAACGAAAGAAGGCCGTCTACATTCTCAGCAGCATGCACAGCGTGGTTGAGACTAAGGATACCAACAAAAGGAAGCCAAACACGGTCACACAATACAACCACACAAAGTGCGGTGTGGATGTAATGGACCAAATGGTGCGGGAGTACAGCGTGCGTGCAGGAACACGGAGATGGCCAGTCGCCGTGTTCTACAATATGATTGACATGGCAGCACTGAATGCTCATGTTCTTTATCAGGCATGCACTGGGGTGCAGGAGAGACGGGTGGACTTCCTGGTTGAGCTTGCAAAAGAGTTAGGTGGCTCTCATGTGACTGAAAAGAAGGCACGCAAGGAGAAACTCCTTCGGCAACAACCTTCCACACCCAGCCCTGGCAAAAGGGCGAAGTGTCAGGTCAACCATCGATGCACGAACAATTGTGCAACTGAGAGATGTGTTTACTGCTACAAATACACGTGTGGCAAATGTACCAGGGACATACCCAGGCAGTGCCAGGTATGTTCCGACAGTGCAAACAGACTGCTGAGTGAGTGCTGAAATGCTAGTCACACAAGAAGGACATGCCACTCACACACACACACGCAGCCCCCCACAGCAGCCTATTGTAAATATGTGTGGAATTGTTTTATTCCTTGTATTTTTTTTATTATTTTCATAACAAAAATAAAAAGCATAGAAACAAATAACAGTTGTTCTTTTGTATATTTACATTTTTGTATATTTAGATTCAAGTCAATGGGTGCAGAAAAAAAAAAAAATCGCAAAAAAAATCACAGCTACTTGCGATATTTTTGTGATCTGTCCCATTGGTCATATAGATCACTCCTCTGGGATTTTTTCGCACGAAAAAAATCACACAAAAAAAAAAAATCGCAGGAAAATCGCAC
Source organism: Leptodactylus fallax (assembly GCA_947044405.1). Lineage (NCBI taxonomy): Eukaryota > Metazoa > Chordata > Amphibia > Anura > Leptodactylidae > Leptodactylus > Leptodactylus fallax. Next base: position 201,597 of record CAMRHE010000533.1, read on the forward strand.
GAAAAAAAAATCGCAGGTGTGCTTGGTGCCATTGAAATACATTGGCAAATCGCAGAAAAAAATTGCATCGCATTGCGATGCGATTTTCGTGCAATTTTTTTTTCGCTAGTGTGCTTGAGGCCTTAGACCAGGGGTCGGCAACCTATGGCACGCGTGCCACTCTTGGCACGCGAGGCTTATTCCCCTGGCACGGCAGCGGACTCCTCACCCAGCAGTTTCGATCGGACCAAACACGGCCGAAACGAAACTGCTATTATTATACTGTGGGGTCTCTTCAGACCCCCGAGTATAATAAGCGGAGCCCCCGGGGAGATGATCAAACATAAAAAACAATGTACTCACTATTCCACGCTCCGCAGCCGCTCTGTACTCTTCGGGCGCTTCTGCCTGCAGGGGCCACTATAGAGCATAATACCGTGTGCAGGGACCACTATGGGACATATACCGTGTGCAGGGGCCACTATGGGACATATACCGTGTGCAGGGGCCACTATGGGACATATACCGTGTGCAGGGGCCACTATGGGACATATACCGTGTGCAGGGGCCACTATGGGACATATACCGTGTGCAGGGGCCACTATGGGACATATACCGTGTGCAGGGGCCACTATGGAGCATAATACCGTGTGCAGGGGCCACTATAGAGCATAATACCGTGTGCAGGGACCACTATGGGACATATACCGTGTGCAGGGGCCACTATGAAGCATAATACCGTGTGCAGGGGCCACTATAGAGCATAATACCGTGTGCAGGGGCCACTATGGAGCATAATACCGTGTGCAGGGGCCACTATGGAGCATAATACCGTGTGCAGGGGCCACTATGGGACATATACCGTGTGCAGGGGCAGCTATGGGACAAATACCGTGTGTATTGGCCGCTATGGGACATAATACCGTGTGCAGGGGCCGCTATGGGACAAATACCGTGTGCAGAGGCCGCTATGGGACATAATACCGTGTGCAGGGGCCACTATGGAGCATAATACCGTGTGCAGGGGCCGCTATGGGACAAATACTGTGTGCAGGGGCAGCTATGGGACAAATACTGTGTGTAGGGGCCGCTATGGGACATAATACCGTGTGCAGGGGCCGCTATGGGACAAATACTGTGTGCAGAGGCTGCTATGGGACATAATACCGTGTGCAGGGGCCACTATAGAGCATAATACCGTGTGCAGGGGCCGCTATGGGACATATACCGTGTGCAGGGTCTGCTATGGGACATATACGGTGTGCAGGGGCCGTTATGGGACATATTGCTGTGTGCAGGGGCCGCTATGGGACAAATACTGTGTGCAGGGACTGCTATGGGACAAATACTGTGTGCAGAGGCAGCTATGGGACAAATGCCGTGTGCAGAGGCAGCTATGGGACATATACCATGTTGAAGGGGCCGCTATGGGACATAATACCGTGTGCAGGGACCACTATGGGACATTATTCTGTATAACGGTGTGTTTTCTATATTAAGGATGTGTTTTTGCACAGAAAACTCCGGCTTTGTTTTTTTTTGTGCAAAAATGCACCAGTTTTACATTGAATGAAAAAGTTCCAAATATAGCTGCATCCAGATACATAGTGTGTATTCACCATAAGGATGCTGCCATACGGGGCTCCTGGACACAATAAATTTACCACTAATTGGGGGCTGCACATGGACTTTCATTGCTTCTAATCAGAAAGTACAGGAGTGTCCCAGGAAATAGCAGTAAACGCATGTGTCCTAAAGCATCTGGTGGCAGCACTTCTGTGTTATGGTTTGTGGTATATGACTTTAGTTTAGGGGTCGTCAGACTTACAATTATTGACCGGCACTCCGAGTACCTCATCTTTGATTTTTTTATTAAAATCGGCACGCCAAACAAAAAAGGTTGCCTACCCCTGCCTTAGACAAATGCTTCTGGTCATTACTCACAGCTGTACCTTGCTCTAAAATTTCTAATTCTATTTAAAATATATAAAAAATGATTAATTGTTTCAGTGCTTTTTTGCTCAAATAAAACTAAACTAAATACAATATGTATAGTCTTTATATTATCAAATACAGTAAACTGAATAGAACTAACTAGAAACTAAATGGCTAAACTCAATGGAAAACAACAACCTCCTGTGGTGTGACAGTAATGGCCTTAATTACAGAACAAAAGACGGTGATTATAGGATGTTAGATAAAATCCTTCAGGTCATTCGACCTGTCTCTGGGTTCCAAAGGTAGAAATGTTAAATGACCCCTCTCTGGGACTTCTAGTGTTAGGGGTTAATAAATATATAAAATTTAGAAAGCTTGTCTTGTATTTATCCTGTGAACCCGGCACTCACTGGCGGTGAGTGTGGTTTTTATATGAAAGAAGACTCAGGTGTGAGCCAAAGCGGTGTTGGCGCACTGAGGATCTTTCACAAAAAGCATAAAAAGTCCTATGTAAATTACCCTAAGTAGTCACAGTGGGCGGGGAGCAGCTTCAGCTTAGTCACACTGTCCCCTCGCTACTCACGACTCCTGGACATATCCCTTACAGTCTACTGAAATCACAAGGGAGATGTCAATCACACCTAGGAGATGTGATGATCAAGCAGACAATGTGACTAGACTGAAGATGCTTCCCGCCCCACTGTGACTAGGGTAATTTGCATATCACTTTTTATACTTTCAGACATTTATAATTTCACTTTACTGCAACACAATGATTACAGAGAGCACCAATGGGATGGGAATTACTTCATTTTGAAAAATCCACCTGACAGGTTCCCTTTAATAAAAGCTTAAAGGGGATTTCCAGGACTATCATACTATAAAGCCATCACTTGATTGGAGGTCTAACATCCAGCCTAGTCCCACTTAGTAAATAGGATTAAGTTACAATACCAAGCACAGTGCACAGTGACAAGCCCACAATGCTTATAGCCTCCCAATCAGCTGATTCACTGGAGTGCTAGGTGTGTTATATTGGTGGCCAACTCAAAGGATAGATCATCAGTATCAAAATCCTGTTATTTATGAACATTTCACTGATCTTTCAGATTTTGGAAAACAACTGCAAGGTCCTCGTTTATGACTTGCCTCAAAACAGGTTTTTTTTTTATTTCTTAAGTATCCTCCATATAAGTGAACGTATTCTTTGTTCTGCCTGTGTTTGCCATGGCAACTAGTTGCTCAAAATTTAAAATTTCACATTCACTTTGGAAAGAACTTTGAGCACTCTGGTGAAGGAATATATGACTCAGTCCTTTCGGGTCAAGGCAGTATGCATATTAAATATAAAGAATGTAGGGATGAGAGTATGAGTTCAGGCAGTTCTTACTTAGTATGATATAAGGGATTAACTGGTTTCTCAAAAACCAAAAAATAAAACAAAATAGGAACATAGGCTATAAAATAAGTCTCCCTAGATTTTGTTATGCTATAAAATAAGTCTTGCTGTTTTTTGTTATGCTATAAAATAAGTCTCCCTGGTTTTTGTTATGCTATAAAATAAGTCTCCCTGGTCTTTGTTTACAAACGGCAAGAACATGACTGCTGGAACCAGTCAGTGGCCTCTGAAGCATCTGTGCTGAATCAACAGAAGAGCTAAATAGTGACCTTTTGTTCTTATTTTACATCTTTTTCTGATTATTTTTATGTATTTATTTGAGAAACTAGATAACCCCTTTAAATGTCATATCCATCCAAAGGCAAAATTATATTAATGGAAAATGATACATTTGATCAAAACTCAGAAAGCAGCTATGAGGACCTTGAATAAGGTCTTGTTTGCAAGCGCCCATGAAGACAACTCATTATGGAATATAATTATTCCCAGCAATCAGTGGTCAAACTCTTTAAAGCGTTGTCCGAAACAGCACGGATGGATACTGATAACCTATCCACAGGATGGATCATCAATATGTGTTTGGTGGGAGTCCAATACCCAGACCCAGCACCAGTCAGCTGCTTCGGCTGACAGAAACTGTATAGAAGGAAACAGATCTGCTCCTATTCAGAGTCGGAGTTCCCCAGTGCCACAGCTACAGTGTAAAGAGTCGGAAGCTGTATAGAGTGGCACCAAGGTACTGGAGCTCTGCTCCCATTCACTTCACCTTTTATACAAAGCTGATTGGTGCACTGTTTGTTGGACCATGTTGGACCCTCTTTTATCAGATACTAATGACCTATCATGTGGATAGGTTATTAGTATCCATTACATCTGGGTCTCAGAAAACCTATAGATGCACCAGATTTATTATCCAGCACCTACCACTTCTCCATTGTATAAAAACTATAAGCCAAAGTGAAATCTCTACAAAATCCAGCCAGTATTAACAAGAACTAGGTATATAGTAATTATTCCAAGAGTGACAAATTGTGTCACAAAACTGTCATGTAGCGTATGCAAATGGGTATTGTTTGTGGGCCCACGTTAAGTCGATGCATGATTACATGGGGTGGGTTCCTCATAAATCCACCATATAAATCCAATATGCAAGAAGGATCCAAGGCACCACCAAATACTGTATATACATAATTTTCATGCTTTACAGTGGAGCACAAAGGCACATAACAACAATATTTTGGAACACAGTCCTTCCTCCTATACAGCTTGAGGAAGACTTGTGTCCCAAAATGTCAGTTTTGCCCTATGTGCTTTAAAAATCAAAATAGCATGGGGAATACAATGAAGTGCATAAATGCAATAAGAAGACATAATATGGTTCCATAGCCTTCTATAGGTGCCATACTATGACTCTATACAATTCTAGGTTTGCTTAAAACTGGAACACCAGGGAGTCATGCTGAAATGTAGAAATTGTACTGACTTGGTGTTAATGTTTCCATGGGACACCAATATGTTTACTAGTCTACTCTTATTAAATCATTTTGCTGACAGCGACCCAGTCACATGTCATAGTCATCCTACATGCATCTCATGATCTGCAAAGCTAGTAAACAGGTGATTTCTTTACAGAAAATAAATGCAACTATACTCTCCTAAGGAAAAAAAAATCAAACAAAAATCAAATGCAAATATTTAGCCAAATTTCTCCCTTGTAGACCAGGGATTTGCTTTATGTCTATGGAGCTGTCAGTGCAAGCCTATTGTAGTGTCATTAGTCTTTCTCCCGCAGAATCTTTATTCCAGAGAGCCTGTTATGCATTAAAATGTTCTACTGCAGTAAAGGCTGAAAATGCCCCAGATATGTCAAAACTCTTTGAAAAAGAATTACAGTACCTGCACATCTCTGGATGACACAACTTAAGTTGGCAGGTTTATTTTTTTTATTATACATAGTGGAGTAACTCAAAGCTAAGGTGTATATAATGTGTCTATCAGTCAACATTACAAAAAGTTTGGAATATCTGATGTAATTGTTGCAGCCTCTTTTCTTGGACAGGAAAAACTTGTGTTATTTGTTTTCTGACAGGTTTCTAACCCATAATAGAACAGAACAGAATAGCCTACCCAGAAGAGATTAGTATTCTAGAATAACCTATGGAGTAAAAACAGGATACCTGATGAATCCATCACAGATCCTGTAAAAAATTGAACATTCATAGTATGTAGCTTCTGACTCTGACTCCATGGCTGTTATCATTTGAAATATTCTACAGTCATATACCATATGGCATACATTTCAGCTATAATTTATGCCAGTCTTCTGGCATAAGCTTTAGTAAATTTGATGGCCCTACACCACACCCACTTTTAAAAAAAGTAGTGTGGGCAGGGGAAAAAAACAAAAAAAGTAGCAATTTTTGACTCAAAACGGGCATAGTTAGTATGATTGTTTCCCCTCAGGAATCTCTGACAGACCTGTGAACCTTTATCTGAAATATAAACTAATAGGATACGTAAATTTAAAGGGTTTGTCCAAGGACTTGAAATTAATTTACATGGTCTGGGTGTGTGCTGCAGCTGCATCTGGGGGTTCCAGGCTGACTGACTATAGTAAAGCCAGACCCCATAGCACAGGTAATTACTTGTGTAAACAGAAAAGGAGGGAGGGGTGGAGTGCTGATTCTTATGACACAACCTGGGGTTGGAACCAGCTGCAACAAATGTCTGCAAAAGACAATTTAATTTCAAGTCCCTGGACAACCCTTTTAATACAATATAGGATATGGTTATATATAAATTATTTTAATGTTGTAACTCCTTAAAAAAATCCAAAACTTTGCAAAAAAAAAATTCTTAGAGTCACCATATTCTGACACCGATAACTATTTTATATATCTGTGTATGGGGCTACATATAGTGTATTTTTTTGTGGGGCCAAATATACTTTTTATATGTATCATTGGGCGGAATGTCTTATGTTTTGATTGATTTTTATTTAAACTTTTATGTGAGGCAAAAAAGCGAAAAAATTACAGTTTACCAAAAACAGAATGAGGCCTACAAAGAAAAGAACACAGTACTAACCGTCAAATATGGCGGAGGTCCGAAAATGTTTTGGGGTTGTTTTTCTGGGTGCACTAGGTGCCTTGGCTGTGCACAAGGCATCATGAAATCTGAAGATTATCAAAGGATTTTGTGTCTCAATGTAGGGCCCAGTGTCAGAAAGCTGAGTTTGCATCCTAGGCCATGGGTCTTCCAGCAGGACAATAACCACAAACGTACTTCAAAAAGCCCCCAGAAATGGATGGAAACAAAGCGCTGGAGAGTTCTGAAGTGTCCAGCAATGAGTCCAGATCTAAATCCCATTGAACTCCTGTGGAGAGATTTTACAATTGCTGTTGGGAGAAGGCACCCTTCAAATATGAGAGACCTGGAGCAGTTTGCAAAAGAAAAGTGGTCTAAAATTCCAGATGAGAGGTATACTATTATATGTATGGTGTACTATTATTTACAAGAGGGGCTATTATTTATAAGGGAGGAACTGTTTTTTATAAGGGGGCCACACTTTGCCTAAAACCAGCCTGGTAAGAGCTTTACATAGGACATAGGTCGGGGTATCAGGCTTTCCTAAATCATTGTCATGAAGCTGGAGTAGGGACCCCCAGTGAATAACCCCTCTAAACGGTTATTCCTATTCCCTGCTATTCCTGACCAATCATCATGATAGATCACCAATAAGAGAGCAGTGGGGGTCCAATATCTGGGAAGTCTGCTGATCTGCTGTTTGAAGGGACCTTGGTACTTGTGCAAGCACCATGACGGCTTCGATATTTATAATGCATGCCATTTGTTTTATAGCAGTCATGCAATGTTATTACATGCAATGTAAATAGTGAAGAGATCATGGCACTCACTCAAGTGCCAAGGTTCCTTCAAACTGCTGATCAGCAGGTGCCCCGGGTGTTGAACCCACACTGATCTCTTATTGATGACCTATCCTGAAGACAGGTCATGAATACAAAGGAACTTTTAAAGGAGTTATCCACCTTGTAAAAGTTGATGGCCTATCATTAATATAAGCCATCAATTTTAAATTGGTGGTGGTCACAGGGAGCCCACAAGGAGACGTTCCACCACTGCTAACTAGACTCTCTAATGTCAAGTGGGTGTTGTCAGGCAGGAGCAGGCAAGGCATGACTCAAAGCTCTTATACAGTCCGCCTCTGATTGGAGCTCTGAGACACGCCCCCCTTTCCTCCTCCTACCTGACATCACACACTTGATATTAGAGAGTCTAGTTATTGTATGAAGCACCAAAACTAACTGTGCTGATTGCTTGGAAATGGTGGGGGCTAGAGAAAATATTGGTAGAGAAGAGCCTATTAAAGGATGAAAAGAGCATGAATTGGTGGAAGTTGTGAAAGGTCCGCTTTAAAGGGAGTCTGTCATTGGGGAAATGTGTTTTTAACTGAAGCAATGTTGGAATATCCTTTATAAAGAAACTAAACAAATGGCCGACGGAGCATGCTCATGACGGCTCTTCCTGAACTCAAAGTGGCTCCAGTGGCCATTTTTGTTTAGTTTCTTACACCAGCATACTCCAGAAAAATGGCCAACGGAGCAAGAAGCCGATGCAAGATGAACAGAAGAAGATGCAGGGGGCGTGGAGTGCTCAGAGCCCAGGGGGAACGCCCCCGATGCTCCCTGAGCATAATTTACATATGAGAATAAAATGTTTTTTTGAACAAACCGTGGCGAGGAGAATAAAAGTAAAGGTAGGAGTAGAATAGCCTTTATAACGGCTATTCCAACACTGCTTCAGTTAAAAACATCTTTCCCCAATGATAGAATCCCTTTAAAACCAGTATTGGTCATTTCCAAATCATTTATTCTACTTGATGTTACAGATAGTAAGATAATGATTACTAAGAGTACTAAACTCTTCTAAAAATGACCTATAGTATATCATTACCATTCTAAAGAGCAGTCAACTATTCAAAATATTATTTTTGAAGGTTAATAAAGAGGTATAGTACAGGTGTGCAGTGAGGTGTCCGTTTCATACAGTTTATATGCTGTAGCTTAGGCAAATGTTTCCTCTCCTCATCCTATTTGCTGTTTCGAGGTAGCAATGGCTTACAGTATTTCTCCAGACTAGCTTTGTACACATTACACCCCGGCTCATCAGATGTTTTGATTGCTCATTCTATTTTTTACAACTGTTCAGAATGTATGTTTTCAAATAAATCTAAAAATGGAAACTAAAGCAAAGCTGAAAAGGAAATTAATGTGTGCCTAAGAAATTTGGTAACACAAAAATGAAAACTGTATCACATAAACCTTGGCTACTTACACTCTTCAAGTACTAGGACATTCCCTTTACTCTCACAATAGCCTAGATGTATTAAAAAAGGTGCACAAGGCTGTCCTTTGAGGTTGTAACCCATGTTGACATAATACCATCAGATTTGTTGAGCCCAGGAGATCCTTCATACAGTAACTCATAATGTACCAGGTCACAGAGGTGCCCTACTGGGCTGGGATCTGACCACTGTTAACATATGAAAATAAGAGATAGGTAAAATGTAACCATGAAAAAATGCACAAATAGAGGTAGCAGGCAGCAGCTGGACTGGTGTGGCACTGTATGGAGTTTTTATCGTCTGCTCAGTGCCGCATTCTTTGCTAGCATAGCTAGCCCTACAAACATTTAAAGCATTCAACTAACAGATGTAGAGTGGCAAATGGTTGGAAGTTTGGTGCCTGCTATAACAATATTCCAATAAGAAGTGGCATTAGTACCCAACACAATTTTTACTAAGTGAAAAGTAAATGCAGCAAATACTCACATAAACATTCAGTCATTCATTAACCCTGTCCCATATTACAGTCCAACCTGTGAGAAAATTTCCTGTGTGGCAGCCAATAATGCTATAGGTATCTTGTCATCAATAATAGTAATAATAATAATAACTTTATTTATATAGTGCCAACATATTCCGTAGCACTTTACAAATCAGAGGACACATGAACAGACAATATGAGACATTACAATGTGACAAAGAAATAAACATATCACACACTAGGAGTGAAGGCACTGCTCGCAAGAGCTTACATTCTATGAAGAGATAGGGGGACACAAGAGGTCAGAGGGCTTGTTTGCTACAATGGTCCAGCCATCTTTTAATAGAAAAGGTTGTGTAACTGAAGCTGTATGAACCCGTCGCCAACCAGTATCTGTGAATAAACATATACTAAGTGCAAGGAGTGCAGCGTAACATCGAGATGGAAAGGACAGGATCTGAGGAACAGAGGGGGAAGGATAAAAGGTGTTATTGTTCTACACCTCCACACACTACACTGTGATCAGGTCACGTGATAAGCCTGACCATACAGATATGATTTTAGGGCAGTTTTGAAGCTGCTGTAGTTGGGGATTAATCGGATTGTCTTGGGTAAAACATTCCAGAGCAGCGGCGCAGCTAGAGAAAAGTCTTGGAGTCGGGAGTGGGATGATCGGATAACAGGGGATGCAAGTCTAAGGTCATTGGCAGAACAGAGAGGATGGTTAGGGTGGTAGACAGTAACGAGAGAGGAGATATAGGGGGGCGCAGCGCTATGGATGGATTTGTGGGTCAGAGTGATAATTTTATATTGTATTCTGTGATGGATGGGCAACAAATACAGCGACTGACACAAGGTAGATGCGTCTGTGTACCAGTTTGACAGCCGATGAGTCTGGTGGCTGCATTCAGGACAGATTGTAGTGAGGAGAGACATTTAGGCCAGGGCAGACACATTGGTAAATTCTCTAGATGAATTGACTCGCTATATAGATGCATAAAGATTAGTTAGTTACTACTGATAGTGTGTCTCAGACTGGATTATGTACAGTATTTACATGGTTTATGCAGCTGAAGTCAGGACATTTTAGACCAGATTTTCTTCCAGTCTTGAAGTGTCCTATATCAATGAGACTGACTGAATGTATGTTTCTTGTGATCTTGTAGATAATTTCATCTAAAATGCTTTTGCTTAAAGAAATAAAATTATTATTTTTTACCTATGTATGAATCTTGTCTACAAACACTTAGTTTCCTATTTCTAGCTGACCAGATTGGTCTTTTCCTGCTATAGGTACTTTGTGGGAGATTTACAAACCTAAAGTGGAAGAATTCTGGCTTAAAGGGAGTCTGTTAGCAGGGTGAAGCATATTAAACCAGTGAGGCTCACTTAAATCTAACAGTTTTTGTCCCATGAAGAATTATGCTTCTGCTGTAGAGATATTAGCAATCTGGAGCACCGAGGGTGACTCAATTGCTCCAAACTGCTATGCCGCGCTGTCCGCACATTGTTCTAGCATGCCCTTCTTCCCCGCTCCCTTCTTTGAGAGACAGGGCCAGGAAAAATTTCACCTTTCTTCCTGGCCCTGTTACTCAACAAAGGGGGAAGAAGGAAGGCATGTTAGAGCAGTGTGGGGCATAGCAGTTTGGAAAAATGAAGCCGTCCTCAGTGCTCCAGATTGATTATTTATATATTGTGAAATAAATGAATATCTCTGCAACAGAGGCAGACATTTTCATATGGAGAAAAGTGTTACAATCAAGTGAGCCTGACCTATCTAACTGTATTGCTGGCTTAGTATGTGTCTCCCAGGTGACAGACTCCCTTTAATCATTTCCCAACATCCACTGTAACAGTATGGTGTATGTCAAGTCCTTACATATGGCATCCCAGATCTCCACTGTATTATAACAGTGGAGATCTGGCGGCAATGCCTGTGAACAGTGCTCACACTGACCGCAAGCATTAACCTTGTTAATGCCTCAGTCAAAGATGACCAAGACACCATTTTTTTAAACCCTTATATAAATCTGTGAATGGAAAAATAAAAAAGTTATGGCTTCTGGAAGGTGGGGAGTAAAAAAGAAAATCAAAATCAAAAAATGGCTGCAGTGAGAAGGGTTTAAAGAGGATCTGTCACCGGGTAGAAGATGCTAAATAACATACACCATTTGATTCTTGCGGCTTCCCTGATCAATTTGTTGTTTTTCTTTTTAAAATCCATTCACCCATTCTGATTCCCACATGGAGAATCGGATCTAGTTTACAGCTAATCTTCCAACGGTCATATCTTTTGAATGGGTTAATGGATTTCAAAAAGAAAAACACCAAATTGTTCAGTTATTTAGCATTTTCTACTTAGTGACAGGACCTTTTTAAAGTGTAACTAAACTGTCAAACAACTTTTGATTTTCTGGCAGCATTTGTATCATTAATAAATTTTGTAATATATTTATTAACAAATTTTGTCTCCTTTCTTTGAAATCCTGGATTTTTTTTTATTCTTTCCCTTGCTTCTCTATTGGGTACCCTGCTCTCACTGTGCATGGTGTACTGGTTTGTGTGTGTAAAGAACAGAAAATCTTGGTGGAGGAGGGTCATTTCATGCAGTTATATCTCAGGCACTATAAAATACAGAAATGTAAAATGCACTATAAAATGCAGAAAGGTTCTGTACTACTTCCAGAGATATCGCTGGTTGAAAATACAGTCAGGATTAGAATATTTATACATATAAATATATACTATATTATATTATATTATATGTATAAATATCTTAATCCAGACTGTGTTTTAACCAGTAATATCTCTGGAAATAATACAGGTGGAACTTTAACCTTAGTTGAACCATAGGATGGGTGATCCACTGGAGGTCTCAGTGCTGCAACCCCCATCAATCTTGAGAATGAGGGTCCAGTGTCCTCTGTTTAAATGAAGTGACACTCATGCTGCCACTCCATTGAAAGTCTGGGGGACTGATAAAGATAACCAAGTACTGTGCTATCTCTATCAATCCCAGTGGCAGCATGCACGTGCAGCCATTATTCCATTCAGTTAAGAGATGTAGGAGCCCTGTTCTCATGTGTGTCCCAGTGGTGGTATTCCTAGAGATCAAACTGTTATCACTTTTCAGTGAATAAGTGATAAGTTGTGATTTTAGGCAACTCCTTTAAGTGGGGTACATCAATTTCAATACTTTATAACTATGACACTTTCAATAAACCAAACACAATTTTAAGAATTTTGCTTGTTCATTGGATTCAGAGAGAATCTGGAAAATCGTAAATGTGAATCAATTGTGTTATTTCCTGACCTCTTCATGTGAACAATTGTTTAATCCTTGGATTGAAGTCAAACCACATTAATGCTTTCACATGCCAATAACCAAGGCTAATTTGCATTATAATATAGATTTATAGAAGACCTGACTTCCATGAAAATGTTCCAAGATAATTCTCTTACAAATTCGCAGAAACAAATTAATTTCCTTTTCAGAATTGATTTGTTTGTTTATAACTAAACTAATCTCATCTTCCCTTCTCGAGAATCCTTTTAAACATTTATCATTAAAAGCCTACTAAAGGCTGCACTGAGGATAGAGCTTACAGTTTATCTATCCACCTCTTTCATTTACATTCAGGATAGGTTTTATCCAAGTGCAACTCCAAGAAAAAAATTGAGGGTGAAAGTATTTATGATTATTTAATAATGGCATATCTTGGAGCCAAGTACTTAATGCCCTGCTGGCCACTATTGGACAGATTTCCACCCATGGTTAAGGGATCAGATAACAATGCTGTATTTTACCTTACCTAACAAGCACTATAATGATTTTCTTGACTTTGCCAGTTTGTTTAATTAATAGATTTTGGAACTGCCCGGAGTCTATAAACACGGAGATATTGGGCCAGTTGCCCAAGTTCATAATAAGAGTCTGCATGGCCATGTTAAACCATCAGAAATCAGATCCCTAAATAAAAAGACACTCTAATTTTTAAGTTAATGTACAGTTACCACACAGGTATTGCTTACGTCCCTGATTTAAAAAAAAAAAAATCACAATTTACCATATTTCACAATAAAAATATTCATAAAATGGACATTTGTAAATATTTCTTTTTACTGATTTACAGATGTTATATTATACTTTCTTCATTGCCTCTAAATAATAGATATAATGTTCTATATGGTAAAATAAACAATGACAGTGTTTTGCAATGCTTATATAACAACAGCCACAAAGTGTCAAAAAAGCGGAAACTGCAATCCCAAATAACTTGTGTTTTTTTACTACTTTCCTGCTGCCTTTTGCACTTTTGTCTCCCCATATAAGACTAATGGAAAAAACATTTTCTGCAGTTTTTTTTTCACAATATGGGGATAAGATTAAATAAAATCACTTCTGCTTCATTATGATTGTAAAATGCTGTGTTATTTTCTGCTGAGTTTCTGCAATAGCCAAAAACGCTGCATTTCTGCAATGTGTAGCCTCAGCCTATGATTGGTTTCTATTGGCATATTTTTAACATTATATCTGAAATATTATCTACACAATATTGTTAAATATTATTTACACAATATTTCTATATGGTGCTAAAAGAACAGTGCCAAACAATTTCTAAACACAGAGGTGTAGCCAGGCGAAGGTCAACTGGGGCATGTACGCTGGGTGCTGGCTGTCATAGGGAAGCCAAAAGCCACATTTATGTACTTAGATATAGAGTAAGGGTAGTGAACTGAGCCTTTGCCCTGATGTACATGCACATCAAACAGCATCAATTAGGTTCCCCAGAATAATATAGTCCCACACAATGACAAACATGTGTTTAAAGAACAATGACAAATAAATTCTTGGAATATTGTCATCAAAGTGTACACATAATACTGACAAAAATGTAGTGTACTATAGTGCACAAATAAAATTGCCCCAATTTGGAAAAAAATATACCAATTATAGTGCCATATGGTGCACAAATAGGAGTGCTTCTTTAATAATGAATAAATAATAAACTAAAAAAGTCCAGATCAATACTGGCAAATAGTTCACAAACAATAGCACCAAATGTGCTGTGAGTTCTGCATCAGCAGCAGAATCCGCCAGAAGATCGAGCACAGGATGCTTATTTTTTTCCAGTGGAGGGAACATTATAATGGGGAGGGGGGGGCATCATTTTCATTTTTGCCCCAGGCAGCAGATAACTTAGAATTAGCAAATAACTTAGAATTAGCAATGCAAATAAACTTTTAGTAATGTTACTATACACTGAGCATCCAGTTATCCAAATAACATCAGGGTTATGTTCAGGCTAACACCTTTTTACACATCTAAACTGGTCTCTCCCTGCAATCTTATTGACATACTCACTGGATTGGAACAGTAAAGAACCATCAACCATTTTCACTATGATGCCTCTTAGCACTTTTGCCATGTTATAATCTATGTGGAGCAAACAGAGCCATCAGACCGACAGATTGATCATCAGTGTGGCAACATGATAAGGACATCTGCAAAGGCAGAATTGAAGTGCTCTCCGAGAGGCTCCCATACTTGAACCCAACTTCGTCAGATCCCATACAGAACTTTGATTAATTGCTAAAGACAATATAGTTCCAGTCCATAACAGTCCAGATTTCTTGTTCATTAGACCATGGCATGCAAAGGCGATCATGGCTGTCAGTCAATGGCAGCATAATAAGCGTATAAGCACATAATGAGCGTTATGCCACCAAAGTTCCTTATACCAATACAGGGACAGGGGTGTGTAATAAAGGCATCACCTGTGTCTGGACGGTGGGCTAGGAGACTGTGGTAACTGCTTATGTTTGTCAGCGAATCAAAGGATCCTCTCTATTGGAGATCTGTCTGGGTCGATTGGAGCCTGATCGCTGTGTGTGTTTGCCTTCATGTCGCTATTGTTCCTAACAGCTAAGTCAGAATGGCATAATGGTGGGCAATTCATCAAAATGAATATTCTGCTTCCCTCAGTCCAATGATGCACTCACTTTCAAAGCCTGTCAACTGGCCAAAATGTCTTCCAGTGCATCATAGAGGCATGTCTAGCAGTCAACAACCTCTAACCAAAAGGTACACTATCTAAAAGTAGCCTCTGAAAGCCTTTTTATAGGGCAGCATGAGAAGCACTTTTATGACCTTTTGTGAAAAGACCCATTGTCTAATCAGACCATACCTGTAATCACTGAGACATGTAATGAAACAGAACTGCATGTCAAGTTTTGCCACATTTCTATCTGGGTATGTTTTTTCTATTTCTTTTTTTTTCGTCTGAGTGTATTTAAAGACAAAAACCTGATCAAGTCCTGTCATGCTTTATCAAGGATACCCCTAGAAAGCTAAACATTTTGGTGGAAAATTGAATCAAATTGAATTGCACATTAGGGAAAATTTTATTTCTTCTTCCTAGATGTCATCTATTCACTTAATTCGAAAATCTTGACACTTCCTTTTCTTATGAGTCAATTTTTATAAATGGTTTATTTTATAGTTTGAAGAAAAAAAAATCAAAGAAAAGACTGGAGAAATCTTTCTATTTTCATTGTAGCAATGTTTGTACATGTGCATTGTCACCATACCAGTGATTCTATTAACACAATCAATTACACTTTAAACTGACAACATGGCAGTGTGAAAAATTAAGTCTTTCAGATGTGGGATGCATACGGCAATTTATTCATCACATTCGATTCCTGAGCAGCTCATCTATATGAAAACAGTGTCTATTCTGTTCTGGGCATAAAAGTAATAGAAAAGAATAACAAGTATTTACCCATTGGGTAGAATTTAAAATGAACTATAGCCCCCTTTGATACCCCTGGAAAAAGTAAGTTAAGTACAGTGAATTAATAGCAGTTGTGGTGCCTACTCCATGCCATGTCAAAAGACATAAGTGCAAAGGTTTATTAACAGACTTAAAATTGATTGTATTGCTATGATAAACTAGGTATATTACCATAAAGTGTAGTCTCTGTCAGTTTATAGCAGGTGTATTGAAGGAATATCCTGATGAATATATCATCGATATATATGATTGTCAAGGAACACTGCAATAGTTAGTCAATGCATTGGCTCGAGTGTATAGCCTTGATACTATTGCTTGTATTTAATATGCACTTGCAACTTTAACAGAGCAAACCATTTGGGCTATGAGCTAAGCAGTTTGTACGACCAATGAGTTAGGAGTCTCTGGTAGAGCAAGAGGGAGGAGACAGTTGGTCTCATCCTCTCTGGGGTAGGAGGAGCAAGTAAAATGGAGTGGGAAGAGACTGAGCTAAAGTTCCTGGTTAGGCTGGTCTCCAAGTCATCTCAGAGACTGTTCAAATTTTCCTTTAGTTTGCAGATGAGAATAATTCCACAATTTAGCCTTTCAGATATTGTTGTCAGATCTGAGAGGTTACTTTCACTTGTGTCACTAGTAACCAAACAGCTGACCAATGACAAAATCATGGGAGCTGTTCAGTTGTCATGACAGTCTGTTAAATATTATTGGGTAACAATATTCATTTAATTGGGAGATAAGGAGTTTTTATTACACACTTTTATCTTAGTGCACACGGATGTGTCAGGGGTGAGTTATATTGGTACCCATACAGAGTGGCAAAGAGTTTGTAAATTCTTTGATACACCTCCTCCTAGATATAACTGATTGACAGATACACGTCTTGGTCTATCTTACTCTTGGTCTAATACTCACAAGATGCTTGGGGTTAAGACTTGAAGAGGCAGAGATGACCATCACACAAATGAATATCCAAAGACTGAATGAAATCCAGGCTGGTAAACTCCATACTACATTAAGGAAAGCTAAATATGGATTTCTTCAATTACAACATTGACTAATATATCTATTATTCTGTAAATTTTTCCTGTATCTATTTCCCATGAAGATACTTCCAATGTATTTATAAGAAGCCAAGTCCTCCAGTAATACTCTATGGTTCACGTGTGGGTACGTCATCAATGCAAGTATACCATATTTTACACAGTCGGGAGCTGTCTTCAGGCTCCCAGTGCTGTCAATGGTAGCTCAACGCTAGACTAAGAGAATAATGTTATATGGACCTCATACCTATGACCGTTTGTTAGCCAATGGTCAGACAGGGCAACCCTTTGGACCTGCACCCCATAGGTGGGGCATTGCAGTTATCTTATGGATTAAGAGAAAGAAAGCACACTATTAAACAGGAAAATTGCCCTAGTAAGATAGACACAAATTGCCACTGGGCACCTAACACATATCTCTAGATGGATATTATTATGAATTGTACCTCAAGATTTTGGAAGTAGTTGTTTCACTATTCTCTGTTCTTTATCAGTAAACTGCAATTTGCTTTCAACCCTGTCTCCTGAGTCTCAATCTTGCACCTAACATCATGAATACTCCAACTACCATCAGGCTCAGGAAGGCCCATCACTAGAATGTGCCCTGAGGGAACACTACTACAACCATCCGACAAAATGACACCTCAGCACTGCACCAGCCAAGGAGGAGCACCAGAGAATCTGGTAGAGATTCATGCCATCATGGTCACAGCTACTACTACTCCCAACCCCTTGGACTTCCTTTCCATGGACTGCTGCACAACCACTGGTATTCCTAGAAGTTATGAATGTGCAGATGCTGTGACCTCTTTAGATTTATTTCAAACACAGGGCTGCAACTGATTTTTCACCTCAGGATCATTTATGTTGTTGGCTCTAGACTGCAGTACTAAACACTGTACATGGACAACAGTGGTGTTGTGTCAGCAAGTAATACTAAAAGTCAGTAATTCTTTACATTGATTGTCACAACAGTTGGGATCTGCCTTATCAAACTATGATGGTGTCCTGTCCTATTAATATACATCAATGTTTACATTTTATTGTTTAGTTTAACCCTTCCTGACAACCACCATACATCTACAGTCTGTAATTGAAGACAACTCCTATTGTTGACCACAGATGTGACCACAACATCTGAGAGGCTACTTTCACTGGCATCATCATCGGTGAACTGCAGACAGGCAAGTTCAGCACCTGGACTCTTCTTTTGTGAAACCATGCTTATGTGATGGATGGTTTAAGATTCTATTCATGAAATATTCAAGACCTTCCCTGAAAAATAAGTCTTGTACGAAAACCTCTTTATACTGTTCAGCATTAATAGTGCTTTTCAAGATGTGTATGCTGTCCATTCCATAGACACTAATGCAGCTGCATATCATCAGGCTTTTGAGTGCTGATAACAAGCTGGATGGTTCCTCTTCTCTTGACTCTGCAGACATGGTGTCCATGGTTTCCATAAAGAATTTCAAATTTTGATCCATCTGACCATAGAACAGTTTTCTATTTTGCCTCAGTCCATTTTAAATGAACTTTGGCCCACAGAAGAAGATGGTATTTCTGGATTATGTTCATACATAGCTTTTTCTTTGCATGATACAGTTTTAACTTGCATTTGTGGATTGCACAAACAATTGTGTTCATAGACAATGTTTCCTGAGCACATGCAGTGATTTGTGTTACTGATTCATGCCTATTTTTAATGCAGTGCTGCCTGAGGACCCATAGATTATGAGCATTCAATAATGACTGTAGGCCTTGTTCCTTGCACACATGGATTTCTCCAGACTCTCTGAAACTTTTGATGATATTATGTACTGTAGATGGTGGGATATTCAAAGTCTTTTTTCCATTGAGGAACATTATTTGAAATTGTTGTACAATTATTAGACACAGTTTTTCCCAGATTGGTGAACTTCTGACCATCTTTGCTGCTGAGACACTCTGCCTTTATAACATGCTCTTTTTATACACAGTCACGCGACTTAGTTTAAAATTGACCCCCCAGCTGTTTTCCATTAGTACCACCTACATTTCCAGCCTTCTGTTAACTCTGTTCTATCTATTGTGAGATATGTTGATGCCATCAATTTCTAAAAGAGTTAATTTTTTTCTAATGAAATGGAAAAATATCTAACTTTCATCTTTTGATATGTGTTCTATGCTTTTTTTTACATTTTACACAGCACGCCATCTTTTCTGTAATTGGGGCTATAATAAACCAGGTATAATATTTAATAAACTACCCACCCAGTTTATTATATATAGATTAATTGGGTTGCTGAGATGACATCTAGGCACAGAGGCAGGTTGCCAATATCCTCTGTCCTGAGCCCTTTCTCCTCACTGTGGGGCCGCATCACCAACCATCATGCTTATAAAGATAAGGGAGTCCAAGTCTAAAGCAAGAGAGAGTCAACAGGCTACTGAAAGGGCCACAGGACAGAAACAGTCTGAGGTGAGCACTAGATTGCAGCCTCATACTGAAAAATGTGTTAGTGCACCTACTGCCCACATTTGTAACTGGCAGTGGCAGGTAGTGTGACAGTAGCACCAAGGTTTCTATTTCAAAGACTTTGTATTGCTTATATGTTATAAATGAATGAACTGTATGCACAATTTTGTGGAAAATGTGGATGCTATCTAAATTTCCTGTTAAACGTGCCCTATACACAACTGGCATGTAACGGTTACTGTAGGGAATTGCTGTGTGGTTGGCTTCCAAAATTCAAAATCTAAAAGGTCAGATATAGTATATATAAAAAAAACATACATTGCTGCAAAAATGTGATTTGTCACTCAAAGTGTTACTGACTGCAAATCAGACAGACTATGTAAAAAATCATTCACTGCTGCAAAAAATGGTTAACAAAAAGTGATTTGGCACTCAAAGGATGACTGGTCAGTCAGACTTTATGTACAAAAACACAGACAGTGGTCAGTGTAGTACAGCGCTTGCCCCCCCCCCCCTTTCTCTTATAATCCCTCTCCCTCTCTAAATTGATTGTCTATCTAACCTAAATTGTCTATCTAACCTATGCTTCTGTTATATATTTGTCTGTAGTACAGCAATTTTTGTTGCTTTTTCCACTACAACTGTGCTGGCACAGAGTACACTCCCTGCTATCAACTTCACAAGATGGCTCATCTCTTCCGACATAATCTTATATAGTGTCTATGACATCATCACCCACCTCCTAATAATTGGCTGAGAGTCTGTCAGGTGATAATTGGAAGTATAGCTCCTCCTTCTTGCTTTTTCTTTGTTTCATGTGGCCATTTTGCCGCTTCATCTGAACGAATTGCAAAAGTTTTGGCCTTGTTCCAATTGGTTCGCCGATCTCTAGTCATGACCTACTTTTTTTTTTCTTGTCTGATACTCATTTGCAGTGGCCAGCCCTGTTCCTCACCATAAGTGATGATTATTGACTATCAAATTGTCACAAACTATTACATCTGTAATACACTATTTTGTACCTTCACATGCATCTTCTGTATTCCCTTATGGGAACACCAATCTAGGGATACCCTTGGGGATGGCAGATGTACCTTTATGAGGGTTAAGAGTGAAGAACATAATATCTTTTAGACAGCTGGTGATAAGACACGAGACTGCCTAAAAGGCGTTTTTAAAAGGGTGTCTTACATCAAATGGTTAGCAATTTTTTTCAAATACATCAACCCCTTAAAATGAACAAAAACAAAAACACATTTCCTTTGAAGTAATATATGTGATGTAGAGATAGTGAAGCTAAGCTAATTATTTTCTTCTATCACAAAGATTTTACAAAACCAAACTCAGATGTTTTCTGCAGAGACATTTTAATTGGTTTCCACATGTTTCCATTTTATCTTCTGATTGCAAAGCGATACACAGTGTGCTTAATCACCTAATAAATTAGCACAACCATGAAGTAGAAGATGAGCTTTCAACTCAAGTTTGATACCACCTTCAATGTGACTGCATGCAATTATCACCCGATGAGATCACTGTATACACCTTACACAAAATCTTCATGTGTCACTGCGTGGGGAAAATTCTCTCTTCTTCTACATTTGACTTTGATGTCCTTCATGTCTAGGTCAGATGTCATGTTATTGTTCCTCATTATAACAAGTAATTGATGCCTTGTACTCACACTATTACATGTTTTAGACTGTCTTTTTGTGATAGATTTTTGTTGCTTATCTTGCATATTAAAACATTTTCTAATAAGTAAAACAGAATTCTGTGTAACCATTAAGATATAACGTATTCATTTTCTAAATTATTTTTTCCTGAACAACTCAAAGCAGTCTCAATTGTTAATTGACTCGTTCCAGCGCTACACATTTTAATCAGTAAAACAACACTACCATAGCAATAATTATCATGACGACAAACAAGACTAGGAATGAAAAGATGGAAAATGTAAAAATCTGCTGTGTGGTTTGATACCACTGACAGTTGTTAAATAGATTTTATGTTAAAAAATGTATGTGTAACATATATAGTGTATAATACTTTCATTTACTCAAAGATTTCCTAGCAAATCATCCTATTTAATTTATTTTTTGAATCTTTGAATTAATGCTTGCTATTTAAATAATCTATCTATCTAAAAAAAAAGTAAACAGCCTTTAAAGTGTTCCATTAGCAATCCTCTAACTGAACATTGTTTTAAAAAAATCCATCTTCATAATGATCTGTACACAATATGGATACCAGTCCACCAGACTGCCTGCCTTAGATGACACCAGGCAAAATCAGAGCAATGCAGGAAGAGATAGAACCTTCTTATGACAACCTTCAGCAACTGGCCAAATAGCATGGAAAGCTTTGGAGGAAATGGTCATCTATATCAGTAGGAGCATTAGATCAGTAGAATATAAAATATATTTATATGATTAATGTTTCTAAAGATCCTAAATCCATATGAACATAAGTTATGCATCTGATAAATTATACAATATTACTCCAACTCTGACTACAACCAGGGCCGGCGTTAGGGGGGGCCAAACTGGGCAACTGCCCAGGGCCCCGTCCCCAAAGGGGCCTCCGGGATCCGGAGCCTGATTACTCGGGATCCTGGAGTCAGGACGGCCATATTAATAACAGAAAGGGACCCAGCGTCATGTGCCGCAGGGTCCCTTTCAGATGTGAGTGAAAATAACAAACATTTTTACTCACCTGTCCTTGGCTTGGCGTCCGACGTCATCTTCCGGCGTTCCGGACATCACCGCTGAGGCCTGGCTACAGCGGTCACGTGGGGCGTGCTGACAGCCTGCCTCACGTAATCGCTGAGGCCCAATCACAGGCCTCAGCGATGACGTCCACAACGCGTGACGTCAGCCGCAGAGAAGAGGAAGCAGTCGCTGGCGGGGGATAGTGGAGCAGCGCGAGGAGGCCCAGCAGAGGTAAGAACAAGGTGAGTATATCTGTTTGTTATTTTCCCTTATCTCTTCTGGGCCTTCGATTATTATACTCTGGGGTCTGAAGAGACCCCAGAGTATAATATAATAGTAGCACTGACGGAGTCTGTAGGGCCACTGTGGAGCATTATACTGGGGGGCCCCCTCTGGATAGCATATTATACTGTGTAGGGCCACTGTGGAGCATTATACTAGGGGGCCCCCTCTGGATAGCATATTATACTGTGTAGGGCCACTGTGGAGCATTATACTAGGGGGACCACTCTGGATAGCATATTATACTGTGTGGGCCCCCTGTGGAGCATTATACTACGGGGCCCCCTCTGGATAGCATATATATTGTTTTGGGCCACTGTGGAGCATTATACTGGGGGCCCCTCTGGAGAGCATGTTATATTCTGTGGGGTTACTTTGGAGCATTATGCGCTCCAGAGGGGCCCCCCAGTATAATGCTCCAAAGTGGCCCCACAGTATATAACATGCTCTCCAGAGGGCCCCCTCCCCAGTATAATGCTCCACAGTGGCCCCACACAGTATAATATGCTATCTAGAGGGGCCCCCCAGTATAATGCTCCACAGTGGCCCCACACAGTATAATATGCTATCTAGAAGGGCCCCCTAGTATAATGCTCCACAGTGGCCCAAAACAGTATAATATGCACTCCAGAGCACCCTCCAGTGGCCCAAAACAGTATAATATGCTCTCCAGAGCCCCCCCCCATACACTGGGGTCCCCTCTGGAGAGGATATTATACTGTGTGGGGCCACCGTGGAGCATTATACTGGGGGGGCTGTGGAGATCATATTATACTGTTTTGGGCCACTGTGGAGCATTATACTGGGGTAACCTCTCTGGGCAGTATATTATACTGTGTGGAGGCCATTCTGGAGTATGTTATACTGAGTGGGGTCACTGTGGAGCATTATTTTGGGGGGGCCATCAGCAGAGCATATTATATTGTGTGGTGCCACTGTGGGGCATTTTGCGGGGGGAACTAAGGAACATTATACTAGGGAGCCCTCTGGGGATCATATTATACTGCATGGGGCCTACTGTGGAACATTATACTGGGGGGACGCTCTGGGGAGCATAATATATTGCGTGGGGCCACTGTGGAGCAAAATACTGGGGGGGGGGGCACTGTTGAGCATTATACTAGTGGGGGCCCTCTGGAGAGCATATTGTACTATGGGCCACTGTGGAGCTTTATACTGGGGGGAAGGGGCAGTGTGGGGAGCCGGTTATACTGTGTGGGGCCACTGTGGAGTGTATTATATTGTGTGGGGCTTTTCGGGAGCATGTTATACTCTGTGGGGCCATTGTAGAGCATTATACTGGGGGGGACCACTGTGGAGCATTATACTGGGGGAACCCCTCTGGGTAGTATATCATACTGTGTGGAGGCCATTGTGGAGCATGTTATACTATGTTAGACCACTGTGGAGCATTATACTGGGGGGCACTGTGGGGTGCATATTATACTGTATGGAGCATATTATATTATGTGGGGCTGCTGGGGAGCATATTGCACTATCTGGGGCCACTAAGGGGTAGTATACTTTGTGGGCCACTGTGGAGTATTATACTGTGTGGAGCCTTATATACCATGTGGGGCCACTATGGGGGGCTCAGGGGAGCATTTTATACTGTGTGGGGCCACTGTGGAGCATTATATACCATGTGGGGAAACTGTGGAGGGCTCAGGGGAGTATCGTATACTGTGGAGAACTATATACCATGTGGAGCATTATACTGTGGGGGGGGGGGTCAAAATTCCTGCTGGCAGCCCTGTGTGCTATGTCTGCATCACAGCTCCCTCACTATAATCTTGCACATACGTGTAGTGCTCCATGGCCATGTCATTCCCCATACAGTACTGTGCATGAGCTGGCCATGGAGTTATTGGGGCCTGCACAGCACTATAGGGGCTGACTATACTGCGAACATACTCAGTAACACCAGATAGTCAGCACATATGTAAGACTTCAGTGAAGGAGCCGCGGTGTAGGTTATTAGCAGGAAGCTGTTGGGTGGGGCCCCAGAATAAGTTCCTCTGGTGGGCCTAAGGCCCTTCAGTCTGACACTGTATAACGGAGAACTATTATATATAAGGGTGGGTTACTATATATAATTGGGAAACTTAAATATGAGGGGGGCTATTATAAGGGGGAACTATTATTTATAAGATGGGCTATTATTTATAAGGGGGGAACTGTTTATAAGGGGGGTATAATTGTTAAGTGGGGCTTATTTATAAAGGGGGCTATTAGTGATAATGGGGACTATTATTTATAAGGGTAACTATTATTTATGAGGGGGCTATTATTTATAAGGGAGCAGTATTATTTTTACGGGGTGACTGTTACTGATAAGGGGGATATTACTGATACAGGGCACTATTTATCATTTATAAGGGCGCTATTACTGATAAGGGTGTAATATTATTTATAAGTAGGTGTTATAATAACTGATGACTAGGTGCAAAAATCTATTAGGTGGTACAAAGGTGCTCATTTGAATTGTGTGTGGTAAAATGGGGCTTGTTATTACTTTTTTGTTGGCAGAAAGGAGGCGTTATTATGGGGGTTGCGACTTGAAGACGATGGTGTTGTTTGCATATCAGCATTTGGGGCCCCGCTTTTAATTTTGCCCAGGGCCCCACTTTGTCTAAAACCGGCCCTGACTACAACATCATCAAAAACTGACCTGATTCTGATACCACAGCCCTACTGTTTCCTTCCTTAGGACCTTCAAGCCTGGTGACCTACTGTCCTTTGCTACCCTCCACCTGAAGGCATCATTAACCAGTGTCCCACATGCCGCGGCTGAGCTCCTACTCGGGATAACATCCTGCTCCCCACTCCTGCACACATGAAGATTCTGACTATTGACAACAGTGCTAACAGTACTAATTGATTACAGGCTTTTAAGAACCCTCTACCAACCTGTTCCTGAACAATAAGGCTTTAGACAGCAGTAGCTGCAAGATGTTCTTTGGTATTTGATCCAGTTTGTACTTCTTGTCCTTGCCTACCTGTCTGCTGACTATCTACTGTAGTGCCTGAACTCTATCAGCCCTGATGCTGGTCTGTCTAATAATGTGAAATTCAACTTCTCTTCCTGTAAGACTATGACTTCTGCCTGCATGGTATTATGAATTGGTATCTTCTGTCTATTCACATATCAGTTGTTATGTGGATTGTGACCAGATCATTCCCGGTGGAAAAATCCATGCTTCCTTGGAGGAATTTTAGGGAAAAGAATTCATAATCCCTTAGATTCCCTGGTTTAACCCACAGTCAAAAAGCAACCCAGTTGGTCCACAGCATCTTCAGAAAACTTTATAGCAAGTATATTAGAATAAAAGGATGATAGCAACCATAACACCAATCAGCACTTACTGTATGTGCTAACAACCCACTTACAAGTATATAAAGCAGCCAAAGTGAAGTGAAGAACTAAGCATGAGACTATGAATTGTCTAATAAGCTCTCTCCTACATACAGGAATGTCAACCCACCTGGCTGTTGCGGCAGAAGAGACAGGTATCATAATCAACACCCAAAAATATTTCATCAATTCTCACCTTACAGCCTACATCCTAAAGGTCCTGGTTCAATTGTTAGATTAGTCTCTACCTGGTCATCCCATTGGCAATCATTGATATATAAGAATGACACCTGTTATAATGTTCATATTTACAAGTATGATGTTTCACAACTAGAGATGGGCGACCCAGTTCGCAATGAATCTGATTCAACCTGAAATTCCCAAAAGCTTCAGTTTGCAAGTGGCGCTGGGTGAGTAGGAGGAACTTTCGCCAGTTGTTATGTGCTCTACATCTGTGTGTCAGTATGTCACTGTCCTCAGCTCACCTAACCTGGCTGACTGCAGCAATGGTGTGATGTACACAGAGGGAGGGAGGAAAATACAGGAAGCAGAGCTACCTGGAACTGTGCACGCCAGTAAGTAAGTGCACTGTGCAGCACTTGAATTGCTGTTATGTCACCACAGTGCCCACATAGCTGAGCTCCCTTTTCTTGCCAGTCTCCTCTGCCTGTGGTACTGAACAAGTCCCACTCAGTGCTTTTTTGAAGCGGTATGTCCTGGACTGGTTTAGCTTAAAGAACACCTCAGCCAAAATTACACCCCCTAGTTGTTGATAGGTGGCACTACCTGAGATTCATGTTGACTAATGACAGAAGTGCCCCTGAAGAAATGTTAGGAATGTCATTGGGGCTGCTATAAAGATATACAGCATAGCATGAGGAGCAATGGTGAGCAATATTCACTGCTGCTCTCTAGAACCCCTGCAATCAGATTACATTCCATCTATTTGTGGTCTTACCATCACTGAAATTAAAGGGGTTGTCCAGGAATCTCAGTACTTGGGCAGGATGCCAGGGAAGGTGAAATATAAAAAATATTATGTTCACTCCTGTCCCCTCGCCACACGTGACCCCTGAGGCCTCAGCGGTCACAGGAAAGGAACCAGTGATTTTACTCACTGAAATATGTTACCGCTTCCTTTCCTTAGGCCTCTGAGGCCACTGATTGGCCTCAGCAGTCACATGCGGTGCACAAGCCCTGGTGCATGCTGGACCAGACAGATATGATTTGTTTTATGTTTCCCTCTAGTAACCCCTATTTCATGATGTACAGTGCTGGCCAAAAGTATTGGCACCCCTGCAATTCTGTAAGATAATACTCAATTTCTTCCAGAAAATGATTGCAATCACAAATGCTTTGGTAATAATATCTTCATTTATTTTGCTTGCAATGAAAAAACACAAAAGAGAATGAAAAAAAAAGTCAAATCATTGATCATTTTACACAAAACTCCAAAAATGGGCCGGACAAAAGTATTGGCACCCTCAGCCTAATACTTGGTAGCACAACCTTTAGACAAAATAACTGCGAACAACCGCTTCTGGTAACCATCAATGAATTTCTTACAATGCTCTGCTGGAATTTTAGACCATTCTTCTTTGGCAAATTTCTCCAGGTGCCTTCTCCAAACTGCCATTTTGAGATCTCTCCACAGGTGTTCTATGGGATTCAGGTCTGGTCTCATTGCTGGCCACTTTAGAAGTCTCCAGTGCTTTCTCTCAAACCATTTTCTAGTGCTTTTTGAAGTGTGTTTTGGGTCATTGTCCTGCTGGAAGACCCATGACCTTTGAGGGAGACCCAGCTTTCTCACACTGGGCCCTACATTATGCTGCAAAATTTGTTGGTAGTCTTCAGACTTCATAATGCCATGCACACTGTCAAGCAGTCCAGTGCCAGAGGCAGCAAAGCAACCCCAAAACATCAGGGATCCTCCGCCATGTTTGACTGTAGGGACCGTGTTCTTTTCTTTGAAGGCCTCTTTTTTTTTTTCCTGTAAACTCTATGTTGATGCCTTTTCCCAAAAAGCTCTACTTCTGTCTCATCTGACCAGAGAACATTCTTCCAAAAAGTTTTTGGCTTTCTCAGGTAAGTTTTGGCAAACTCCAGCCTGGATTTTTTATGTCTCTGGGTCAGAAGTGGGGTCTTCCTGGGTATCCTACCATAGAGTCCCTTTTCATTCAGATGCCGACAGATAGTACGGGTTGACACTGTTGTACCCTCGGACTGCAGGGTAGCTAGAACTTGTTTGGATGTTAGTCGAGGTTCTTTAGCCACCATCCGCACAATCTTTCATTGAAATCTCTCGTCAATTTTTCTTTTCCGTCCACATCTAGGGAGGTTAGCCACAGTGCCATGGGCTTTAAACTTCTTGATGACACTGCGCACGGTAGACACAGGAACATTCAGGTCTTTGGAGATGGACTTGTAGCCTTGAGATTGCTCATGCTTCCTCACAATTTTGCTTCTCAAGTCCTCAGACAGTTCTTTGGTCTTCTTTCTTTTCTCCATGCACAATGTGGTACACACAAGGACACAGGACAGAGGTTGAGTCAACTTTAATCCATTTCAACTGGCTGCAAGTGTGATTTAGTTATTGCCACCACCTGTTATGTGCCACAGGTAAGTAACAGGTGCTGTTAATTACACAAATTAGAGAAGCATCACCTGATTTTTCAAAGGGTGCCAATACTTTTGTCTATCCCCTTTTTTATGTTTGGTGTGGAATTATATCCAATTTGGCTTTTTGACAATTCTTTTTGTGGTTTTCCATTGAAGACAAATTAAATGAAGATATTATTACCAAAGCATTTGTGATTGCAATCATTTTCTGGAAGAAATTGAGTATTATCTGACAGAATTGCAGGGGTGCCAATACTTTTGGCCAGCACTGTATGTGTTTGTCTTGTGTGCCTCTGGGTTTTATGTTTGTAAGTTCTGTTCTGTGTTAAGTGTTAAATGTAACATGTTGTGCAGCTTTCCCCTCAGCATTTCTCCCCTGCAGTGTTCAAACCCAGACTTGGTTCAGCCCTGGCCTATCACAGGCCACTGGGCGGGGTTGTAAGGAGATATAATCTCCCCGGCGACGGTTGGTCAGTTCAGTTCAGTGCATGCAGCAGACTCGACTTGGTGTGCAGAGCTGACCTGCCACCAGCCTCTGGACTGAAGTGCCAATACTTTTGGCCAGCACTGTAAACCAGCCAATAAGTACAATAAGCACGGAGCCCTGACATGCGCCACAATGCGACAGAGTGCAGGGGCTCATTCTCCCACTGAAGGGATCCCAACATTAGAGGGGTTAACCCCGATTGTGGAAAGACAACGATTAACCCATTCTTGGCAATCAGTGATTCTATTACTTTGATGGCATTGTTGATTACAGGAGGCCGGGGGAGTAGCAGTGAATACTGCGCACACTGCTTCACCAGACACAGTGGTTGGTGCAGGGGGTGGTGTACAGGGGCCGTAACGAAGTTCATTAGGACTGCTATACAGATACAGGGTAGCGCCAATATCCAATATCTGCACTGCAGCCCTAAACAATGTTAGTGCCGCTATACTGTAGATCTGGAATGAACTTGAGAGGTTTGCCCAACACTATTCACAACCCCCAACAAAATATATTTTGAAGTCATAAGGAACAGTTTATGAAATGCTTCTGAAAATATATAACAAAAAGTTTTGCATAATGAGACGTATTATTCACTGTCTAGTTCAAATCCCAGTAGTCTACTGCAACAGACTTTAAACAATATGTGTATGAAAGAAGAAGATGTTCACTTTCAGAAAGCTTTACAAAGATTTCCATAAAACTGTAAATATTACTAATCCCTTGTTCATACAAAGGAACCATTTGAGGATTAAGGGTGATTAAATAGGAAAATAAATAATGAAATCACAAGGAAAATCATTCCTATTGTTCAGGATACTGTATAGCCCCTTTTTTGTAAAGAAATAATATTTATTTCTACTGACTGTAACAGGAATAAGATTCAATGTGTGATAAAGCTAACCTACTTATATCTGAATTCTTCCAGTAACTGTAGGCGATCCTTCTTGAATACCATGGGGGAACAAGAAGCATAAAAAGAAAAGTGACTTGATTTATTGTTGCAACCGTAAGCATTGCACACTAATCATGTCACGTAAAAAGAAGTCAAAAAGCAAACCAAATGAAAGAAAG
Source organism: Leptodactylus fallax (assembly GCA_947044405.1). Taxonomy (NCBI): domain Eukaryota; kingdom Metazoa; phylum Chordata; class Amphibia; order Anura; family Leptodactylidae; genus Leptodactylus; species Leptodactylus fallax. The sequence continues at coordinate 231,582 of CAMRHE010000533.1, forward strand.
ATGGCGATGTCTTTGGAGATAATGGAAGAGGTTTACAGAACACAAGTACAGTAGACATGCTTGCACTGCATTGATTGTTGACATATATTCTCAGTATTCCACATGTTCTCCATATGATGTCTCTCACAAAGTCAAATCCATACACTATAAAAGCATAAATAATACATAGGCAGTATGGTAGCTCAGTGGTTAGTACTGTCACCTTGCAGGTAGGGTCATGTGTTTGACTCCAGGTAACATCTGCATGGAGTTTCTATGTTCTCCCTGTATTTTGCATGGGTTTCCGATCACACTCCAAAGACATACTGATAGGGAATTTATATTGTGAGTCCTACTTGGAACAGTGAGAGATGATAATTTCTGTAAAGCACTCTGGAATATGTTGACACTATATAAGTAAGCAAAATGGATGAAGTAAAATCTTAAAGGGGTGTTTGGTTTTCACAATTCTTTTTTTGTTAGAAGGGTTCCTGATAATAACTGCACGGAAGTTATCCCACTGCTGACACCCTGCAATTAAATGTAATATACAGTATATGTGGGGCATATGGTAGCAAGCGTTCATCTGTCATGTCCAAAATGTTTCCCAGACCAATAATTGTGCCATGTAGGGGTCTTTAAAAAGAGCAGAGACATACCATCATAAACCGATGAAATAATGCAGAGATGATCATCTTTTTATAGATATGTACAGACGTGGACAAAATTGTTGGTACCCCTCGTTTAATGAAAGAAAAACCCACAATGTTCACAGAAATAACTTGAATCTGACAGACTGGAATTTGCCAAACTACATGTTGACAAGTCACAAAGCTTCTGGGAAAATGTCCTATGGACAGATAAGACAAAAATCGAAATTTTTGGCAAGGCACATCAGCTCTATGTTCACAGACGGAAAAATGAAGCATATCTTGAAAAGAACACTGTCCCTACTGAAACATGGAGGAGGCTCTGTTATGTTCTGGGGCTGCTTCGCTGCATCTGGCACAGGGTGTCTTGAATCTGTACAGGGTACAATGAAATCTCAAGACTATCAAGGGATTCTAGGGAGAAATGTGTCAGAAAGCTTGGTCTCAGTTGCAGGTCATGAATCTTGCAACAGGATAATGACCCTAAACACACAGTTAAAAACACACAAGAATGGCTACGAGGAAAACATTGGACTATTCTGAAGTGGCCTTCTATGAGCCCTGACCTAAATCCTATTGAGCATCTTTGGAAGGAGCTGAAACATGCCATCTGGAAAAGGCACCCTTCAAACACGAGACAACTGGAGCAGTTTGCTCATGAGGAGTGGCCAAAATACCTGTGGAGAGATGCAGAAGTCTCATTGACAGTTACAGGAATCGTTTGATTGCAGTGATTGCCTCAAAAGGTTGTGCAACAAAATATGAAGTTAAGGGTACCATCATTTCTGTCCAGGCCTGTTTCATGAGTTTTCTTTTTTTAAAAATTCTGTTGAAGCATGGTTGAAAAGCAATGTCTGACTTTCATTTGTTCATTTTCATAGAATTTTTATATATTATTACTTTTGTCAGATTCAAGTTATTTCTGTGACCATTGTGGGTTTTTCTTTCATTAAATGAGGGGTACCAACAATTTTGTCCACGTGTGTATATCAGCCTGCAAGTGCTTTGCGATTTCACTTGATTTGCTAATTTGCCTACAGACAGTTACAAGTGCTTCAGCTCTGCCTCTTGCAATTGGTACCCAATGTCTCCCCATAACTTATATATTTAGTCTGTCTGCTTCATGGCTGTCTTTAGGCAAATCTAGTAAATCAGGCCCTGCCCCGAAGTACTAGCAGGCTGATTTGCAGATCTATAAAAAGCTAAAAATCTCTGAATTGCTTCATCAGTTTGTCGCCACAGAGGTATATTTCTGCTCCTATAAAAGTCCCACTACATGGCACCTTTATTGGACTGGGAGACATTCAGGACCTTACAAACTTAATCATATGGTCCCAAATAAAATTTATAGCTTTCTGTTTATTACATGAAAAAGCTGGGTTAGAGATAGATTGAGCATCTCTTTGTAGCAGTTCTCTGCTGCCGCCAATCTATGAAGGTTACTTCGTTTGTAGATTTATATTCAAAACTTTTGTTGCTTTGGGAATGGCTTGAAGAAACGGAGCGTATTAACATGTGCAGAGCCAGACATCCTAACAAGTGGTTTGCCATGTGTCTTAAAAAAATTTGTTCACTTTCTCGGATTGATCTTGTGCTTATGAATAAAGCTATGCTACCTAGGTTGAGTAGTTTCATGAGCAGAGGAATCTTTCGGACCAATGTCCATTTTTTGTTGGAGCTAAATGGGTTTTCCAGTTTTTAAAAAATATGGGCCAAAGAGCAGGGTGCATCAAAACACTTCCTAATATGTAACCTGTTTAAATTCAGCACCATTCATCATTCTGATTTATTTTCAGGTCAATGACCTCGGAGTGATGTCTTGTTTGCAAGCTCACTACCCATTCTTACCTGCTTTTCAGGCAGCAAACAAAACATCACAGCAGCACTTGACCTCAGATGTGGGAGTGATTTATTACATGTGATGTCATTGCAGGCTATTGTGTAAAAGGGAGAGTTACACAGAGAGTGAGAGCAGGCAGATGAATCATGGGAAATGTGGTCTGTCCACAGATTCACTGCATGTAAATAGCAGTGATACAAGGAGTAACAAGTAAAATAAAGCCAAGCAAAGGGTGCACACAGGAACAGTGAGTATTTAGAAATATTGTGAATATATATGCAGGTAATTTTTGGAAGCTGGATAACCCCTTTAAAGCAAGGTGGTTGAACAATTTATACTGCAAATGAAGATCTTTTTGAAAAGTAATGTTGATGTTTATGTGGGATTCTATGAATTATGAAGGTGTTTGGTATAGTGATTTTTTTCCCAGCAAGTCAAAATTATGGGATGCATACGCAGATAGGTAATTATATATTAAATGGTAGATCTAATAAGATCCTTTTTTTTTCTAAGAAACCCTATATTGTACAGTAATTAATGATGATGCTGTAGACTTTTTCCTTTTATTTTTCATTGGTCTATTCTTCAGATAGACTCTGATCCCCAGAAGAAGCAGACTTTTCTTGATAATGTAAGGCTTCCAAGGGTTTAAAGACATGCAGATATTAGAACTGGGTGCTCCACTGATAGAGAAGGAGTTTTAAGCTAAGGTCCCATGTAGAGAGCCACATCTTAAAAGAACTGCAGGAAAAACCACGGTGGCAACGCATCGCGGTTTTTCCTGTAGCGCTTTTCACAGAAAGTCCGCAGAGGTTTCCTCAGAAAAGTACTGCAGCAAAAACCACAATGTATTGCCACCGTAGTTTTTTCCGCAGCACTTTTTTGCTGTGACCTGCTACGTGAGGCCTTAGCCTTAAGACTGTCGTCTCAATGTCCATAGACATTAGGTGGAAAATGTTGTCACATGGGCTACCAACCATTTTTCATTTAGCCACTAGTAAAACAAATGTAATAACAAAGACACAGATATAGATTGTCTATTGCAAAGATATCCAGTAAATACCATGCATGTGCTGCTATAGCAGATAAATCAGGCTTTCTCAATGTAAGCTTCATAGTACAAATGGCCACTCCTAGTTAAAACATTTCAACCTGCTAGATCAGCTTCCAGGCAAATGTTGGATAAGAAAACATTGACAATAAAGGCTTGTAAACTGTGCTGACCATTATATAATGCCCATTGCCAGCTTTAAGCAGCCAATTTTGAGCTTGGAAAGAAAACACATGGTCAAAAATAAGTTTTAGTAACAATCTTCAGAATAAGTCTGACTATATTTACAGCAGAACATAAATATAAAAGGATTTCAAACAGGTAAAATAATGATAGCACAGTAGTTATACATAAATGTAGATAGTCAGAATACAGTATCCTCTATGTGACTATATATCTGAAATACTTCTTGTTAAATTAGAGATGAACATATTCTGATATAATGTATATACCATAAATTATTATCCTGGAAAAAAATATTAGGAACATGACAACATTCATTGTAAAATCCTAGGATCAGCTAGTTACTGAATACCAGGTGGTGAAATCACACATCCATAGACCTCAGATTGCAGAACAGAACGCTTCTCAAGAACTTGACTCTGTCAAGCAAAAAGATTATTCACTACAGATTGTTTTTGCCATTTGTTATACATGAGTGCCAAATGCATTCAAAGGAAGCCAAAGGACTTCTGGGAAACGTCAAGGATACAGCTCTGTATATTACATCATAAATTTAATATACCATCAAAGAAACAAATGTAAAGGGCAAACACTTCAATAAAGCCTAATACCTGTTCTACAAGGTCTCTGGCATCTTTCTAATCCTAGGCTATAGTCAAATAATTTCTTTTTTAAAATAAAATAAAGCATGGCACTATTTATCCCTATTTTTACGGGATTAAAAATCATTGCAAATTTTAATAAAAAACAAAAAACGTTTTAGCTTTTTCCTTCCCCATGTGATCCGGAAGCCAATCAGTGTTTACAGCAGTCATGCGCCATACTGCCGGCATCATGGCTCCCAATGATGCCAGTGGTAGAGTACAAGAACATTACAGCCAATAAATTATTGGCTGAAGTGGTCACATACTGTTTGTTTGTAAACAAAGACTGGGGTCCAAATTTTAGTGCTGGATTGCCGGGAGAAAGAAGATCTATTTACTGTTTATTTTGGTTTTATCACATTTGCACATTTCTTTTTTTTAAAGTTGTATAACCCCTTAAATGTCCTATGATTAGGATTCACATGTTGGTAAGTATGTAGTTGTTAGAAAAATCTGTATTGCTCCCCTACATATATCACATGGAGACTTTTGTGGCCCAAGGAGTAGAGGTCTACATGTAAATAGGTATGGCAATTGCTGTATTGATAGATTTTTAAACCTGCATATCTCTATGTGAAAAACTTTTTGTATGTATTGTATTAAGAGATACAGTATGTATTAAGATTTATTGTATGTATTAAGAGACACAGTAACTTGCCAAAAAGGTCTTCATATTTCATATTTCATATTTAGCATGATATGCACATTATAGGTACATAAGGGACATTTTTTGCATGTTTGTATGAATACTGTACAAAATTTTCACTAACCCAAAAACACGTAAAGAAGTTGATGGCTACCTACCACAAGAAACTACAATAAATTTAACAGCAATAAATAGCAATAATGTAAATTTAGATATGAATATACATATAGTTCTGGCTTGGTAGCAAATGTAATTATGATGCAAAAAATGGTAGACCAGCAATATTCCTAAAAATTGTTGTATATAGTTGATTAATTACATATTTAAATTAAAAAACTGAAAATATTTATAAAAGTTCATTCACCTTAAAGTAGTTATTACCTATACATATATACAGTATATATATATATATATATATATATATATATATATATACAGTACAGACCAAAAGTTTGGACACACCTTCTCATTCCAAGAGTTTTCTGTATTTTCATGACTATAAAAATTGTAGATTCACACTAAAGGCATCAAAACTATGAATTAACACATGTGGAATTATATACTTAACAAAAAAGAGTGAAACAACTGAAAATATGTCTTATATTCTAGGTTCTTCAAAGTAGCCACCTTTTGCTTTGATTTCTGCTTTGCACACTCTTGGCATTCTCTTGATGAGCTTCAAGAGGTAGTCACCTGAAATGGTTTTCACTTCACAGGTGTGCCCTGTCAGGTTTAATAAGTGGGATTTCTTGCCTTATAAATGGGGTTGGGACCATCAGTTGTGTTGTTCAGAAGTCAGGTGGATACACAGCTGATAGTCCTACTGAATGGAGTGTTAGAATTTGTATTATGGCAAGAAAAAAGCAGCTAAGTAAAGAAAAACGAGTGACCATCATTACTTTAAGAAATGAAGGTCAGTCAGTCCGAAAAATTGGGAAAACTTTGAAAGTGTCCCCAAGTGCAGTGGCCAAAACGATCATGCGCTACAAAGAAACTGGCTCACATGAGGACTGCCCCAGGAAAGGAAGACCAAGAGTCACCTCTTCTGCGGAGGATAAGTTCATCCGAGTCACCAGCCTCAGAAATCGCAGGTTAACAGCAGCTCAGATAAGAGACCTGGTCAATGCCACACAGAGTTCTAGCAGCAGACACATCTCTACAACAACTGTTAAGAGGAGACTGTGTGCAGCAGGCGTTCATGGTAAAATAGCTGTTAGGAAACCACTGCTAAGGACAGGCAACAAGCAGAAAAGACTTGTTTGAGCTAAAGAACACAAGGAATGGACATTAGATCTGTGGAAATCTGTGCTTTGGTCTGATGAGTCCAAATTTGAGATCTTTGGTTCCAACCACCGTGTCTTTGTGCGACGCAGAAAAGGTGAACGAATGGACTCTACATGCCTGGTTCCCACCGTGAAGCATGGAGGAAGAGGTGTGATGGTGTGGGGGTGCTTTGCTGGTGACACTGTTGGGGATTTATTCAAAATTGAAGGAATACTGAACCAGCATGGTTACCACAGCATCTTGCAGCGGCATGCTATTCCATCCTGTTTGCGTTTAGTTGGACCATCATTTATTTTTCAACAGGACAATGACCCCAAACACACCTCTAGACTGTGTAAGGGCAATTTGACCAAGAAGGAGAGTGATGGGGTGCTACGCCAGATGACCTGGCCTCCACAGTCACCAGACCTGAACCCAATCGAGATGGTTTGGGGTGAGCTGGACCGCAGAGTGAAGGCAAAAGGGCCAACAAGTGTGAAGCATCTCTTGGAACTCCTTCAAGACTGTTGGAAGACCATTTCAGGTGACTACCTCTTAAAGCTCATCAAGAGAATGCCAAGAGTGTGCAAAGCAGTAATCAAAGCAAAAGTGGCTGCTTTGAAGAACTTAGAATATAAGACATATTTTCAGTTGTTTAACACTTTTTTGTTAAGTATATAATTCCACATGTGTTAATTCATAGTTTTGATGCCTTCAGTGTGAATCTACAATTTTTATAGTCATGAAAATACAGAAAACTCTTGGAATGAGAAGGTGTGTCCAAACATTTGGTCTGTACTGTATATATATATATATATATATATATATATATATATATACTGTATATATATATATATATATACTGCTAAAATTCAAAAGCCGTGAATGTGCACATTACCTAGGTAATGTGCAGATTAACTGATTTGCTCTGTTAAAGTGCGGAATCAGGAGTTTTCCGCACTTTACCTAGGTAATGTGCACATTCACGGCTTCCGGATCGTTAAAGTTAAGAAGTTTGATTTTCTCATGTCCTGTCCCTACTCTGTCCCCCTCTCCCTCCACTGTTAGTCTTCTTTCGCTAGCGTCTTGTCATCGCCATCGTCAGCTGCCAGTGCGTAGCATAGCTAAGTCTGGTTTTCACATTCGTTTCTGCCTGTTAGCGCGTCAAGTTCATTGTATGAACTTGACGGATTACAGATCGCAAAACAAATATATAACATTATGTTGACTTAAGGGTGGGTTCACACTTGCGCCTGCACTCCGTCCGGCTACGCAGCGCAGAGGGTGTAAGCGCACACCCGTGCATTGCTTTAAAAACCCATTGAAGTGAATGGGTTTTTAAGCAAACCATCGTAAACCTTTCCCTATCCTGTCCCAATCCTTTTTTCCGACATTTAGGTCGGATTCACTGCGGACGGAGTGCAAGTGTGAACCCACCTTTAACCTACAGCAACGTTGCTGTTGTTCCAGCAAACATGTCATCTGCACTTTAAGGAGTGCCTAGTAGGTAATGTCAGAAATGAAACCAGTTTTCCGCACTTTAACGGATCACCCTAGTTAATCTGCACATTACCTAGCTAATCTGCAGACTAACTGATTTCTGCACTTTAACGGTAACATATATATATATATATATATATTCTTATGTACGGTATATCCCACAGGCTAATTACACACTAATTTTTTATAAATAAATTAATTAATTAATTAATGTAGAGTGATTTATTCCTGAAATACATCTTATCAGTCAGTGTAGTAATACAACGGATAATTATGGAGGAAGGCGTACTATATGTAATCCCGCATAACTGATTGCAATTATGCACCAAAAAGCACAACTCTGCAAATATATTATTATGCGCAAATTTCATTAGTGGCAGATAAACATCTCAGATGTCACCAGACAGCAAGTTCTATTAGTCCAAATTATCTATATGGGTCATATTATGGTTAATAAAGCTATCAAAAATAAAGCTATACACAAATATGTGTATCACTTCCATGGAGAGATAAGCAAATAGTTAATGGGTTCCAGATAGGATGTTAGTAGAGCAATATTAAATCAAGGTGTTCTACTAACTCTACAATAAAGGTCCCCGCCAATCTTGGCATTCATCATGCAGCAGTAAACAGATGGGAAACAAAGTATCTTATAGTACAGCACCCTTTCACTCACATTGTTTACCTGTTATTATTAACAGATAAATATCCAATGGGAAGCCCAGACATCATAGTATTTCCATGTGGTTGTTCTCCCATATGGTAGCAGTGTGTTACCTCATAATCAAGCCCACCTATGTTATATTGTGAAAACCAGAATAAACATAGAAGAATACAATATAGCTTGGATCGCTTCATCAGGAAAAAACCTAACTAATGAAAACTATGCAATAATCACACAAACGGTTGGATAAAAACACCAAGCGCTGGAGTCCATATTCCTATTGCATCCTGAAGAAGTTTATGCCAACAGTGACACCAACAGTATGGAATGGTACATAACAGACCAGGCCGCAGTCCATCAGGAAATGTCTGGCTTAGTAGTGGAGGTTACAGTAGCAACATCAGTGGCTGTACAGTATCGAACAGAACATGATTTACCAGGCTACAGGAGATGTCTGGCTGAGTTGTGATGGTAGCAGTGGCAACCTCACTACTTGTAGTGGTGGCAAATGGAGCATTGAATGAGTGAGGAGGACTGAAAACGTAGAGGGGTATCTTTCTTGTAGTGGTGGCACAGGCAATTCCTCTGTAATATTCTTCATTCCGTGCTGGCAAGGAAGTAGTTGTTCTTCTTCTATCTCTTGTCGCATGAGTGTGTTTCCTCTGAGATAAATATTAAAAGGGATGGCATCACTGATATTGCAGTTTTCACTACTGACAAACTCACTACCTTCTGCTGCTCACACAGACACTCCAGAATGTGCAATGTGGAATTCCATCAAATTGGAATGTCATAGATTAGACAGCACAAGTTCAGGCTGTCTTGTTGTTGCATATCCTGCATTGCTGCAGGGTGTTTTTAAGCCAAAAACAGAACTGTGCAGGCACTTATCTGGCCATGAGCAACACTGCCTTTAAGCCATGGTATGCATTTATAAAATGGCACACCACCAAATTTAGCTTTACCCAACTGCAGTGCAGCCACAATAATTGAGCCATTGTCTTTGGCAACAGTCCCCCATTGTAATTGGTGGGGAGACAACCAACTGATCTTTTGCTGCTGAATATGGAGGCACAATGCCTCTCCACTTTGTGACTTCTCTGATCCAGGCTCATTAGCAGTTCTCCCCCTTACACCCATGAAACAAAGGAGGGGAGTGGAAGCAACAGCTTGCCCTGGTTATTTTAGGATCAGGAAGTTATTCACTGAGGAGGAACTAGAGGAGGCAGTTAGGCACCAATTATTGTTGGAACTGGGCCTGCAGAAATATCGTGATGTCAGTACCTACACCAGGCCTTGTTATGTTTGTGAACTGTCCCTCCAGCCACTCAAAACATTGACCCAGTGGGCCATGAAAGGAAAGCCATGTATTGTCCTCACCCAAAATTGATGCTCCATGTGTCGACACTGGTGTGCACTTTTCTGCACACTGATATATCCAAGCCACATTCTCCGACTCCCACTAGGGATCTGTGTCAGTGAAGATTAAGACAGGGTTGACGGGAACAGAAAGGTCACTCAGCAAATTAAATATTATGACAGCAGAGGAGGAGGAACAAACTGAACCCTGACTTAAAGTCACAGCATCACTGTCAAATGTATTATCCTGCTGTGACTGAGGTAATGGAGCCATGTAATCTAAAATCTTTTCTTCATTCTCAGAAACTACAACATTCCTGTGGCTACTGGAGACCTGACAAGATCAAGAGTAGTGCTGTAATGCTGTTGTCACCCATGTTCTTATTGCTACTTGCAATGGTGCATGGTGGTGTCCTCTCCCAATACCCTGCTCCAGTCCCTTGCCCTGTCTTTTACTGGACATTTTACTGCTTTTATTTAGTTCTATATTGCATAGTAAATTTAGTAATGAATGTAGTTTAGAATTGGGCCCGCTTGGCAATAGCACAAGAAATACTTAAATGCACCGCTGCTGCTTGATAAATTTGATAATGAATGTGTTTTAGAACTGGGCTGGCAATAGCGCAAGAATTAAATGCACCAATGTGACATGGTAAATTTGGTGATGAATGTAGCTTGCAAATGGAAGTGGCCACATTACAGGAAAAATGGCAAACATTGAAAATAATAATGCCTTGGCACAGAAAGGGTGGCACTGTGACATAATCAACGTAAAAAAAAAAAATGTGCAGTTTCACAGAAATCGTCACTTATTTTACATAGAGAGAGCAAAGAAAGGGCAGTCGTTATGTAAAAAGGGACTGTGTGCTTTGTGGACAGTCACACTAACTCCTGTGATCTTTCCCTTTCAGTCACACATAGGAATTTGACGCTGATTTGGGGACAGATTCTGGCCCCAAATCATCGGCAGATTCTGCCCAGATTTTTCCTCCTGGGCCTAGTCAGCGGCGGAAAGGCATGATGGAATGCCTATGCTCTGCATTGGCATTCCGCTGCGAGGAATCGGCGGCCAGAAAATGAAGAGGAATCTAATTTTTTACGGACTAAGTTCACCCATCTCTAGTTTTGGTGCTGGATAGGGGTGTGTAGTAGAATAACAGGCATCAGCTGAACTATCCAAAGAGCAAGGCAGACACAATATACAAGAACAAGACCAAGGTCAAGGTCGGAGTCGAGCAGGAGTCAAGATCAGAGAGTCAAAATGGACAGGAAAAGGAGATAGACAAATCAATATTTTAATTTGCAAAAAATGCAGAAAATGCACAGCAGCCAAACTCATTAAATAGGCTGCCAAGTTTGACCTTATCAGTTAACTGCAGCAGCCCGACAACTCGAAGCTGCCAGGTTTGATGAGGAGAAGAACCATGACCAGATCTGCCAATTCTGTGACTGACATCAGAACCACAGGAAAGGATGTCCAGTTGCCTAGCAACCAGAAGTTATTGTCAGCTGAATCTATGGCCACTTTCCAGGACTTGTTGTTGGAGCTGGACAAGGTAACAGTTTGCCCCTCCCCAAAGGGATTTGAAGTTGTGTCTGCATATAATAACCAGAACAGACTGGTGGTAGAATTTACTGTATCTGAATGAGTTGATATATACTGTATACAGGCACAGACTATTTAAAAGTAAATATATGGTAGAAGCAGTCAGAATGTTTGTAGCACAGACTGTTTACATAAAAGATTACAATGGAATATATTACTACCAAGAATGCACTGTAAAAGCCTGGGTCTTCTTTTTGGCAATTTCAGAAGCTAAATTTTGATGCCAAAAGAAAATTCACGGCATTCAACAGATCGGATGTCTAATAAACAAATGAGACAAGTTTAAAGTTCAATATTCTCTTCCATTGCCACGCTTCATATCCAAATTTGTTGCAGGATACTCCATCATTATTTGTTCAATTATTTGTTTTTATTGGATTAGATAGTATCTATCTATGATATAATGTCTCAAATAATAGCAAAGGAAAGCTGTCTGCTGTTTAATACCATGTTGTTTATATACATCCATAGCACTGCAGCCTTGCAGCGCTGGAGTCCTGGGTTCAAATCCTACCAAGGACAACATCTGCAAGGAGTTTGTATGTTCTCCCCGTGTTTGCGTGGGCTTTCTCCCACATGCCAAAGACATACTGATAGGGAATATAGATTATGAGCCCTATATGGGACAGTGACTGTCAATGTCTGTAAAGAGCTGCGGAATATGATGGCGCTATATAAGTAAGCATAATAAATAATAAATAAAATCCACATATCTTCAACATGTCCGGAGTTTTGTTTTCTATATGTAGCAAATTCTCTGTGTATACTATATTCCCTGTGACGCCAGATTCACACTAGCACCGAGCTCGCCGTTGTTCGGGTCCGCTACAACAGCAGTTACACATGGAGCAGTGTGTATAATATTGAGTATAATAGGGTCTGCTGTTTCAAAACGGAAAGGGGCGGAGAAAAATGTCCTTTGTACAGGTCTTTTTTTTTCGGCGGTCTCTTCGATGTAGTCTCCATCCAACGCAGATGTGAACCCAGCCTGAAACTTCCACTAGGAGGATCTTAGGGGCTTTCTGCGTACTATTTTCTTCTTAAGCTCAAAGGGGCTAATTTATTAACAATTTATGCATTTTCACAGTTGCAAACCTTTTTAAATCCCAGTTGCAACAAAAATATATGCGACTTTCTTCTCATTTTAATTGTTTATTTATTGCTATTATGCTGGGGGGTGTTTTGTGAACATTTTTGTAATATACTTAATTAACCTATCCTTCCTCTTAATAGAAAACAGGCTGTTAAATTCTCCCTAGCAATTCTCTAACTGAGCTGTTACCAAGGAAATCTGTGTGTAGACTGGATCGTTTAGAATCTTACACATCATATACAGTATACTGTAACGATCAACAGTACATAGAAGAATGGTCAAAGCAGGCATTATTATCATGGACTTAACTTAAAGGGATTGTGCCAATATGGACACATCCCCTGTCCACAGAACTAATCACCTGGTCCCCCCAGTGATCAGAAGGACGGGGGATCAAAAGTCTCCCTCAGACATCCTCGAGAGTAAGCTTGCGTGACCGGCACTCCATTCAAAAATGTAATCCCAGAATTTCACATTCATTACTATAGGGAGGCACTATAAGTAAGTAAGCAAGCACTGTCCTTACACTGACGAGCAAAAGGGTAACAATGGTTTGAACTTTTGACTTTCATAAATGGCTCCATATCTCACCATCCACTACAGCTTCGAACATGAGACTACCATCATTTTATAGACAATCATCTTGGCTATCTCATGCATAAATTTGACTTGCATCTATTTAGCATATGATTATGCAGATTCTTTTCCTGTAACTGCTTTGTTACTGTTTTGCTCCTAAAAATCTAAATTTTTATTTTTATTATTTTGTTTAGTATTTTGTAAATCCAACACTGCCTGAATTCTCCTGGGTATGCTCTCAATCAGATTCAAGGATGTCTTGACTGAAATCTGATCCCAGGTCTCTTCTACCAAATGTTGGTGCATACTGGTCGACTCTCTTGGGTATGAATATAGCTCTTTCTTTAACTCTACACACAAGTGTTCAATTGGGTTGAGGTATGGGGACTGTGGGGGCCAATCCAGCACCTCTACTTCATTGTCTTTGAACCATTTCTTCACTAATCTCAATGTATGCTTCGGGTCGTTGTCCTGATGGAACACTATGTTGTTCTTTTCATACCCATAGTACTTGAGTGTACGAAGTAACTCATCTTGTAGGATACTCACATATAGCTCAGCACTGAGACCACCATCGATCCTGGTCAAGTATCCAATGCCTTTGGCTGTGACACAACCCCATATCATCAGTTTCTTCAATTTCTCTATCCATTAGCCCTCTTTTACCTTGTTTCTTCCAGACCTATTTGCACCCATCAAAACCCAGTCTATTGTCTTTCATCTCATCGCTCCAAATCACCCATTTCCAATCTTCTACAGCCCACTTTTTGTACTTTTTTGCAAATTCGAGCCAACGCTTCTTATGACGATATTGAAGTTAACGCTTCTTCACCTTTTTCAGGCCACCATTCCAGACTTGTGTAACACACACCACACGGTGCTTGCATGGATGTCTGTATTCTCTCTATTCTGAAGCATATGAGCCACCTCCACTGCCGTGTTTGTCGAAACCAGAACTTATAGACCTTGTATGACTTTTTGGTCCTGTTATTTTGCCTGGAGGTCCACCTCTTGGCTTTTTAATGGATGGGTAGACTTCATTTCGTATTCTTCCAACTGTCATGGCACTCGCATGAAGTAGTTTGGCAATTTTCTTGGCTGAGAGACTGCTATCGATGAACTGGATGATGTTGTTTCTCTTTTCTGGGGAAATTGTCTTCATGGCTGATCCTCGATTTGAACTAGTGACCTTTCGCTTGGGAATCAACCTAATAACACACTGAGCTGGTAATATGAGAGTAGGTTGGATGGTGAGCTATGGAGCCTGAAAGTCAAAACTTCAAACCATTGTTACTCTTTTGCTCATCAGTGTATGTCCTTAGCTTATCAGTTTTCAAGGACCAAATTAACATATAGTATATCTTATAAATTGAAATAACTTTAATACATTTCAAAAGTCTTTAAATGGTTCTCTGCTTCTCTTCTTTCTTTTTTTGAATGATCAATGATAGGCTGCTGACAGGTCTTCCTACAACTGGGACCTCTAGCTTTGAGCTTTACTACATGAAACAACTTGGCAGTAACTGTTCAATTCCTCAGCAGTGCCACCAGGCACTGAGAAATGAAGAATTGCATACATCACATTATAATCAATAAGCTATCTGTTCAGTGCATGGACATATTGAGTGAGGGAATCTATTTGTAGTCAATCTTTACTTTTTCTAATAGATTGGTTTACTGAACTTGGGACCCCCATCTAAACTCATCATTCCCTGGCAAAGTAAAGGGAACCTGTGATATTGAAAATGCAGTATAATCTGCAGACAATGTTATAGAGCTGAAAGGGCTAAACAGATTGATATACATATTTATGGGAAGTCATTTAGTATAACTAGTAATTTATTCAATTAAATAATTATTCCTTCTGACTTTAGGAGTTTAGTGGGTGGCCCTACTTAGTGATTGTCAATTTTCCCTGTCAATCACAAAATAGGACTGCCCACGGGTCTCTTATCCCCAGAGTGAACTTTTGTGCCACAAATATGTAAATCAATGTGTATAAATCTCCTTTCTATAAGATGCTGCCTGCTGGCTAGTTCTTAGTAAAGGCTTTTTGATACAAGTAGTCAATATAACATAGTAATATTCTACCAAGCTATTATTCCACTAATGAAATACAGTAGATTAAAACTCTTCTTGGCTAAGCTGAATATAATTGTGCAGCTAATTCCAAAGTTATGGACCACTAAAACTTTCTAGAATTGGCCACAGTACCAATTTGTCTCATTACTGTTACACCAAAAGAGTGAATGTAAAGAGGAATAGGCCTACAGCAGTAGTTTATGTTTCTCAAGACACAGAAAGTAAATCATCTTCCTCATGACCTTGTGTTTGCAGTTTCTAAGGATAATGAAGCAGTATGCTGAGACTTTTTCACATTTCAATGGAGAACAGTTTTCTATATGTCACCAAAATGATATTAGTTCTCGCTTTCAGACATCCTTTTTGTCGGGTAAGGAAGCACAATAATGATCACAGCATTAAAAAATGACATATTTACAGAGAAAGTCGACATAAAATTATAAGCAGTATAACATATAGAAAAGTATCAGCACTAAATAAAAAAAATAAATAACAGTGACATATAGTAACAATTAATGTCCCCATGTCTGAAATTAGAACACACTGAAAAATATAATATTGTAAAAATTAAGTTACTGTAGCAGAAGGTTTAGACTAATTGGATTCTGTACTAGTTATATGCTTGGGCGACTCTCAAATAACTGTAAGCTAAACATGTGTTGTACTGGCTTCAGATTCTGAAAATATGATTAGCATTTCAGTCTTTTTCACCCATTTAGGAAGGTCATATAACACAGACTATTTATTTTCTTACAGTGAATGGTTTGGTTTATTTCATACACGACTTACATTAAGGATCATTTTAATGGGTGCTAGATGAAAAGAAAACTATAATCAATGACCCTCAATACACTCACCATGGCAGAATGTGCATTCTAACACATGCAAAGCCATTAGTTGATGTAATTATGTCCCTGTAATTTATCAATAGGAGATAATTCTGGTTTTCATTTAGTTTTACAAAATGTTTACTTATGTATAGAAATGTATGTACTATATTTTTATACTAAAAGGGTTATGTCATGAAAATTATGTATCCCCTATCCATAAGCGAAGCGTACTGTACTTAATGGATTGGGGGCATGCATTCTGTGACCGTCGCAACATTCTGAACAGAAGTAGAACATCCCTGTTCTTAGAATCAGTGGGTTTGCATTGGTTGGACTCCCACCGATCAGCATTTTATCCTCCATGCTATAGATAGGCGATAAATAATTTTTGTGGTATAACACCTTTAAATTAATATCCTCCAAATATAGAGTTGAAAAAATGGTCTTTTTTTCTAGAAACATTACCACTCTTGGTCATTTCCCAAGTCAGATTTTGCAGCTAAGCTCTATTGAAGTAAAAATGGGACAGTTATGGCCGTAAGTATTGGCAAACCCTGAAATTTTTCTAATAAATGAAGTATTTCTCCCAGAAAATGATTGCAATTGAACATGTTTTGTTATACACATGTTTATTTCCTTTGTGTGTATTTGAACAACACAAAAAAAACTGAGAAAAAAAGGCAAATTGGATATAATTTCACACAAAACACCAAATATGGCCAGGACAAAATTGTTGGCACTTTTTCAAAATTGTAGGTAAATAACTTTGTTTCAAACATGCAATGCTCGTTCAAACTCAGCTGTGGCAAGTAACATGCATGGGCAATATAAAAAATCACACCTAAAACCAGATAAAAAGGAGAGAAGTTGACTTAGCATTTTCTGTCCGTGTGTCATTAAGCATGGAGAACAGAAAGAGGAGAAAAGAACAGTCTGAGTACTTGAGAACCAAAATTGTGGAAAAATATCAATAATCTCAAGGTTACACGTCCATCTCCAGAGACCTTGATGTTCCTTTGTCCATGGTGCACAACACAATGAAGAAGTTTACAACCTTTGGCACTGTAGTCTTGGACATGGATGGAAGAGAAAAATTGAGGAAAGGTTGCAACACAGGATAGTCCAGATGGTGGATAAGCAGCCCAATCAAGTTCCAAAGAAATTTAAGGCTCAGGGTGCATCGGTGTCAGAGCAAACTATCCGTCGACATTTGAATGAAATGAAATGCTATGGCAGGAGACTCAGGAGGACTCCACTTCTGACAGAGAGACATAAAATAGCTAGACTGCAATTTGCCAAAATGTATATGAGTAAGCCATAATCCTTCTGGGAAAAGTCTTGTGGACAGATGAGACCAAAATAGAGCTTTTTGGTAAAGCACATCATTCTACTGTTTACTGAAAATGGAATGAGGCCTATAAAGAAAAGAACACAGTACCAACAGTCAAATATGGTGGAGGTTCAAAGATGTTTGGGGTTGAGTTGCTGCCTCTGGCACTGGGTGCCTTGACTGTGTGCAAGACATCATGAAATCTTAAAAGATTACCAAAGGATTTTGGGTCGCAATGTAAGGCCCAGTGTCAGAAAGCTGGGTTTGCATCCTAGGTCATGGTTCTTCCAGTGGGACAATGACCTGAAACATACTTCAAAAAGCCCCCAGAAATGGATGGAAACAAATCACTGGAGAGTTCTGAAGTGGCCAGCAGTTTGCAAAAGAAGAGGTGTTAGATGGTTATCGGAAGTGATTGATTCCAGTTACTTTTCTCTAAAGGGTGTGAAACTACAGTGGGGGAAAAAGTATTTAGTCAGCCACCAATTGTGCAAGTTCTCCCACTTAAAAATATGAGAGAGGCCTGTAATTGACATCATAGGTAGACCTCAACTATGAGAGACAAAATGAGAAAACATATCTAGAAAATCACATTGTCTGATTTTTTAAGAATTTATTTGCAAATTATGGTGGAAAATAAGTATTTCATCACCTACAAACAAGCAAGATTTCTGGCTCTCACAGACCTGTAACTTCTTCTTTAAGAGGCTCCTCTGTCCTCCACTCATTACCTGTAGTAATGGCTCCTGTTTGACATTGTTATCAGTATAAAAGACACCTGTCCACAACCTCAAACAGTCACACTCCAAACTCCACTATGGTGAAGACCAAAGAGCTGTGGAAGGACACCAGAAACAAAATTGTAGACCTGCACCAGGCTGGGAAGACTGAATCTGCAATAGGCAAGCAGCTTGGTGTGAAGAAATCAACTGTGGGAGCCATAATTAGAAAAATGAAGACATACAAGACCACTGATAATCTCCCTCGATCAGGGGCTCCACGCAAGATCTCACCCCGTGGGGTCAAAATGATCACAAGAACGGTGAGCAAAAATCCCAGAACCACACGGGGGGACCTAGTGAATGACCTGCAGAAAGCTGGGACTAACGTAACAAAGGCTACCGTTAGTAACACACTACGCCGCCAGGGACTCAGATCCTGCAGTGCCAGACGTGTCCCCCTGCTTAAGCCAGTATAAATCCAGGCCCATCTGAAGTTTGCTAGAGAGCATTTGGATGTTCCAGAAGAGTATTGGGAGAATGTCATATGGTCAAATGAAACCAAAGTAGAACTGTTTGGTAGAAATACAACTCGTCGTGTTTGGAGGAGAGTGAATGCTGAGTTGCATCCAAAGAACATCATACCTACTGCAAAGCATGAGGGTGGCAACATCATGCTTTGGGGCTGTTTCTCTGCAAAGGGACCAGGACGACTGATCCGTGTACATGAAAGAATGAATGGGGCCATGTATCGTGAGATTTTGAGAGCAAACCTCCTTCCATCAGCAAGGGCATTGAAGATGAAACGTGTCTGGGTCTTTCAGCATGACAATGATCCCAAGCACACCACCAGGGCAACGAAGGAGTGGCTTCTTAAGAAGCATTTCAAGGTCCTGGAGTGGCCTAGCCAGGTTGAATAACTGATGTCTTTTTCTGTATCAGATATCTGATCTATCTGATATATACTCTATTGACTTCAGTATGAAAACAAAAATAGGGTAGCGCGTGTAGCACACAAAATATTTTATTTCTACTTTGGTCAGCGGTGTACACATTATAGAACTGATCAGAATAACATATAATTTCCGCGTATTAAAACATTTAACATAAAATTTAGACAGCCATATGGTTCTCAAGAAAGAAGGGGCTTTATTCTTTGCTTTAATTGGAAAGGTGGCACTTTTATAGACATTATCATCACTCACTGTCCACAATAGGACTCCGAATCTAAATTCCCTATCAGTGAATGAAAGGGAACGCAGATTGGTTTCTATATATTTAACTGGCGTATTTCACTGATATGTCCAGGGGTATAACTATATTAAGTGCAGAAACAGCAATTGCACATAGGTGTTTGGGGCTACCCCAAAGTCTGTCTGTCACATATGAAGACGTCTACAGTTTAAGGCGGGTTTCACATGACCATGTGCTAGCCGCCGACCGTGAATGAACGGGCGACAAATAGATGTTATTCATGTGCCGCCTATGCACTGACCGTGCTTCCGTGGCCCCATTCATTCAATGAATAGAACCCAAGGAAGGACAGTCGCAAAATCGGACAGGAATACGACCTGTTCCAAATTTTGCGGCCAGACTGTTGGCCTGCACACGAGACCGTGTAATTCATAGTCATGCACACGGGCCCACAGAAATGAATGGGTCAGTGTCCTATCCGGGAAAAACCAGGATAGCAAACTGACCTAGCAAACAGTCATGTGCAAGGGGCTTAAGATTGTAGGTAGTAGCAATCTTACAGAATTTGCATGAGAGTTTCAGGAGCTTTAAGTTATTGATATGTTGTAAAGGAATGTTGAAAATCTGGTTTTATACGTTGCGAGCCTAAAAAAAAACCTCAAAACATCTTAATAATGGTATATATGTTAATATTTCTGTAAATTCAATATAAAAGTATGTAAAAGTAATCACACAGGAAAGTGAGGTCTAATTACAAAACTATAAGTTAGAAATGATATTCTATGACAACTTGCAAAAGGCAAAAAACAACACTTTTATCTTTGCTTGGAAGCAGGAGTAATTATGGAAGCCTATGAACAGTATATTATTACTGAGGAATGAGAATAACTTAATTTTGACAGATTTCTATTTTGTAATGCAAATGGAAGGGCACCTTGAAAGGTCATCAAAAATTGAGTTGCAGTCATAAATTAAGTGCCGCTCATTGTACAGACTGAAAAATCCAAGAGAAGAAATTGTACAGATGTAAGTAGCAAGTGTTAACTAGACACAGCAAACATTAATCCTTTCATGACCAATGGTGTCGGGGCACTTTGTGACCAGAGCAAAATTTCAGTTGTTGGAATGCTGCAAAATTTCTTTTTGTTTTCTTAGTCTACCCCAAAATGTGCTGCTTCATTTATATGGGACTCATGTGACTTTCTAATTATTTGAAATAGGAAATGATATCAATTAATTTTGAAAGCCTTTTTAAGGATAAGGCCCCACGTTGCGGAAACGCTCCTTTTTTTGTAGTAGATTTTGCAGTGTTTTTTTAGGCAAACCTAGTAGTGGCTACAGAAGGAATGGGAAATCTCTAGGAAGTCTTATACTTCTCTCTTCTGCTCAATTCACTCCTGACTTTGGCTCAAAAAACTGCAGCAAAATCTGCAACAAAAAAATGCAGTGTTTTCACAATGTGGGGCCTCAGACTTAAGGCAAAGGCCCCACGTAGTGAGCCGCAGCCAAAAAAATTGCGGAAAAGATCGGGATGGAAAAGCATCGTGTTTTTTTTTCCACAGCGTCTTTCACAGAAAGACTGCAGAGTTTTCCTCTGCAGACTTTCTGTCCCCATTATACCTATACAAAAAACGCCAGCGTTTCCGTAGGTATAATTGACATGCTGCAATTTTCAAAAAGGCAAGTGTTTTTAAAAACACAGCATGTCAATTATACCTATGGAAACAAGGCAGACAAGTAGCAAGCACTGAGTAAAATAAGCAGCAGGTAACTACAACCAATATGGTGACGTATCCTTTTACGCTGACATTGCTAATTGGACATAAACATAAAGATTATTTCAAAATAGCGAGATGAAGAGAATAAATAATAGTACTTATGCAATCTGAGCAGAAACCATTGGAGAATCTTGTTTCATTTTGACACAGATTGTCCAGCAAAGTCCATCTATACTGAACACCAGCATTACTGTGATTTTGTATGTCTCGCTCTAGCTCCAGTTTGTTACTCACTATTAATCTACAATACATGTAATAGGCAAATATAAAAATGGATTGTCTACATGCTATATACTAGTTCAAGTTTCTGCTCAATACAGGGAGGTACAATAATACAAAAGCAAATGTTGAGAATCAAAAAAGTGAATTTCATTTTCTTATAAAAACAAGAGCAACATCCTCACCCTGGTTACCATAATCATCCTCATCTGCCCTGCCAGCTTTGATTTTGATGTAATCCTCTCCATTAAGTTAATCATCGTGGCAATCAAGCCATGCGAATTGTATTCTCCTTTCAAGACAAGACAGGTGGAAAGAAATGCTACTTTTTTTTTTCTGACAAATTGGCAACCTACAGCATCTTTAGCCTGCGCAAGTATACATAGTACCCCTGCTCTTCAAAAATTGGCAGTATTATACAGGGGAGTACAACAACACAAAAGCAAATGTGGAGTGCACAGGGGAACATTATATGTACCGTATGGGGGCGACAGGACAGGAAACTGTAAGATACATCGGGGAGCAAGGGGGGCCCATAAATTTTAACGGTATGGGACCCCAAAATTCCTGATGCCAGAATAGAATAAAAGACAGAGTACAGTGCACAATAAAAGCAAGATTACAGTGGAATAAGAAGTTATGCTATCAATAGTCACCACATCCCTTGCTCAAAAATGAAAAAAAAAACACAAATTCCCAAAATACAGATGTAGCCATCTTCATCTTGAATTTGATAACTTGCTGCCCCATGATAACTCACAAAAAAAGACATTGAAAGCAATGGAAAAAAGTAAAGTAAATGTGATTAGCAATTGCATTAAATGACAAGTTAAAGTTCGCAGCATCTGTATATAGTCAGGAAAGTCAACACAAACTATAGCTATAACATATGATTACTTGTAATCAATAAAAACGGACCCAGTATAATAATAATTGGAGATGCTGGTATCTTACTAAATAAGGGGCTCTAATACATACGTCATAATGAATAATCTTTGGTATTTGCTTACATCTGTTATTACTGACAAGTCTGAAATGTCTTTTGTGCGGTTAAACTTACTTGTGTTATGTGTAAATGTCTTTTGCTTTGATGCATGTCCAGAAATTTGAACGATATAATTTAGATATGTCCTAATAGATTTTATGTGACATTTGGATAATCTGTGATTTAATGTTCTTCACTTTTGTTACTATTTCTTTGATTTAAAAATTTGAAACCCGAATAAAAACTAATTGAAATAGCGCATAAAATCCATGTCAGAATAGCTTTATAATCCCTTATGAAAATGTTTTCACCTGACATTGAAATGACCCTTTTATGAGTCCATTTAAAGAATAAGAGAGCTGAACTCTTTTTTTTAAATATCAGGCAGGATAATATTCATAAGAAATTATACATCCATTCTGACATGGATTTTCAAAGCAAGCACACAGCCTAAGCAGGTCTAAGAGATCTGCTTATTAATGTATGCAGTTTGCACTGTCAAATCTAGAGACTTATCAACCCAGATTTATTATGCCTTGTATACCAGCTTTTTTTTTGTGCATACAAGGCATAAAAAGTTACATATTATTTTTGCACAAAATGCAGGTTTGCACAAAAAGTTGTGATTTTTTTTTTAAGTCTGTGCCACCCTTGCCACATTCCTGAAATGGGGGCGTGATGAGGATATGCAGGGAGAGGGGCCATTGGCCGCACCAAATGTATCACCATTTACACCAAAAACCTGGCCAAACACAAAGAAAAATAGAATTTTTATGAAAGTGGCCAGTGCAAACTTCCCCAATAATGTTATTGCCAGCAATGCTGTTATGCCACTTAAATCTAATGCATATTCACGGTTAAGTATGTTAGTTAAGGTGATATTATATTTAAAGATTGGCTACAAAACGTGACAATCAGCAATCGTTCTGTCCCGCCCTGGTTATACAGTCCGATGCAGAAAACATGCAGGAGGAAATGTCAGTAATAGGACTTTTAGTCTTTTTTTCTACTAACTAAAGCTGGCCATACATATCAATCTCAACTGACTGACCTGCTAATGTTTATGGCATCCTCCTGACTCTTCCCCAGTTGTAGATATCAAGAAAAATAAGTATCAGGCAGTTGGATTCAAATGCCCATTCCTTTTGTTCTCAGGGATATAAGCTGCTGTCAGAGTATTACCAACTTGAGAGGGTGCAGAGTGTGCAGTCGCACCGGGGTCCAGGAGCCTTAGATGGCCCATAAGCCAAGGAGACCCACAGATTACCCTAACCACACTAAGGTTGTTTAAAGTCCTTAGCACCCGTAACCATCACTATCAAGAATTCGCTCTAGGGATGAGGTAGGGGGCCCCGGATAAAAGATTGCATCGGGGTCCACAAGACTTTAGTTACACCACTGTTACCAGCATCACTGTGTCCCAAACTCCATAAAGAACTCTTTAGTCAGTCGTCCTCAGAATCATGTATATGACCCACTGTATGCATATTCCTCCAAATTTAAATTTTCTTTGTTAGAAATGAATTTAAAGGAAATGTGTCACTAGAAATTTACCTATTTTCTAGTGACACATTTAACATAAATTGTATGTCAAACTTTTTTTTTTTTTTTGAGAAAGTTTGATAATTTTTTTTACATTTTTCATTTCACTATTCATATGTTAAAAAAGTACTAAATCTGCAATTATCTTTATGGACACTATGTCCAATAAATGACATCTGCCAACTCTGTAACGGTTTCTTTGCAGCGGTCACATCATCTACATCACAGATTGGAATACAAGAGAGGACAACAGTGCTATAGAGAACACCACTGACCCATCATTGCATCCACTACTAATAATAGATGATGTCACAGCTTATTTATTCCCCCCTCCCTGCACAGAGTACAGTGGGGAAAAAAAGTATTTAGTCAGCCACCAATTGTGCAAGTTCTCCCACTTAAAAAGATGAGAGAGGCCTGTAATTGTCATCATAGGTAGTCTTCAACTATGAGAGACAAAATGAGAAAACATATCTAGAAAATCACATTGTCTGATTTTTTAAGAATTTATTTGCAAATTCTGGTGGAAAATAAGTATTTGGTCACCTACAAACAAGCAAGATTTCTGGCTCTCACAGACCTGTAACTTCTTCTTTAAGAGGCTCCTCTGTCCTCCACTCATTACCTGTAGTAATGGCACCTGTTTGACATTGTTATCTGTATAAAAGACACCTGTCCACAAGCTCAAACAGTCACACTCCAAACTCCACTATGGTGAAGACCAAAGAGCTGTGGAAGGACACCAGAAACAAAATTGTAGACCTGCACCAGGCTGAGAAGACTGAATCTGCAATAGGCAAGCAGCTTGGTGTGAAGAAATCAACTGTGGGAGCAATAATTAGAAAATGGAAGACATACAAGACCACTGATAATCTCCCTCGATCAGGGGCTCCACACAAGATCTCACCCCGTGGGGTCAAAATGATCAGAAAAACGGTGAGCAAAAATCCCAGAACCACACGGGGGGACCTAGTGAATGACTCTCACAAAGCTGGGACTAACATAACAAAGGCTACCGTCAGTAAAACACTACGCCGCCAGAGACTCAGATCCTGCAGTGCCAGACGTGTCCACCTGCTTAAGCTAGTACATATCTGGGCCCGCCTGAAGTTTGCTAGAGAGCATTTGGATGTTCCAGAAGAGTATTGGGAGAATGTCATATGGTCAGATGAAACCAAAGTAGAACTGTTTGGTAGAAACACAACTCGTCGTGTTTGGAGGAGAGTGAATGCTGAGTTGCATCCAAAGAACACCATACCTACTGTGAAGCATGGGGGTGGCAACATCATGCTTTGGGGCTGTTTCTTTGCAAAAGGACCAGGACGACTGATCCGTGTACATGAAAGAATGAATGAGGCCATGTATCGTGAGATTTTGAGTGCAAACCTCCTTCCATCAGGAAGGGCATTGAAGATGAAATGTGGCTGGGTCTTTCAGCATGACAATGATCCCAAGCACACCGCCAGGGCAACGAAGGAGTGGCTTCGTAAGAAGCATTTCAAGGTTCTGGAGTGGCCTAGCCAGTCTCCAGATCTCAACCCCATAGAAAACCTTTGGAGGGAGTTGAAAATCCATGTTGCCCAGCGACAGCCCCAAAACATCACTGCTTTAGAGGAGATCTGCATGGAGGAATGGGCCAACATACCAGCAACAGTGTGTGCTAACCTTGTGAAGACTTACAGAAAACGTTTGACTTCTGTCATTGCCAATAAAGGATATATAACAAAGTACTGAGATGAACTTTTGTTATTGACCAAATACTTATTTTCCACCATAATTTGCAAATAAATTCTTTAAAAATCAGACAATGTGATTTTCTGGATTTGTTTTCTCATTTTGTCTCTCATAGTTGAGGTCTACCTATGATGACAATTACAGGCCTCTCTCATCTTTTTAAGTGGGAGAACTTGCACAACTGGTGGCTGACTAAATACTTTTTTTTCCCCACTGTATGTCTAGAAAGCTCTCCCATAGACCCCAGTACATTGGCTCCAGTCTATCACTGCCTATGGCCATAAGACTATTGTAAATTGCTGCTAACAGAGCAGAGGAAAAGCACAGACAAGATGGCAGCCCCCATAATCATATGCAGGACAGAGAGTAAAAAATCTACAATCAAAAAATAAAAACACAAAAAAAAATTGTTTAAACAGTGATCTGATTTTACTGCGTAATATATGGTGATATATTCCCTTTAAGAGTTAACACAATCTTCAAGTATTATAAAGTCATAAGACCTAAACATATCTCTCCCCTGGGCAAAATCTGTTGATGAAAACTACAGTTCCCATTCTTTTGGCATAATGCATAATAGGCTACTCAAGTGTAAAAATACCAGCTGACCTTTCTAAACTTTATCCCTCAAAATTTACTTCTGCAAAGAACCTCACTCCTTACGCTTTCAGTTCTAAAAGGTTATACAAACTTTTCTATAATCTTATAAGTGCAGCATTAGCGTTTTAGAGAAATTAGGAAGTTCCACTGACTGGGAAATGGGTCAAGGTGTTTTAGAAAGCAGTTATACATGTCTGGCTGCAATTTCAGAATTTGTGTCCTTTATCACTATTCCTTTTGGTTGGACATGTCCAGATATGTCATGAGATAAGCTGCCACAAAGTGATATAGTGTATATGTGTCTATGTGTGGCTGTGTGTTTTATGAATTGCAGACTTTCAAAGGTTTTGCTAGCATATCATGCTATTCCATAAGCAAATGTGAGCTAAATTAAGAGTGGTCACATCTGCAACCCCAGGCTGTATATTACTGCTTTTCTATATCAGCAGCACAATGGATGCAGCAAGAAATCTATAGTAAATTATGATCAATGAACATGAGGGTACTCTCACATGAGACGAAAATGCTGTGGAAAATATACAGTGGAATACAGTAGCAGCAAAGAGGATGAGACTTGAATAAATCTCATTTAACAGGCTGTGATGTTTTTGGTGCAGAATATAGACTGCTGTATTTCTCTTTTGCAAACTACAACATACATTTACATAAGATCAAAATCAGCAACAAAACCTAACTCTTACAGATTACCGATAGCAAAATCTACAGATCTAGATATTTATTTAAAATAAAAAAGCAGTATATTCATCTTTCCAATCTTCTCCCTGCTCCCGTGGTCATGTTTGCCTGCTCTTTATATCCTAACCTCCTGAGGTATTGTGTAGGCATGTGACCGTCGCAAGTAACCAAACACAGGCTGCTGCTGCCAGTCACATGCATTGAAACATCATTGCTGAAGACCAGGATGCAGAGAGCAGTGAGAGACCAGACAAGCATCAGAATGGGAGCAGAGTAGTAAATAGGGTAGGTCGGTGTACAGATTTTTTTTTTGACAATTCAGTGACAAATCTGCAATATAAATGTGCACCAAAATCTGCATCTTCCTATGTTTTTCTTTATATTTGCTGCAGAAAAATCTTAACAGCAGATCTAATATGTGTGGACAGACCTTTGGTAATCATTGTGTGCAATAAAAATGCAAAGCTTTTACCATAATTAATAAGTAGCCTTATCACTCTATAAACAGAATCTTTTTGCGCTTACAGCAAAATTCAATTTTCTAACCAATGGATCCATTCTGATAAATATCTAGTGAGGGTGTTGGATTGGGGTTCTCTAAAGCCAAAAGAGAAATGGCTTTGAGGACTCGCCTCCATCTATACAGAACCTGCACATTATTGCAACATGGGACAAATAACTAATACGTTATAAGAAATTAGTTGTTAATTAGCACCATAAGAACTCAACCCTAGTGGTCAGTGACTATCTCCAAAGTCAACTCCAAAAGGATTGAGGACAATTTTTGTAACCAATCCTCACACAGCATGAAATATACTGATACTCGGGTGGCCCTGGTCAGTGAGCTTCTGTAATGTGAATGTACAGCTAACCAAATATGGATATTTACTATTAGTTTACTATCAGAAAGTACAAGTAGATATTTATACAATATGCCAACATCTTAAACAATCACAATGGTTGAACATGTATGAAACATAGAATTTCATGGACCTTACCTTCCAATTAGCAGAAATTCACTGACTACACCCAATCTTCTCATTGCCATTAAAAGACCTCGCACTGTCATTCCCTCACAAAAACAAACCACGACTCTTGCTTTTGGCAATCTCTCACGAAGTTTTTTGAGTAGTCGGTCAAAACTTTTCTCCCCTGCATTACTGTAGATCTTGTCTGTATGGGCAATGCACAGGCCATCTTGTGCTGCAAGTTCTTTAAAAGCCTCCATGCCACTTTCTCCATAGTTTCCTATAAAATAAGAATGACTTTAATGTTTTCTGCTTCTGAGCATGTCTTCATACAGTACATTGTGTTTGCAGCTTTTAAAATTCATGCATTTTCAGGTTATTTGACATTAGTCTTGATAGCTGAAAGCTTACATTGGCATGACCTGCTAAACCAACCATTGCACTCAGATAACATAACTAAAAATGATTCTACAATCTTTCTGATGGGAAATCCTTGCCCGAGGCATGACATTAAATATATAAGGACATTTGTAGCACAGCACCTAATTCTTCTTTCAATAAGTAAAAATAAATCAACTAAACAAGCCCACCATTGACATAGTAAAACTGGAAAAATAATCACTAGAAATATTTTTATTAAATTAAAAAAAGTATTCATTTCCCGTTATCAGGCCTTAAGTTGACGTTCTGAATTGCTGGATGGCCTTTCTGGGATTTTAATATTAATGACCTATCCTTAGGATAGGTCATCAATAATAGATCGGTGTGGATCTGGCATCTGGGATGTAGACCATTCAGCTGTTGAAAGAGACCTCAGCATTTGAGTGAGCACTGGGGCCCCTTCACTGAATAGCTGAATAGGACAGTGTCATGCATTGCATAGGAGATGTGCTTAGCCACTTCTATGGGGGTGCCCGGTATAAGACCCCCACCGATCAAATATTGATGACCCATCCCTATCCATCAATATTTAACTCCCAGAAAAACACCTTAACCAAAATATTCCATTATTACATTTATTTCCTTCTCAGGGAAGTTCTATAGTTTGTTCCCTCTAATCAGTCTTTTGGTTCTGTTTGTTGGAAACGAGATCACCTGCCATACTCCATTCTAAGGATGCCAAGGTACTCTACCAGTCTCTGCTTCCTGGCCTTTCTTGCCACGTAGGAGATGCCAATGGGTGGCTGAGGTGGGTCATTGTTGTGTTGATTACTGATTGACTGAACACTGAGTGGATCCAGGAAGCAGAGACCAGTGGGGGACACAGAGGGTACCGCAATGGTAGTGACGGAGGATTAATGAGTGTGTGTGTTTTTATATTTTTTACAGCATTCCAAGCTTGTTTTCAAAAACAATTATCAGTTGGAAAACCTCTTTATTTTAACTTGCAAATAATGAATTTTTATATTTTGTCATTTGTCTTTTACGGTATCCCCTTATACAGTTGTCTCTGGTGCATTTGGTGTCTATGTGCTTAGAAAACATGGGAAATATAATTGAAAAAGTATCAGGGATCAATTTACGGTAAATATGTAATTACTACTATAAGTCTAATAGAAAAGCAGAAATCTTATAGTCACTGCGGGGAAGTTCAGCCATAGCTAAAATATTTAAATATTCTACAAATGTTACAGTTTTAATTAGGAACATGAAGAAATAAGGCAAATGGCATTTCAACTGATGTATAATATATATAAATAACTTAACAGGAAAGAAGTTCAAGAGTGGGTCATTTTAATATGGTTATGACCAGACACATTTTCAGTTTTTTTAATACTTGTTTTGAAAGTATTATGTTATTACTTTTTGTTAGATTATTTAATAGGGTTTTTTTCGGTAGTACATTGGGCTTTTTATGTAATTTTTCTTTCAGTATTTTTATTTTTTTTTTTAATCCAGGAAAACTTTTTTAATGACACAAAGTGTAACTATGCAGTTTCTCTTATCTATTATGGCCCCTTTTATATAGAGAGGATACAAAGTTTTGTGTTCTTGGGAGCTGTGATGTGGGGTAATGATGGCTTTCTTAGACTTATTTATTTGTTTCAACTTGCAGACAGGAAGGAAGGGACAGTAATAAACCCTCTCTGCCTTCTCTATGCCTCTGACAGGTGACACCCCTCTCCTGCAGCAATGTCCATGCACCTGCTGACTTTACAATGACATTCTAAAATGTTCTTGCAGAGTTACATAGCAGCTTGCCAGATGTTTTTAATTGTCATCTGAACGTCAGCAAACAGTTAAGTAAAATGAACAGAACTTTCTTCTGGCCTGATTTGATTTAGCAATCCCCATAGAAACAAAACCTCTTCTTTATCCCAGTCAACTTTATGTTTGACCATAACATTAAAGTACTAGAATGTCCACACAGCAAATCATGTCTAAGGCTAGCGCCCCACATAGCGGGCGCAGCAAAAAGCGCTGCAGGAAAACCCCTTCCACTTTGCAAAGACTGTAAAACGCCAAACTGCAGCGTTTATGCCACATGGGGCCATGGCCTAAGGCTAAGGCCCAATGTAGTGAGCCACGGCCAAAAAGCGATGCAAGTTAAACAATGGTGGCAACATATCGCAGTTTTTCCCGCAGCGCTTTTCACAGAAAGTCCACAGAGGAAACCTTTCTGCTTCCATTATACCTATATGGAAACTGCCGACATTTCCATAAGTATAATTGATATGCTGCAATTTGTCCACTGCGCACATTTTCCCGCAATGTATTGGATGGAATTCAATAGAATCGCGAAACTGCCAAACCACATGGGGCCCCGGCCTAAACCTTTTGGCTGACCTTGCTTTTCCTGGTGCTTGTAGACATTTTAATATACAGTATTTGGATCTATAAGAAGACAAAAGAAGACACCATGCCCCCTGTGCAGTGTTAGTATAATTTACAGGACAATGGGGGACACACAATCATAAAGGGGATGCAACATTTACATGGCTACATTGGTATTTTTTAATGGATTGTATGTACCGATAGGAAGAGCTTATACCGTGTCATCTTTTGTAAGCTAAATTACTCGCACTGCCTAATTCCCCGCCTACTCCATATTAGAAAACATCCACATGGGACATAATTTGCAACAGAAAATATTAATTGCAGATTAGCCACAGAATTTGAAGTGACATCTGCAGAAAAATCTGAATGTTTTACATGTTTTGAATTCCATGGTGAATATCCCCAAAAAGTGTCATACTGTGAATCATTTCCATACAGATTACATGCAGATGTTTTTTGCAGCATATGGATGTGAGTTCATAAAGTTTCATTCACCTGCCTGCTACTGTGATATACTCCAGATGTTCTGCCTGCAATTCACAGAATATATGTTCCATATCAACATACACTAAGTTTGCTGTAGACAGTGGGGCAAAATATAGCTCTACGGACAGTATCATCAGCAAGAAGCCATCTCAGGCTCACGTTGCAGAAAAGCTGTATTTTTGTTTAGCCATAGGCCGGTACCCCACGTTGCAAAAAAATGAGAGATTTTGGCGCGGTGGAAACGCTGTGGTACCTGCAAAGTGGATGGGATTCTGGCTAATCCCATCCACACATTGCAGAAAAATATCCAAACCGGAAAAGCTGCGATTTCAAAAAACATTTTGTAAATCGCAGCATGTCAATTATATCTATGGAAACACTGGCGTTTTTCATATAGATATAATAGGGACGGAAAGTCCTCAGAGGAAAACTCTGCAGACTTTCTGTGAAAACAGCTGCAGAAAAAAACGCAATCTTTTCCCCAGTGCTTTTTGGATGTGTCTTGCTATGTGAGGCCTTAGCCAAAGTCAGGATTGGATTTAGCAGAAGGGAAAAGTATAAGTATTTCCTTTATATTTCTTTTCAAGACACTCTTGACTTTGGTTCAAAAAACTGCAGCAAAATCTGCAACGAAAAAGCAGCTTTTCCACAGCATGAGGCCTCAGCCTTACAGTGCCTATATTGCTTCATGAATTGGCAATGTCAACTAGTCATTTAGAGAAAAATGTACTAGTGTCAGTTTTTTGTCTCGTGTGTTACTATAGTAGAAGGGATATTTTAATGTGATATGTGATATTTTATATAAAGACATTTGTCCTTTAGAACTCATTTGTCAATAATCAATGCAGTATTTGTTCTTAGATAAGAAAATTGGCAAAGTGAATGAGAAATTCAATATTTATACACATGAAGCTGAGTTGGCAGGACAGAGGTTAATCCTGTAAAATCTCACAAGCCATCTAAAAAGGTGACAAGCAGACAAAGGGGGTTTTAGAATGCCTCAAACAGAGCAGTTTGGCATTTCCAGCATTCCCTCCCACTCATATCCAATATGAGCACAAATTATCAGTACGACTAATGTACTTTATAAGCAAACACTCTCCAGCATACTTAGTAATTTTCTTTGCAAAACATTGACTGCTGTCTACAGGGCATAATCTATAAGAAGAGAGGGAAAAACCAAACGCTTTTTTTTTCTCTTAAAGGGATATTTCATGCTAATTTTTCTTTCTTTTCTGTGTTTTTCTGTATTTAATACAAACTGTGCATATTGATTGATTTATTGTAATGGTGGATCCCATTGGCCGCACATCTCTCCGGAGAAGACCACTCTGTTGAAGATTTGCGGGCTGTGGTTTTAATGGGAGATTTTAAGACGCAGAGGGAGAGAAAGGAATGGGAATAGAAGTTAATGCAAAAATTTCAAACTCTGCAATTTGAACTTAATATTCATGCCAGTTTCATGTCACACTATGTATGAACTGTGAGGGTCACAAATCTCCAACTGATAGCAAACAGATAACAACAAGAATTAGTGATCCCTCCGTCACGCCCCACAAGCTTCCAGATTGTTTATTTCTTGACCTGTTGTAAATAATTTCTCTAGTTATATTGCATTCTAAGATCCTTTGAAGGTCCATGTCTTTTGTGTATAAAAAGTCTGTGAATTTTCAGTTTCTTGTGTAACACCATGTCTGAAGAAGAGAGCTAGTACTCTCGAAAGCTTACCATCAAATATACTCAGTTAGCCTCTAAAAGGTATCACCTGATTTCTTCACTCTTCCACAGAGTCCTTAGCTTTACATTGACATAACATATAATCTTCACTTCATGGCAACTTTAGGCTAAGGCCCCACCTAGTGTCCTGCAGCAAAAAAACGCTGCAGGAAAAACCGCGGCGGAAACGCATCACGGTTTTTCCTGTAGCGATTTTCACAGAAAGTCTGGAGAGGTTTCCTCTGCAGACTTTCTGCTTCCTTTATACCTATAGGGAAACTGCCGGCGTTTCCGTAGGTATAATTGACATGCTGCGATTTCCAAAACCGTTCTCTTTCTGCGGCGTTAACGCCACGTCTTAATGAGATTTTCAGGGTGCAGTCACACGACAAATACAGTATGTCAACTTTCGAGTTTATTTGCTGTTGAATCACTCACTTCTTACATGGGTTAGGTCTAATGCACACATCAGTGCTGTGTGCATGGACTCTGAAATGACCCATAGACAATCGATCCATGGACCATTGTATGGTGCCTTCATCAGGCACTGTATTCTCCTTGAAAATGAATATCTCAAAGGAAGAATATGTTTGTAATACATGAGTGGAAGATGCTACAGTTTTTTTCTGCAATTTGTGATAAGGGAACCAGTGAGGCACACAAAGGTATAGTATATGACCATCAAAACATATGAGTGCTGGATTATGCATCTGTACCTCACACATCTAAGATGTGGAATGTAGCTATATCATAGAAGCAAGTTATTATATTGAATTTTATCCAATATAATTAAGAATGTTGCACTTAAAGCCATACAAATATCCATTTTAGGCATATGAAGATATATCATATATGTATTTTACAGTGCATCATTCTCGCACAAGCAAAACAATATACTCTACTTTTCAAAGCTTCAGTTTACCTTATAAAGTATAGATAAATGTTTAACCATTCTCTGTTGTCTAAATACGTATTACAAGTAATCAAGTATCCTAACATAGTGTACATTTAGTCTACTAGCTAGACACCCGTAACATCTGGTTGTCAGAAAAAATAACTCTCTAATGCCTGAAATAGCCTATGTCGGCATAATAAGCGCGTAAGAGTGTGAACCGAGAGCAAGGCAGGTGGTTTGGACTCCGCAACCAGAAATGAACGCACACGCGGTAGTTCAAGAAAAAAAATATATATTTACTATAAGTTAATAAAGGCTAGTTAAAGGTAAAATGACAGGGCTAAAGACAAGCAAAATATACAATATAGCATGAACAATTTCAAGGCAAATTCTGCAATGGTTTCTACTTTTACTCTGTCCAATTCTGCAGTATGGACACTGAATGAACAATATACTCAAAACTATCCCTAACTGACCCTGACTTCACATTTGGGTGCACCCCCTTTTCCCCAGTGGTCCAGGTGGACCGCTTACAGTCCGTAGAAGCGCGCGGTGGGGCCCAAAGTCGGTCCTTTCTTTTATAGTGAAGCGTCCTCTCCTCACGGTTATCAGGATCTTGGGAGAAATGAAGTCCTCTTTAACAGACAGGGAAACCAACTGAATGCAATGTAATCCAACAGCAGATTCCACTCAGCACACTGACAGTCCTGCCGAATCCATACACTGAGCTGGGATGTAAGCCGGGATTTAGCAGGTGCCGTCCAGTACATCAACAGCACTGCGAGTCTCTATCTGTGGTATCCATATACACAGTCACAATGTCAGTCTCACTGATCAGCCACTGAGCACAGTTCCTTTCACGTGGACTCACTAGTCCTGTTGTCTCTTTACACTCTGTTTGTCTCTGGACCAAGATACAGCTTAGCTGTACAGAAAAATCTCCACACCAGTTCAATACAACACTTGCTAAGATGGCTGCTGCTCTCTCTCTCGTCACTTCCTGCTTCTCTGCTCACACTCTGTCTGCAGAACAGGCAAGCTGACATAAAAGGGGGGGGTCTCACTCCAGCATCATGTCACAATTACAATGGCTGCTGTCTTAAAGGAACAGAATCACAGAAATACATTCAACATTAACAGTTTATACAGACAAATGAAGCTTAAGACAACATTGGCTGTCTCTTACATATTCCCCCCCCACTTTAAGATTGGCAGTCCCTGCCTATGACTGTATATCCAGAGGGTTGTACTTTTATGCACAGGGTGGTAGTATACCGATGTATGGCAGGCCAAACAAACTCATCCTGCGCATACCGAACAGGGGGAATACCAGCATTTGGCCTAGTGGTCCGTCTGAGGACCGGTGGTATATTATGGGGTGCTGCAGCTATGGGCTGAGAAGGACCAGCGGATTCCGCACCAGAGGGGGCACAGGCCGGAGATACAGTAGTCACAGGTGGAACATCCCCAGGAGCAGGGATCGGCCAACAATCATCCTCCTCGTCGGAGGCCCATTCCGCACCTCCATTCTCTGACTGTGGGAGCTCATTCACATTGGCAGGCCCATCGTGATTTGTCCCTTCAGAATGACACAGGCGCAACATATTTCGGTGAAGTACTCGAACACAATCAGTTCCTTCTTTCTGGACCTGGTACACTGGCCCATTCGCATACTTGCGGCCAACAACACGATACGGCAAAGCCTCCCATCTGCTTTCCAATTTCCCTTGGGGTTTCTTGACACGAACTAGCACCAGGTCGCCTGGTTGCAATGGTGCTTCTTGCACTGGGGTCTTATCAGGATGGGGATGTTCTTGCAGGCGCTGCCGCACCAATCGATGGATCGTCTCAAGTCTCTGCCGATGCGCCCGCACCCAAGAGGTTGGATCCCTCGGAGGGAACCCATCCACATCATTCAACTGTAATTCTCCTATACTTCGCCCAGACCGCCCAAAGAGAAGTGTATAAGGAGAGTACCCCGTTGTAGAATGGACCTGATTGTTATAGGCCCACACCATTTCAGACAAGAACTGAGGCCACTGTAACTTCTTGTCTTCCTCCAGAGTCCGCAGCATCTGTAGCAGAGTTCTGTTGAATCTTTCACAGGCCCCATTTCCCTGAGGGTGGTATGGAGTCGTGTGCGACTTCTTTATCCCGTAGATACGTTGAACTTCTTTCATTACGTGTCCCTCAAAGCAGGCGCCCTGGTCGGAGTGGATGCGTTGGGGGCACCCATATACTCGAATGAAATCTTGGCACAGAGCACGAGCTGCTGACTCAGCTGTCTGGTCCTTGGTGGCGGTTACCACCGCAAATTTGGTGAAGTGATCCACCATTACGAGGCAATACTGGTGTCCGCTATTGGATGGGCCCACCATTAGATAGTCTATCATGACGATTTCTAAAGGTTCCTGGGTCACGATGGTTTGTAGGGGAGCTCTCTGTTCTATTGCCTTATGGATCTCACAAGTTCGACAGCTGCGGCATACTTCTTCGACCATTTGACGAAGACCAGGGCAGTAAATCAGTCGCTGTAACCAACGAAAGGTCTTCTCATGACCAAAATGTCCATTCTTATTATGAGCCTCAACTGCCAACGAGCGAGCCAGTTCACTAGGCACCACAATTTGGTATCGAATGTCGATCTCAGAAGGTAAATAGACCTTTCGGCATAGCACTCCATTTTTCATCTCCAACTTTTCCCACTGACTCAAAACAGATAATATCTCACGTGTCAGTCGTTCTCTTTCCTCTCTACAGGGCTTCTGGCCTTTCTCAACACACTTGATCATCTGCGCCAGCCCCTCATGGGTCTGTTGTATCTGTGCCCATTCCTGTCGTGAGGGACCAAAGAAAGGAGCCATTTCAGTCCCCTCCATCTCAAACTGATTAGTGGCGGTCAAGGCCTGTGAAAATCTGCTGAAATCGGGCACCTCCACATGCTCCAACTCATGATCCACGTCTTCTGTGGGGGTCTGGGCAGTTACCCTAGAAAGTCCGTCAGCATTCTGGTTCTCTGTCTTGGACCGATACTTAATGCGGTAATTGAATGTAGACATTCGGGCTATCCACCTCTGCTCTAACGCCCCGAGCTTGGCATTTTCCAGGTGAGCTAGTGGGTTGTTGTCAGTCAGTACTAAAACTTCAGCACCGGTCAAATATTCAGAGAATTTCTCGGTCATGGCCCATACCAGTGCCAACAGCTCCAATTTAAATGAACTATAATTCTCGGGGTTTCTTTCAGAATCTCTCAAAGACCGGCTGCCGTACGCTATGACCCTCTCCTGGCCATCCTGAAGCTGGGAAAGCACTGCTCCAAGACCATACAGGCTTGCATCTGTATATAGCTGGAACGGCAAGTGGTAATCAGCATATGCCAAGATTGGGGCTGTTGTCAGTGCATCCTTCAATGCCTGGAAGGCTTGTTCCTGTTCAGGTCCCCACTTCACGGACCGGTTCTTTGGACCACCGGATGTGCCTCGTAGGAGAGCATTAAGTGGTGCTGCTACCTTGGCGAAATCCTTAATAAACCGTCGATAGTAACCGGCTACTCCAAGGAACGCCCTCACTTCTCGCAGGGTAGTCGGTATCGGCCAATCTTGAACAGCCGCTATCTTGTCTCTTGATGGTCTCACCCCTTCTCCTGATACGCGGTGACCCAAGTAATCAATTTCAGATTGGAACAACCGACATTTACTGGGTTTCAATTTGAGCCCATGTTCCCGCAATCTTCGAAATACTTGCCCCAACTGGTGGAGATGGTCTTCAAAGGTCGCAGAATACACTATAATGTCATCCAAGTAGATGAGAGTGAACTCAAAGTTGAAGTCACCGAGACATTTCTCCATCAACCGCTGAAACGTTCCGGGTGCATTTGTCAACCCGAAGGGCATCCGGTTAAATTCGTATAGTCCCATGGGCAAGATGAATGCCGTCTTCTCCTTGTCTTTTGTGGCCATCGGCACCTGCCAATACCCACTAGCCAGATCTAGTGAGGAGAAGTACCGGGCTCTCCCTAGCGCTGAGAGGGACTCCTCAATCCGTGGCAAGGGGTAGGAATCTCGTACGGTGCAAGCGTTTAACTTCCGATAGTCTACGCAAAATCGGATGGACCCATCTTTTTTTCTTACTAACACCACAGGAGCCGCCCAGGGACTCTGGCTTTCTTGGATGATCCCACCCTGTAGCATCTTAGCTAACAGTTCTTTCACTTCCTGATACAACTGTGGAGGAATTTGTCGGTAGCGCTCTCTAATTGGAGGGGTGTCTCCTGTGGGAATCTCATGGTAGATCCCTGTGGTACATCCAAAATCTTCAGCATACCGTGCAAAGGTGGCTTGGTTCTCCCACAACAGCTCATCTACCTTCTGCACCCATTCCAGAGAACATGAACTTACATCCATCTTCATCTGTTCTCGAATTGCACAGCCATTCCATTCAGAGGTGGGTTCCTCATCTTCTCCCATGGACACAGTTACGGTCCACTCATCCCTTTCAGTCGGCTTCAGCTGCATTGGAGTTACTTTCCTTACTTCCTCCGGAGTCACATAGATGTTAGCCAGCAGCCTCCCTGGGGTCAGGTCCACACTCTGGTCCTGAGTGTTTACACATCGAAGTGGTACTCTTCCATTGCGAACTATTGCCAAGGAACGGGCCACTAGCGGATCAACACCTCCTTCGGCTGCCTGCAGTGGTTCTACCAACACAGCTATGCCCTCTAGTTTCCGACAGGTGCCTACGGGCATGGACACTATTGTCTCCCGACTGGGTGGCAGTGTAACTTTTGTATGCAAAGGAACTGAAATTCGAGCCAGAGGACGCTGTGCATCTGAACTTTTCTGTAAGCCACATGTCCGGATCAGCCGCTGGAAAGCTGTTTGAGTAGGCCGATGGGTGGTGGTTTCTTTCCAATAACCGTGACCTTTCTTTTCAAAGAGGATCTGATCTAATTCTTTTAACACATTCATCCCCAAAATGACAGGGACCTTTACTTCATGTGACTCCTGTACCACCACAATGCCTTTCCTACCTAGATCTTGGCCACATACCCGGACATTCATCCAGGCCACTCCCACGACCGGAACTGGTAACTGGTTAGCTGCGACCACTCGTACGAATGTATGGGGATCATATTTCACATGTTGCCGGAAGTACCGTTCATAACAGTCTCTACTCAAGGTCGTTACTTGGGAACCCGTGTCAATCATCCCGGTAACCGGAATACCCTCCATTTCCACCTGTATGACAGGACTTGCAGCGATCAGGTCATCATCAGGGCATTCTCCCCACATAGTCTCCTTGTCAGTCTCCCCTACTACACGCCCTTCAGCAGCAGGGGACTTCAGTTTAACGGCGGTCTCTCATAAGTTTGTCGCTGCTCTGGACATCTAGCAGCAACGTGGCCCATCCGTCCACACTCCCAGCAGCGTATCCCCCGTCGTTCTGGCCATCTGTTTGGGCCCCTTCGGTAAGCCCCTTCGATTTCTCCTGAGCACTGCACTAAATGATTTGGACCTCTTCGGTAGGTCCTATCCTCACCCCTCCAGCGGGGTGGTGGGTGATTCTGACTTGCTGGGTGTGGATGGCTCACCCTTTCATCTCCAGTCTTCTGGAAGTCTGCAATTTTCATAGACTGCTCATCACAACGAGTGTGCAAGTGTTCCATTTGTTCTTGCAGTTTCTGCATTACTGTGAGAATTTCTTTAACCGTCCCTTTTTCTACTGTCTCTGAGCCAGAACTATCCCCCTGTGACAAAGTAACTCCAACTGCGGTCTGTGGCCTCGGGACCATACTATTGGCACGGGAGATGGCCTCTACCTGTACATCATGGAATTTAGCATCAGTCTCTCGTCGTATAAAATCCTGCATAGTCACAGTTAAACTGCCGTCACGTATCCCCAGGACAAACTGGTCACGGAGAGTCCGATCAGGGTTACAGAAGGCTGGCGAGCCCCCTCTTTCCTTCCTTTGAATATCTCGGAGCAGTTCTTGTAGGGCATTTGCATATTGGGGAAGGCTTTCATTCTCCTGTTGTACCCTCTGGAAGAACCGAGCCTGCAGAGACCCCAGCAATGCAGTTTCTCCATAGATGGTTTCTAGAATCTGGACTACTTGCTCAAATGTCTGCCTTTGTTCAAATGGCCTCAGTATCACCGTGGTCTTAGCATCCCCTTGTAATGTCAATATTGCTAGCTCTACTAGTACTTCTGGTGTGGTCTGGTACATTCGCTGTATCATTCGTATCTGTTCCACCCACATACTCACTGACATATTATTGCCATCAAATTTAGCTAACTGACTCATTATAGCCCCTGCTGGCATTCTTCCTCCAGCACCATTCTCCCGAACGGGTGCGTCACCGTCCATTCTGGTAAGCGGATCCTGCCGACTACGCCAATTTGTGAACCGAGAGCAAGGCAGGTGGTTTGGACTCCACAACCAGAAATGAACGCACACGCGGTAGTTCAAGAAAAAAATATATATTTACTATAAGTTAATAAAGGCTAGTTAAAGGTAAAATGACAGGGCTAAAGACAAGCAAAATATACAATATAGCATGAACAATTTCAAGGCAAATTCTGCAATGGTTTCTACTTTTACTCTGTCCAATTCTGCAGTATGGACACTGAATGAACAATATACTCAAAACTATCCCTAACTGACCCTGACTTCACATTTGGGTGCACCCCCTTTTCCCCAGTGGTCCAGGTGGACCGCTTACAGTCCGTAGAAGCGCGCGGTGGGGCCCAAAGTCGGTCCTTTCTTTTATAGTGAAGCGTCCTCTCCTCACGGTTATCAGGATCTTGGGAGAAATGAAGTCCTCTTTAACAGACAGGGAAACCAACTGAATGCAATGTAATCCAACAGCAGATTCCACTCAGCACACTGACAGTCCTGCCGAATCCATACACTGAGCTGGGATGTAAGCCGGGATTTAGCAGGTGCCGTCCAGTACATCAACAGCACTGCGAGTCTCTATCTGTGGTATCCATATACACAGTCACAATGTCAGTCTCACTGATCAGCCACTGAGCACAGTTCCTTTCACGTGGACTCACTAGTCCTGTTGTCTCTTTACACTCTGTTTGTCTCTGGACCAAGATACAGCTTAGCTGTACAGAAAAATCTCCACACCAGTTCAATACAACACTTGCTAAGATGGCTGCTGCTCTCTCTCTCGTCACTTCCTGCTTCTCTGCTCACACTCTGTCTGCAGAACAGGCAAGCTGACATAAAAGGGGGGGGGGGGTCTCACTCCAGCATCATGTCACAATTACAATGGCTGCTGTCTTAAAGGAACAGAATCACAGAAATACATTCAACATTAACAGTTTATACAGACAAATGAAGCTTAAGACAACATTGGCTGTCTCTTACAAGAGCCTGCCAATCTTTTCTGGACAAGCAGTTCACATCTTCTCTCCTGGGTGACTTAGCAATGGCATTTGCCGTCCTACCTGTGAAATGTATTTTCCTTTTATTCGCAAACACATTAAATAAAATCTAATCATCTTTATCATCCTGCATAGTTTGACCTGCTTAAAATTTTACTAAACTACAGGGCAATATCTAGAATTGTACTATAAATATCTACAGTAAATGGCCTCTCTGACTGAGC
The DNA here is from genome assembly GCA_947044405.1 of Leptodactylus fallax. Taxonomy (NCBI): domain Eukaryota; kingdom Metazoa; phylum Chordata; class Amphibia; order Anura; family Leptodactylidae; genus Leptodactylus; species Leptodactylus fallax. The sequence goes on from CAMRHE010000533.1 coordinate 272,810, forward strand.
TAATGGGACATCCTGAAGTTAAGAGTCTTTGTGACTTTGTACAAAGGTGGAGTTGTCATAATGAATTAACATCTCCAAATTTTAAAGAACACAAAAAAGTACTATCACATTTGGCTTGTTATATTTTCTTATCAAATATTTAGAAAAAAAGGGAAATTACATTTTTGCTGGCCTTTTCCATCTCACTAGCTATCTGTGTTGAACAAATATTACAGGTAAAGCTTATTAGTGCCCTGGAAGTCTATGGCGATATATAAATCAATACTAGTAATATGTAGTTAAAGATATACAAAAGTTAGACAACTTTTTAAATACACTTTCTGCATGAATGCCTTGCATTGTCGTCAGAGGATACTGAATGACAGCAAGTACAGACCTTGAAAACTCTGAGGAATTAATACAGAAAGTATATTATTATAATGTATCATTTTTATTTATGCAAAAAAATAAATGGATTAAGCCTTAATTTTATGAATTATATTGTAGACATATATATTTAGAAATATGAAATAATACGGGTGAATATAGATCATATAATTGGTTTTATGTTGTATTACAATATGCCTTCATTGTTCAATTTAAGGCTGGGCCCCACGTTGCGAAAATGCAGCGTTTTACATTACCTGCAAAGTGGATGGGATTCTGGCTAATCCCATCCACACATTGCAGAAAAAGATCTGAGGTGGAAAAGCTGCGTTTTCAAAAACTCTTGCATTTTTGAAAATCACAGCATGTCACTTATACCTATGGAAATGCTGCCGTTTTCCATATAGATATATTAAGGGCAGAAAGTCCGCAGAGGAAAACTCCGCAGACCTTCTATCAAAAATGCAGTGGAAAAAAACGTGATGCGTTACCAGCGTGCTCTTTTCTGCAGTGTTTTTTTGCTGTGGCTTGCTAAGTGGGACCTTAGCTTAAGGCCACCGCAATTTTGCGAAAACTACAGTAAAAACCGAACCGTTTTACAGTACCTGCAAAGTGGATGGGATTCTGGCTAATCCCATCCACACATTACAGAAAAATATCCGCAGTGGATATGCTGCAATTTCAAAAACCGTTGTCTCAGGGCTTTTTAGATCATTGAAATCAATCTCAAACACCTGTGATAATTAGTTTACCAGGTGATGCCAATTAAAGGAAACTTCGTTAAGAAGGACGTTCTAGATTATTATGCAGCCCACAGGTTTCAAGCAGTATGGGAAAGAAAAAGGATCTCTCTGTTGCCGAAAAGTGTCAAATAGTGCAATGCCTTGGACAAGGTATGAAAACATTAGATGTGTTAGATACTGTGAAGAGATATGTGGCTGATTCAGAGCACAGATGGGTTTGTGCAGATAAAGGCATAATGAGGAAAGTTTCTGCCGGACAAATTCATTGAATTAGGTGAGCAGCTGCTAAAATACCATTACAAAGCAGAAAATAGGTACTTTAAGCTGCAGGTGACTCAAGATGTAGAATCCTCCAGAGGCTTGCAGATGTGCATAAACCTACTATTTGGCCCCCTCTAAACAGTGCTTACAAGCAGAAACAGTTGCAGTTGGCCCAAACATACATTATGATTAATTTTGAAACAGTCTTGTTTACTGATGAGTGCGAACATGAGGAGAGAGCTGGTAGGTCCCTTAAGGATCCCTGGAGGTGTGAGAACAACCTCTTAAAAGTATATACAGTTTCTGACTGACCACTTTCTTCCTAGGTACAAAAAGAAAAACCGTGCCTTCTGTACCAAAATCATCTTCATGCATATCCAAGATTTCAGTTGTTATCACTGGGTAAAGCTGACACTTCCCATATATTTCTGCTGGAAGAGGTTATACGGTGTATGTAATATCAGATGTCAGCCATTATTATTATTATTGTTTATTTATATAGCACCATTAATTCCATGGTGCGTTACATTTGAGGGTTTACATACGGTACATGAAATATACAAAACAAATATAATACTAACAGTGACCAACTGGCACAGTGGGATACAGGGCCCTGCCTGCAAGGGCTTACAATCTATGAGGGAAGAGGGATAGAGACAGAAGGTGGGGGTAGAGGCTGTTCAGGTGGTGGTATGGTGACAGTAGTGTTATTGGAGGTTGTAGGCCTTCCTGAATAGGTGAGTCTTCAGGGCCTTCTTGAAGCTTGTGATTGTGGGGGTCAGTCTTATGTGTCTTGGAAATGAGTTCCAGACTATGGGGGATGCACAGGAGAAGTCTTTGAGATGATTGTGTGAAGAGCGGATAAGAGCAGAGCGGAGTAGGAGGTGTTTGGAGGATCGGAGGTTACGTGTGGGCAGGTAGCGGGAGATTAGTTCGGAGATATATGGAGGGGACAGGTTGTGGATGGCTTTGTATGTCAGCGTTAGTAATTTGAACTCTATTCGCTGGGCAACGGGTAGCCAGTGAAGGGTTTGGCAGAGGGGAGCGGCCGATGAAGAATGGGGGGAGAGGTATATTAGGCGAGCAGCACAGTTTAAGGTGGACTGGAGGGGGGGCGAGGGTGTTAGCTGGGAGGCCATGGAGAAGGGTGTTACAGTAATCTAGGCGGGAGTTTATGAGGGCGTGGACTAATATCTTTGTCGTTTCAGGGGTGAGTAAGGAGCGGATTCGATGGATGTTCTTGAGTTGGAGGCATCAGGAGGTGTTGAGGGTTTGTATATGCGACTTGAAGGAGAGGTCAGAGTCTAAGGTTATCCCAAGGCAGCGGACCCGTTGGACTGGGGTGAGTGTGGTTCCATTAATTTTGATAGATGGGTCAGGTAGGGGGGCTTGTGCGAGGAGGGGTGAAGATTATGAACTCCGTTTTCTCTATGTTGAGTTTTAAAAAGCGGGAGGAGAGAATGGAGGCTACGGCTGCTAGACATTCTGGGACTCTGGACAACAGAGAGGTAATGTCATCAGCATAGCAATGGTAATGGAAATATAATATAGTCATATAATATAGTCTGTCTTTTTTTAGCCTATAAAGCTGCTATTTGTTAGTGGCTCTCCACTCTACACCATATAGAGAAATACCAAGTAGGGGGCCCCTTCAATATGATCCAATACTATTAGTAGAGTATATGCCCTATGGGTTGTGGTGTCTCAGACTACAGGGGCTTTCACTGTGATTTTATGCAGATTACTCCTGCTATGCCACAATGCAAAGTATTTGGTATGTGTCTAATTTTCTATGAGCCTACTGTGAAAATATGTGATTGCACCAAGTAATAGAATTTAAAATATAAGCCCTGATGTCAGTGCACATCTTTAAATTGTTAGGTCAGCATAAGGCACACAGAGTCTTTATAAGGCCATTTTCAGACGACCATGGGGTGGGTCAGTGTGCTGTCCGGGTTTATTTCTGCTAGCCTACACACACGACCATGAATTACATGGTCCCGTGTGCGGGCCGACAGTTCGGGCCGCAAAACTCAGGACAGGTCGGTGCATGGGCGCCATATGGATGACATAAATCACGACCAGCGGCGAGCACACGGTCATGTGCAAATGGCCTAAGTCTGTACATGGCTTAAAGGAGCTGTCCATGAATTTGACAACTCACAAAAGAGGCCGGGGAAGGTGAAACATAAAAAATATATATATATATATATATATATATATATATATATCATACTTGTCCCCAGCACTCCGGTGTCCACCACCACTGTCCTTCAAGTGTGCACCATCAGTGGCTGCAAAGGACACATACATCACTGGGTCCTTTGCTGTGGCCATTGAGGCCATGGAATGGCCTCAGCAGTCACGTGCAGCACAGGACTTCTGGCAGCAACTTCATGGTGCAAGCTTGAACAGACATGGAAGACTCTGGCTCATCGGGAACAGGTGAGTATGATTTTTTTTATGTGTTTCACCTTCCCTGGCCTCCTCTGTGAGTTGTTAAAATCCTGGACAACTCCTTTAATGTTTAATGCCCATAATGGTACTGTATGGGCCCATAGATATCTCTAGGTAGCTTGTTACAGAATGGTAATACAGTTGTATGTATGAGGCCTAAAAAAAAATTTTAATAACTAAAAACAGCAATTTGTAAGTGGAGGTGCTGAGAATTTGGAGAGCAAATATAAAATTACTTTTCAGCATGGATGACATATTGAAATATGATCAGCTGTTTGCAGTTTGCAGAAGAAGTGCAAAGCATCAGTCTTCCCATGGCACAAATGAGAAAGAAATGTCTTGAATTTGCACATAAAACAACACACTGTAAACCGTTGCAAGTTTGTCGAACTGTAATCTCCAGACCTTACTACAAACACACAAACAATTCTTCTGATCTTGTATTTTTATTTTACAAGGTAGATGAAGACAAGATACTGCCAATATAATATTCCTTACTGGACACATAATCATGAATATTGAAATGCCTCCATAGCTATGAGACTGTCAGTGGATTTCACTAAAATTGCCATGCAGGCATTTTGTCACCGCATATGTATTTACATAAGAAACTCTTGATAAGAATAGGATTCTTGAGTTGCTTGCTTCATAGGTAAAAAAAAAAAAAGCAAGACAACACTATTTTGTAAGATTTCTGACTCACATCTTTAGCTGTAAATCTTTATTGACAAGCTGAAAACGTAGTACCTATTCATGAGGGTATTTCTTTCTGATTGTTTGAACCTTTAGGTCAAGAGGTGTCAGAAAGTGGATGCCTGGAAAGAAATCTCATTTCAATCTAGTGCTTGCTAAATTTTCATAGGGTGACATATATATGTGAAGGCATAACCTTGGAAACACATAAGTAGTGCAGATTCTTGTTCCTAGTTGCAGTAAATGTTGCAGGTATTTTGATCACCAAAAACTCATAAAATGTATCACATACAATAGTGGAATGCCTTAAAGGGGTTCTCCTTTCTTAGACATGAAGGAACATAGTTGGGATAAACAGAGGTACCCTCACCCTTCAAATATCTCCTTTTAAGTCTGTAGAAATTACAGAATACTTTAGTAAAGAGTGTTCTTCTGAAAGGGAAGGATCCACTAAGTAGGATTTAAAGTATTCTGTCTGTATTCCATAAGAGTCTAAGGCTGAGGCCCAATGTTGCAGAAATGCTGCTCTTTTTGTTGTATATTTTGCTGCAGTTTTTTGAGCCAAAGACTGGAGTGGATTGAGCAGAAGGGAGAGGTATAAGAGTTTTCTATAGATTTCCCATTCCTTTTGTAGCCACTACTAGGTTTGGCTCAAAAAAATGCAGCAAAATCTGCAACAACAAAAGCAGTGTTTCCACAACATGGGGCCTTAGCCTAAAGTAGAAAATCCCCTATAAATACAAATAGGAATTGTGACATGGGCATTACTGGATAGGGAAGAATATGCGACCCTCTTTCATTTGCAGCAACCAGACCATGTGTTTGGGCATGGAATTCATGGATTCCCAAGTGTTGGTCTTCTGAAAGACCTGGAACAAGGAATTGGTTACTGGAGTAGGAAGGGAAGGGTGAACCCACTCCACCAGCACATGCTGTGTTTTTCACTTCAGATGGGTGCATTTAATCACCAGGTGTCTAACGCCTTAAAGGGGTTTGCCACTTTTTTGACCAATATTGAGACACTAATGTTATTGTTCAAGACACCTTTCCAAAATGGCAGCCTCAATGAATCTCTTTCAATTGTTTTAATTGAAACTAAACTTTATTTCAGAATAGGATGTACATATAACCTAGGACAGTGCACAGGCAGCATTTTAACTAGTGTAAGAGAAGCAAAATTCCTATTGGTTGCCCTTATTGCACAGAAAACTATAGCCTGTCATCAGAGGCGTAACTTGAAGCTGCTGAACCCCAATTCAAAATATGAAATTGGACCCCAACTTATCTTGTGCTATTTTTAATACTGGTTTTTACTTATGTTGCATAGAAGCCTCTATAACTACGTTCCTATCTATTTTATATATCCCACCATACCACCATTGGTAATAGCAGCAGAGGTCCCGCTGTGATATATCTCTGTGCTGTGACACTAAGATGTCAAAGTACAGGGGAAGTAAAAGAAACATTGGTGGCAGAAAAAATATATACAAAAAAAAGTAGCTGCCACTGCCGCCCCTAACGGCAATAGCGGCAGCAGCTCTGCTATGTTTTTTTTGTTTTTATAACCACTGCCACCAATGTTATTTACTATCCCTGTCCTGTGACATCATAATGTCACAGGACAGGGATAGATCATAGCAGGGCCACCACCGCCATTATCGGCAATGGTCCCACTATCACAGAAGAGCAGCTACTGCTATTGAATTTAATATTCAATGTTTCCTCCTGTGGCTGGGGTTGGATTGTCATTAGTCACATGACTGCAAGGGTCTAGCAACAACAGTAGTGTCAGGATCTCTTCTGAGATTCGTCCATTTGAATTTAGTACCAAAGCACAGAGCAAAATTCAAATGCCTTAATATAGCAAGCCCCCCCGATGATCGGTAACACCCCCAATAAATATACATGAAGGGGCAGGCAAATACAGTCAGCACCTGTTCTGCACTCCACCTCATGTGGGAGACATTGTCATAGATCACATGACTGCAAGGGGCGGGTTACACTGTAGTTGCCAGCCCTTTGCAGTCATGTGACTGATGACAATCTGACCCCAACCACAGGAGGACCCCCCAGCCAAAGTCAAGTGATGCAGGGTGAAGTCATCACCAGGATTAAAAAAACACACTACTTCATGCATCACGTGACTAAAATTTACTAAAAATAATACAAAAAAAAAATAAAAACATAATATAAAATACAAATACACAGGCAACACATATTGTTAGAAAAAACTTTTAATGTCCCTGGATAACCCCTTTAAGATCTATCAGTTTTGCTATCATATTGCATTCAGGATTGGACTGCTTCAATTTGTCATCTATTTGCTAAGTCTAGATACTGAACTGCATGATATATTTCAGTGAAAGTGACTTACTAAAGCATACAGGATTTGGGTGGGAGCAGGAAAGATAAAGCTTCTTGTTTAGGATCTGTATCACTCACATAATATAAGATCTTACTGTTATAAACCTCAATATCCTGGTCTTATCAGATAAACCTGCAAAATAGATGCTGTGAAGTTTGCCAGGAGTTATTGACAAATTGGCCTTAGGAGAAGTAATTGTGAGGATTTTGTTTAGATATTCCAGGAAGAAGAATGTAAAGTAGAAAAAAAAGTAGAATGGAGCAAAAAATGTCACTTAGGCTGAATCCCCATGTTGTGGAAACGCTGTGGCAAAAAAACGCAGTGTTTTACAGTACCTGCAAAGAGAATGGGATTCTGGCTAATCCCATCCACACACTGCAGAAAAATATCCACAGCATGTACCCCATGAAAAGAGCCTAAAGCAGGGTATTTTTCATGAAGTAAAATCCTACAGGCGGGGAAAGACCAGAAAAAATGTTATATAATCTGGTAATAAATCAAAGATATAATAATTATGTGCCTGAAATAAGAGAAAAAAGAGGCCCATTAATTAGAAATATAGATGGAGTTCTGGACATATTCTCGAATATTATAAATACAGACTTGTGCCAGCCCCTTCTTTGCATTGCCTTCCCCCAGCAGTTGTGACCTATTTCTTTATATAGAAGCAGTATCCCAGAGTGACACTGCTTAAATTGTCTTTTGTTGTGCCTCTGGTAATGTTATATGTATATTATGTGTATTGTATGTTTTGAAGCTTCCCTTATGTATTCCCCTTATGGTTCCTCCCTGTTGGTCACCCCTGGCCAATCACGGGTTATTGGGTGGGGTTTGGAGACTTAAAGGGGTATTCCCATGATCATAACCATATCTATATTTGTAGATAATTAAAAGTTAAACATTTTTGCAAATATAAGTAGTTAAAAATTCTTCAGAGTTTTAAAGATTTCCTCTAACTATCTTAGGCAGGGTTCACACTACCGTTGGCTTTCGTTATGAAAGTGTCCGTTAACAAAAAAAAAAATGGACACCTATCATAACAGACATTAACGGACACTAACTGATGTTAATGCGTCCGTTTTTTTAACTAATCCAATTAATGGATCAGTTAAAAAAAACAGGCACATTAGCATCAGTTAGCATCAGTTAGTGTCCGTTTTTTAACACTGTCTGTTTTTTTTTTTTCTGCTTTCTGAGCATGCGCAGAAAAAAACGGACATAAAATAACGGACAATAACTGATGGCTGTCAGTTACTTTTCGTTATAAGTCCGTTACCCATAGACTTCACTGTTAACAAAATAACGGACACTTGCTGTCCGTCAAGAATCCGTTTTTCCAAACGGACAAAAAAGTCCTGCATGTAGGATTTTTTGTCCGCGGAAAAAAACGGACTTCTGACGGATTTGGTGTAAACGGACACAAACGGACACTAACAACACTAATGGACACAATATAAAAACCCATTGAAATGAATGGAAATTTTAACGGATTTCTGACGGTTCAACTAGTGTCCGTTGCTAAAATCTTGTAATGGACAATCTAGCAACGGACACTACTGACAGTCACCAATGGTAGTGTGAACTCCCCCTTAGTGTTGACAGTCTGTTGTCTTGATCTGTTGCCAATGGATATGACCACAAATGCAGAAAATTTATATGGTCTGAGACTTGTCAAAAACCCAGCCATGATTTTCTTATTGTAGCTGGGTTATCAGGCAGGGACACTACATGAATGAGAAGAGATCCCGACTACAATAAGGAAACCATTGCTGATTTTCTGACCTTAGAAAGATCCAGCATTCATGGTCATATCCATTGGCAACCGATCAAGACAACAAGACTGTGACCACAAGATATTCAGAGAAAATCTTTAAAACTCTGCAAAATGTTTAATTGCTTATACTTGCAAAAATGTTTAACTTTTTAATTATCTACCAACCTGGAGGACAGGTTGGTAGTGGTAGTGTTTTCCCCTACTCCCTGGTGCTCTCAGCTGAGGCTTCCTGTGAGTGATTACTGAGGAAGGAAGTCTGGCAAAAGGAGGGCTGACAAGTGGCAGGCTGGAGATAGAGCACTCCTGGAGTGAAGGTTTACACACTTTCATACTGTGATGGAGGATATGTATTTGCCTGCACTAGGCTAGTGAGGGGCATGATACTGTTTAGTTAGAGCTGGACATGGTTTAGGCTTTTGTTTTGTTTATGTGATGTCATTTTGTGCCAAAGCGGCTAAATAAAGGACCCTTGGAGTTTTAAAACCCATTGCCTCTGTGAACTTTGTCATTGCCGACCCCCACCGTGTGAGCTGTTCTCCAGATATAAAAAAAAAGTAAGAAACATGCAAAAATAAAAACATAAAAATAAAGCCCTGTGTGTCACTGAAAAAAGACACAAAAATTAGTTGAATAACGAAAATGATAACAATGTTACAGCCCTCAAAACTGCACATACAAAAAACCTGAAAATGTGTTTGGTCCTGAACCAGGGAAAATGGCCCGGTACTGAAGTGGTTAAACTGTGTATTGGGGTAAAAGGGAGCCAATATCTGTGTGTGGAGCAAAAAGAGGCCATTAAACTGTGTGAAGGGACAAAAGGGGGATATTAAACTATGTATGTGGCAAAAGGGGTCATTATATTGTGTGTGGGGGCAGAAGTGGCCATTATACTGTGTGTGGGGCACACAGTCTGTTAAAAAGGATCTGTCACCAAGGTTAAAATGCTTTTATTTTTCTCATAGACAAACATAAGGTTTCTGCCCACATGGAGAATCAGAGCTAGTTTACATATAATCTTCCAGGTGTCATATCTTTTGAACAGGTGGACGGATTTCAAAAAGAAAACTACAAAATTGATCGCGGGAACAGTAAGAATTGAATCATGTTTATTTAGTATTTTCTACTTGGTGACAGGTCCTCTGTAAGGTAGACAGACTGTCCGAAGTTAAAGTAAGGATGGCAACCACTGCTGTGCATTTGCATTCATCCTTACTGAGTGTGGGAGACATTGTTCTCAGCCACGGGATATACCCCTGGGGAATGTGGGGTGTATCCCCTGAGTACGTGTACTACAGGCTGAGAACCACTGGCTTATATCACATAAAGAATGACTCCAGTTCATACACCATAAATCCTAATAGCAATAGGGACCAATACCATGATTAAATTTAAAGAATATTCTTTTAAAGTTGTTTTAGCAACACATTTATTAGTGTTAATAATGTTGTGGAACCCTGGCATTCATTTGCCCTATTGGCAACCTGATATATACTAGCATAGGAGATATCCACCTTTCACCAGTAGTTGACACATAGCTTTACATAAGGGGAACAGTTGAATTGGACAGGAACACAAAGGAGAGAACCTCCACCAGAGATGCAGACATTAACTGCTTCACTTCCCTAAACTTGGGTGCAATTTGACCCTTTGTGTTTGTCTGCTGTGTGACTAGTTATTTAGGGATGTTAATATGGATATGGATAATATGGATGTTAATAGACAGCTTGGAGGGAACAGTGCCAATGTCCCAAACTGTCGGATGAAACTAGCACAAGATAAGAACAGAAATGTTATATATTTTTAAAGTTATTGCACTTTATGTGTAGTTTACATCCTATATCCATATGTTATCTAAAAACAGCACTTGTAACATATATACATGTAATGATATCATGAATTTGTTTAGATAATCCTCCATTGCACATGTATATACATATATTATCCCATAGGATGATTTGCATTCAAGCTTCTGAAAGAGTTAAACAGAATTTATTTTCCAAGTTGTATCCATACAAAGAACTTGTCATCTCAAATTAGAAGCTTCTTCTTAGAAACTTAAATGGTCACTCTCTATAAATTCCTTCTCACAGCACATGCCATAGCTTGAAACATTTCAGATTCTAGACATAAATCTATGCATAGCTGAAGAAAGTGCTCCAAAGCCTTCATACTGAGAATATATAGTAAGGTACTACCTTATTATACTTGTCACAGGGGAATTCTGCTCCATATGTCTTTCCTTTCATCTAGACATACATTAAGTGTTGCCAGTGCCAATTATATTACAAAGTAAATAATGTACCAGGCTCTTTACCAGGCTCAGCGAGCTCACTTCCGATCCTTTTGGTTACCAGTTAATGATTAACAAGGGATATGGATTCAGAATTCATTTACTGAATACAGATGGAATGATCTGATGCATACAAAAAACTCCATCCATATAACAACACTTGGTGCAGATCCTTATTTGGCAAGTTGAGTTCACTTTTAAGCGAGATAATCTAGATCATTGATATGGGAAAAAGCTTGTATATATAGAGATGGTACATAGGGAATGTATACGTTGGGAAACAATGGTGGTAGACACCTTTTCATATACTGTAAGCAGGTAGATCTTAGGCTACCTTCACATCTGCATCTGGCTCTCCACCATTTTGGTCTGTCAAGGGACCCAAATGACGGAAAGTCCAACCGCTAGAACAGTGGTTATCTGGGGGTAAACTATAATGGAGTCTGCTGGGTGTCCGCCATTTTTATACTGAAACCGGTGAAGGGAAAAGTCTTCTGTGCAGGACTTTTCTCTCCACTGATTTCTGGCAGTTTCTGCGGTGGAAACTTCATCACAGATGTAAGCTTAGCCTTAAAGTGACAATCAGGAGCTCAAAAATAAAATCTAAATTAGTACATAGAGGAGATAATTACTTGCTATTTATAGTGTTTTCCTCAGATATTGCTGCTTGGCTGCTTTTTAGCTTAGCACTATCAGCTAGAGAGTCTACTATTAGTTACAGTGTCTACAGGGAGGTGGTCTGAGGTAGTCTGACATGAAACACACTTCCTTTCCCATCACTTGCTCAGGCCGCTACTCTGTCCATTTCCATGCAGCTTTGCCTCTTCACATTGACGGCTGTGTTATAAAGAGTAGTCTATGACCATCTCCCTAAGAGCTGAAGTCAGTGCCTGGAGAGCTGATTTCCATTACAGCAAGAGCAGAAGGATTATACAGGTTAATAAATCACCAGTGATAAAAAGATGACTAGAAGGTCATGTGGGACTCACCAATGTCATGAAACTTGCATGAAAGCATCATACTGTTGGCATACCCATGTGACTGCTGAGGAACAATCACAGTACTCATCAGTCCCCTAGGGTCTGTGACATCACATAAGAGGCTTTAAGAGGCCAGAAGACATTGGGGATGGTGCACCAGATGCCGTGAGCGACCAGAGAGTATAATAGTGGTTTGTGGATGGTGAATCTTGGAAAATTTGTAAATTTGCTCATCTTTAGGTAGGATTATGCTGCAAAGGGAGTTGGGACTTGAGAAAAGCTCCATTGTAACACATATTAACATGTTAGACAATAATTGCAATTTCCTGTTATAGAATTAGAAGCAGAGGCTTGCAGAATATGGATTAAAGTGGTTGTCTGGGCTCTGTGATGTTTTTCACTGATGACCTATCCCCAGAAACAGGATTCACGTGAATAGGAGCAGAACTGTATTATTCTGGCGGCAGATGATGCTTCTGCTTTCTGTCTGCCCACTGCATTCGGAGCTTAAAGGCAGGGTTGGGCAGGTAAGGCTTTGCTCACTATTCCATTATTGGATTTCTTTCGAGTTTTCACAGCTAGAATATTGTAAAGTACATCACTATTGCTGCCATCAGAAAATCAAAAGAACAGAGACTGCTGGAAATACAGATGTTGAAGAGGCAAATTTATCAGGCCTTGTCTAATTCAGACACAACTTAAGTTATTTTATCAAAAGGGATAAAATAGGAACTCTATGACCTTATGCAGGTGAAGGCACTCCTTGCTAAGAATCTTGATGTCTTGACACAGACCTGGGCATCCTGGATACTCTTTCATAAGTCTGACTCATTTTGTTCTATCTTATACCAACTAACCCCCTAATCGTACTTTGCAGTAGCCTTCTCCTCTACACTTTCCCCCTTTCTTTCTCTCTTTTTCCCTTATATTTTTGCATGTTGGTCTATTTCACCTTTAGGTTAAAGCCCCACATTTTGCAGAGTTTTCCTCTGCAGACTTTCTGCCCTTATTAAACCTATACGGAAAACGCCATTGCCATGATGCAATTTTCAAAAAGGCAAGTGTTTTTGAAAATACAGCTTTTCCACTGTGGATATTTTTTCTAGCCAGAATCCCATACACTATGCAGGTACTGTAAAACACAGCAAAAAAGCAGCATTTTTACAATGTGGGGATTCAGTCTTAGATGTTATTTGCCTCCACCCAAGTGTTTATTTCAATAAAAGTTTACCGTGCATAAAAAGTTGCAAACCGAAGGTTTGTGAAATTTTTTTTATGTAGGTAGATAATAAATATACCCCATAACATTTATTGTCTACAATGTATATGACCAGCTAAATTGTTTCATATGCAAATTGGTGACAACTTTCAGCAAATTGTCAGCTATTTATCAAAATAGGTTATGCCAACTTAAAATGCATCCACAAGTGAACACAAGACAAAAATGGACATCGCTTTATCTACTGAATAGGCTTTTATAAGGCAGTGATAAAAAAATAACTACTTAAAACACTTTTAAGATGGCATCAATCCAAAGAATGTTCTGCATAGAAATTGGCTTTCAACATAAAACACAATGCAGCAAACTCAGGAATTCTGGCACCTTGATAAGATTTTCCTTTGCCAGAAAGACCCACTCTCTGTGTTGAAGTGAGCAGTATTGTGGAATATAGACTAGTGTAACATTATACGCTAGCTAAACAGCTGAAATACTAATAACTGCATTTCCAAACAGAAGAATATACATTTTGCCCATTCTAGTTTTATGCTTAAAACAACTGGACTAGGAACACATAATTACCAATTATAGCAGTGCAGAGAAAATTATTTAGGTTATAGGCACATTTTCACAGATTCCCCACCCTCTCTTTTTCTTTAATTGTAAGCTAAAGCTACCATCTAAATAATCTTTACTACTTTTATTTTCTTGCTGTAGTGTTTGTGTAACTCCTTCACAGAGCTGGATGTTCTGCAGCTTCTGACATAGATCTAACAGCACACTGCTACTGATTGTAGCAGTTTTTCCCCCTTCTTTTCTCCTCAGTGTTAGAGATAGCAACAGGAAGGATGGAGGATATTGACTGCAGAGCAGAGATTAGAGAGGATGTATATAATTTACGTTTTCGGGGGGGGGGGAAACTCATACAAGCTGAAGAGCATCAAAGTATAGATAGAACTGAAAACACAGAAGGATGGAGGGTGAAAATCACCTAAAATTTACAACTGTGTACAGAGAAAGGAGAGAACGCATGGCAGACTGTAAAAATGAAGGTATCGCATACTTCTCAGCAAAAGAGAGAAAATCTACCTTAAAGGCTGTAGAGGTTGAAAGCAGTTCAGAAATAAGGCTGATTGGTATATGAGAGCTGGTAAAAGAAGCAGCATTCTGGACACACTCTCTGATATGAGAAAAGTCTGAAACTACAAACCAGGAAAAGTGAACAATATTGTCACTGCTTAGACTTGTAGTTCCACTTACACTTGTTAAAGTACCTGCAACGCCACACCATGGTAGTGCTCAGCAGTATTAGATAAATCTGCTGTGGAGCCACAAAAAAAAAAAGACACAGCAGAACTCACAGTAAAAAAATGGAATCTTCTATATTGAAACCCTCAATAAGTTACAGCATAGCACAGGCTTGGATGCAGCAAGATGCCAATAGTCATGATCAGAAAGGCTGTGATGAAGTGTTAGACAACACGAAATAACCATTGCCATCTCTTGCTACATTCATGATTGTGCTATGTGAATGCTGCAGTATGCCCTTTGTGCATCTAAAACTAAAAGTAGGTTGCAAAATGCATAGAAGGGGATCTGAAAAAATAAAATAGAAGTACAGGTTGCAGCCTGACACAATAAAACTTTTTAAACTCAATGTAGTCACTTGAATACTGTAGGTAAAAAAAAAAAATCGATGTTAAAGTTAATTATAGCCTTTGAAAGAGTTGTCCTGAAATACAGAATAACACGCCAGCTATTCAAGTGCATTCAGTGATATAATGAATTCAGTACATTGACACACTCCTACTCTATATTTTGTTAAATATAAAGGGAACACCCTCTATAGAGATGAGCAGACTGGTCCAAAAAGCAGAATAACAGCACTTTTGGTTTCTGATGAAGAAGTTCAGTCTGAAATGAATCTTTGGACCAAACCACCTGAACCTGAAACAACATGAATCTTCAGTGGTTAACCCATCTTTAGCCCTCTATGATGTCTGTGATGAACTGTATATATGTTATACTGGTTTTAGGCTAGTTTTGGTTTTTCGTTCCATGTTGTAGCATGGTTTTGGTGCCATGTGTCAGTAGGTATGTGCTAAATTTGAGTTTCCTGTTTACAGTGGTAATTTCAATCCACAAGCCAGGTGGTAGGTGGTTAATAAGTCCTAGGAAGGTCACTCAATACAAAAGGTCCCTAATTAGCAACAAGAACGAAGGAAGGAAGACTTGACTGGCCAGGACTCAGTATACTGAACAAAGAAAAATTATGACATCACAGGTGGGAGGTTGCAAGAAGTAACTTGGGAGTCGGAGGTACTTGATCTCTTGGTCAGATTCTTTGAAGCAACATCTAGTGTGGGCTCCTTCTTCCTGTCTGCCTTCTGTGTCACTCTTAACTGCCAGACTTAAAAACAGGTCCATATTTTGAATCCCATTTTATTTCACATTGTTTGTATGTATATGTCTTTTTAGTACATCTTTTTACTGTTAAACACTGTACTTTTTTGTGTATATTAAATCTAAAATTTAATAAGATTTTCCTTTGGCTCTAAACGTGCCCACAAGTCTGAAGAGAGTAAATATCACTTAGCCTTGTTACCTTTTTGTTTGCTACTTGTTCATGGTTTGGGTATATTGGTGTCTCGCTTACCCTATAAAGGAGAATGGTGGCAGGTATTTGTGTAAATGTGTGATTGGAAACGTTTGCTTCACTTCTGTGTAGCCTAATGTGATAGGTGAGTGTGGACAGGAGTTAGGAAGCAGAGTCTCCTTTATAATCGCATGTGTGTGTAGTAATGAAGGTGTACGGATACCCCACAGAATTGGTATACTGTGAGCGGATGTATCGTGTCTGAGTTCCCAATCCCTGATGTTCATATGCCCTCCTAGGGAATTTGGACAGGTACTGTCAATGCGAGACAACCTCTTTAAAAGGAATGTTCAACAATGGAGAAGAGCAGAATATTAGGGAATATCATATGGGTTATTTACTAAAAGAGTCAGTGTCTTAAAGCCTAAGTAAACTTTTATTTATTTTTCTCATAAATCAATAGTGGAGGTGAAGAGAATAAACTTTGCAATATACTTCACTAAAGAAAAGTCTTTATTTCTTATCTGATTTATTTTGCCCATACTCTCAGTTTACAATGGGCTCTATGAAGAAGGGAAAGGGGGGTAGAGTAGAAGGAAAAAGAAAGAGATATGGGGTCATCTACATCATGAATTAGTCATTTCTGTCAGGAGACTGCTGGATATTCACTCCTGATAACCCAGATGCATTGTATATTGCTGATGTCTCTCTGTCTCTCCTTTTCCTCCTCCTTTTTGATCAGAGACAAAAAGAGTCAAATAAGTGAAGAAACATGCACTTTTATTATATACAATATATTCCAGAAGGTTTATCTTCACCTGAACTATGAAAAAAAATAACACTTAAGTTACGCTTTAATGTGAAAAAAAAAAATCTTCTAATGACTTTCTTTCCTGATAGCAAAATACAGACACCTGTATTTTGCCACTTAAGAAGACAGATGATAAAGTTCTTTAATAATATGTCTTTCAGTCATTTTTTTTTTTTAAATAAGGCCTACATTGGGTTAAACATATAAAAGAAACAATATTTACCTCCCCAACCCCCTGCTGCTTCCCAGACCTCTGTCAATCTACTTCCTGCCACCCCCTCTTGACACACAGGAAATGATACTTAGCCAATAACTTCTCACAGGCAGGACACCGCTGTTTGAGCAGTTATTCTTAGTTATTTCTTTTTTTTTCTTTTATTCCATTTCTTAGTATGGAGAAAGTTGTCATCACCCCAGCTTTTACATATGTTTACTTTCACTACAAATTTTTTCAAGTTTAAAAGATGTGGGCCAAATAACAGGATGCATTGATAGAAAACATTTCCTAATATATTTTCTGTCAGCATCATTTATCTGTAATGTTTTGTTTACAAGTTCACTACTCCTCCTTGTGAGCAGTTCAGCCAGCAAATGAAACACTGCAGCAGCATATGACTTCCTTGCCCATTTGAAGCCACTTATTCTGACCTCAGATGTGGGAGTGGTTAATTACCTGGTCAGATATGTGGTGCTACATGGACTGAAGAAGAAATCGGACACAACACAGACCCTAGGGAGGGGGTTTTCACACAGGCAGCGTGTGTGTGTGTGTGTGTCCTGTGATTTCATTACAGGGGAGAGTGGAGAAGAGAGGGGTACACAGAGAATTAGAGCACCAAGATAAATCATAGGAAATGTAGTTTTTTCACAGAATCACTGCATGTAAATAACAGTAATACAAGGAGCAGCAAGTAAAATAAAAGTGAAGCAAAGGGTGTACAAGGGAACAGTGCATATTTATCATTGCTGTGGATATATTTGCAGATAATTTTTGGAAGTTGGATAACCCCTTTAATGCTGTGCATCTCAAAGTGGTTTTCCACAACTTTGTTATTGATGGCCTATCAAAGTTGGATAGGTCATCAATATTAGAATAGGTCATCAATACCAGATTAGTGGGGCACCTAGATCAATCAGCTGATTGAGGGGCCATAGTCCGACGAGCACCACGTCTCCTTCATTGTTTACCAGTCACAGCTCTTTACATTATGTGGTGTCGATGCCTGTTATTGCAGCTCAGTCCCATTCACTGCAATACCAGTCACAGCCACTATATAATGTATGGAGTTGTACTTGATAAATCATGGAGGATATACAGCACTTGCTGATAGATGGGAGTGTTGGGAATCAGACTCCTAAAAAACTGATATTGATGGCCTATCCTAAAGATATGGCATTGAAAGTCTTGAAATAAAACAACTTTGTAAATTGTCTAGCTCAAAAATTTTCTACCGTTTTGTGTCTACAGCTGCTACATAGACCTATCCATGGTAAAAGACAAACAAACAAACCCTGTGTGTAGTCTAATCCAACTGTCTCTTATTTTTGCTAACGTACATTTAGCAGGTTAGGGTGAGGTTAAGGACAGACTGAGGAAAGAGAGAAAGAATGCAGAATTAGACTACATACAGAGTTTATTTGTAGTCAGTAACTATTGAGATGCCTAGGTCTATGCAGAAGCCATACAAAAACTGTAGAATTTATTAACCCTTTTAGGGCAATCCTAGTTTTCTGTTATAATGTTTTATTAGAATATACAAACAAAAAAAGAACAATCCTATTTTTGACCTCTAGAACCAAGTATTTTTTTTTGTTTATTCGTTGCCTTCCAAGACCTATATTTTCTTTATTTTTCAGTTAGCGTAGCCACATAAGGGCTTGTGTTTTTGAATAACTTTTATTAACTTTTACTGTGGGAGAAAATTTCTCCATTGTTCTTCTGTTTTATTTTTTTTTGTGCCATTCACCAGATGGCATACATACTACTGTATTTCACATTAATTCTACATGTCGTATGATTACAATAGTATAACATAGGTACCATAGACATTTTTTATTGTTTTACAAGATTTGGACAGTAAAAACCCTTTTTGGGTTTGGGTGGCGGTTGCATGGGGTTAATATATTATTTGATGCATTTATTTATATACGTTAATTATTATGATTTAATATATGGTATAAAATAAAAAAATTCATAAAAATGTTGCTTGATATTTCAGATCCATTGAAGCAATAAACATGTTGGAGAAAATGAACATAGCCTTTAAGTTCTGGCAGTCATCACAATACCTGTTTTCTTTATGAAAAATGTGATTTTTCTGCAGTTGATCTCCAGCATTGTTCAAAAAAAACTTCCTTTAGGCGGGGATCCCACATAGTGTAAATGCCGCAATTGCTGACACAGCAAAATCTACAGCGTTTTACAGTTCTGGCTAATCCTATCCACACTTTCCAGAAAAATATTCGCAGCAGGCATGCTGCAATTTCTAAAACTGTTGTGTTTTTGTAAATTACAGCATGTCAGTTATACCTATGGAAATGTTGGTGTTTTCCGTATAGATATAATTGAAGCAGAAAGTCTGCAGAGGAAAAGTCTGCGGACTTTCTGTGAAAAGCATGACAGGAAAAACCATAATGCGTTACCGCAATAGTTTTTCCCTCAATGCTTTTTGGCTGCGGATCGCTATGTGGGGACTTAGCCTTATAAGTATGGTACTGCAGTCATCTAATATACTTGTTTACACAACTTCAATATTATAGCTTTCTTGTAAGGCCGGTGCCCCATGTTGTGAAAATGAAGTGATTTTGCCATGGCGGAAATGCCACTCAGCGTTTTACAGTACCTGCAAAGTAGATAGGATTCTGGCTAATCCCATCCGCATATTGCAGAAAAATATCCACAGAGAAAATGTTGCTATTTCAAAAACCATTGCATTTTTGTAAATTGCAGCATGTCAATTATAAATATGGAAATGCAGCCGTTTTCAGTATAGGTATAATAGGGAAAGAATGACCGCGGACTTTCTGTGAAAAGCGCTGCAGAAAAAAGTGCGAGGCATTTCCACCGCTGTCTTTTCTGCAGCGCTCTTTGGCTGTGGCCCGCTACTTGGGACCTTACCCCAAATTGCGGAATTTTCGCAACGTGGGGCCCTGGCCTAAAAAGGGATTTCCAGGACTATTCTTAGTAAAGGCCATCAGTGTTTAATCAGTATCACATCCTTCACCCCCTTTATTGTTGCAAAGTAAATGGGCTGAGCTGCAAGAATGAAAAAATATGCATGTAAAGTGCAACTGTTGTAACAGGAGAGATCTGGTGCTCTGGTGAACTTGTGTGGATAGGACAAGATCTGGACACGTTTTCAGTGGCTGAGCACAAAATAGATTGTTTTCATTCATATACTGTATAGAAAATAGAGATCTTGATGATAATGGGAAATTGGAACACAATGTATAACAGAAAGTTATATTGCTTTTTCACTATAAAAAATAGGCTTTACTTGCACGAATCTGAAATGACCTATTAACTTTCTCTGCACAAGTAACATTGACAATAAGTGTGATAATTTTTATATGTTACCTTACGTTCAGAATGCAATAAAACAGAATATGGTAGACAAGGTGAGATAAGAGATTGTTTACTGTAGATTTGTTTGTGCTTTAGTTAAAATGTCCTTTGTGTTTCTACTTTGTGCTGTCTTTGGCAAATTGTAATATTGCCCTTTAACATTATGTCATATCAGTGAAATATCCTGTGTGTCCTTGATAAAGTTCATATTCTTCCATCTAGTGGGCAGCAGGATAAATGACAGGCAAAGAAGAGTTCATAATGAAACCTGAAAAAAAATCACAGCTATCCCACTGTGTGCCCAAAGAAAACTGATAAGTCAGATGTCCCATAGTTCATTCAGTTTATCTTGAATTAACTTGATTCAATGAACTCTGAGGAACTACATTACCATTTCTCAGATAGCTAATAGAGATATCACAGTGGGTTGCAATATCCCTTCTTACAAACAACCATTTAGGATATTGGATACTGTAAACTAAACTATATCATCACCACAGTATCTATTGTATGGAAAGGAAATAACACATACACAGTGCCACATACCCTCACACACACACATGCGCGCACGCACACACACATCTCCAGCTTTACATACATAGATATAACAGTGCTGTATGATATATACATACATAGTACATTGCTTACACATGAATACATACACACACATTACACGTGTACATTCATATTATAAACACATACGTACTAAAATATTTACCTTATGATATTCATGTGATTGTACATTGTATTTTATTATATGATGTATGTATACGATTTCTTATTGAGATTGATATTATGTGTGTGTGCATTTATATACTGTTACGCTACTCGAGAGAGACTCTACAGTGGACTGAAAGCTACAACAGGTGAATAAATGGTTTGTGAAATTGATTGGAAAAATATTGTGGAATTTGAGTTGGAGTGCTGCCCCTTAATATAACGCACATATATTCATATTTATACACATACAGTTGTACTAAAAAGTTTACATACCCCGGCAGATTTTTTGTTTTTTTGACCTTTTTTCAGCTATCATTGATGTTAGAGGGGGCAATACACGTCATTAAGAGCTGGGGTATGTGAACTTTTGAACAAGGTCATTTTCATGTTTTTGGTTGTCATTATTATTTAAAAAGAGAAAACACAGAAGTTTGACAATAAATGGCTTCAACCAACCACTAACCATGAGTGGAGAAAAAGTTTTTGTGTTATCATTCATATTCTCTGAAAAAAAGGCCAAAAAATCTGCCAAGGTATGTAAACTTTGCAGCACAACTGTATACTTATATATTACATCTATATATGGGTATATAGTTACACACATTACACATAGTGTCCTGCAGGGGACTCTGTGGTGAGCTGTGGGCAGACTCCTTCTTCCCTACCCCTTCTGACTGTCCCAATTGAGCTGCTGCCTGAATCAAGTTACAACAACCATTAAGAGGCCCTGGTTACTTTAATTTAAAGGAATACAGGCAGGAGAAGTAGGAAGGTAGCTTCTCCAGACACCCTCACCTGTGCCTTGCTCAAAATCCATGTCTAACTGTATCCAGAGTATGTGTCCTGCTATCCAGTCCCCAAAGGAGCTTCCTGCAATTCAGAAATAGTGGTTACCTTTTAAAAATGTGCTGTGGCCATCTGTCTAGAGTTACTGGACCTCTTATGGGGGCTGCACATGGACACATAAATATTAGTGTGCACACACATAAATGTATTGTGTGCACATAAATAAAGAATATTGCTATTATTACACTTATATTACACTGTTGAGAAATGGACTTTATGGAATCTAAAGTTAAAACTACATGATTTTCAGGGATTGCTTCAATATTTTAAAATAATAGCATGTCCTATTGTTTTATCATCCCTTTTTTATTATGACTTCACTGGAAATAATGCAGCATTGAAAGCCACAAGTAAAGTGGACCATAACAAGGTTTTCCATAAACATACATTCATAAAATTTTACATAAACTGTTGCTTGTCTAAAAACACAGATTTTTTTTATTTTTTTTTGTGTATGTGATGGGGTAACAGTTCAACTTTTTGTAGTCATACTTAAATGGAATGTGTTGCCAGCAGTGGCGTAACTAGGAATGGCTGGGCCCCAAGGCGAACATTCGACATGGGGCCCCCCCCTCGAACCGCTGCCCCCAATCTCCCCCCCCCGGACCACCCCCTCCAACCCCCCCCCAAAAACACCGCATTCCTGCGCACACTATTATGTGCCATAGTGGCTCCTGCACTGAGTATTTTGCCCCATAGTGGCCCCTGCACACACTGTTATTCCCCATAGTGGCCCCTGCACACACTATTATATGTCCCATTGTGGACCACCCATGAACAATTATTATACTCTTGGGTCTTTTCAGACCCCAGAGTATAATGATCGGAGACCCAGGGGAGGATAGAAACATAAAAAAAACAACGTTACTTACCTGTTCCTCGCTCCGGTCCACTCCCTGCTGCTTCAGCCGCCTTCAATGTTGGACCAGGCCGGCGTCACGTGATGCAGGCAAGGCTTCGCAGCGCAAAATGACATCGGGGACGTCACCAAACAGGCCGGAAGCCTGGAGAAGCGCAGGAGAGGTAAGTACATTGTTTTTTATGTTCCCTCACCTCCCCTGTGTGAAGGATCCGGGTTTTACCAAGACTCGCTCCTGGCCTACCTAAGATCGCTTCGATTACCTCACACCCACTTTCCGTGAGTGAGGCGGGCTAACAGAGGATAATACGCAAGACAGGCCTTCTAAATTTTATATATTTATTAACCCCTAAATGGGTCGGCACTAGACACTTAACACATACATAGAATACATGCAGCGGTTAACAAGCAGATACAAGTGAAAACAGCATCACACGGTACATTAAATAAAAATGGGGATAAAAGAAAGAAAAGAATATATATTACCAACACCAGCTTGTGCAGGTATCTCTGACTTCCAATGGTGGCCAGGACACTTATCTTGTGGACGTCCAGTAGCAGATCATCTTTAGCAGAGTAAAATGGCAGAAGAACATGTGCTGTCTGCGTGCTTTGCTTTTGTGTGTTCCCTGCCCCCGCCCAGAGTGATGTCACGGGGGGAGGGAAGTTACACCTACAAGCATGGAGCCCCTGAACTCGAAAATCGTTCTGGCTCCTTATCCGGCGACCGTATGGTCTGGTAAGTGGAAGGGGAGAACTCGGGGTAAAACCCTCGTCGTATACATACCAAGCATGGCACCTCAATTCCCTTTGGGTAGGGAGTTGGGTGTCTGGACCTGCCTTGGGCTCACAACGGCTCCATGTTTGGGCTGACCGTGTGCGCCTTTCTATGGGGCACCCACAGAATTTATTGGAGTAACTGTGAGGTGCCCCCTTTTTGAGATATGGGCATAAAACTATGATCTCTCTGATGTATAATTGGTGCCGGGCTGTCTGGTGTGGCTGTGGATCAGCAGGAAATCTCCTGGGGAGCGGTAGGGCACTTGAAAAGGAGTGTTAATTACTCAGAGCAATGTAACAAAGGGATGGTAATTAACCCACAACAGGGACATGGCTTCAGAGTAACTGAACTGAGGGGGGGAAGTGAGAACACATGGTCTGCAGGGGGCATGGGGTTATAAGGGGTCAGCCAGATACATAAGTGTACAGAAATACATATATGGGAGTCCCCTTAATCATCACACCTCCCTCCTTTAGATGGTGCTTAAAGGAAGCAGGAGCCTATGCTCCTCTTCCTCGAGCGCCTCTGCAGCCTCACCGCGCCGGGACAGGCCATCTGCATTGCCATGGGCCCGGCTGGGCTTGTGCCGAATGTCGAAATTGTATTGCTGGAGCACCAGGCTCCAGCGTAACAACCGCCCATTCTGACCTGTGATACGCTTTATCCAGATCAGAGGGTTGTGGTCTGTCACCACGGTGAAGTGGCGCCCATACAAGTAAGGCTGCAGATGCTGCAAGGCCCAAACAATTGCCAGGCATTCCTTCTCCACTGTGGCGTAGGCCACCTCCCGCGGCAGAAGCTTTCTACTGAGGTACTGCACTGGGTGCTCTTGCCCCGCTGAGTCAATCTGGCTCAGCACGGCACCGAGACCATAGGTGCTGGCGTCTGTCTGTAATAAAAGCGGACGGGATTCATCGTACGCTTGAAGTACAGGGGCGCTTGCAAGGGTCGCCTTCAGGGCCTGGAAGGAGTGCTCACAGGTATCCGTCCATTGGACGGTCTGCGGCAACTTCTTCTTGGTGAGGTCTGTCAGGGGAGCAGCAAGGGCACTATAGTTCGGTACGAACTTCCTATAGTACCCTGCCGTACCCAGGAAAGACATCACCTGTCTCTTGGTCTGGGGGGTGGGCCAGGGCATGATTACATCCAGCTTCTCAGGTTCTGGTCTCAGGGTTCCCCCACCTACCCGGTGTCCCAGGTACTGGACCTCATGCATGCCCAGCTGACACTTTTCCGGTTTGATGGTCAAGCCCGGATGGTGGATCCGCCCCAGCACCTGCGACAGGTGCTGCAGGTGTTCCTCCCAGGTGGAGCTGAAGACGGCGATGTCGTCCAGGTACGCAGCTGCGAACCCTTCACATCCCGACAGCAGGGAGTTGACCATCCTCTGGAAGGTGGCAGGGGCATTTTTCATGCCGAAGGGCATGACAGTGGACTCGTACAGTCCGAAAGGGGTGATAAAGGCTGACCGCTCCTGTGCCTGCGGGGACAAGGGGATCTGCCAGTATCCCCAGCTAAAGTCCATGATGGACAGATACTGGGCCTTACCTAATGTGTCCAGTAAGTCGTCAATGCGCGGCATGGGGTACGCATCATCGACTGTAACTGCATTGAGCTCCCTGTAGTCCACACAGAACCGGGTAGTCCGGTCCTTCTTGGGCACAAGGACCACGGGCGACGCCCATGCACTGTGAGAGGGTTGAATCACCCCCAGTTCCAGCATCTCGCTGATCTCCTTGCTCATCTGGGCCCGTACCTCCGAGGAGACGCGATATGGCGGACGCTGGATAGGGGCATGATTTCCGGTGTCCAAGTGGTGGAGGGCCTGGTCGGTTCTCCCAGGTTTCCCGGAGAACAGACCGGGTAGGGTGCATAGAACCTCGGACAGTTGGGACCTCTGGGTCTCAGTCAGATGCCTAGGTGGACCCCCTTTCACCAAAATGAGTGAGCAGGTCAATAAGGTTTTCCTCCTCCCCCTCCTCTAACAGACTGCAAACCGGGAAGGCATTGGCTTCCCTGTCGTGATGATCCTTCATCATGTTGACATGGAAGGCCTTATGCCGGTTCCGGCCTGGATCGACTGTGACCAGGTAGCTGACTCTGCTGAGCTGCTGGTGCACGACGTACGGACCAGCCCATTTGGCCTGAAGCTTGTCCTGGGGCTCAGGGACTAGGACCCATACCTTCTGCTCCGGCTGGTATGTTCTCTCGCGGGCATTCTGATCATACCAGCGTTTCTGGTCAGCCTGAGCCTGGACCATGTTGTCATGCACCAGCTGCGCCATAGTCTGCATTTGGTCACGGAATCGCAGGACATACTCCACTATTGGCACACCTTGGATGGCTGTGTCTCCTTCCCAGGATTCTTTCACGAGAGCTAGGGGCCCACGGACACGTCTCCCATACAAGAGCTCGAAGGGGGAGAACCCCCGTCGAAGCCTGAGGCACTTCCCGGTAAGCAAACAGCAGGTGCGGGAGATAAGGCTCCCAGTCGCTCCCGTGGGACTCGACTAACATCTGAAGCATCTGCTTCAGGGTGCCATTGAACCGTTCACACAGGCCATTGGTCTGTGGGTGATACAGGCTGGACACTAGATGTTGCACCTCTTTTACCTTACACAGGCCTTGCATCAAGGCAGACATGAACTGGGTACCTTGGTCGGTGAGCATCTCTCTGGGAAACCCAACACGGGAAAAGATACCTATCAGGGCCTTGGCCACTACATCAGCCCGGGTTGAGGACAGGGCGACAGCTTCTGGGTACCTAGTAGCATAGTCTACTACCGTTAATATGAAACGTTTCCTGGAGCGACTGGGAATGGACAGGGGTCCAATAAGGTCCACAGGCACCCGCTGGAAAGGTTCGACTATGATGGGCATAGGTATCAGCAGGGCCTTTGTGCTTTGCCCCGCCTTGCCCACCCTCTGACACGTGTCACACGAACGGCAGTACCTAGCTACGTCCTTCCCCATCTTAGGCCAGTAGAATAAGTGGTTGAGGCGGGCTGTGGTTTTAGCGATCCCCAGGTGACCTGCTAGGGGAATATCATGAGCGACCCGCAGCAATTCCACCCGGTAGGGTTGGGGTACCACTAACTGCTTCTCCCCAAGCAGACTTTCCTCCTCCGTTAAGGGGATCGTTTCCTGGTACAACCTCCCTTAGTTCCAGTATATCCTGTCCTTGTCAGACTCCGAGGGAGGTTGAGTGGCGCGTTCTTTCAATGCGCCCAGCCTGGTGTCGGCCTGGACAGCATCCCGGAACTCTTGGCTGGAGTGAGACAAAAGAGGAGTGCATGTTACATACCCGCTGGACCCTTCCGGCGCCAGGGTGGGAGAATTAGACACGGTGGTCTCAGTACCGACTCCTGGTGATATAGGGGATGGCTCAAGGGTCGGAACACCCTCCACCTTCTTAGCACTCTTGCTGCGGGTTACCACCACTATACCAGCCGTCTGCCCCCCTCCTGGATCGGCCGTGAGATCCCCATGGCCTACCCGACCACCTGGCACCTGGCCAGCCGTTGGGTGCTGATTGGAGGCACTAGGCGAAATAGCAGAAGTCGCTCCCAGTGCCTCAGAAGAGCTACCCGGTACACTTTCACAACAAGCATTGGCAATTACATTGACAGTACATTCATTAGCAATTGTTAATTCACACCAGGCCTCAATGAGATCTGTGGTAGACATATTACCAAGCTGGGAGGGAGACGCCCCCGCAGATGTGGGCGTGTCTACAGACCAGGTCTCATTGACTCCTAACACTGGAGTGAACAAATCATCAATAACATTTTTGCTGAGCTGGGTTGCAGGAAGCTCATTTGCATCTTCCCTGCTCTCAGCTGAAGGCAACTCATTAGCATTTACACTTACTGCCATGGGAAGTATCTCAGAGGGGGGGTTACGGGCCCCCTCTGCAGATATGACAGACACATTATCAACATTAGTCATAGACAGGTTATCACAGTAAATTGGGGTACTCCCCACCCCATATTGGGACACCATAGGTCCTAAATCAGTTTCCAACAGTACATTAGCAGGCAAATCAGTCATTAGTCTCACAGTCCGCATTCCTTTTCCTGCACCCCAGTCCAGATGGACACAAGCCATGGGTACAGTGAAGCGTTCCTGTCCAGTTCCCCTCAGGGTTAAAGTTTTCCCAGGGATAATACTGTCTGGGGGGACCAAATCAGGTTGCACCAGAGTAACATCTGCCCCAGTGTCCCGAAATCCCATGACCACTTTATCCCCCACAGTGACTTGCTGACAGTAGGCATTGGGTCGTGTCCCCACTCCCCCAACCAAGTACACAGATGAGCCACCTGCTGTGGCTTGGAGGTTCTTAGGGCGGTTGGGACACTCCCGCTGGAAATACCCTGGTTGGCCACAGCCGTGGCACCGCTGGACCACCCCTTGGGCCTGGGGGTAGGTTGCTGGGGTGCCCAGAGTTCTAGGGACAGGGGAAGTATAGGGATCACCATAGGTTTTCTTACCCCACTTGGAAACAGGAGGTTGTGGTAGATTCCGACCTTGCCCCTCCTTCCAGCTTGAGGGTCTCTGCAGCATTGGTCCTCCCTTGGTCTCGGGCACCCTGCTGTCCGCGTAGGAGTCAGCAATTTGCGCAGCTTGGTTTGCTGTCTTGGACCCACGGTCATACACAAACTGGTGGACATCCAGAGGACAAACATGGAGGAACTGGTCTTTTATCATCAGATCCTCAAGCTCCTCGAACTTGGTAACAGTAAGTCCTTTAATCCATTGCCGGAATGCAGCCCGTAAATCGCCCACAACATCCGCATAGCTGCCAGTGGGGTTCCGCTTTATACTCCGGAACTTTTTGCGGTACACCTCAGGAGTGAGGTTGTACCGTCTGATGAGGGCCTCCTTAATAGCGTCATAGTTCCCATCCCATTCAGGTGATAGGTAAAGACTCCGAGGGCCTTGCTCCTTAAGCTTGGAGTCAGGTACTGGGCCCACTGGGCACGGGGCACACGGTATTGCCAGCAGGTTCTTTCAAACCCCTGCAGAAATAAGTCCAAGTCGCCATCCTTCTCCAGGACAGGGAAGCTCTCCTGGCGAGGCCTCTGCACATGGGCCTCCTGATTCTGGGAAGAGCTGCTACTCCTCTCCAGCCGGGCCATCTCCAACTGATGCTCCCGCTCGGCCTGGCGCTCTGCAGCGTATCTCTCTCTCTCTGCTTGTTGATATTGGTGGATCAACTGTAGGCGAGCGTCAGAGTCACTGGGGTCTAGCTGCTGTAAGGCCAGTTGCAAATATAAGTCCATTCTCCCTACCGGGCTGGGGCTGCTAGTCCCTCCAGGCGTAGTGATTTCTGGTACAGGACTAGTTGCTGCACCTTCTGGCCTGGCAAGGATCTCTTGTCCTAACACCTCAGGACTTTGCTCCGCCTCCTGCATGGCTATGGTAGCTTCCATATCCGCCATCTCCTGGAGTTCAGCAGCAGCCAATTCCTGCAGACGTTTGGTAATGCTTCTGGTCCCACCAGCCATCCACTGGAAGCCGTTGCCAAATAAAAGATAGGATAGAAAAACAAAGAGAAAGGGAAGGGAACAGCACCGTGCTAAACTTTCACTGTATCTTATAGCCTGCCCTAGTACTGAGCTCGCTTCGTAGGATTTTTCCGCAAATCCCCAGCATCTGAGTGATACCACACACACAAACGCTGTTTATCCTCTATCCCACCACACTGCCACCACTGTGAAGGATCCGGGTTTTACCAAGACTCGCTCCTGGCCTACCTAAGATCGCTTCGATTACCTCACACCCACTTTCCGTGAGTGAGGCGGGCTAACAGAGGATAATACGCAAGACGGGCCTTCTAAATTTTATATATTTATTAACCCCTAAATGGGTCGGCACTAGACACTTAACACATACATAGAATACATGCAGCGGTTAACAAGCAGATACAAGTGAAAACAGAATCACACGGTACATAAAATAAAAATGGGGATAAAAGAAAGAAAAGAATATATATTACCAACACCAGCTTGTGCAGGTATATCTGACTTCCAATGGTGGCCAGGGCACTTATCTTGTGGACGTCCAGTAGCAGATCATCTTTAGCAGAGTAAAATGGCAGAAGAACATGTGCTGTCTGCGTGCTTTGCTTTTGTGTGTTCCCTGCCCCCGCCCAGAGTGATGTCACGGGGGAGGGAAGTTACACCTACAAGCATGGAGCCCCTGAACTCGAAAATCGTTCTGGCTCCTTATCCGGCGACCGTATGGTCTGGTAAGTGGAAGGGGAGAACTCGGGGTGAAACCCTCGTCGTATACTTACCAAGCATGGCACCTCAATTCCCTTTGGGTAGGGAGTTGGGTGTCTGGACCTGCCTTGGGCTCACAATGGCTCCATGTTTGGGCTGACCGTGTGCGCCTTTCTATGGGGCACCCACAGAATTTATTGGAGTAACTGTGAGGTGCCCCCTTTTTGAGATATGGGCATAAAACTATGATCTCTCTGATGTATAATTGGTGCCGGGCTGTCTGGTGTGGCTGTGGATCAGCAGGAAATCTCCTGGGGAGCGGTAGGGCACTTGAAAAGGAGTGTTAATTACTCAGAGCAATGTAACAAAGGGATGGTAATTAACCCACAACAGGGACATGGCTTCAGAGTAACTGAGCTGAGGGGGGGAAGTGAGAACACATGGTCTGCAGGGGGGATGGGGTTTTAAGGGGTCAGCCAGATACATAAGTGTACAGAAATACATATATGGGAGTCCCCTTAATCATCACACCCTGGGCCTCCGATTATTATACTCCGGGGTCTGAAAAGACCCCGGAGTATAATGATAGCAGAGATTGTGGTGTTCGGCCCTCGGCCTTACCTACCGATCCCCGCTCCTGCTCACAGTCGCCTCCGCAGTATCGGAAGCGCAGGCAGCCGTGAGCGGGACCCCGGGGAATGGTAAGTATATAGGGCCCGTTACCTGCTGGGTTTACTCCAGCAGGTAATGGCCTATTAAAAAGAAAAAAAAAAAGCATCGGGGGCCCGCGGGGCCCCGTAATGTCCCGGGCCCTGTGGCAGCTGCTACCGCTGCTACCCTGGTAGTTACTCCCCTGGTTGCCAGGAAATGACAAATTGTTTAAATCATGTTTTTATGTTATACATGTTTTTTAAGAATTTATGGTGATGTTGTTTTCAATTTTCCAGTGTCAGAACTGCAGGATTTTTAAGATTTTTTAAATATAGATAATGTAATAACATGTAAAAATTTAAAAAAAAACTCACCAAATGTAATTAAAAATTAAAAATATAAAACCTGATTAAAAAAATAAATGTATTTTCTGGTGATACATTGCTTTTAACCCCTTAACCCTATTTCACATTCAAGTACGTTATTGGGTGTAAAGGGAGATGAGCTCTCTCCATACATGTCCGGTGCCGGCTTTGTAATACAGCCAAGACCCACCGCTAACAGCAGCGATTGGTGCCTGCACCAATCGCGGCTGTTAACCCTTTAGTAGTCGCAGTCAAATGGGACTGCGGCATCTAAACTGCGCAAGCGCCACCAGCGCCATAATTTCTCACCGATCGCTGCCCTCCTGAACGTCATCGGAGGGCGGCGATCGGGTGCCATGACAGCCGGGAGCCTATTGAAGGCTCCCAGGCTTGTCATTGCATTACATCTATTGCACACTGCCAGAGGCAGCATCTAATAGAAGTGAAGGTATTTTACTATTCACTGCGATACAGTAGTATCAGATCAGATTCCCTAGGTTTCAAGGTCCCTAGGGGGTCTGATCATAAAAGTAAAAGAAGAAAAAAAAAAGTTTTTAAGTTTAAGTATTAAAAAAAATAAAAAAACATAAAAGTTCAAATCACCCCCCTTTCCCTAGATCACATATAAAAATAAATAAACAAAAGTAAACAAACACATTAGGTATCCCGCCGCTCCAAAATGCCCGAAGTATTAAAATATTAAAATATTTATCCCATACGGTGAACAGCGTAATGGCAAAAAAAAAAAATAAAAATAGCCAAATAGCGTTTTTTTCAACACTTTGCCTCCTATAAAAAATTTTATAAAAAGTGATCAAATCATCAGATCTTTCCACAAATGGTATCAGTAAAAACATCATCTAGTCCTGCATAAAAAAATGCCATACCCAGCTCCATACATGAAAAAGTTACAGGTTTCACAATATGGCGACAAAATTTTTTTTTCAATTTTGAAATGTTTTTTATTTTTTAAAAAGCATCAAAACATTGCAAATACTATATATATTTGGTATCTCTGTGTTTGTACTGACCTGCAGAATACAGGTAACATGTCATTTTTACCACACAGTGAACGCCGTAATTATTAAACCCATATGAAATTGGCGCAAATGCATTTTTTTCTCCAATTGCACCTCATTCTGAACTTTTTTCCAGCTTCCCAGTACATTGCACAGCATATTGAATGACGCCATTACAAAGTACAATTTGTTTCGCAAACAATAAGCCATCATGTGAGTCTGCGAACTGAAAATGTAAAGGTTATGGCTCTTGGAATGTGGGGAGGGAAAAAATGAAAATGCAAAAACGAAAAATGGCAGTGTCCTTAAGGAATTAAATCAATGGCATTAAACAAAAAAAAAAAAAAATAAAAGTGATGCAATGAAGCAACATGCATATTTCATATACTAGTCACTAAAATACTATGTTTCTATCAATGATTTCCTTACACTGTACATGCCTAGTTGCATGGGCAGCAGTTTATCTTCTATAGTACATGATTTTTAGAGATTGCAGATCCTGTAGTTCCTAATGTTGTTCTATTTTATGGTCCTTTTGTTTGCTATGACTTCAGTGGAAAAATTGCAGCATTAAAAACCATAAGCAGGCTAAGGCCCCAGATGTCGCAAAAAATCCAACAGAAAAAAATGCAGTATTTTACAGATTTTGCTCATCCACTAAGCAACATGTTAATTTTAGCTGCGGAATCACAAAGCGTTTTATCTTCGGTTTGCAAAATCAAAAATCACATGACTAACTTTAATAATGAAAATATCATTATTGCATTTAATTTACTAATTCAATATACAGGTGACATTACATTTCTAGCATACTATACAAAGCATTATGTTGTTAAGCTTTAGCTTACCTTCATATACTCAGAATTACCCATTACTTATTTTCTAGTGAAAATATATTGTCATAAGAGCTGCTCTCCATCCACATCTACAGCACTACAATGAATTAAATGTACCCTAATACTTATTATATCATTATGCGTAATAACTGAACATACTTTCCAGTGCTAATAGAAGAAAATCAACAGCTAAGAAATCCATATGTATACATACTGTAGATAATTACTAAGTGCATGCAAGGTAACTTGGATTTTTCACATATTTCTCTGAAGAATAATTCCCGGCACATTAATTAAAGCAGCCTAAATTGTATGTTTTTTATGCTCAATCAGGCATATACTCAGTAAGGCGTGTGTATATATATATATATATATATATATATATATATATCTTAGAGCGTTTATTTAATTTTTCTGCATTTTTGAAACCTGTAAAAATTATGCTCACACTTCAGACGGGAGGGTCAACTTGCTTGTCTAAATGTTTCTAACAGTAAAGAACAAACCGTAATGACAGGGTCTATTCACCTGCATAGTGGAACTGTGGAACCTCTGTAATTGGTTGTTTCAATGACAAGCACATGGATTTTTTGCAAGCCCCATTCAGATTGATGAGTCACAGAAATTTCTGGCAAAACCACAACTTTTTTGCTGTAATTATGAAAACTAAGGTAAACACTGCAGTAAAAAAATGACAGGCACTAATTTAATCCTTAATTCTATATCAAAAACCTTTATATTTTTAGCTTTTCCAAGGTCTTGGTGTGAGCAAGACAAATGCTGTTTTTTTAGGCACCATTTTGCCATTCAGGTAAGTGTTTCATTTGAGTTAACTTTTAATATATGGGAAAAAAATTTAAATTTTCAATACGTTTTTATGTCACTTAGACAATCCCTATACATAACATGTGACATTTATTTTATTTTATTTAGCTCCATTATGCAACATTTACATTTCATCTTTTCGAACTATTAAAGGGCTTGTCTAGGGAGTTTAATTTTACCTGCTTCCTCTGGGGATTTATTCAAACTGGACCTGGGAGATTCAGTCTCGTTCTGACCAGGGGTTATATGATCAAAACCAGCACTCAGCTCAAAGGTTGCTTCATCTCCTCACTCCTCTCCTATTTTCACAGGTAGCTTCCAATGCTATGGGGGCTGGCCGACTAAAGCAAGCCCTCGTAGAATAGGTAACTATGGAAGAGGTGGCAGGAGGTAGAGCGACTAGGGAGTCTAATCCTGTCACTTGCAGTTGGAACCAGCCTGAAATCCCTTGGTCCAGCTTCAATAAATCCCCAGAGGAAATAAGTAAAATTAAATTCCATTGACAACCCTTTTAATGTAAAGACATATCTTTGTATACAGTATTTTTTATATGAGTACATTGTGCCTATTAATAATACTATGGTTAGTGCATTTGCTATAGAAAATCCTCTCAATAGAGACAATGTAGCCTGTGGCTCACTGCTGATGTTTCTGCCTCCTACTCAGGCAAATTGTAAGAAGGGATGAGAAATCCCAGCAATTGCCTTACTTGGCCAGCTGCCGATGCTAGTCCTGATGCTAACGTTGCTAACTTGGGTCTCAAGCACTTTGCCAAAATGAACTTGATACCATTTAATAAGGACAGTTATAACATATGTCTTATTACCATTTCTACTTCAAAAAACATGCAGATGGAATAGAGCTCTAAAGGCAAAAAGAGAATCAAGTTTACCATTATTTAACATGTGATAAACTCTAAAAGCTAAGAGTTGTATTGACTGCCTTGTTGCATGAGAACAGATTAGAATCATCACTTGTACAGTCACTTAAATAAGACAAATCTACAGTACTTTGTCCCTTAAAACTTATTAAATTAGCATTTAGCAAAAATACCAGCAAGCAATGCCCTATATTTTCAATGAAAAGCAAAAATAACTAGTTATAATATGTGTTTGCTTATTTTGTAGTAGACAAGATTTTCCCAAGCCTTGACAACAAACTCAAGCTTTATTCACAAGTTCCCCAGATGCTTAAAGGACACAACCATTTCCGACAGCTGTAGAGACAGCAGCAGTCATGTCAACTTGCTGCTGCTTTATTTCCCACAGTAATTCTAAGCTGACGGCAAAATAAAATACCGCCAAAAACAAAACCAATAAACTTAGGTGTTGACTGAAAATCAGTTTTTAAAGAGAAAAGATGGAGTTATTTAAGGAAATAATGACATTTGGTTAGATCAGGATATTTTCCCTAAATATAATAAACTATGAAGAACTGTTTGTATAAAACGTTTTTCTTACATAAAAAGAGATGAACTGATGTGCTTTAAATAAATCGGAAGCGCTCCACTATGACCTAAAGGTTGCATCTGGTGTCAGACATCATTTGTCTTCTTTCTTTGAATCCAACATTTATGGAAATTAGTAATTCTACAAATTCCTAGAATCGCTAATGTATGACAGGGAATATTCACTAGAATAACCAATAGCCTACATACAGTATATCCCCCAAAATAAAATATAAGCAACTATACCACACAACAATTGAAGAAATGTAATAATGTATTAATTCATAATATAAAATCCAAAGTGATGCAGTTAAAACCACTAAAAATTTATGTGAAGGATGGGGAGTCACGGCTGACGCCACCCATGCACCATTTACAATAGCAATAATAGTAAGTATCATACATTACATACATAACAATATATTTGGTAGCCTGAAGAAAAAAACAATATTTATTATTATTGTATATGATGTATGGGTCGTGTCCTTCATATGAATTTTTAATGATTTTAACTGCATCAGTTTAGATTTAATTTTATGAATTAATAAATTATGACATTTCTTTAATATACTGTATGTGTGGTTATAGTTGTTTTTATTTTGGCGGATATTATGGAAATTATACTGTTTAAACCACAAATGTGAATATAATGAATGTGATGGCATTTTTTTCTGTTCTTTTTTAATTTTTTTTTTTTTTTTCAGAAATCCATAACTTTTTTATTTTAACTTCAATTTTGATGATTAAGGGCTTGTATTTTGTGGGATACATTAGCCCACATTTACACTTAGAAAAAGGCCAAATATACGCCTCAGCTTGGCGCATTTTTGCCGCACTGTGGAACATCTCAGCCTCTGTGCCCTGTTTGACACTGTTTGTAGACAGTGGGTGAAACGGGATGTGAATCTCTGTGGTTTGGGGCGGGGATGCCCAGTTCCACCATATTTACTATAATTCACGTCAGAAAACGTATAGTATAGTAGCGTGAGTTGTACAAGCTAGCAATCTACATACACTAGAATTACTAAGAGACCGGAGCTTCTTAGTAGCTCTAGTGAGTCATGCGTCTGGTGGGGAACCAATGTGGCTGCTACTTCTGTGCTTACATTGTACTATTGCAGCACTAAGGTATTGCAGTATATTGCAGAATCTCCTCTAACAGCGTGTAACAGAAGTGTATTAATGCCAGTACTGGGAGCTTTCAGTAGGCTTCTAGCTGTTATAGGGACAGATTACCAGTGCCCAAAGAAATATCTTGTCAATAGCAATAGTAGAAATAGTAACACCCAGTTGTCAATTTAGTAACACAAGCAGAACACAATCTTCCTGTTTATCCACAATTATAGGGAGTCTGTCAGCATGAAATTGCATCATAAAGTACACATATTATCTTGCTGGTCAGTGTGTACACTTTCCAAAGCTGTTTTTCTTTTATTTTTCTGCAGCTCTGTTATTCTGAAAA
Organism: Leptodactylus fallax; assembly: GCA_947044405.1. NCBI lineage: Eukaryota > Metazoa > Chordata > Amphibia > Anura > Leptodactylidae > Leptodactylus > Leptodactylus fallax. Next base: position 308,965 of record CAMRHE010000533.1, read on the forward strand.
AGAAACTTTTATAGATATGCAAATTAGCTATAATGGATTTTAGAGGCATGCAGTTTCTTCACACATGCACGTGACGTCACAGTATGCCCAGAAGTGCTGCAAAGTCCCAGCTACAGCACTTCTGGCTGTACTGTGACGTCACGCGATATGCAGTATGTGCGCATTGTGCTTGACAAAGTTTCCTCGAGCCCAGACAGAGGGCTGGGCTTGATTTTTATGATGGGTGGGACTAAATGCTCTGTAGATGGACTTTAGGGGTGTGTAGTAAATGCAGCACCGAGGCCAATAGCTAAAATAACTCACCCCTACAGCCCATTACAGCTAGTTTGCATATCTATAAAAGTTTTTTTTTCAGAATAACAGAGCTGTGGATAAATAAAAGAAAAACATCTTTGGAAAGTGTACAGTATACAAAGGCCAGCAAGGTAATACTAGTGCATCTCAATAAATTAGAATATATTTGAAACGTTTATTTCTTTCAGTAATTAAATTAAAAAAGTGACCTCCTATATTTTCTAGATTATTTACACACAGAGTGTTCTATTTCAAGTGTTTTATTTCTGTAAATGTTGATTATGGATTACAGGTAATGAAAACCAAAATCTAAGAAAATTAGAATATTGTAAAAAAGTTCAGTATTGTAAATTCAGTGTGTCACCTGCCAAGGTTTCCTAAGCCTTTAAATGGTCCCTCAGTCTGGTTCAGTAGGACACACAATCATGGAAGACGCTGATTATGAATTGGATTACTGAATCACTGAAATGAATGAACGTTTCAAGAATATTCTAATTTACTGAGATGCACCTGTATGTGTATTTTATGAGGCAATTTCATGCTGACAGACTCCCAAACCTGCATGGCAGGGCAGTGATTGGAAAAGTAGGGGTTGAATTGAACAATGCCAATATTCATTATTAAAATTAAAAAATGTATGTAACTCCTAAATATTTTTATACTCTACACACAGAATCCCTGGAATCAAACAAGTATTTTAACAACTGCATAAAGATCAAACTAGTAAAGCTTGATGCATAATTCCCACAGGGATTAAGAAAATACAGCTGAAGAATGTTTTAACAGCAGTTTGATAAATATACCATAGATTCTTATTTTTCGCAAGGATGTGGAAGGCGCATGCTGAGAAATGTGAACATCTGCAACCACGTTTCATATGATTCCAAAGTAAACCATCAGCATGTCATTTATACTCAAGCAGGAAATATGTTTCATGCTGTGCTTAGTGAGGTACAGATGCTTATTACATCATGAGTAGCAAGAACATCTTACAATCTACTAATGTTTTATTACGAACTAGGGAGGTTAGATAGATATGAAGTAGATAGATGTAAATGTACCATAAAACTTCTCCAAAAGACAACCCCCTTTCATACTACTTATCTAAACCAGATCCTGTGTCATGTGGTAATTTAGTGAGTAGGCGTTTGGATGAAGCTGATTACTTACTTGGCTATCTTCTCCAGTCGCTTAGGCTTTGAATGGAGTGGCACTCATTAAACTCCTCCTTAGCTCAGGGTCATTGTGAACACATCAGTGACAGAGAACCCCTATTAATTTAATCAGTGAGGGTTCCAGTGGAGGGGTCCCCAGCTATCACACAATTATTGCCGCCTATGAAGGTGAATAGACACAGTGCCATATAGAGGAAGTGGTGTACAACTAAATATGTTGTGGTTAGAGTATGAATGCAGTCCTCCAGGATGGAAGGATAAGTAGACTCTACCTTCAATTATATTATTGGCTTATCCTGAATTAGCCCATCCTCTGCTCACAGTGGTGCCATATTGTGGAGTTTCCTAATTACGACCTTAACTGTAGCGAACCCCTAATAAGATTGTGATAGTATGGCATCTTGAGCACTGTTGCTTTTTCATGCTGTTACAATGGTGTTACATTTTTTACTTCATTTTTGGCTGGATATTTTCATATTTTTGGATATACATTTTGACCTAATTATACTTAGTGTCATTGATCTCTATTTTGCCATTTATGGACATTTGCTGATTCTTTCAGGTATTAATGCCTCTGATAAAGTACGTGGGGCATTTTTCAGTATTATGTTATTTTTTAGGGATGGCAGGGCATCTGTGGTTTCTATATTTGGTTAACTTCTCTAGTGAGCATTAAACCTGACAGTGGTGGCTAGACTGCATTTGTGAGTTTTAAAATGTATAAAAAGGGTACACACCCGGCAGATCACAGTCCAAATTCGGACCGCAGATGCCAGCTATTTGGGTCCCCTGCCTGCTTGCTACTGCATAATGACACTGACAGCAGATGGGATTGGGAGAAAGACTGATTTTCTGACTACTGTCCCTTTTGCACTGATGTGTTACGGTAGCGGTAGAGGAATGGCAGGAGCAAGGAGGGAGTTTACTGTGGGTTCTCTTTTCTGGGGGCACTGTATTGTATGTGGGCACTAAGGTGGTAATTATAGTGAGCAGGAGCGCCATGGGGACATTTTACTTTATGGGGCACTAAGGAGGCTTTATCACTGAATGCTACACTACTGAATGGGTGCACACAGGGACTCAGTGGGGTCAAATGGTTCATGGGCATAACTGGGTGGGGTTAGAGGCATGTCTTCAGCTTTGACCTTGACCTGATGGTAGAACTCAGTCAGTGGACCTTTACTAAGAGTAATTGAATTCTCCTATACCATACCATATGGTATATCTACACTAGAAAGACCTAACATTAAAATCCTGAGCACCAGTTCAGTGGCAGATGGTTAGAACATTGTTAAAAATCACCTTGAAGTAAGCAGGCTCAGACATTTATTTTAGCTTGTCTTTGCCTAAATCCAAATAGCTTTCTTGATAAAGAAGGTCATGCCTGTAAATACCTATATCATGTAAAAAGGAAAGAATGGCAAACATTTTCTATATTAATAATTCCACTGCCCAAATCTACTAACTTTCCAAGGCTGGACTATTAAAGAGCTGAACACCCTTGTGCTAAACAAAGTCTCCAAGAATGTCATCAAATGACCTAAATGTAGCTCTCACTAGCATGGATGAGTCTATCATTAGAAAAAGATGGCAAAGAGAAGACCTAAAGTACATGGCAGGTGTGCAGGAGAAAACAAATTGCTGTATGGAGAACACAATGATAAACTAATAGTTTGTCTCTACACACCAAGGAAGACAAGAGTAACTCTGTAATAATGTTTTCTGGACTGATGAGACATAAACTAAGATAGATTTATAACTCTACAATACCATAAAATATATTTGGTGAAAAGTAAAGAAACCTTTTTACCAGAAGATTACTAGGTCAAAATCTTATGACAAGTCGAAGCCTGAAGGAGGAAGAATTTGAAATAGGTTGTGCATGTAAGAAGTCCCTCTAACAATGCAGATGTTGTTGAATCCTGTACTGTAATGTGCAAACTATGGAAAGTTTGGGATAGTTTTTGTTATCAAACAGAGTAGGAGAATAGTGGAAGCTAAACAGTGAAAGACAATGGTTTGTGACTGACTGTGATCCACTGCAGACCTCATTTGATCAACAGTATAGCACACGTACAATGATGTCATTGTAAAGGTAATGTAAAGTGCTGTTATTTGGTTATCAATGATATTTGGACGCACTGGCCCAGATTTACTAATGGCTAGACAGATGTTGGACCCCCACAGATCTGATACTGATGGCCTATCCTGTTACTAGGTCAGCAGTAGCTATTATGCTTTAGTCTTGGACAACCCATTTAATAAGTATGATTGCTGTCCCTATACAGCTGACTTAACTGTATATAAGGACTACTTATTTTGCAGTTCATAAAAAAAATTACAAAGACTGTATGCATAATATATACCTTCTCATACAATCCACACTTCAAAAATGCTAAGTGTATGTATATAGTATGTATAGCATGTAATACATAGTATTTTAGAAAGTTTACTTGTGTTGACACGCAAGATAATGTTTCACTACAAAAAACATGTATTTACAATTACAATTTCAATAGGGCTTCACTTTATAAGATTACTAAGAACTAGAAGTGCAGCTAGCGGTGGAATGGGAGCCTACTGACTCTGTGGGGCCCACCCCAGGGGTGCCATAAACAGATGCAGTACTTACTACAATCGGTGTCACCGGTGACACCAATACAGTTGAAATGCATGGTAAAGTAGGAAGCAGTCGGCAAAGATGAAGACACCCTGTCTGTGATTTGAGCACCTTGTAAGCAAGATGAAAAGAGAGACGGTGGCAGTGGTGGCTCCATGTATCAAGGGATTGCAGGCAGGCGAGTATAACTTTTATTTATTATTTTTTTAGGGCATTTAGGGTCCTTATTATTATATGTGGCATCAAAGGGGATGTTAGTGGGCATTAGGACTGTAAGGGGGAGATCATTTATATAAGGGTTCATTAGGGGGTTTTATGAATATAAGAGGGATCATTTATATAATGGGACATTATGAATATAAGGGTCATTATTCACATAAGGGATCATTAGGGAGCTTTATGAATATACAGGACATTATTTTATAGAATGGTAATTAGAGCGCATTATGAATATAAGGGGGGGGTCATTTATATAAAGGGTCGTTGGGGGCAGTATTAAATTCAGGTGGCATAACCTAAGAGGACAATTGGGAAATATTAAATTAAGGATGAACTTTATTAATGGGATTTTCCAGCTCATTTTTATTGATGATCTATCCTCAGGTTCTGACACTTGGGACCCCCACTGATCAGCTGTTTGAAGGGGCCATGGCGCACATACAAGCAAGGTGATCCCTTCACTGTTTACATTGCACTGCTTGTTTTATAGTGACCATGTGATATAATTACAGCTTTGTCTCATAGAAGTGTATAGGACAAGGCTGTAGTTACACTGCATGATTACTATGAAGCAAATTATACAATGTAAACAGAGACGGGATTATGGTGCAGGCACAAGTGCCACGGTCCCCTTCAAACAACTGATCAGCAAGTGTCGTAACTCCACTGATTTTTTTATTAATGACCTGAAAAACCCCTTTAGTTAGGAGGCACACAGGGGACATTATTAAAGAGGTTATCCACTTTCTCAAATTGATGGCATGTCCATAGGATAATCTATCAATATTAGATCCATGGGAGTCCGACACCCAGGACCCCTGCAAATCACTGCTGCTGAGGCAGTACCTATACTCACCGTACAAACTGTAGTGTCATGTAAGGTACTGCAGCGCTGTCCTGTTGAAGTGCAGCACCTACACTTGCTACTACAGTTTGTATGGCTAGTGAGCAGTGCGACTCTCCCAAGCTGCCTTGTAGTGGTGATCTGCGGGGGTCCCGGGTTATGGAGATCTGCTGGGGTCTCATGTGTTGGACACCCGCTGATGTAATATTGATGGCCGATCCTAATTTTAGAGAGTGGGTAAGATGCAGTATTTAAGAGGGACATACAGGGACATTATTAATATAAAGATGCACTTTTATTTTATACTTGGAAGTAGCAGGGATGGGGACTTTGCGTAGGTAAGATCAATGTGGGTTTGGTGCCTGGAAAAGTGAGGAGCCAAAGATGTCTGTGTTGTGACTGCTGGAAGAAGTGATCATGGAGGCCCAGATGAAAGACTTGAGAAATGTGAACAATTAGTCAGAGACGTCACCTGTAAGTCACTAAATGTTTCCTGTGCTGTAAATTGTCTAAAGAGACCTGTGTTTAGGAGGCACTTACCACTACTGTATAAGGTCACCGTATAGTGATAATATTAATATATATTAATATACCTGAATTGGAGGCCCACTTGTACATGTTTAACCCCCCCCCCCCCGTGCTGAACCCCTAGCTAATCCTCTGACAAGAACATTGGTTGTCTAGAATTTGTAGCCATCTTGAATCTTATCACTAGCTTCACCATGATAATTCACACCATTGAAAGCAAGTAAAAAAGTCAGGATAAAGGGATTAGCAACTATTTACTTAATGTGTTAAAAATCATGTTAAACTTTGCTGAATATGATTATAGAAAATTAAAGGGGCCAAAGTCCATATGAAACCATCCACTTAAAGGCAATGTGTCACCAAAAAATTAGTTTATGTTTTTATGATAAACATATTTAAGAATCTTTGATCATTTTTTTAATTTCCATGTCACTATCTATATTTTCAAAAAGTACTATATCCTGCAATTTGCACTCTGGCCACTAAACCTTATAATAGGCTATTGCTGCCTATGGTCATGATTATGCTTCAGCATGAATCAAATCTGTTATGAATTTCCAAGAACTTTCACATTTCTGGAAAACTAAAATGTTTGGGATTCATTCCACATGAATCACTCAAAATTGTGGCTGCCATTTACAGATCTAAAGAAGACAGAGAACAAGGATCACATGATTATGCTTTAAAGCATATCACTAAATGCTGTTAACAGAACATAGGAAAAGCTTGGGCAGGATGGTAGCTCCCATAATTATGAACAGAAAATAGAATAAAAAAAAGTCTACTGTCAGATAATAAAACAGGCTAGAAAAAAAAGTGATGTTTTAATATCCAGCTTTAATAAATTAAAAAATAGCAATACATTCCTTTTAAGTTCAGGATTATGGGCATCAATACTACATACTATGGCAATGTGGCACAATAAAACTGGACAGCAGTAGAGATGAGCGAATTGATTTGGCATGAATGAAATTTGTTACAAATTTCTGAGAAGTTTCAAAATTCTGCATAACTAAAACATTTGAGATTCATCCCACATGAATCACTCAAAATCATGGATGCCGTTTACAGATCAGAAGATGACAGAAAAGAAGGATCACATGATTTTAGGCAGTGGCCCAGTAGGCTTTCCCATAGTGCCTTGCAGCAACCCTCCCTCAAGTACAGCCAATCATGAAGGATAATAGGTGTGAGTCACTAATAATTCAGTGGATAAGTCATATACAGATGTAACAGTCCTTAAAAAAATGTTGGTAATGCGCCATAGTGCCATAATGGTGCAACAAACGTTTGTTTAATGACTGCTACATCTGTACATTGCTGTCACTTTGACATATTGCTGTCTTGGCGTTAAAGAGCATGAAAGGGGTTGGATATATTCCTGGGAGACCTCTGAGTGACAGACACAACTTTTCAGGGTAATTGGGACATTTTTGATTCAGACTGAATAATCTGACTAATTCGGCAGAAAAGAGTTTCTGTTACAGTGAAGGCTTTCTTGACTGTCATATTTGAAACAATACCATTCATGTGGTAGAATGGCTTAGATCTACTTAGATCAAAATTCCTAAAAAACAACCTAGCTTAAGTCAGGTTCCGTATCACATCTAGAAATATCCATAATTCTGCTGTGATATTTGTAGCTCTAGTAAAAAAAAAAAAAAAAAAAAAAAAAGAAGCTATATTTTTGATATACTGTATGTATTTGTATTATATGTATTTCTGGCCCATCACACATTATGACCCCCTTTTTCTGGCCAATCACACGGTATAAGACCTCCATTTTTTAGCCCCCCCGCACAGTATATGAATTTTTTTTTAACCCCACACAATATATGACCCCCTCCCCCCCACAGTATATGACCCCTTTCTTATGTCACCCCCACAGTATATAACCCCTTTCTTTTGACCCCTCCAAAATATAGGAGGGGCGGCTAGGACAGGCCCCTCCAAAATAGCAGAGGGCGGCTAGGACAGGAGCATGGACAGGTGAGTAAAAATTATCAGCAGCTGCTTATTGCAATAACACAATAAGTAGCTGCTGATGTTTGTCACCCAAAATGTCTTGGCCTGTCACCTTTGACACCTTTGTCATATGTTTGCCATCACTGTACTAGACTCATTCATATATACACAGTATATATATATATATATATATATATATATATATATATATGTATCCCCTTCATTTTGATGATCAACAGATGTAGTGGAGCCAGTAATTGTTAATAAATTAAGTTATAGTATGAAATGGCAGTGTGCTGCATCTAAAGCCAAGAAGGATGTTTTAGGAAGAAAGTACTACATTACTGCTCTGTAAAGTATTGGCGAGACCTTATCTCGGGTATGTCATACAGTTATGGGCATAAGCTCCAAAAAAGACATCAGAGAAGATTTTAAGAAAGGGCAATCAAACTAATGCATGGTATGGAAAATCTCACTTGTTATCAAATCTAAATTTATTTCGTGTAGAGATGAGGAGGTTGAAGAGGGATATAATATCCTTAAAGGGAACTTGTCGAATTTTTTTCCACCCCAAACTGGAATCAGGTAATGTCCTTTCCTATGGTGCTCCTCACTAAGCTTTCTGTTGAAGTGAAGGGGGGAGGAAAGCAGCTTCATCTAGTCATGCAGTCATTATGCTAAATCATTCCTTATGATATTGGCAGTTAGGTAGGGTATCAGTCTGGTGTCCAATGATGAGGGATATGTCAGTCACACTGCAAAGGATGAGATTTAGAGCATTGACTACATTTAAAGATTAAGCAACTTTAAGCCTCCCGTGACTAGTTAAGGTAAATTTGCATATGTCAATCTAAGGTTTTAAATGCTTAGACTTTGACTTTTAAGCAACAAAATACTTAGTGAGGGGCATCATTGGAAAGGCCATTATTTAATTTGGGAACAGTTTAGGGTGTATAAAACCCCTTAAAGGGGATGTATCATGTGTTGAAGGCCCAAGAGTCTCATGTGTGGAAAGAAATCAGTTTCCCTATTCTTTTCTATCAAACTCACATGAAGTCTCTAATTGGAATAAATAGAAAGTGTCCATATATTGTATCAGAAACTATGTCAATAGGAGAGACAGAGTGTTAGTCATGCAGCACAGCTAAGGACTAGAAGGGAGTGGATAACTCATAAATACAGCCACTGGTAAGAAGATTACCTTCACTTCATTACCTATACTAATTTAATTAATGTACCTTTCTGATGGGGCAGAGAATACCAATGTTTGTGGGACAGCAACTTTAAGAATACTTTGATATCTCAAGGTTAGTAATATTATAATCGTGAAACTCAACAATTTATGGATATCAGAATCATTTAATCATTTAATCATTTAATTAACTTTTCAGATACCCTAGTCTCATTTAATAGGGCATGTGATTCTGGACCAGAATGAAAAGCACCTTATTTCAAAATTTTGCTGTTTTGTGCCTGAAAACCATGTTAAAGTTCCTTCCACTAATTGTCTTCCTTTGTGCTAATTTGCTGTTCACTCCTTGTAACTAGACAAACTCTGAGTCTATGTACTTCTATCTACTTCTGACTAGCTGCTTGTGTTATTGCTGATGGGAAGTTACTCATAGATAGCAAGTAGCTTGCCTCATTGTGTTCAAATCTCTCTTTTTCTGAGTAAGGGATCTGTTTAGCTGCATCACAGCCTAGATTTAGAGACCAGTGTCCCCTGATGTTCTATATTATGTCTACATGTACTTATCTGAGCTATTTCTTTACAATTTTATAGTTACGTGTGAAAGAATAATACATGTAAAGAAACAAACAGTAATAACAATAGATAGGGGAGATGGCAATCTTCTCTATACTGCACATGCCCTATGTCTCAGAGACAAATACAAAATGTTTGTTAGTCATAATGGCGCTATTAGCAGCAAAAAACTGATAGGACATCTCATATGAAGGGTTATACAGCCATAAAACAGACTGCTCAGAAACACCCTGCAGATATTTCAAGTTTTGATGAAAACTCAATTACCCTTTAAGAACTAAATGATTATCATTTCCTATTCTTGCATCCATTTAAGTGGTTTACAGTGAAAAACTTTTAAAAAGAGCTCTAAGGAGACGTTTTACAGCCATCATAACCCTCATCAGGATACTAAGTCTTCTTAAAGAGAATCAACAAGAAGATAAGGAAAAGGGAAATAGGCTAAAATATTTTTTCACCCTGAAATGGTACTAGTTCTGTTCATGGCTTGTATATGGCATTGCATTTAAATGGAATTGAGTTTTTATATTAGACACAACCTATGGGCAGGAAGGGCTCTGCTTCTAAAGTCTTGACAATCCCTTCAAGGAAATGATCTCCTAGGTACCATTATTTGACTATCCAAGAAAACAATGTCTCATCTCAGAAAAGTCTTCAATCAAAACTGGAGTATCCAGAGAAATCCATCTAAGTCAAGTTCATGCTCTCTCTGGAGAGATATACAGAATAGAGGCCATTTTTAAAAACAGGAAAAAATGCTGCCTAGAACATGGACATCGGTTTTATATTCATTAAATGTACAATAGGTAAAGGTATATGAAAATTGGCATGCTTTTACCCACTAGCCAATACTATTATCAGCTTGTCATGCTTATTATTGTACTTTTTCCATACAATCTGTGTTTGTGGTTCCCAAGGTTTTGATAGGCAAAAATTTTTTCTAATGAGATAAGGCATATTCACGTGTTTTCTCTGGTCCTTATGACAAAAGTTCACACATGTTTTCCATCATAGTGATATTGCAACGTATTTGTAGAATTATATAAATACTAACATTTAACAAATCTACCACATCTAAAAAGAATAGAAAAGAATAGTCTCCAGTAGTCAATAATAATTAAAATGCAAATAATCAACACATTACTAAAAACACAACAGTAAATCACCAGGAGCCTCAATAAAGTTATATGAATAAGGACTTCAGCTTTTGTGCAAAGGTTTGTGCGCCACTTAGCGGTAATTTTCCGGGAGACTTTTCCAAATTTCAGAAATGTGAATGCAGAGATAGACACAGTATAGTTAAAACTGCTCTGAATATATTTTACCCTTTATGAATGGGGTCCAACATTGTGACAATATTACCAACAATATGACAATATCTTCACTATACTGTAGTGGTTACAAACTAAATCAACCATTTTGTGTATAATAGAAGCATTTTGGCTATTACACAGTAATAAAGGATTTAAAGTGTATTTTTCTTTACAAAAATGTAAAGGGCAGAGTTACTATTGAAGCATTACATTATGAGGTCAAGAGGTGTTAACTGAAGCACAATGTAAACAACAGCGGATGGTACATATAGTACATGTAGGGAGAAAAACTTTATTGTATACTGTGCATTGATGTATCATACATGAATTATGTATTATGCATTACAACTCTCTGCAAAGTAATATATGATATATATATATATAATGTTAGTAGTACAGCTGCTTCAGAGCAAATATATTAAGTGCATATCTATCTATATAAATGTGAAATGTATAACATCTTTTGATAATGTAATAAATATCTATCTATAGATCTATCCGTCCTTCCATCTTGTATGTGACTGGTTTTTATTTTATTACTCTTTCTCAGACAATGCAATAATCTTACCTTCTGTATGAACAGCAGACACATAAGTCCAGTTATATCTTTTCACAATGTCCAGCATGGCCCTGGCTTGCAATATATCAGAGGGAACCACCCGCAGAAAGTATTTATATAAAGTTTTGTCACTCAGGTCAATACTTGTTGCGGAGTAAGCAATCTGTGGTATATCAAAAAGTTGCAATAGGTTCTGAACTTGGATGGCCACAGAACTGGACCCTGGTCCGATCACACCGGCAATAGGTTTTTTAATTCTGCCCTGAGGTGTTGGAGTAGCATCTAAACACTTACTAATACCATCTTTGTCATCTCTCATTGAAATAAGTGAATCTCTTATGAATTCAATGCTTTGCTCCAGGGCGACAGATGAATGCCAACAGGAGTCTCGTATTTCTGTCCCCAGGGTAATATTGGGTAGCAAGGTCTGATCCATGTTTATCAGATCCAGTGTGTGAAACATGGCTTCTACCCTCTGGATGCCATACTGTTCTCGGATTTCCCCACATTTCCTCTCTGGTACCTTTTCAGCTGGTGGTTGGTGATGTACAGAAAACAAGGCTCCTATTATAATATCTCCATCCATCCTAGCTACCGATCTTGGGCTAGAAGCACCAGCTCTACCAGCACTTCTTTCAAAGCTGTCCAGTGTCATCATCATCATCATCATGATCAGGAAAAAATCTAACATTTTACACATGGACGCCATGCAGATCCTGGGAAAGATGAGTTGCTTTGAAGATTTGCCTGTTCACTCTAGATTTTTACTAGTCACAATCCAGTGCTTCTAAATCCAGCCGTAGTAACCCTACAATAAGAAGACTGAGTCTGGAGCCAGGAACATCTCCCCAGACACTGTGACCCTGTTACAAATAAAGAATATACAGATGTGACATAGTATATTGCTATATATATATATATATATATATATATATATATATATATATGACAGAAGAGCACATATGTGATTGCTGGTATATATCTTGTTGCATGTCAGCTCCAGTTCTCATCATGAGAGACTGTCATTCCCCTGCTTTAGGCAAACGATAGGGTAGAAAATAGCCCTACATCATTCTTTCCCAATTTATGTTAAAAAATGCAACTTGTTTATCTTGTCCTTTTGGCAAGGTCAGAACTAGTGCACAGAAATCAGCCACCACATACAGAACCATAGGATATATCATAAGTCATTCACTGGAAACTTTAATGCGAAACACTTATGGAAAAGAGGGTTTATGAATCAATTATATGATTTAAATAGAGATACAAAAAGTAATGGATACATATTGAGCATGGAGGGATCTGAATGTGATGGTATCCATGTATTCACCACTGAACCAAGGGGTTAATGTCCACACCTAGTTTGTGTTCTGCTTCTATACATATATTTTTTTTAAATTACAATAAGCTAATGGATATCTTCTGCATAAGCTGCTCAGCACAGTTCAGTATATGGCAAAGTGCACCAGGGACAGAGCTTTCTCTATCATTGTGGGTATTGTATAGTACAAAACAGCATCCAGACTAAATGCAAGTTATGCACTCAGTTCAATGGTGCTTTCCACAGATCCTGCTAGTTTCAGCACCAGGGACAGATCTTAACCTGTCACTATGTGTATTATCACAATTCCTAACATACCATACATGGCATGTTAACAGGTTCCCTCAATGCAATGCTACAGTATGTGCTTTGTATGTGCTTTCTATAGACTATACTAGTTTTAGCACCATGGACAGATCTTAGCCTGTCACTATGTGTATTATAGCAACTCCTAACATACCATACATGTCTTGTTAACAGGTGCCCTCAATGCAATGCTACAGTAGGTGCTATGTATGTGCTTTCTACATACCCTGTTACTTTCAGCACCCTGTCACTATGTATATTATAGCAACTCCTAACCTACCATATATGTTAACAGATGCCCTAAATGCAATGCTACAGTAGGTGCTATGTATGTGCTTTCTACAGACCCTGTTACTTTCAGCACCAGGGACAGATCTTAGCCTGTCACTATGTATATTATAGCAACTCCTAACCTACCATACATGTTAACAGATGCCCTCAAGGTAATGGTACAGTAGGTACTATGTATGTGCTTTCTACAGACCCTGCTACTTTCAGCGAGATGGACAGATCTTAGTCTGTCACTATGTGTATTATAATGTTGTACCGTGTTAGCCATTGAAAGTAGTGGAAGAGTGAAGAAATCAGGTGATACCTTTTAGAGGCTAACTGAATACTATCTGTATTATAGCAACTCCTAACCTACCATACATGTTAACAGATGCCCTCAATGCAATGCTACAGTAGGTGCTATGTATGTGCTTTCTACAGACCCTGCTACTTTCAGCACCAGGGACAGATCTTAGCCTGTCACTATGTGTATTATAGCAACTCCTAACCTACCATACATGTGATGTTAACAGATGCCCCAAATGCAATGGTACAGGATGTGCTTTGTATGTGCTTTCTACAGACCCTGTTAGCTTCAGCACCATGGACAGATCTTAGTCTGTCACTATGTGTATTATCGCAACTCCTAACCTACTACACAAGGCAGGTTAACAGGTGCCCTCAATGCAATGGTACAGGATGTGCTTTCTGTTATCCCTGCTGGCTTCAGCACCAAGGACAGTGCTTTCTAGCGGAATGCCTTTTGTACAAGCCATATTAATAGCTAACCTATATGCATACCATAAGTGAAGTTTTCATGTGCTTTCTCCCGTTTCATGTGTATTGCATTGCAATGAAGGTAACTGAAAAGCAGCTGCTAACTATAGGCATGTAAGGGGTGTTAGTGCAAATTTTGTGTGTTTTCTATATGAACTGCTTGGCTCAGCATAAATAAAAATATTCCAGTCATACCTGCGTGACTAAAACTCCTATTCATTACTACTTACCCAGGCAATGCAAGGAAACAGTGGTCCACTCCCGTCCATAGCCACAGTTGCTTTCTTATCTAGCTCTGTCTATAACTCTCTCCCACAACCACAAAGCACCCACACACATTCAGCAGCCCACACACAAGCAAATCCAACCACCAGTTCCTTCTGTCGCTGTGGGTGCAGTGCAATGCCCACTCCTTGCAGGGCTGTCTTTAAGACTAGACACTTACTGATCACAGACACATCCACTCAATAATCAATAGGGATTACTATACAATGACATTATCAACACATGCAGCAAAGACATTTAGAAACCAGCAAAAATAATGAGCTAGCACAGTGTTAAGTGATACAGTTGCTAAAATCATGCAATAAATATGAGCTTTACTGAATTAAGGTGGCAATGTTGAGTTAAAGGATCAAAGTTAAGGCTTACCTAGGTGAGAGACAGAGAATTGCTCCTTGATGGAATCGTTGCTCTGTGAACACAAGCTACTGCACTGACACAATGAGCTGCGGATCCAGTGTTTTGTTTGTACTCTAGTGCCCTCTTCCTTCAATACTACTTCACCACAAGAAGACAAAGTTTTGTTTCATATGATCTGTTATGTCATGGTGTTCCAGAAATACTAGCATCAGGTATTCCCTACATAAATATTGTGTATATTCTAATATATCATGAAAAACTTGAATTGTTTTGTATATGATTAGAAATGTTGAAAAGGTTGAGCTGTGTATAGATATGGATATGCTATTCCATTCATGTGTGTGTTTTTTTTATTAACAAGATATTTAAATGTGTTTTTATGTAATTGTATTGTTTCTGGAAATTATCATAAGCAATGTTTTGATCAACGTTTAGTATGATTATGTATAGTGTACAGACAGCCAAAGAGGAGCTGTATGCACATTTACAAAAAGAACAACAAGAATAGAGGTGAAGATGATGATGATGATAATGACATCTGCTTTGCTGATATGCACCATGATTAGTGCAAAGAAGAAGAAAAATATGTGAACTGATAAAATCTGTGGATGTTGTCAGTCATACGATATGACAACATAATGACAACATGATAAATATTTGCAATAGTAATATTCCTACTGTGCTACTCTCAATCAACATATACTGTAAATGGCTGGGTTGTAGTGATTGTGCGTTTATATACAGATGTGTCCTCTCTTAGCTACCCTCTTAGCTGGACACACTATATGGGGGGAAACATTGGGACACACCTGTCCTGAATTATTGAATTCAGGTGTTTCTTTCAGTCTGTATAAAATCTCTGTCCTAGCCATGCAGTCTGCTTTTACAAACATTTCTAAGAGACTGAGTTAAAGAGTGCACTGAATTCCACTGTGGTACTGTAATAGGATGCCAACGTTGCAAGAAGTTACATATTTCACCATCAACTGTGAGTGGTATTATTCAAAATTGGAAGTATTTAGAAACCACAGCAATTCAGCCATGAAGTGGCAGACCATGTAAAGTTACAGAGCAGGGTCACCAAGTGCTGAGACGCATAGTGCATGAAAATTGCCAATGCTTTGCTGACTCAATAACTGCAGAGTCCCAACTGTACATAGAGGGACTTGGGAGCTTTATGGCATTGGTTTCCATGGCTGGACAGCTGCATGAAAACCTTACATCACTAAGCACAATGCTGTTGGATTGCGTGATGTAAAGCATGCTGCCACTGGACTCTGTAGCAGTAAAAGGCTGAAGCCCCTTTTTGCGAAAATGCAGCGTTTTTGCCACTGCGGAAACTCTGCAGCAACAAATGCTGTATTTTACAGTACCTGCAAAGTGGATGGGATTCTAGCTAATCACACATTGCAGAAAAAAATCTGTAGCGGAAAAACGCAGCATGTCAATTATACCTGTGGAAACACTGTCCGTATAGGTATAATATGGGTAGAATGTCTGCAGAGGAAAATTCAGCGAAAATGCAATGAAAAGCACTGGCAGTCTGATGGACGAGTCTGGGTTTTGGAAAATGCCAGGAATACTTGCCTGACTACATTGTGCCAACTGTACAGTTTGGTGCAGGATACATAATGCTATGGTGGCTTATTATCAAGGATTGGCCTAGGCCTCTAGTTTCAGTGAAGGGAAATCTTAATGCTTCAGCATACTAAGATATTTTGGATAATTGTATTCTTCTTTTGTGGGAACAGTTTGGAAAAGATCCATTTCTGTTCGAGCATGACTGTGCCCCATTGCACATAGCAATGTCCATAAATGCATGGTTGGGTGAGTTTGGTGTAGAAGAACTTGACTGGCCCTCACAGTGCCCTGACTTCAGCTCCATCAAACACCATTAGGATGAACTAGAACTGAAACTGTGAGACAGGCCCTCTCATCCAACATCAGTATCTGACCTCACAAATGCTCTGCTGGATGAATGAACAAAACTTCATAAAAGCTCCTGTAGGTGTATTTATAGGTGTCCCAAAACTTTTGTCTATAGAGTGTATGTGCATCTCAAGTCAAGTTACTTTTCTGACTCCCTCCCCCTCCCTGTTGCCCTAGCTAGCCCACCCACTACTAGCCCTTCCTAACTAACTCAACCCCATCATACTTACCTGTCTTCCGGATAGGGCACTGGACGTCGTTTCATCTGAGCTCAAATTTGGCTACAGATTTCAACTTGTCTTTCTAGCAGACGTCAAGAAGAGGAGGTGTCTACCGCCCATGTCTGCTCAATAGAGCCAAAGTGCCGACATGTGCAGTAGCCCAAATGAAGTGACGTTCCATGCCCAGAAGATGCGGACCAGAAGACAGGTAAGTATGATGGGATTGAGGGGTGGGTTAGTATTGGTGGAAACGGACCGACACTGGAAAATTGGAAAATGTGCCTGGGGTGGTCACATGACTGCCCCGGTAATCTAGGTAATTATAGATTTTTGGTACAGTAAGCAATTTAGAAGGTAGGTGGGTGGGGTAGAGGGTGTTTAGCTTAGATTATAAAAATCAATATTTCTTGGACAACCCCTTTAAGGATTTTCTTAACATGTTATGATATTGTGCTGAATTGCTTGAAAGACAAGTTAGAATCTATAACCAAATTTGAGATCAGTTTGTGTGGATACATCTGTACATTAGCATTAGCTAGGTAGACTACAGTACAACATACAGCAGGGGTCGGCAACCCCTGGCACGCGTGCCAAGAGTGGCACGCGAGGCTTATTTCACTGGCATGGCAGTCCTCACCCAGCAGATTCGATCGGACCAAACACGGCCGAAACGAAACTGCTATTATTATACTGTGGGGTCTCTTCAGACCCCCGAGTATAATTAGCGGAGACTTAGGAGAAGTGATGAAACATAAAAAACAATGATACTCACCTTGCTCCCTGCGATCCGCGGCAGCTGTGAGATCAGCAGGCGCTTCCGACAGCTGACAGGGCCTCAGAGGTCACGTCTGCGTCTGACGTCATTACGCATAATGACACGACGTGACCCCAGAGACTTAATCAGGCAGAAGCGCCGAAGAGAACAGAGCGGCTGCGCAGCGTGGAATGGTGAGTACGTTGTTTTTTTATGTTTGTCACCTCTCTTGGTCCTGCACTTATTATACTCGGGGGTCTGAAGAGAACTATAGGACCTAATACCGTGTGCAGGGGCCACTATGGGACCTAATACCGTGTGCAGGGACCGCTATGTGACATAATACTGTGTGCAGGGACTGCTATGGGACCTAATACTGTGTGCAGGGACCGCTATGGGACCTAATACCGTGTGCAGGGGCCACTATGGGACCTAATACTGTGTGCAGGGGCTGCTATGGGACATAATACCGTGTGCAGGGGCCGCTATGGGACCTAATACCATGTGCAGGGGCCACTATGGGACATAATACTGTGTGCAGGGACCGCTATATGACATAATACTGTGCGCAGGGACCGCTATATGACATAATACTGTGTGCAGGAGCCACTATATGACATAATACCGTGTGCAGGGGCCGCTATGTGACATAATACCGTGTGCAGGGTTTACTATGTGACATAATACGGTGTGCAGGGGCCACTATGTGACATAATACTGTGTGCAGAGGCTGTTATGGAATATAATACCTTGTGCAGCGGCCGCTATGGGACATAATAACGTGTGCAGGA
This sequence comes from Leptodactylus fallax, assembly GCA_947044405.1. Taxonomy (NCBI): domain Eukaryota; kingdom Metazoa; phylum Chordata; class Amphibia; order Anura; family Leptodactylidae; genus Leptodactylus; species Leptodactylus fallax. The sequence goes on from CAMRHE010000533.1 coordinate 327,258, forward strand.
GCCGCTATGGGACATAATACCATGTGCAGGGGCCGCTATTGGACATTATTCTGTATAACGGTGTGTTTTCTGCATTAAGGATGTGTTTTTGCACAGAAAACACAGGCATTTTTTTTTGTGCAAAAATGCACCATGTGAATGCAGTTTTACATTGAAATAAAAGTTCCAGTGTCCTAAGACTATAGCTGCATCCAGATACATAGTGTGTCACCATCCTGAGGCTGCTGCCATACGGTGCTCCTGGAAACATTTACCACTAATTGGGGGCTGCACATGGACTTTCATTGCTTCTAATCGGAAAGTACAGAAGCGTCCCAGGAAATAGCAGTAAATGCATGTGTCCTAAAGCTTCTGGTGGCAGCACTTCTGTGTTCTGGTTTGTGGTGTATAACTTTAGTTTAGGGGTCGTCAGACTTACAATTATTGACCGGCACTCCGAGTACCTCATCTTTGATTTTTTTATTAAAATCGGTATGCTGAACAAAAAAGGTTGCCTACCCCTGACATACAGTATACAGTACAGTGTGGCATTCCTCCTAGTCAAACAATGATGCCAGTAAAGTCAGGGTTCCTCAAACATTAATAAGATTTCTGCGAAATAACTCTTTTTTAGGTTCCATGCTGCTTTACTAGAGTATTTCCTTTAACCTTTGACATAATTTTTGACAATCTCTTCAAGGGTTTAATAGTATGTTCACAAGTAGTGGACATACCCCTCAGATGAAAGGGGCTAAGCATCAGAGTGTCTAATGCTGCGGACTCTGTGGCAAGATCGGCAGAGGCGTCTGCAAAAAACTGAGGGAATAAACTTGTCTTATTTTTTTTACATGTTATTAGCTTTAAAGGTTATCTGTATCTGGCCAGTATAATATAATGTTACTTAATTTCTCAGTGTGCAATTTTGCCTTATTGTGCTGCACATTAGAAACATGAAATAACTTATTTACTTGTATAACAACCACTCTTATATTGTAGAAAGTTACTGTGAGATTGAGAGATTGTATTGATTATCTATTACATCATTTAGAGGGTTATTCCAGTCTCAGCAAATCGCTGCCTAGATGGGAATAACTGCCCTCAAGGTCTGACCACCAAGGTGGGACTTATGGAAACAGGCAAGTGGTGCTTCTCTACATGGTCTTCGTAACTCCCATAGAGGTGAATGGAAGCTAAGGAAACAGCATAGTACATTTAGTGCTGCTGTTTCTATAACTGTAGAGCTACACAAGCAGTGTAGATCAAGCTGTTTTTGTAGCTCCAGTTCACCTGCAGAAACAGCATATAGCAGTGACACTGGCTTGTTTCAGCAAGTCCAACCCTGGTGGTTGGGACTTGAGGGCAGTTTTTCCTGTCTTGGCAGTGGTTTCCCAAGATGGAAATAACCCTTTAAACCCATTTTTTCTTTTCTTAAAGTACAACTAACTTTTATTTTTTTCATGAAAAAACAAGGCAGGTGAAGATAACAAACTTTTTAATACAGTTGAAGAAAAGTCCCTGTTTCTTCACTTATTTAACTCTTTTTGTCACTTATCAAATCTGTACAATATAAATCTAAGGGGAGGGAAGGGAAGAGGAAGAGAGAGTTCCTTAAAGTAGAGAGACCACTACACTATAGAGACAGTATTCCTTTACAATACAGTTTGGCTATGAAGAGTTACTCTACAGCCTTCTCCACACAGAAATGGCTCATTTAATTCTTACGCTAGGTTCACACTTGCATTCGGGTTTCCGTTTATGGGGTCCGCTTGGGGACCCCATGAACGGAAACCTAATCCATTTAAAAAAGCAGTTACCCAATGAAACCCGTGGACTCCATAGACTATAATGGACTTGCAGGACTTTTCTCTCCGCATTTTTAAAGCGGAATGGGGAACCAAATCCCCGAGCGGCGACCGGGCGCAGGTGTGAACCTAGCCTTAGATGGTCTTAAATCTCTCTTTTTTTTTATCCTCCCCTCACCTCTCATTAGACTTCATTGTATATATATCTGCTTTCATATGGAGTATGGACCAAAATCCCCCAGATAAGACAATAGTAATAGTTAAAGACACAGGTACTTTTTTCACTGAAGTATATTGAAAAGTTTCTTCCCTTCACCTGCAATATTGATTTATAAAAAACTAAATACAAGTTTACTTATGCTTTAGGTACTGATATATGGCATGTCCTTCATTTACCTGATACAAAATAATCTCCAGCTTTGAGCAAAAATCAAAAATAATTATTATTGGTGCTATTGTAAACATGACAGGGAAGTTACTGAGGAGTTTCAGGAGAGTCTGATTTTAACCTATGTGCACTGTAGATTATTTGATGGGGAAAACTTGTGGCAGATCCCAATTTAAAGGGAGTGCCACTGAGTACTCTGCAGGAAAAGTATGATATTACATGACATGACAGCCATTCAGAAAAATGGACATCCATGTAAAGTAAAACAAGGATGCCTTGTGTCCACCAGAATGGGAGCCACTCAAACAGAGCAACTCTAATAGGACATATAGACATGGGTACTCTTCATGAGTCAGTCCCTTTAAAATTGTACTTTCAGTTCAGATAGTTTATTTGTTCTATAGACTGAGTATATGGGTCACTGCTTATGGTTAAAGGTAGTGAAATTTCATCAGAAAATTCAGAAGCATTGATTTACTGTCTGAACTGAAAAGTCACGGAACATGCTCCCGTCAGGTATGGTAGTGTCAGAAAGTGTGGCAAGCTTTAAGAAAGGGTTAAATATCTTCCTTATAACTGCACTATATAGGACTACTGGTAATAATGTACAATGTGTGATTGCCAGCGGTGGTCAAGAACTAATTTATTCCACTGTATGGCGAATTAGGTCTCTGCCATTAACAGAGTGTTTTTTGCCTTTCTCTGGAACAATTTACATTTCTAAACAGTTGAATTTAATGTATTTAGCTCCTTTTTTAACTATGTAACCATGTGAAATATTTTTGTTGCTGTAAATCAGTTACCAAGTTATCAAAAGATCAATAAGAATAGAGAATAATATTCTAATATTAATTTATTTAATAATAGTTTATTTTAGAATATTTATTCATCTAATTTTACACAAGACTTCAATTTCGAGATAATTAATTCATGTTGAGGATACTGTAGTAAAGCATATGATTGATACATTGTGGTAACTATAATAAGCAGAGGTTTTGCACACACATGAGCTAAATTAATGGGTTAACTGGACACTATGGCTCTTTGTATTTGAAATGGCACAAATGTGAGATCCTTTTCTTCTGTATTGTTTATTAGTATGTAGTGAGATTAAACACAAGTGATCTCATTTACATTGCAAACATGAAAGACACTACAAGGTTAAAACAGGCAATCACAGTAATATGCTAACGTTTTTAAGAATTCAGTGCTTACATACCAAGCGAAATATAGTAAATGTCCTATAATCTTTATTAAAAATTTGATGAGTATTTAATACCTGAGGTTGCTGTGGTCTGGTTAGTTGGTAATATTTCCTGTTCTGATTTCTATTAACTTCATTACTGTTAAAGTCATGAAGTGGTTTCACATCACTATGCATATCAATCTCCAAAGACTCATGTAAATGATAATTTTATGCCACATATTGGGAAGAGTAAAAAAGTTCTATATATCGCTTATTTGTCAACAGCGGCAATGCAAACAACGGTGCTGGTGATTTTATCATTAGACTAATAATAATGCATGTTAAGTGTTATGAAAGTATGTAAAAAATAAATTTATTTTTAAAACTTTTTTTAATTAAATAAAAGTAATAAAATATAATATAACCATATATATATATATATATATATATATATATATGAAAGTGTATAAATAAAAGGGATCCACACAGTTGGAGAAATATGGGACATTTTGGAACTGGTAGTGCCTGAAAGCACCTGATATGTGAACTAAGTTCTTCCCCCATGCCCAAGTCCTTTTAGCTATGTCACACTCCATGTGCTAATCACCACTGTTTGGGGACGATCTGGTAAATGTGTTTCTGGTTTGAGGAGAACCTCCTGTTCCTATGCTATGCGGGCATACTGCATAGGTTGGAGAAATCCTGGGGAATTATCCTTTAGAGACCCATTGGAACGACTAAGCAAAGTGGTGCTCTGCAAAGTACATACAGTCAAGTGCAGGGGATTTGAGCACTGTCTTACACCAGCAGTTCTCATGGTGGTTTGTGGAGTCATCCAGGAACATCTCTTGTGGACAGTGGTGAGATGAAGCTGGAATAAGAAGTACTGCACAGTGCTGGCCAGCTGACTAAATAACTTGCTCAGGAAACAGAGGTGGTTTGTTAAGAAAATGGAAGCAGTGCTTCTATAAAAGGTTAATACATCTGGTATGCAGAAGGAAGAGTCAAATCTTTGCCCTGGACTCTTGGTGCGCTGGTACAACACTTCTGACCCAGTTTTACTATATATTCTGTGCATCTCAATTACAGTTTCTTAAAGACAAGTATAATGAACAGCATTGAAAGCGCATTGAACTCTATTTCTAGCATTTGTTCTATTTTTTACATTATTTATTGTTATTTCTGATGAATTAGGATCTCTATCTTGGGATTTTATGAATATCAATTTTTTCCAGGAAATGAAAAGGAACTGAGATGATGGATTATTGTTAGCTGTTCTAATTCCATTGGTTTTTCCGCTGAAGTGGTCCCTTTTGGAGACATCATTAAGGGAGTCTGTCAACAAATAGAATCACAGTACCTTGTGGTGATTTTACAGTTTACAAATATGTCTCAGTATTCAGTTTTTTTGCCTCTCTAGACAAAGTATCCTCCTTGCTGGACAAAATAAATAAATAAATTGATCCACTGAGAAGTAGTATGTGGAACATGGTCTGGAGAAACATTTTGGAATAAAGAAAATGAGTTTTATATGATGATGAATGTTAGTAGAGGGGGTAGTAATTAGAGATTAGCGAATTTCTCAAAAATTAGATTCGGCAACTTCGCCGAATTTCCTTAAAAATTTGCTTCGATCCAAATTACTTCGCGGCGAATCACGTTAAAAACAGCTATTTTACTGGCTGCAGAGAGCCCGGGGATATGGGTATATGCATTTTACACTAAGGACACATCAGAATAGCCTTTAGAAAGGCTATTCTACTCCTACCTTTGCCGTGGAATCACTCCCCCTGCGATGTCCTGGTCTGCCGGGAATGCGCAGAGCTGCTCGAAAGAGAATCAAGATGGCTGCCGGACATGCAAAGAAACAGTCTTGTATGGGATATAATCAAGATGGCTGCCCGACATGAGCAGAAATGGTCTTGTATGGTATATAGTCAAGATGGCCGTCGGACATGCGCAGAGCCGCTCGGAATAGAGTCAAGATGGCTGCTGGACATGCGCAGAAATGGTCTTGTATGGGATATAATCAAGATGGCCGCCGGACATGCGCAGAGCCGCTCGGAATAGAGTCAAGAGGGCCGCCGGATATGCTCAGAAACGATCTTGTATGGGATATAATCAAGATGGCTGCCGGACATGCACAGAGCCGCTCGTGTAGGAATAGGATAAAGATGGCCGACACGAGCGGCTGTGCGCATGTCCAGCGGCCATCTTGATTCTATTCTGAGTGGCTCTGCGCATGTCCGACAATCATCTTGATTCTATTCCGTGCAACTCTGCGCATGTCCGGTGGCCATCTTGATTCTATTCCGTGCGACTCTGCGTATGTCCATCGGCCATCTTGATTTTTTTCCTACACAAACGAGGAGGACCAGGACATCGCAAGGAGCGTGATGCAATGGCAAAGGTGGGAGTAGAATAGCCTTTCTAAAGGCTTTTCCAACGTGTCCTTAGTTTAAAATGCGATTCAATACCATGAAGCGTGAGGAAATCCGGATTCGAAGCGAATCGATTTCCTGAAATTCGATTCGCTCATCTCTAGTAGTAATGTTTGGGTAAGGTACCTGAGGGATATATGAGGGTACATATACTGTGCCTTTTACAAACCCTTTAAACAAACACAGTTAATTAACAAGTGAATGGTGAGAAGTTTTCATTCATATAACATGGAATTTTCTATTGGTGTGAGTATACTTATTCATGCTAAAATTAATTGCACAATAGAAGCATTTAAGATACATAGGGATGGTCAATATGTTTTTTTACATTGTTGCAAAGAATATGCAAATAAGACCTCCTCTATCTCTAGCGCCATCTTTTGGTAGGTACCTCCATATCGAGTAATACATGTTTTTCATAAAACTTATTTGCATAATCTGGGCATATAGTCAAACTAGAATAACTCCTCCAAAAGAGAACAACCTTCCAAAAGGTTGCACTAGAATAAGTTCCTCTTTTCAACCAAAGATGTCTTATTTGAATATTCCTTGCCCAGAATTCTTAGCAGGCAGACTTTAATAATATTATGCATACAACTATGGCTAGACATAGGAATAGGCCCATTTAATTAGCAGGGTAAATATATGGGATTTGCTACATTAATGAATGAACTTGGTTTCAGGAATTTATGGATAATAAGGAATCCTGATGTACTATATACTAGGTTTAATTTTAGTTCTCATAGAGTTTCATACTGTATCCACCTTATGTTTGCTAAATTAGAGGATGGGGTTATGCCAAGAAAAGCATTTACCCACAATCCACAGAATAGAGGATAAATAACTGATCAGTGGGGGTCTGACCAGGGTCAACTCCGGGTTTGTGTGGATCCTTGGGCAACTGAGCCTCAGAGGGACCCTTTGCAGTGTAACTCATGCAGCCACAATGTGTTCCTCTAAAAGTCACTGCACCAAAAACATCTGAAATTGGGCAGTTTTACTGTGGCATCACCGCTTGGACTCACTATAGGGTTTCCATAGCTTTCAACATGCATTGCAGAGACTTGTAGCAATAATTAACATGCTGTGGCTTTAAAACCATTGTGGTCTCAGTTGGCGCACGAGAATGAGATTTGTAGAAATCTTATTCACAGTGCTGCTACTGCATATGGCAGCAGGTTAGCTGTTGGCGAGTGTGTAGCATAACAGTATAATAGCGCCCTTATACTTCCAACACAGTCCAAGGGCCCCCTTATGCCCGCGCACACATATAAATATAAATAAATAAAAGTAAACATAAACACATTATGCATCCCTAAGTCCAAAAATACCCAAATTATTAAAATATAAAAACATTTTTCCCATAAAGTAAATGTTGTAGCAGGAAAAAAAAAATCTACATGGCTGAATTGGAGTTATTGTTGCAGCTTTTCCTCCGTAAAAAAAAAAAAAAAGGAATAAAAAATGATCAAAACATCATACATTCCCCAAAATGGTATCAATAAAAACTACATATTGTTCTGTAAGACACCTTACACAGCTCCGTACACTGAAATATAAAAAAGTTATAGGTTTCAGAATACGGTGATTCAAAAACTAATTTTTTTTTCTTTAACATTTTTAATTTTTGTAAAGTTATTTTAGCATGACTATATAAGGTTAAGGCCCCACATAGCAGGCCGAAGCGAAAAAGCACTGTGTGAAAAACTGCGGTGGAAAAGCATCACGGTTTTTTCCCACAGCGCTTTTCATAGAAAGTCCGTAGAGGTTTCTTCTGTGGACTTTCTGCTTCCATTACACCTATAGGGAAACCGCCGCCATTTCCGTAGGTATAATTGACATGCTGTTATTTCCAAAACTGTGACTTGTCATGAAAAAAAATCAAGCCCTCCTACGAGTATGTAAACCAAAAAATTAGAAAGTCGTGGCTTTTGGAATGAAGGGATTAAAAAAAAAAAAAGCACAAAAAAAACAAAACACAGCATATCAGTTTTAACTGCGTTTTCCCTATAGAATTAAAAAGGGAAAAAAAACCACAGAGATAAACAAGTTTTTTTTTCAGATTATTTTAGCTGTGGTTTGCTATATGGCTGCTCCAGAAACACAGTGTACAATAAAAACTACAACTTGCTGAGCAAATAAAGAGCTCTGACATAGCTCTGTCAAAAAAACAGTAAAAAAATTATAGGCGCCAGGATGCGCTGACCCCAGGCAAATCTTTTTAGGCTAAAGCCCCACGTTGCGGAAACACAGCTTTTTTTGTTGCAGATTTTGTTGCGGTTTTTTGAGCCAAAGCCAGGAGTGGATTAAGGAGAAGGGAGAAGTATAAGAAGCTTCCTATATACAGTGCCTTGCGAAAGTATTCGGCCCCCTTGAACTTTTCAACCTTTTGCCACATTTCAGGCTTCAAACATAAGGATATTAAATTTTAATTTTTTGGTGAAGAATCAACAACAAGTGGGACACAATTGTGAAGTGGAACGAAATTTATTGGTTATTTTAAACTTTTGTAAAAAATAAAAAACTGAAAAGTGGGGCGTGCCAAATTATTCGACCCCTTTACTTTCAGTGCAGCAAACTCACTCCAGAAGTTCAGTGAGGATCTCTGAATGATCCAATGTTGTCCTAAATGACTGATGATGATAAATATAATCCACCTGTGTGTAATCAAGTCTCCGTATAAATGCACCTGCTCTGTGATAGTCTCAGGGTTCTGTTTAAAGCGCAGAGAGCATCATGAAGACCAAGGAACACACCAGGCAGGTCCGTGATACTGTTGTGGAGAAGTTTAAAGCCGGATTTGGATACAAAAAGATTTCCCAAACTTTAAACATCCCAAGGAGCACTGTGCAAGCGATCATATTGAAATGGAAGGAGTATCAGACCACTGCAAATCTACCAAGACCCGGCCATCCCTCTAAACTTTCATCTTAAACAAGGAGAAGACTGATCAGAGATGCAGCCAAGAGGCCCATGATCACTCTGGATGAACTGCAGAGATCTACAGCTGAGGTGGGAGAGTCTGTCCATAGGACAACAATCAGTCGTACACTGCACAAATCTGGCCTTTATGGAAGAATGGCAAGAAGAAAGCCATTTCTCAAAGATATCCATAAAAAGTCTCGTTTATAGTTTGCCACAAGCTACCTGGAAGACACACCAAACATGTGGAAGAAGGTGCTCTGGTCAGATGAAACCAAAATCGAACTTTTTGGCCACAATGCAAAAAAATATGTGATTGTATGTGATTGAAATACTGGTTAACCATAGCAAGTCAGAGCCTCTCCCCCAGGTCACAACTGCTACACAGAAAGTGGGTGAGGGTCCCACATGTGATCTTTGAGCGCATAAGAGGTACTGGAAACCACATAAACCCTATACATTGCAAACTACTGTAACTTTACTTTTAATTCAGTATTCTGAGTGAATATTAATTGACATTACCAAAGCTGCTGCCCATCACATATGTAGGATTCACACACTTGACCCAGTGAAGAGACTTTTATGCACAAATATGATAACTACCATGCATTATTTTTAAGACACCATGTATTGCACATAAAAGCTGTGATTAAACAAAATTATATGATGTTGATCTAAAAGATGAAATCATAGAATAATTCATTTTGAGATTCTAAAGATGGCATAGGCAGCTTGGTACTGTTCCCAGAAAAGGGGGATTTGCTGTAGAAATTATGTTCACAACTATCATGGGCTCCTGCCATGGGTCTCTTCTGTTATTAGTTGGATCAGTTCCAGTAGCACATTTTACTGCCTGTCCTCGAAGCATAAAAACATTATCTGGCATGAAGAGATCATTGAAGAAAGCTGATGTGAACAGAGAAGGCGAAAATACTGATCATAGAAAACCTGTAAAACAACATGAAGAAGCCTTCAAGACGCTTAGGCCAATATGGCAAGGGTCCCTGAAAACTAAGAAGGTGAGCTATGGTTCTTTGGCCTCACAAGTACTGTATTCTTCTTTTCATGACAATAGACATCATCAAAGAGATGTTGAGCAACTTTTTTAAAGTGCAATCAAAATTGCACCAGGAAAAAAAAAAATCATATCATTTGTAACTGTAAGAGTATATTCACATGTGGCAGATTTGTTGAACAAATTTCTGCAACTGAAATCAGTTCCTTCATCTAACTGGAGCTGTTTTGGCAGCAGATTTATCAATTTCTGCAAGGCCCCCCCTTCAGCTAAATGGGACAGTTGCAGAAATTTTGGGAACAAGTCCGCAACATGTGAACATACCATAAAGGCTAAGGGTCAGTCAAGCACAGCAGGAAAAGAACTGATTAAATTCAGGGGCAGATTAAGGGTACCATGGTCCCCAAGCTGTTCAGTATGTGTGCCCCCCCCCCCCGTGGGCTCCATGTGACCGCTGAGGACCAATCACAGGTGTTAGTGATCCCTGACATCATTCAGGAGGTTGGAAGAGGCTCGAAGTGGATGGGGACCTGCATCAGACACCGCAACTGAACCCAGGGTAGGTGTGCAAGACAGTAAGTTTACTCACCTGCCTTGGGTTTCCGCTTATTATAGAGTATAATAATAGCAGTACCAGTGCAGAGCATGTTCTGTGTAAAAGAAACTGCCGGGGAATGTATGAGGTTCACCCAACACTAATACTCACCTCACTAATCCTGCTCATTCAAAGGCTATAGGCATAAAGTAGCCTATAGCTTATGAAGAAATCCAGCAGGGCAGAGGGAACATTAGACTTTCATGCCCCACCACAGTAATATATAATGGGGCAAATGGGCAATTACTAGCTGCTGGGCCTCCTTGTAGCCTCGAGCTCCAGGCGCCTACAACCCATTTTATCCTTATAATCTGACTATGATTAAATTATTTTTTGAGAGTTGGTTGAAGTACTTAGAGAAGTTATCTATTATTCTTTTTATTATTTCTTTAAAGCACAAGAAAGATGCTATCTAGTTCACCTGATGCATTCACCTAGTGATTTTTATCACATGAAATGTTCAGAACTATGCTAGAGAAGCAATTCAATCAGAAATGAATGCAAAAAAATGCATTGTACTGGGTTGTATACCTCTTATTTTCTGGACTAGTCAACCAAAAACCGTGGAAGAAAAGAATTTCAAGATTTCATAAAGACAAACTGAAAAACTTGGGGTCTTTCACGCTGCATCTGCAGTGTACATTTACCATATGTTCCAGTAAAACTCTCTACGCATATGTAAATATAGCCATAAGAACCCATTATAAAGACAGAGTACAAAATAATTTTCTTGTGGCCTCTGTTTAGGGATATCCACAGGGTTTACATTTTTAGAACTGTATGGAATAGCACAGTACCCTAAGGGTGGTGAATGACTCTGTACAGATCCATCATTGGCTTCCATTTAATATAATTGCAGGGAACATTCCTAGTGTGTACAGTAAATGAACACTGCAGACACAATGGGGCAGATTTAATATTATTTTAAGGCAATTTTCTGAAGTAAAAAGTTGCAAACCTCAGGTTTGTGACTTTTTAAATGCCAGTTGCAAGTTAATTTTTCGCAACTGCTGTTTTTGCACCACCCACTCTACTTAGCATATCTTAGAATATTTAGGGAGTTAGGGTAAGAGCACAGGCTCTAGTTGTCATGTGAAACCCTGCTTACCACAGTGTCCTGTAGTCACTTACTTTTGTAGATAAAACTTAGGTATTACCTTCATCATTGTGTGGCCATTGGTCACTACAACGTTTTGGTCATGTGCAGCAGCTGGACTGTCCGCTTCTACCAGTAACAGAGAGAAGAGCCTGGTTAAATTCTTCTGAGTTTCATTGCCCCTTATTTGGGTTCAGGTCAGACGGATTGCTAGGAATCGGTTGCCTTAAAAGACTGTGACTGTCAGGCAGTGTACTCATAGCAACTGTCAGACAGGCTCATGGGCTCTGGTTCAAAGGTTGTTATTTTTTGAGAAGAATGTTAAAGTAAAATCAGACATTTTTATGCCATGTATTAATTATCATAAAGTCAACAAACCATTTGGGCTATAGTGGTGCAGTAAGAAAACCCAAGGCAGTGCTTCTCAAACAGTGAGGTGCGGCTACCTAGCTGGTAAGGCATAGGTTCTCGCTAGTGCCAGATTCAACACAGAGCTGGAACAAAGCAGAAATTGCACTGATAATGCCAGCCTTGTATTATCAGTGCAGTCTCCATAGCTAGAAAGACAGAAGGATCTGTGATTACATAATCACCAAGAGTCTATAGGTCATTTACCTAGAATCAATTCAACAGGAGTTTACAGGCTGAATCTGGAGACGTTAAAGACCAGTACTAGAGGTAGGAAGCTCGTCTCATACCCACTCTCTCCATTGTGGGAATGCTTCTAACAGTCTAGAAAGTGTGAAATTGGGGAATGATTTGCTGTAATTTTGGAAGGTTTTACTTGGGTAGAATGCTGCTGCTAATGGGGTAGAGGTGGAAAGGGAGAGATTGTACCTGCCATTATGAGAGGAAGGTTGTGGGGAAATGCTGCTACAAGCGATGCACTACTTTGGTCATTGGTGCACCTGCGTGGGTATTTTGTTCTGTACGTGGTATTTGACACTGCAGGGGTGAGATGTGGTTTGGTTCTTCTGTGGATTTATTTTGTCCTACACCGTGGTATTTCAGTGGTATAAAAAAAACATAACGTACTGTAAGTGTATGAACATGGATTTATAGCAGGAGCAAGCAAAGCATCTAAGAGTAGTGGTGTGATGGGCAAAGAATGCCAACCCTTGTATACTAATTAAAAATAGATTAAATGCGGGTAAATATTTAATTGTGATAAATATTTTGAATTGAATATAATAAAGTGGTTTACTCACAATTTATTGGCAGAATGTAATGAGGTCATGCTGCAGATTTAATTCAGTGTCCAACATCATGTATAAATCAATTCATCCCAATTAAATAATATGACATGGATTGATGAGTGGTATAAATATAAATGTATTTGCTTTAGAGTTAATATATCATATTGGAATCATGTACTGGTAGATAGCTAACTAAAACACAGGCATGAAGATTAAAACAAGGACTAATACATAATGACATGGCCATAAAAATGTAATCACATAACTAAAAGTTAAAGGCAAAAAAAATTGCTAAGAGAGAGACATTTCTGTGTCACAAGGTTTAACTTCTTTTTAAAGCATTTTTTCACCTCATAGGTGATGGCACCTAGAACAGGACGGAAGAAATCAAAGAGAGTTTACATGATCATAAGCAAGATCAGACTGGTCTACCAGCATGACACTGGAGCCATTGGTGGTGTCTCTGACAATATAACGGGTTTCTCTGCTGGGCTCAAGGAACAACAGCTGAACAATCACTATAAGAAGACTAGAAAGATAAAGAAGAGGAGGCTTTACATTAATCTCTAATATCTGTGCCAAACTGTCAAGACTCAGATTCTTCGTTTTTTGTCTAAATCTAAATTTAAAACTGGGTGAGAATGCACGAATCAAGAATGACTGGAAGAGAACTAGGAAAATGAGAGAGCCATATAGTGTTATCATAGACAGTGCATATTATATATACCACTCATACTTTTCCCCAGATACTTTAGCTTCAGACCATTCCATATTAAGTAAAGCAGTACCCACATCCTGCTATATGGATAGAGTTGTTATTGCAATCCTCAATGACACAGCCCCACAGAGCAGTTTCTTACATGCCACATTTCAGCACAGAGAATGAATTATCCTGCACTTGCACGTGAGAGTTACAGTATGCCATCCTCTGCTGGCCGCACTGGTAAATATAAAATTCTCTTGCATTACACAATACAATATACAGTGCCAGTATATGTACTGGACTACTACACATTTCTTAAATGCTGTCCATCTAATTTGTTGCTTTCACTGTGATGGATACTTAAAATCATTTGCTATAGAACATACAGTATAACAGGATCAGTTATCTGCAGATGACACACATGATTTCTAAGCAAATACACCTGTAGATTTCTTAAGGTGCCCATACCCTTTTAATACCAGTAAACCAAATGCTTGTTTGTCTGACAACTATTTCTTCCATCTCCCCCATATACAAGGATGCAAGTGGGAGATACCTGGTGGCAGCTTATCACCCGAGCAAAGTATTTAGCATGATAAGATTTGACATAGCCTGCCCTTCTTTTCCCTGACATCATATTTCAGGGAGGGGAAGTTGGGGAGCCCCCAAACATATAAGCATAGCTACTTTTGAAAATTGACTTTAGGAAGATCTGAGACAATAGTGTGTTATGGGCACCATGCAAAATCTATGGACATAGGTCACGTCCCATTTTACAGACCACGTCTATCTGTCCTTAACTTCTACCCACAGAGCTCATAGCATCAATCAGGTGCTGTGCTGGTTGTGTACCCCTATCTCCTGGCCATCGGCTCACATACGGCTATGACCAGCAAGCAGTTAAGTGCTCTGCTGCTGTGGATAAGTTCATTCACAGCAACAAGGCATTGGCTCCTCATGACTAGAGTGAGCAAGCCAGATGAAAAAAACATTATATGTTGGATTTCTTACAAATTTTCAAAAAATTTCGAGTTCAGCTGAACTGAATTTTTGTGAATTTGCTACCCATAAATCATTGTTATACTCAGGGGTACCTAGAGTCACCACTCACACTTTGACCACATGGTGCTGACCTCATAACCAATCCTTTGGACCGCTACCTATTCCCTCCACTGTTGAACTCAGGTGGGCATCCCAGAGACTTTCCAGCTTCTCCTGGCCTCTGGGATGTTTCCCAATATTTGGAAGCCAGGATTATTTAGGAAAGTTTCCAAGCATGCACATAAGAAAGTTCCACATTCTCTTAGGTTAATATGGGCCTTTAGATTATAAAGTGACTTGTAGATATTCTATTAAGTTACTGCATATGTCAAGTCATCCAATTTTAGCTGTAGTTTGGTAATATGATAGATTAGGTAATAACTGTAGGGATTTTGTTTAGTTGCCATGGGAAGAGAAACTGTCTTTTTCCACTTTCTATTTTTTAACATAATTATTTTGTATCATGACATCCTAAAGCTAAAGCAACACTAAAAATCATAGTTGTTGCATATACTGTAGCATACAACCAGGATCTTGCCGTCATTTTGGCAAATAATCCCTTCCTGCTCTGCTCCGTACTATTATGTTGCGCTGTGTAGTTTACGCTCATCTTTGTAATAGAATGGTGCTATAATGCCGCCAGCACAGGAGCTGTGCCCACGGCATTACTTCTGGCACTCAGCCCCCCATATGGTGAACGCCATAAAAAGAATATATACCGCAATACACAAAATAACGTATTTTGGTCACCTCACGTTCCCCAAAAAATAACAATAAAATGTGATCAAAAGGTCATACATACCAAAATGCCAAACACTGGTATGAATAAAATGTACAACTTGCCCCGCAAATCAATAGCCCTTACATATCTCCATCAACAATACAGTAAAAAAGTTGTAGACGTCAGAATATGGTGACCCCAGGAAAATCATTCATTTTCAAAAAGTGCTGTTTTATTTGTAAAAATGGTAAAACATAATAAAACCAATATAAATATAGCATTGCTGTAATCATACTGACCTGCCGGACAAAGTTGCCATGTCATTTTTAATGAAAAGTGAACGCCGTAAAAAACAAAATGCAAAAAATTATGAATGAAGTGTGGGTTTTTTCATATGGACCCCCAAGAAACGTTAATAGAAGCTAATCAAAACATTATATGCACCCCAAAATGGTGCCAAGTGACAGTACAACTTGTCACGCAAAGAATACCCTAAGCCCTCACATAGCTATGTTGAGAAAAAAATTTAAAAGTTATGAATTTTGGAAGGCGGGGAAGGAAAATATGAAAAAAGTTGCTGAGCATTAACATACAAACTACCCTGCGTCCTTAAAGGGTTAAAGTATAATAGGAATACAGATTATAACTAACACGGTTATATTCTAGAGTGGCGTATTATGTGTAACCTACTCACCAGCTTTCCTGTTCCACCATCCTTTCAATATCAAAATGAGTTACATCTTTTCCTGTTCTCATTTGGTAAATATTGGCATTTGAAACATTCCCACTAGTGCCCCTGCTGCAAGTCTACATAAATCTTCAAAGAGAATTTTCTCAGGTTTTTTTTTAGGAATCTATACTTAGTGTTTAGATCTTTGCATAGGGCAAAGTAAATGCGTTATCAGAAAACATCCTATTGTTTAAATCAAGTTTAATGTTAAAGGACTTACATACTTGTTTAGAAGTACTGTGGTCTCTTCCCTATACAAATGACATCACATTTATTGATCACATGGTACAGCAGCAGCTCAGCTTCAAGTGAATAGGGCTGAGCTGTAATACCAAGCCCAGCCCCTATGATATCTACAGCGATGTGCTTGGTATTCAGTGAAGAGGCAGCAGAGTGTACCTGAATGCTGTGCCTCTTTAGCCAGCTGACCTGTGAGGGCCCCAACTGTTGGACCCCCACTGATCACATATTGATGACTTATCCTAAGAGCAGGTCATTAATATATAAGTCCTGGAAAATTCCATTAAACATATTTTATAAGCATCTTTGATGATGTTTTTCTAATTTTCCATGTTACTATCAATATTAAAACATCAGGAAATATTGCAGTTTTCGCTCTGGCCACTGCGCTTCACTATGCTTGAATACTTATGTATTTCTGTCACTCTCTTTCCAGCCACTTTACTTGAGCAACAGTTTCTAGCTTGTCTTGTTGCTGCTGTATTATGTATCTGCTCCCGATCGACATTTCTGTGCACCACACCCTGGCTTGTATTCCTGACCTTATTTTAATATCCACCTGGTGTCCATTCCTATTGGTCTCCCCACAAGCCAAACCAGTTAGTTGAAACAGTGGGTCCACAACCGCTGCTAACAAGAACCAGATACAGTCCATGGAGGAAAAGTTCCTTGGTTTCTGGAAAAAAGCAGAACACTTATTCTAGTCTCAACAAAAGTGATGAACTAGATAAATAGATTGACAGACGGTTAAACAGATTTGTACATAATCTGGAAAGATGGACCAGAATTCATCACTAAAAAAGAATACACGAGTTGTAAATTGTAATTAAACTGATAAAGACATTAATAAATAATAAATATTAACTCCTTAACATCCTGCTCCATACTATAAACATTGCGCTGTGTGTATAGTTAATGCTCAATGCAGGAGCTGTGCCTGATATATGGCTTCCAGGTCCCAGCTGTATCACACAGCCAGAGTCCAGTGCTAGCTGCAGGAGATGGAAGATGCTTCCACTCCTACAGCTTAATCTCTCAGATGCTTGTGATCAATAGATATCACGTCATGTGGGTGGTTAGGGGGTGCTTTCACCCCATGATCTCACACCCAACACCACTGTCATCCCCTTAAGTCCCCTGTGGTGAGATCAAGCAGTCCAAGGGGTTGCCATGACAGCCAGTCTTTCCCTATTTTACATAGGTAGCCTACATACTGCAGTACATTGTACAGTGTATCGAGTGTTCCCAGGATCAAGTCCTCTTAAGGGACAGTAAAAAAATTATTTTAAAAGTTTAAAAAAAGTGTAAAACAAATCAATAAATAATAAAAATATTAAAAACCCTTCCCATTTCAAAAATAAATAATGTAAACAAAAAGGTATCGCCATGTGTGCACTATCCAAAAAATAATGTTATTTTTCCTGTGTGTTGAATTCCATTAAAAAAATGCACAAATTAATGTTTTCTCACTGCAACTCTCAAGTAGCAATAAAAACTCATCAAAAAAGTTGTACATACCAAAAAAAGGGACCAATAAAATCTACAACTTGCTCCACAGAAAAAGAACCCTCAAATAATTCTGTTAACAAAAAAGTTAAAGCATTATGCATGCCAGAATACAGTGTCCACAGCAAATTGTTTATTTAAAAAAAAATGACGTTTTATTCAGTAATAATGGTAAAACTGAATAAAACTGCTCTAAATATGGCATCGCCGTAATAGTAATAACTTGCAGGCCATAGTTGTCATGTCATTTTTAATGCAAAGTGGACGCCGTAAAAACAAAATGCAAAGAATAATGCGAAAATTGTATGTATTTGTCACATGGACCACCTAAAAATGTTAACAAATCAAAACATTAATATATACTTTAAAATGGTACCAACTAAGGGTACAACTCATCACACAAAGAAAAAGTTCTCAAACAGCTGTTTTAACAGAAAAAATACAAAACTGATGAATTTTGGAAGGCGGAGATGGAAAATATGAAAAAAAGTCACCAAGCTTTAACGCTCAAACTACCAGGCACCCTTAAAGGGTTAAATAAATTAATAAATGCAAAAAAAAAAAGAAAAATAACTAAACAGCTGAGGCCTTATTTAGGATAATTCCAAAATTTCAAGCAATAGATATGTGCAAGCCATAAATTATCACCCTCAATTCTCCCATTAACATCCATATTCAACTCAGTTGAATGGCCACATTAGTCCCTTGGAGGGGGCAGCAGCTGCTAAACAATTCTGGCACTGCTTATCTCACAAGAACAATGGGACATATGTATAATTTTTTTCCTGAAAGTTTTTTTTTTTGCAGTATACATTGTGCAAAATGTACAATATTTCATGAACTTCCAGGATTTTATGTCAATTCGATAAAATAAGTAGATTTTGGAGCATGCTCTCCAAAGCCTAAAATGTTGCACAGTTTACTGTGTATGGAGGCTTTTCTTGAACAAAATTACTTTAGGGAACTGGCATCTATGTACTTATTGTGTTCATCTACCGGAAATGAATGGTCTCTTTGTGTCTTTCACAGAACAGAAAATGCGGAAAAAATTGTGAATATATTTTGAAACAGACAATAAAATCAGACAATAAAATATAATTGTTTTTAAACAGTAAATTGGATGAGTAAAATATTTACCCTCCATTACTTCTGCAACATTGTCAGCTTTTGAAGAGAGTGCAAAAGGTCTCTGAAGGGGTTTATAACATTCAAAGAGAACAGACTGCTGTAATGCAGAAAGATCTCCATGGTAACGCTTGCAGAAAATATTGTACATTTTCTTGTTTACTTTGCAGAAAGGCTGATGGATTGATTTTCCCGTTTCCAATAAATCACAGCTAAGGACAAGTCTAGTTAACGTTATATATGTCAAACAGATTGCAGATTGAAGTAAAGTATTTCTAATCCCTGGTACCTCTAGTATAACAACTTCATATTTTCCAGGGGAAGGGGGAAGGGAAGGTAACAGCACTTGATGCAATTATATATGCTCAAGACAAAGGTGCACATACCATAAAGAAAACTACTATGTGTGCAAGTGGGCCCCCAGCTCAGGTATACCAATTTTATCACTTTACAGTGACCATATAATGGTAGATACCGACTCTACACAGGTCTGTGAAGACCATTTAGGTGAATACAGTAGTAACTTACAGGTGACTTCTTTGACTGTAATCGTTCACATTTCCTGTTTCTTTCATCTGGCCGCCATGACCACTTCTTCCAGCTGTGAATTGTCTCTGTAAAGTTTGCAGCACAGACATCTTTGGCTCCTCACTTTTCCAGGCACCTGTCACACATTGTTCTTACCTATACAAAGCCCCCATTCTGCTGCTACCCCCAATTATAAAATATATGATATAACCCTCCAGAATAAATAATACTCCCAAGTGCATATGTAAATTAATACATAGTAATAAATAATAAATAGCGCAACTTATTAGTAATGCCCCACGGGTTTCCTAATGAATGGGGTTTTCTGGGTCAAAAATAAAAAAAAATGAGTGGGGTTCCAACTCTTGGGACCCCCGCTGCACAGCTGTTTGAAGGGACCGTGGCACTTGTGTAAGTGCCGTGACCCCCCTTCTCTGTTTATATTGTATCATTCATTTAATAGTGGACATGTAAAGTAACTACAGCCTCGTCCTATACACATCTATGTGACAAGGCTGAAATTATGTATGGTCACTATATACCAAAAATCGTGCGATATAAACAGGCGCCAATGACCCTTCAATCAGCTGATTAGTGTGGGGGGAGTCCACTGATCTCTTATTGATGATCTATCCTGCAAAGTCCCAGGGGAAGCCGTTTGGAGATGGTGCCATGGGGGATGCTTGTCTCATCCTCTCCTGTCGTGGTGGTTTTGGCAACAAATCCTCTTAGAGATGAGAAAACCTCTCAAGAATTGTTTTGTTTCGGGTTCAGGTGACTGGGGTCCCAGATTTGTTTCTGGTCGAATAAGTTTGGTGTGAACCACAAATTGGCTTAAAACATAGTGTATCATACAGTCAGGGCTCCTAGGAATCTATCTATCTATCTATCCACTTTATGGCTCTCTGAAACAAACACAGCTGAAGTTATGTCAAAGTGAAGGTGACATGTATGTCTATGGAAAAATGGATGGTAAGCAGTGGATACAAACACAGAGTTTAACCATACACTACACTCTCTTTTATGAATTTTAACATTTAAAATGCTCTAAAAGTTACCCTTTCTCATCCCTGTATGAGAGCACGTGTCACATCAATATAGTGTTGGTGAAATTACAAATTACGTCATTTCAATAAAAATTTGGGGCATACTATCAGTGTGCCTGGCTTGGATGCCAGCTGAAAAACTAGAATATCTTCTGAAATGGAAAGGATTCTATGACCGTAAAAACAAGACTTGTGAGGCAGAAAAATACGCGCTTTATCCTGACGATTATCCCTGTATGAGAGTACATGCCACATCAACATCGTGTTGGTAGAGTGACAGAATTTCAAGAAAAATTTGGGCCATATACTGGCCTGCCAGCTGAAAAAGATAGCATGTCTTCTGAAATGGAAAGGATTTTAATGACCATGAGAAGAGCACTTGAATCTGGATTACCCTGCCAGTTATCCCTGAATGGGACCAAATGCCAAATCAACATTGTGTTGGTGGAGTGGCAATTTACTGAATTTCAAGGAAAAGTTAGGGCACACCAATAAAAAATCGATAGTAGAAAAAAGTCACCAAAACAGACCCCATTATGGGTGCATGTACAGCACAAAGTAGTGATAATTTGCATAAATTAAAGAAAAATTTGGAGCACACCTTTAGTATGCCTACTGCCTAACTTGCCAGATAAAAAAGCTGAACTATCTTCTAAATGTGATCATGAGGTAGAAGTTCCACTAATTTGACATTTGTAAATGTGATATCACTGTGAAATGTCAAAACGTAATTGTGACATCACAGCTGGGCATTGCATGAGTGCTCCAGAATAGCCTGTTTTCAACCCCCCTTCTAAACCTCTCATACAGTGGATCTGACAGACAGGAGCAGCAGTATTATTTTTCCTGGCTGTGACCGCTTGTTCTTGATCCCAGAGTTGTGCCTGGATTACCATAACTCTCTTTGGTAAGGAGTATTGCATCCATTTTATGATCCTGCACCTCTGTCCATCCTCCTTCCCTTTAGGCAAAATAGGGAATTGTGACATCCCAATGGGCTATAAGTCATCACACTGGGTCAACATGATATCACAATGAATCATTCTGGACTGGACATAATATGTTTTATTATTGTCAATAAATATATTGCCTTGGAACCTGTACTTACCTGAAGCCTGTCTGTCCAGTCCAGTATACTACACGCTACTTGTGAAGCATCTTCCCTGTGGTTGATCGCAGATTAGAGGCTGCGGTCCAACTGCTAAACCCATATTACAGTGTTGTGCCTAGTCTGTACAACTACTACACAGTGAGAGTCACTCCAGGAATTAGGTGTTTTGGGGGCGTTTTCAGCTTGACATTATTACCCAAGGGAGCACCCTCCTGTCTTGCATGCCACCCATCGACCCAAGACTCATTTTAATTACAGCGTAACATGGTTAAACTACACTCCCTCTTAATTCATTGGAAGCCAAGGTCCAGAGAGAGTTGAGTCATTATATGGTAACGTCCCATCTAAAGAGGTTGCCTTGTTGCGGCCATATAGGCTTATACAGTTCCATAAAAATGTAAACCAGGTACCTAATTTTCATGTATTTTTACATCCAGTTGATATTAGCAGTAATGCTCTTGGTAGGTAGCAGAGTGATCCCAATATGGAATTGTGACACACTAGGGCATCATGAAATCAAATGGGACATTATGACATCACACGGGTAATTTCAACCTTTAAAAACACAAGCAAACAGAAGGGGCGCGGCCTAGTGCAACTCCATATACTTACAAATAGGATTAGGAGAATGATGGAGAGATAGAGCACAGGAAGAGAGAAAATTAAATCCCTCAGCAGACAGAGTTGTGCAGACCACAGGCACAAGTCTGGTGTATTCACAGTCAATCTCCCACTCCTCAACAAAGCAAGCTGCAGTTCCCGCCCTGCTTGAAATCCAATGGAGATTCGATCTGGTAGTGTGAAAAATCTACTAAAACAAAAGAATGGCTGATGGAGGGGCTTATTTAGGAATAAAATAGCAGCATATACAATAGAATGTGACATGTATTTCCAAAGAACAGATTTCTGCATTAGGCAGAAGCATTACATAGAGGGAACAGGTTTAATTATGTATGATAACATGGGGGATGGATACATTCCTGTATTGTCATACATGGGGAAAATGTGACATCATAAAAGGTCTTTGTAACATCACAATAGGGCATTGTGACATGTCAATTGGGCAAACAGCATTTTGGCATAAACATGGGATGTTGTGGTATCACGATAGGGCTTTTTGACATTACAATGATCCCTATGACCTCACTATTGATCATTGTATCATCTAAAGGGTCATTGTGGAATCAAAATTGGTCATTATGAAATTACAGTGGAGCATTTTGGCATAACAGTGGGTCATTGTGATATCACAATAGGGCATTGTGACATCATAGAAGGCCATTGTGATATCAGCATGGATTACTGTGGCATCACTATAGCACATTGTGATAACACAGTGAGGTATTGCAATATAACAATGGGTCATTGTGACATTCCAATGCCATGTTGTGATATCACAGAGCCCATTATGATGTCATAATGTCCCGGAGTGATGTGACATAGCCCACAGTGTTACATTTCAATAACCCATTGTGACATGACAATAGGCTATGTCACATCACACCGAGTCATTAGACATCACAATGGGCTCTGTGACATCACAACATAGCATTGTGATGATATAATTACCTATTGTAATGTCATTGTGATGTCAAAAGTCCCCATTGTAATGTCCCAATGACCCTTTCTTATGTTACATTGACACGTTGTGATGTTAGAATGCCCAAATATCATGTAATGAAGTACCCATTGTTATGCCACAATGGTCAGTTGTGATGTCATTATAACCCATTGTGATGTCACATAAGCAATTGTGATGTCCCATTAACAATGCCCCATTCTGCTGTCACACTGTGATGTGAATAAGAACATGGGGTTTCATTCATGGTAAGCAGGGCCAGTTTTAGACAAAGTGGGACCCTGGGCAAGTTTACAAGTGGGGCCCTAAATTCTAAAACATATACAGTGGCGGAACTACTGCCATAGCAGCTATGGGACCCGTGACCATAGGGGGCCTGGTGGGCCCCTGCTGCTTATGTTTTTTAAATAGGCCATTAACTGGTGGAGTTACTCCAGCAGATAATGTGCCCCATTTTCTTACCAGTCCCTACTCCTGCCCATGGCCACCCCCACTTCCTCTTCAGCCCTCCAGGGGGCTCCGTGCATCCCATATCACATTGCTGACACTGAGAAGAGTCAGGACTTCACTGACAGGGATGTGATATGGAATGCATGGGGATCGGTAAGTACAGCCGCAGTACTTGGTATTTGTTGGGCGAACCTCGCAAGATCCATCTTGCGACGTTTGTCTGGCAGTTTCGCTCAGACAAACTGTTATTATTATACTCTGGGGTCTTTTCTGAGGTCCAAAGGAGGTGAAAAAAAAACAAAAACGGTCTTACTTACCTCTCCTGTGCTCCAAAGCAAATTCCTGCTGTCTTCGGCCAGCCTGTCCAACCAAAGCAGAATCAGGTCCTGTAGTCCCCCATATGTTGCAGCCATGTATAACTAAGACCCCTTGCAGACAACTTTGGGCGAGATCAGTATGCTATCCGTGTTTTTCCCAGATAGCACACTGACCCATTCATTTCTATGGGCACATGCACACGATTGTGATTTCCACTGATCAGCATGCGGGCCGAGAGTCCGTGCCGCATAATATAGAACAGGTCCTATTCTGTTCAGTGTTTGTGAACAGACTGGTCCATAGAAGCCTAAGGGAGACTAAAAACCTAGGATCGCACACTGATCTACTCAGTGTGTCATCAGTGTGCCGTCCGTTTTTGCGGACAAGCTAGGGATATCATTAGATGTCTCCTGTGTTTTTTTTATGGTGGATCTGCAAACTAGGATCACACACTGATGGCACACTGTTCGTTTTTGTGGACATACTTCACATATGCTGAAGACACATTGAAGACACTCTGTCCGCAAAAACTGAAAACTAATTACTAGTGTGCTGACCGCAAAATACACATGGTCATCTGCAAGTAGCCTAAGGCTAAGTTCACATCTGCGCCGGAGTCTACAAAAACCGTTGAAAATCCACAGAGACAAAAGTCCTGCGAGGAGAAATTTTCTCTCCGCCAATTTCAAGAGGATCTTTCACGTCTGGTACCCACAGTTTTATATACCGCTGGAAAACTGACAGTGTGTTGAATTCAGCAGGTCCTCTTTCAGTTTTGAAATGGCGGACGCCATTCTAGTCAATGGGGTCTGCTGGTGTCTTTGTGTAACCTCTAAAACAGAGGTCCGGCATCCCCCGGCGGATCCGAACGATGGAGAGGCCGGAGCAGATCTGAACCTAGCCTAAGAGGTTTCAATTCATTTTAAAATTACAGTTTTTATCTGGCTTAGTCATTTACATATATAGCAAGAATCTTAGGAAATATAATGCTGATCATTCTAACAAATGTAATAAAAACTGCAGTAAATACTGACAGCATAGCAAAGCAAATATATATGAAATTCAGGTTCAAATTTTGAATACTATAGGGAATCTGTATTAGTGAATACTACACATACACACACACACACACACACACACACACACACACATAGGATAGAACATGTGTACACACATGCACACACACAACATGTACACGCACACACATGTACATACATACACACACACAAGACAGAACATGTACACACACAAAACACAGCACATACCTGGAGCTGAGTCAGGGATTGATGGGTTGCAGCAGCCCAATGTAATTGATCATCCCCTGCAGTGCAAGACTATGGGAGGAGGAAGAGGAGCTGCCAGCCTGCGGGGACACTTGGTAAGTATGAGGGGAGAGAGGCAGTCAACACCCAGTAGCCAAGTGGGCCCCCTCAGGAGTTTGTGGCCCTGGCACTTGCCGGGTGCTGATTCACAGCTAATGGTGCTGAAGTCAGGGGGCCCCTTAAGTTGTGGGGGTCCTGGGCAATTGCTCAGTTTGCCCCCCCCCCCAACACCGGCCCTGGTCCTACTCACTTCTCCTGGGATCCTTCAGGGCATCCAGTTATCCTACTTTGGGCCTTTTTCAGCCCCCTGAATGACATCAGTGGCTGCAGGTAACTGCTGAAGCCAGGAATTACACCTCAGCAGTCAGGTGGGGTGTGCCCATCTAAGTGTCAGGATGTGGGCACGGCCTATCTGACCACTGAGACCCAAAAACAGGCTTCAGGAGTCCAGAAGAGGCCTGAAAGGACCGCAAGACTCTGTGATGGAGCCCAGGAGGGGAGGGTAAGACTGTTTGTTATGTTTACTCATCTTCCCTGGGTCTCAGTTTATTATATTCTGAGATATGAATAGACACCAGCATATAATAGTGGTTTGTGGGTGTCGATCCCCAGAAATTTCAGGTTCGGCTGAACCTGAAATTTTTGGAAAAATTCTTGTTGTAATTTCATTTCTAGGACATGTCACAGCAGGGTTATTTTCATCTTATTCACAATTTTCTCTCTGATCGGGACCTGCAAACCCCAACCCATCCTGCCTGGTGCTATGACCAATGTAAATGGAGAGGTAGCTGCTTTTGTAAAAAAAAAAAAAAAAAAAAATCCACCCTCATTACAACCCAAATAAGAAAGTTAATATGTTACATGCACATTTTCAGAAAATAGACAAATTGCTTAATCCTCCTCTCTTCACCCCAAAAAATAAAAGCTAATTAATAATATACTTTACATCTACCACTAAATAGTTGTATTAAATAATATAACTTGTCTGATCCATAACAAGCCCTCTTATGGCTACATCAATGGCAAAGCAAAAAAACATATGGTTATTAAAATTTAGTAAACTAAAAAACTATTTTTTATGAGATGTGCTATTATGTTACAGAAACAGTGAGTCCAATGACAGTAAGTCCATATACAGCAATGCCTATAGAAAAAAAGGCCTTAATGCTAAAAAAGTATTGGCACTTAAGGGGTTAAATCAGCTGCATATGTCACCATGGTAACTGCAGCCTCTTACAACAACCAATAGGATTGCTGGATAGGAATTTGAAAAATCAGTTGTCTGCAGTTGTCAGTTAGTACATGAGAGCAGACGGACGTCTATGTGCTCCTCTCTGCAGCGCTGATGGACCTTGTGGCGATGTCTTTGGTAAGTGACCGGGATCTAATCCTAATACTGAAGATCTTAAGACATGACCGATCATTACACAGACTGTATTACAGGTAACAGCTAGGGGGCGACTGTTAATAACTGACCAGTATTAGTCTCTGTTCACATGAGCTTCTCTCTATTCTGCCCCATCATTTATATAACAAATAAGAAACATTTCCATTAATGTCTTTAATCATTTATAATAAGATTTCTTCCTATGTCCAATGGCTTCAGTTGTCATCAGTTATCTCCGCTCAGTCAGGTTTGGGTTGTTATGGGGCAGGCAGAAGAGCGCAGTCAGCTCTGCTATTCTGTATAGTTATAAAAGTGAGAACCTGACGTCCTGATTTTATATTTCTACCAATAAAACCAATGATGTCTGTCGTGCCGTCTACTTTCATCTATTTAAGCCAAAGTCATAGTCTGTTCCCATTTAGTACATGGAGTAGGAAACGCTCTCAGTACACAAGCAAAATATGTCTGCAGGTTGACAAATGCCAAGAGCATGGCTGCCGTATACTTGTAGTCAGTTTATAGACAGTAGGATTATTTTCACTGTGTAGGAAAGTGCAGGCTGCAGGTAATATGTACACTGTGTAATATTTATTTTTACAATGGTGGCCTATGGGTGATATATGCACCTGTGAGGCATGTAGTTACATGCATTTGAGGCAGCCAGATGTTTATATTAAGCAGTATATCCAGACATGTGTGGTACACAGACAATGCAAAACATAATGTGAACAGAGCCTTACCACTAGTACTGTGTACACCTGTAGCTCTGCTTCTTTTCTCTCCTCCATCACCCTGCCAGATTCTCCATCTTCCCTGACAGCTCACTTAAAGTCAGTAAAGTGTCAGCAGCAATCTGAGCTACTGTATGAGCTGGTTTGGTCCCCATTGCCCAGACCCTTACTGAACATTTCCTTCCATGAGATGTGATCACAAATATTAATATATCAATATATAATATCAGACATGTCAAATGTATAACAATGTTCTTATCTATGGTCCATAGCTGACTAATATTTAGATTAATGGGACAAAAAAAGGCTAAAAAAAAATTCACTTTTGTAACATATGTAATTTATGCTTAAATTAAAAGGGTTGTCTGGGATGAACATTTTTTTTTTTATATGAGTCTGGGGAAGGTGTAAAAAAAAACAAAAAACTCACCTATCCCTGGTACTCCAGTGTCTCCCAGCGGAAAAGACACTACCTGTCCCATGTCCTTTCCTGAGGCTGCTGAGGTCGCTGATTGGCCTCAGCAGTCACATGCAGTGGGGACCTCCACCAAAACTAGACTGGAGCAGCAGGACCAGACTGTGGCAGGAGACACTACCACACCACCAGGAGCACAGAGGGCAGGTGGATATGTTTTTTTTTCACCTTTCCTGGCCTCATATAAAAAAATAAAAATGTTTATCCCGGACAACCCCTTTAATACAATGAACTCCATTGGACTAGGAGATCTTATGGTTAATACCCTCCTGATCTAATACAAAAAGTAGCAATGTATACAGCTATTGGACTAGTGACTTATATTGTGCAGAAAAAATTGTGTTTGGTACAAATAATTCATCATACCTGGTACCTGAGACACCTGACCCTAATATAAATGCTTATTTTATTATACCTTATTATATTACTTTTTAGTTCTTCAATATGTGATAAAGTACAGTGAGAGGGTGGGGTTCCTGAGTCCACTAGAGGAAATTATTGTGAATGCTCACCTTCTGTCGATACGCAACATATGTATGTTATATATCACTCCTATTATAAACTTTGTTTGTAGCTGACTTGGTTTTATCCCTGTTTATACACAGGACAAAGAACAACAAATTTGTCAGAGATATTTAAGGTACCATACATGTAATGTCTGTGTGAATGATGTCCACGATTGCAGCAGGTATGTCTTTCTACATTATGTGTAAGATGTGTATGTTATATTTGAATACACAAACATATATGCATTAGGGATTACCAAGCAGTTTGAAATGGCTTGGGTTCATTATAGATTTTCCAAAACTTTCAGGTTTGGCAAAACTTGAAATTTTGGGGGTTCATCACCCACAAACTATTATTATACTCTGTGGTCTATTCTGTCCAGGTGAGAACAGTCGGAGACCATGAGAGGTGAGTAATAGTGTTTTTTTTATGTTTACACACCTCCTCTAAGCCTAGAAGAGGTGAGTAACATTGTTTGTTATGTATATGCACCTCCCCTGGGCCTTCTTTTATTATACTTTGGGGTCTAAAGAGACTCCAGATTATAATAACTGCAGTTGAGTTATGGATCAAACAAATTCAGCTGAAATCAAACTGGTGGATGAGCCTGGCGAATAATCGCAAGATTAATTTAGCAAGGATAACCCAACACTAATATAAGAATAACTGTATGTATGTATGGATTTAGAAATATTTGTATGTTGTATCACTTAAGTATCTCTATTACCAGAATGTGTAATTGTAAATGTAGTTATAGATGTAGCAGATTTTATAATTAAGTCTGGCACGATATCTTGCCAGCAACATGCCAGAAGCCTTTATTCATTATATAGTTGTCCTTTTGAAAGCCATAATGGCTTCAATGTATCTGTGGTTTTAACCATTTGATTTTGGCACCAGGAGGAGCAGCAGGAGGGCGGGTGGGAACAGAGGAGTGAGGTACAACATTGCAGGTGGATTGTGTTAGTGCAAACCACCTGTGATTGTCAATTCTGAAATATAAGTATAAATATATGCAAAGTGGCAAATATGATTTTCTCTATGTGTATGTGTATATAATTTTAATGTATAGATAGGAGTAGAGGAGTTGTAGTAGAAAAGAGGAGAGAAGGGGTAGGAGGTTAGGTGAAAAGAAGAGGCGGAAAGAGAAGTATATTGGAGAGGAGAGGAGCTGTATAAAGAGAGCAGAGGAAGTAAGGTTAGAGGAGCGACTATGTAGGAGGAGAGGAGAAGAGGGCTAAGATAAAAGGAGAGGAGAAAGGAGAAGTTTGAGGAGAGGAGACATAAGTGAGGAAAGGAGGTGTGAGGAGAGGAGGGGTGAGAGGAGAGAAGGAGCAGGAGGAGAAGATGGGTAGGAGGAGAGGAAAGGAGTGGTAGGAGAAGACAAGAGGAGGAGTAGGTGTAGAGCAGTTGTAGGAAGAGATGAGGGGGATGTGTGGAGGAGGCCTAGTTGAAGAGGTGTGGTATAAAGAAAGGAAGCAGTAGGAGAAGTAGAGCAGAAAAAGATGTGGAGAGGAAAGGGGAAGGAGGAGATTAGAGGTAAGGGGAAAGGAAGGTTAAAAGGAGAAGAAAGGATGGGTAGGATGAGAGGTGCTGAAGAAGGAGAGGAGAGATAGGAGAAGAGGACAGTTAGGACCAGAGGAAAGGAGAGGTACAAGCTGTAGGAGTAGAGGAGGGGTAAGAGGAGAGGAGATGTAGGAAGAGGAGAGAAGTAGGAGGAGTGGAGAGATAGGAGATGAGAATAGAAGAAAACAGGAGAGGAGGAGTGATAAAAAGTAGTGGTAAAAAGAGAGGAAAAGAGGTGTAAGAGGAGAGATGGAGTAGTAGGAGAGAAGACAATATGAGGGAAAGGTGTGGAAGATGAGAGAGGAGTGGAGGGGAGAGTAATGAATTGAGATGATTGGTAGGTGGAGAGGCACAGGGTGGTAGGAGGAGAAGAGCAACCAAAGGATTAGGGGGAGAAGAGATGTAAGAGGAGAGGAGTGGTAGGAGGAGAGGAGAAGAGGGATTAGAGGTAAGGAGAGGAGAATGTGGTAAAAAAAAAGAAGAGTGCAGGAATAAGAGAAAAGGAGAGGAGAGTAGGGGTAGGAGGAGAGGAGGGGTAGGAGAAGGGGACAATGAGGTGTATGGGGGGGAGGAGTGGAGCGGTAGGCGGTGTTGATTATTATGTATCAGATGCTTGTAGTTTTAGTTGTGTGAACCTAATAAAAGGTATGGTTTAGAAATATATCTTTGTATTTACACAAAGAGTATCTATGGGTATAATGTTTGCTTAGGTAGATGGTTAGTAATTCTTGTGAAGAGGAGAGGTGCGAGGAGAGGAAGAATAGGAGTAGAGGACAGAAGGAGTAGGAGGAGAGGATCGGTAGAAGAGGAGTAATAGGAGAAGAGAAGAGGAGAGGTAGGTGCAGAGGAGGGGTAGGAAGAAATGAGGGGTAGGGGGAGAGGAGGGCTATTTGAAGAGGTGTGGTATGAGGAGTGAAAGCAGTAGGAAAAAAGAGTGGAGAAAGGCATGGAGAGGAGAGTGGAGGGGTAGGAGAAAAGGAGTGATAAGAAAAGAGAAGAGAATGGGTAGAGGAGGGTTAGGAGGAGAGGAGTAGTAGTTAAAGAGGTGCGGAATAAGGAGATGAAGTGGTAGGAGAAGAACAGTAAAGAAAAGCATGGAGGGGAGAGTGGAAAGATGAGAGGAGGGGTAGGAGGTGAGGAATGTAAAGAAAGGAGGGATAGGAGAAGAGGAGAAGTGAGGTGAGGTAGGATGAAAAGAGAGAAAATGAGAGGGGAAGAGGGCTAAGAGGGGCAGTGTGGAGAGGAGCAAAGAGAAGCTATACCAGAAAAGAAAGAAGGGGTAGGAGGAATGAAGAAGAGAGTTAGGAGGCCTGGAGGAGTAGGTGGAGAGGAGGTAAGGAGGAAGGTAAGATAAGAGTAGGGGTAGGAAGAGAGAAGCTGTAGGAGGATAGGAGGTGAGAGGTTGAGAGAAAAGGAGAGGACAAAAAGAGGTAGTAAAGCAGTAATTATAGGAGGAGAGAAGGGGTAAGAGGGTAGAAAAGAAGGAGTGGGAGGAAAGTAGAGGTAGGAGAAGAGGGGGTGTAGGAGAAACAGAGAAGTAGGGTGAGAAGAGAAGAGAAGAGAAGAGGGGTAGGATGTGATACAATGAGGGGTGGTAGGAAAGGAGTGGAGGAAAAGGAGGAAAGGAGAGAAAAAGAGTGTGAGGAAAGTAGGGGAAGGAGAAGAGGAGGTGTATGAGAAGTGGAGAAGTAGCAGGAGATGAGAGAAGAGGGGTAGGAACAGAGACAAGAAGGGGTGGGAGGAAAGGAGTAGAGGGGAAGAAGGAAAGGAGAAGTTTGAGGAGAGGAGGCATAGGCGAGGTGGGTAGGTGTGAGGTGAGGAGGGGTGAGAGGAGAGAAGGAGTAGGAGTAGAAGAGGAGTAGGGAGAGAGGAGAGGAGTGGTGAGAGCAGAGAAGAGGAGGAGTAGGTGTAGAAGAGTTGTAGAAAACGTGAGGGGGAGGTATGGAGGAGGGCTAGTTGAAGAGGTGTGGTATGAGGAGAGGAAGCAGTATGAGAAGTAGAGCAGAGATAGGTGTGGAGAGGTGGGGAAGGAGGAGAGGAGGGTTAAAAGGAGAAGAAAGGATGGGTAGGAGGGGAGGAGCTGAGGAGAGGTAGCTGAAGGGAGGGCCAGAGGAGAGTAGAGGTACAAGGTGAAGGAGGAGAGGAGGGGTAAGAGGAGAGGAGATGTATGAAGAGGGGACAAGTAGGAGCAGTGGAGTGGAAATACAGGAGGAGATGAGAGTAGAAGTAAAGGAAAAGGAAAGGAGGTGTAAGAGGAGAGAAGGGTAGTGGTAAAAAGAGAGGAAATGAGGTGCAAGAGGAGAGAAGGGGTAGTAGGAGAGGAGACAATATGAGGGAAAGGAGTGGAGGATAGAAGGGGAGAGGAGTGGAGGGAGAGGATTGGTAGGTGGAGAGATACAGGGTGGTAGGAGGAGAAGAGCATTGAAATAAATGGAGAAGAGCTGTAAGAGGAGAGGAGTGGTAGGAGGAGAGGATAAGAGAGGTTAGAAATAAAGAGAGGACAAAAAGTGGTAGGAAAAGAGAAGAGACCAGGGATAAGAGAAAATGAGAGAAGAATAGGGTTAGAAGCAGAAGAGAGTAGTTATAGGAGAGGAACAGAGGCATAGGAGGAGAGGAAAGTAGGAGTAAGAGGAGAGGAGGGGTAGGAGAAGGGGTATGGGGAGAGGAGTGGAGCGGTAGGAGGTGTGAATGGATAAGAGGGGGACAAGGAGATGTGGAAGGAGTGGAGAAGAGAGGAACGAAGGGATGAGGAATAGGAGGAGAGGAGAAGTGGGAAGAGAGAAATGAGGTGGGAGGAAAGGAGAGGAGGGAAAGGAGGAAAGGAGGCGTACAATGAGAGGAAGCACAGGTGAGGAGGAGAAGTGCAAGTAGAGGAGGGGTAGAATGATAGGAGGGAAGAGTTAGGAGGAAAGTTGAGAAGTGTTAAGAGAAGAGGAGAGTATGGTAGTTACAAAGGAGCAGTAGGAGGAGAGAGGGGAAAGAGAAGTGTCATGGAGGGGTAAGAGAAGAGGAGTGGTAAAAGCAGAGGAGAGGGGGAGTAGGAAGAGAGAAGCTATAGGAGTATAGGAGATGAGAGCGGAGAAAAGGAGAGAAAAGCGTTAGAAGAGAGACAAAGGGGTGGAAGGAAAGGAGTGGAGGGGAAGGAGGAAAGGAGAGGTTTGAGGAGAGGAGGCACAGGCGAGGATGGGAGGTGTGAGGAGAGGATGGGTGCGAGGAAAGAAGGAGTAGAAGGAGAAGATGGATAGGGAGAGAGGAGAGGAGTGGTAGGAGATGAGATTTGGAGGAATAAGAGTAAAGGAGTGATAGGAGGAGATAAGGGGGAGGTGTGGAGGAGGGCTAGTTGAAGAAGTGTGTATGTGGAGAAGAAGCAGTAGGAGAAGTGGAGCAGAGAAAGGTGGGGAGAGGGTGTAGGAAGGAAGAGAGAAGGGGTAAGGGGAGAGGAGGGTCAAAAGGAGAAGAAAGGATGAGTTGGCTGAGAGGAGCTGAAGAAGGAGAGGAGAGATAGGAAAATAGAACAGTTAGGGCCAGAGGAGAGGAGAGGTACAAGGTGAAGGAGGAGAAGGGAAGCAGGAATAAGAGAAAAAGAGAGGAGAATAGGGCTAGGAGCAGAAGAGAGTAGTTATAGAAGAGGAGCAGAGTCATATGAAGAGAGTAAAGCATGAGCGGTAGGAGGTGTGGATGGGTAGGAGAGGAGGCATGGAGGTGTGGAAGGAAATGAGAAGAGAGGATGGAGGGGGAAGAGTAAGAGAAGAGGAAGGGTAGCAGGAGAGGATTGGTGGGAAGAGTGAAATGAGGGGTGGGAGGGAACGAGAGGAGGTGATGGAGTAAAGGAGGAGCACAATGAGAGGAAGGACAGGCGAGGAGGAGAGGTGCAAGAAGAGGAGGGGTAGAACTAGAACAGGTAAGGGATGGAGTTAAGTTCAGGCAGGGTAAGAGGAGAACAGAGGAGTTTTAGGAGAAGAGAGGATGGTAGGTGGAAAGGATCAGTAATAGGAGAAGAGATGAGCGATAAGAGGAATGCATAGGAGAAGAGGAGAGTAGGAGGAGAGGAGAAGTAGGAGGAGAGAATAGCAGGGGTAGGAAGATAGGAGCAATAGGAGTAGATAAGAGTAAAGGAAAAAGGTTAGAAGAGGTGGGGTAAGAGGAGAAGAATGTAGTGGTAAGAGGAGAAGTGGTGCAGGAGTAAAGGAGGGGGTAGAAGGAGAATAGAGATGGGAGGAGAGGATTGTTAATGAGGGAGTAGGGATAAGATGAGAAGAAAAGATGGTTAAAAAGGAGAAGAGAAGAGGAGAAGGAGAGAGGAAAGTTAGGAAGAGAAGTCGGGTAGAAAGAGATGATTGTTAAAAGGAGAAGAGAGGAGTGTTTGGAGGAGAGGAGTGGGAGATGGGGATGAGAAGGAGAAGAGGAGAGATAGGAAGAAAAGATAGTTAGGAACAGAAGAGGGCAGTAAAGGCAGAGGAGATGCAGGAAAAGGAAGGGGGGGGGGGTTCAGAGGATGTAAAAGGCCAGGAGGGGCAAAAGGAGAGGTAGGAAGAGAGGAGACAATATGAGGGTAGAAGTAGAAGAGAGGAGTGGAGTGAAGAAGATGGGTATGAGGAGGAGAAATACTCCTGTTTATCTCTATAGACATCTTACAAAAGTGGCACTAGATGATGTGAACTTACTATAGATTTATTAACAATACATTGGAGTGCTGCTTCTCGTTCCATACAGTATATATATATATATATATATATTTAGAGCTTTTGTCTTTAAGTTGTGCCAATTATGTAATTTAAAGAGGACCTTTCACGTCCTCATGAATGAAAGCCGACAGTGTGCTGAATTCAGCTGGACTGTAAGGAACATCCCCCTGACAGTACAGGGCTATGGACGAGTACTGTCAGAGGGGCCATTCCTCACAGCCCAGCTAGACTATCAGGAATGCCCTTCTGACAGTGGGCAGTGATCAGTGCCGAAACTAATGGCACCAATATCTCCAGCCCCGGGGCACATAACGGGAAAGTCGACTTTCTAGCGGTATATAAAACCACATGTGCATGAGGACATGAAAGGTCCTCTTTAAACACATTTAAATAAATTCAATAAATAAAAATATACATCTGTCATAGTATATTACCATTACTAGTATACTATAGTATATTATTATGTTTTAGCCATTGTGATGTTATAGCAAATTTTTTGCATGACATGCTTGAGCCCATCAACCACCTTAGTGGCCTTATTATGATGGGTCTCTACACTAACACTTTAAATATAGGGAAAGAGATAAACTTCTTAAAGACTCACAGTTACAGTGCAGTTTTTAAGAATTTGATCTCTGGGGTTATGTCTATAGATTCGGGGGGGGGGGGGGGGGTTAGAAGGGGGTTACTTGTAGAAGCATTTATTCTACAAATAAAGTTTTAGTGTAGGGACCCATCTGAATGAGGTCGCCGTGACGTGGCAGATGGGCTCGCACAATTTACCAAACTGTGCACTAAGAACCTCACATTTATAATTGAAGTCAGTAATACATGAAAGTGTAGTCCAAGAACTTTATCATTTAGAGGAGTTTTCCGGGATAAAATGGTATTTCTACACTAATCTAAACACCCTTCCCTGCCTACTTTCTAAATTACATACTTTAGTATTGACGTCTCCAATACTCCCCTCCACCACATCATACTTACGTGTCTTCCTCTCCAGACTTCTTCTGGGACGGCTCCTTCACACATTATACTGTGTGAAGGAGCCACTATGGAACATTTTATATCAGTGAATTATGTCAGTGGGTATATAAAAGAGGCATTTGAGGAAAGGATATGATCGGTTAGAAGATGGCCAGCCTGCCCAACCAAAGCAGAATAAGGTCATGTAGTCCCCCATTTGTTGCAGCCATGTATAACTAAGGCTAAGTTCACATATACCCCGGAGTCTCCAGAAACCGCTGAAAATCGGCACAGATATCTCTCCACTGTCAGAAGGGCAGGCCTTACTGCTCAGCGTCATTGCTGGGCAGTAAGGAATGCCCCCCTCTGACAGTATAATGCTATGGAAAAGTATTGTTGTGGGGGGGGGGAGGCGTTCCTTACCGCCCAGCAATGACACTGAGCAGTAAGGCCCGCCCTTCTGACAGTAGGGAGATATCTGTGCCAAAACTAACAGCACCGATATCTCCAGCACCCGGGCGCACATTGGGTAAGCTGACAGTGCGCTGAATTCAGTGCACTAACAACTTTCTAGCGGTATATACTATAATACTGCGGGTGCCAGAGGATGTGAAAGCTTCTCTTTCAGTTTTGAAACAGCGGACGCCATTCTAGTCAATGGGGTCTGCCGGTGTCTGTGTCTAACCTCTAAAACAGTGGTCCGGCTCCCCCAGCAGGCCCGAACATATGTAGCAAGAATCTTAGGAAATATAATGCTGATCATCCTAACAAATGTAATGCAAAACTGCAGTAAATACTGACAGCGTAGCAAAGCAAATATACAGTGGGGAAAAAAAGTATTTAGTCAGCCACCAATTGTGCAAGTTCTCCCACTTAAAAAGATGAGAGAGGCCTGTAATTATCATCATATATAGACCTCAACTATGAGAGACAAAATGAGAAAACACATCTAGAAAAGTCATATTGTCTGATTTTTTAAGAATTTATTTGCAAATTATGGTGAAAAATAAGTATTTGGTCACCTACAAACAAGCAAGATTTTTGGCTCTCACAGACCTGTAACTTCTTCTTTAAGAGGCTCCTCTGTCCACCACTCATTACCTGTAGTAATGGCTCCTGTTTGACATTGTTATCAGTATAAAAGACACCTGTCCACAACCTCAAACAGTCACACTCCAAACTCCACTATGGTGAAGACCAAAGAGCTGTGGAAAGACACCAGAAACAAAATTGTAGACCTGCACCAGGCTGGGAAGACTGAATCTGCAATAGGCAATCAGCTTGGTGTGAAGAAATCAACTGTGGGAGCAATAATTAGAAAATGGAAGACATACAAGACCACTGATAATCTCCCTCGATCAGGGGCTCCACGCAAGATCTCACCCCGTGGGGTCAAAATGATCACAAGAATGGTGAGCAAAAAACCCAGAACGACACGGGGGGACCTAGTGAATGACCTGCAGAAAGCTGGGACTAACATAACAAAGGCTACCATCAGTAACACACTACGCCGCTATCGACTCAGATTCTGCAGTGCCAGACGTGTCCCCCTGCTTAAGCCAGTACATATCCGGGCCCATCTGAAGTTTGCTAGAGAGCATTTGGATGTTCATATGGTCAGATGAAACCAAAGTAGAACTGTTTGGTAAAAACACAACTCGTCGTGTTTGGAGGAGAGTGAATGCTGAGTTGCATCCAAAGAACACCATACCTCCTGTGAAGCATGGGGGTGGCAACATCATTCTTTGGGGCTGTTTCTCTGCAAAGGGACGAGGACGACTGATCCGTGTACATGAAAGAATGAATGGGGCCATGTTCGTGAGATTTTGAGTGCAAACCTCCTTCCATCAGCAAGGGCATTGAAGATGAAACGTGGCTGGGTCTTTCAGCATGACAATGATTCCAAGCACACTGCCAGAGCAACGAAGGAGTGTCTTCGTAAGAAGCATTTCAAGGTCCTGGAGTGGCTTAGCCAGTCTCCAGATCTCAACCCCATAAAAAACCTTTGGAGGGAGTTGAAAGTCTGTGTTGCCCAGCGACAGTACCAAAACATCACTGCTGTAGAGGAGATCTGCATGGAGGAATGGGCCAACATACCAGCAACAGTGTGTCCCAACCTTGTGAAGACTTACAGAAAACGTTTGACCTCTGTCATTGCCAACAAAGGATATATAACAAAGTATTGAGAAGAACTTTTGTCATTGACCAAATACTTATTTTCCACCATAATTTGCAAATAAATTCTTTAAAAATCAGACAATGCGATTTTCTGGATTTGTTTTCTCATTTTGTCTCTCATATTTGAGATCTACCTATGATGTCAATTACAGGTCTCTCTCATCTTTTTAAGTAGGAGAACTTGAACAATTGGTGGCTGGCTAAATACTTTTTTTTCCCCCACTGTATATGAAATTCTGGTTCAAGTTTTGGATACTATAGAGAATCTGTATTACTACACATACACACACAGACACAAGACAGAACATGTGTACACACATATAGACACACACAGAATATGTACATACTTACACACATGTACACACACATACAACATGTACACACACATACACACACACATGTACACACACAGACACAAACACATGTACACACACATATACAAAACATACACACACACACACACACACAGAAAATACAGCACATACCTGGAGCCCAGTCAGGGATTGATTACACTGTGCTGCAGCAGCCTAATGTAATCAATCGTCCCCTGCAGGAGGAAGAGGAGCTGTCAGCTTATTCGGACACTTGGTAAGTGAGAGAGGCAGTCAGCACCCAGTAGCCCAGTGGGCCCCCTCAGGAGTTTGTGGCCCCGGGTGTTGATTCACAGCTAATGGTGCTGCACTCAGGGGGCCCCTTAAGTTGAGGGGGCCCTGGGCAATTGCCCAGTATGCCCCCCTCCAACGCCGGCCCTGATGGTAAGGATTAATCAGTGTAAAATACTTCCTTTTATTGCCACATATAATTCACAACATTATCATATAAAAATTATTTTGTTAAAGCACTGGAGGGTACTTATGTCCAGGGGCACACCTCTAATGAGGCGAAGTGAGGCGGCATTATCCATGAAAGCTAGGAGGGGGGGGCATGAAGGGGCGCTGGTCTGCGTGTGTTCTGTCAGGTCACATCACTGCTGGTAAATTTACCTGATGTGACGCATGCAGCCTAGGCTTTCCTCCTACTCCTAGGCTGCCCCAGGCCCACTGCCTCTATGGGGCCCAACCTGGGGCCGCCATTAATATATGCTTTACCTTTAACTAGATCGGAGTCTTCAAGACATCAATCTAGTTAAAACTCAAGCTGTGACTCTGTCTTGTAAACCACAAGCCACTTCAGGCCTGCAGTTTACAAAACACCGAGAAGACAGACACAAGACGTCTGCTTCTCGGTGCAGGCGGGCGCAATGACATCGTTGCATCGCACCTCCTGCGCTGAGACCCAGACGTCCTATGAGCAGGTGAAGAAGAGGAGATGGCGGCTCCACCAAGGGATCGCAGGTAGGTGATTCTAACTTTTATTTTTTTTTAGTACAGTTGTAGGTATTTTAAGGGGTCGTTAGGAGGAGGCATTTTATATAAGGGGACTTTATGAACTTAAGAGGTGTTATTTATATGAGGGCTATTAGGGGCATTATTAATAAAAGGGGGGTTATTTATATAAGGGGCCATTAGGGAGCATTATATATATATAAGGGGGTGGCCTTTTATATAAGGGTTCATCAGGGGACATTATGAATAGAAGGGGGCATCATTGATATAAAGGGTCATTAGGGGAGCAGTATTTATGACATTGGGAATCAGGGGCATAAAATAAGGGGGGCAATTAATTAAAGGGGTTGTCCAAGATAACCACTTTTTTTAATATGAGACCGGGAAAGGTGAAAAAAAAAAAAAACCCTACTCACCTGTCCCTTGTGCTCCGATGTCTCCCACTGCAGTCTGGTTCTGCTGCTCCGGTGTTTGGTTCCACTGCTCCGGTGTTTTCTTCTAGTGAAAATCCCTGCCACACATGACCGCTGAGGCTGCTGACATGGTATGTCACAGTGCTGTGGGAACTTCTGCTGGAAGAAAACACCAGAGCAGCAGGACTGGAACGTGCTGGGAGACACCGGATCACCTTCTCCGGCCTCATATTAAAACAGTGGTTATCCTGGACAACCCCTTTAAGGTGGCACTTGGACCTTATTAAAGGGGCTTTCCAGCTTATTTTTATTGATGATCTATCCTTAGGACAGATTATCAATAAAAGATAAGTGATTCCCCACTGATCAGCTGTATGAAGGGGCCATGGCGCCTGTTTATATCACACGCTGTCTGTTTATAGTGACCGTGTGATGTAATTACGGTCTTGTCACATAGACATATATAGGACAAGTCTGTAGTTACATTACATGGCCACTATGAGATGAATGACACTATGTAAACAGAGAAGGGGTCACGGCACTTACACAGATACCATGGTTCATTCAAACAGCTGATCAGTGGGGGTACTGGGTTTTTGAGCCCCACTGATTTTTTTTTTTTTTTTTATTGATAACCTGGAAAACCTTTTAATTAGGAAACACCTGGGGCAATATTAATAATGGGCATTATTTAAACAGGGTACACAGGGGCATTATTAATTTAAAGATGCACTTGGGAGTATTATTCATTATGGGGGTGTTATATCATGTATTTTATAATTGGGGTAGCAGCATAATGGGGGCTTTGTGTAGGTGAGGACAATGTGTGACAGGTGCCTGGAAAAATGAGGAGCCAGAGTGTCTGTGTTGCAAACTTTACAGAGACAAGTCACAGCTGGAAGTGGCCATGGCGGTCCAAAGGGAAGAGAAGGGACATGGTGAACGATTAGTCAGAGATGTCACCTGTAAGTCACAAAGTGTTACTGTACTGTATTCACCTAAATGTCTGTAGAGTCCTGTGTAGAGCCGCTATATACCACTATATCCCCTAGACATTGCTAATCTGGCTATTTACATCACCTTATCTGATGCCTGGTGCTGCAGTCACATTCATTAAAGTCATACAACTGTGATTTACAACTGCTCCTGTATAAGTGATAAGTGCTGAAGTTATTGTCAGGAAGTTACACTGTGATAAGGGAAGCTTTTAGGACTTTTATCATCACTTTAATCTACAAAATTTAACTCTTTACAGTGATGACAGTAAAGTGAAAGAGACTTTCCATTTACATTGTACTAGCTGAACTTGCTCCCCTGACACCCCCTCCCATCACCTACTTGTTGGATATTTGCTCTGTCTCAGCAGGGAGCCTAGCTAGAGATAACATAAGCAGTTTACAGCTCTCTACTATACTAAACTACTGGTTAATTTACACATGGACCAGGGGTCCACAAAATAAGCCATGCTGAATATAAAACCATATAAAACCTAATATTTTGTTGAAAAACTATATAAATGTGTAGCCCCTGTGATCAGAAGAACTAGGAAAGCAAATTTTAATAAGTTTACATGCAATAGTATATATAAAAACAATTTTGTTTTAGGTAAAAGAAGCAAAATTTAAATTTTCTACCATTATTCTACTTCTAGCGAAAAAAATATTCAACTTATTTAACAAATAAGGCTAGTTATTTCAAGCCTTATATGTCCTGAAAAAACATGGTAAAAATAGTTGGGATATGCAAAGACATTAAAAAGATATTGCTGTGTAAAGCAATGCATACCAAAGTGCTAAATTTGGCCTGAGAATTAGGGCATCAATGATGCTTGGTCCTGAAATGGTTAAGGTCACTGTATAGTCATAATATTGGTATACCTAAGTTGGGGGCCCATTTGGACATGTTTGCCCCCCCCCCCCCCACCTGTGCTAAGCCCCTAGCTACATCTCTGCTCCTAGGCTATGCAGTACGGCTCCTGCGGTCTCCCTGTCCCTGCTCTCAGGATTTTAGCGCTGCTGCCTTCTTCTTGGATCCGGATCCCTACCTGTGCCCCCTGGCTCATCACCAGCTGAAGTAAGCATTTTATATTAATGCCATAATGAAATAATGCTCTGAAAAGTATTTAGCCCCTATCCATAGGATAGAGGATAAATACCTGAGTGATGGGAGTCTGTCTGCTGAAACCCCCACTGGGTCTGAAAATTGTTTTTTTTTCCCCCACTGGGAATTCAGTCTGACCACAGCCAGGCTGAATATAGGAATGTCGCTTGGTGGATGGACAAACCCGCGTGGCTCCCATTCGCTTCGATGGGAGTGCCAAAGATAGCCGAAGTCCAGTACTCAGCTATCTGCAGCGCTCCTATTATAGAGAATGGGGGCCACGTGGGCTCGTCCATCCACCAAGCAGATGTGTGAAGTTACTTTCTTATTGCCGTGTTGTTGCTCTGATACTGAAGTAATGCAATAAGAAGAATTCTTAAAAACTGTTTTATAACTTTATATATTGTTCTGTCTTCTTACACGTTCTCTCAGTGTGCAGTCTGACATACAGCATAAACCTTCTCTGTCTGCCAAATAAACAGACTGTTTTTTCTGTAGTCTAACAATTTATTGGTCAACAGGTTGTAAATATGTAGATATGGTAATGTGATGATGATAATGATGATATTGTTGATATTGATATTGGTAAAACAGATATGCTTGCACAGGGATAATGGAGCTTAAGTGTGGAGTAGTGCAAGAGATGGCATCCCAATGTCTTGTGGGCAGGTTTCTTACTCCCAGAATGCCTTGCTTTACCCAGAGTGCATTGTAGCTCCCATAATGCAATAGCTTTATAAGGGGAATTCAACAGGTAATGTAACTAAAGGACCACTACATGGCGCTATAACCTAATTAGAATAACATTATCAAAGTATGTAAAATGAGATGACAACACTTTTAGCATCAGATTCTGATCCATTGGGCAGAACATATATTCTATATGTTTATTGTGCAACAATAGCAGAGTGTGAAGCTAGTAGCAAATAAGCTCAATTGTTTTTGTTTTTTTGTGGGGGGGGGGGGGGGGGGGCGCCTTTCTATAGTCCGCCTCAGGCAGCAAAGAGGCTAGGTTCACCCCTGCTTATGTCAGATGCAAATTTAAAAGGACACCAACCAGCGCTTTCAGGTGTCGTTTGCAGGCAAACATGTACCTTATACAATTTACTTGTTTTAAATGTTCTGCCCCCTAAAATTATCCAACATCCAAACTAATTTTAGCTTAATCAACAGTCATCTAAATTATTTGCCATAACTTGTTATCTACCGTATATGCTCCAGTTTGAGTAAAATCATCAGTATGCTGGTCATACAACCAACAACATACATATCTGCATAAACAAACATAGATATAATATTAGAAATAAAATTATGAAGCACAGTCTGTCCCACCACATAGTAGTTGCTCACGGGGATGGATATATCACTGTTTGAGCTAGAGCACGTCCCATTAACCTTGAGAAATAGGTACTTTACAGTATGCTTGGTAATTGTGAATTCTACTGGACATACAAGATATATTCCCTTACAACTTTTGGTCTGAATGAAATTGTGGAACAGACCAGGAAATAAGATCCAGTGCATGGTGTACTGTTAAGTTCTTTGTGCATTTTATATTTCTATTAAATATTTTTCATCTTCTATTTTATGCATATACGTATATGTCTAGATATATTTTTATATTTTTCATTTAATTTTTATGATACATATACATATTTATACACAGTGTCGGACTGGGATGTCTAGGGCTCACCAGTGGAATTGTTTCTAGGGGCCCACCGCCAGGACCCCTGCAGATCATCTGTACTGAGACAGGGCAGCTAAAGGAAATAACATGTTGGGAGCCATGCTGCTCACCCGCCATACGATGTGCACCACTGCACTACCTAAACTACAGCTAAACTAAACTAAGCTACACTCTGTATGGCAATTGAACAGCGTGGCTCCTAGAATTGTTACCATTACCTGTAGCCGCATTGTCTTGGAATAGCTGATCTGCAGAGGTCCTGGCTGTCGGACCCCCACAGATGTAATATTGATGGCCTAGTCTAAGAACAATCAATATTAGAAAGATGGATAAATCCTTTAAAGAGGTTGTCCAGGAATTGGAGCAACCCATGTGGCGAGCAGGAGGTGTAAAATAATAAAAAAAATAGATAAATAAAAAAAAAAGCATACTCCGTTGTCCGCTGCCAGTGTCCATTCAGTCTCGTGTAGGCACCTTCTTGCTGGGAGTCCTGCACCTTATGTGACCTCTGACACCAATTAGGTACAGGATTTCTAGAAATGAGGGGCCGCCATGAGACCGAACAGACACAGGCGAGGGACAACGGGGTGCTGGGGACAGGTACGCTTTTTTTTAAAAATTTTTACACGTCCCTGGCGGCCGCTACAGTGGTCGCACCAATTTTTGGACAACTTCTTTAAAGGGGTTGTCTGGGCCAAATTTTTGCAATGGCCCCCAATACAGTGGTCTCTGCGCTGGTCCCCCATACTGTATGGGGTAAAGTGATGGGGCCATTATATTGTGTGGGGGCAGTGATGGAGGCTAACATGAAGTGGGGAGTACATTAAACTGTGTGGGGCATATTAATGGGGTTGTCCAGGGTTAACTCTTTTTATGGCCTATCCTCAGGATAGGCCATAAATACCTGATTGGTAGGGGCTGACACACGGTCCCATCAGCTGTACGGAGCCACTTCCGGCGCCCGTTCTGTACGCAATACAGGGCCAGAAGCAGAAAGCTCCATCCACTGCACCAGTGTCTTCATTGCAGCTCAGCTCCCACTGACTGCAATATGTGCTGAGATGCAGTGAAGGTGCCCGGCTAATACACAGTGGACACAGCTTTCTACTTCCGGTCTCATATTGTGTATAGGACAGGTGCCAGAAGTTGCTCTGTACTGCTGATCGGACCGGGGGCCGAGTGTCGGCCCCCTACAAATCAGGTATTTATGGCCTATCCTGAGGATAAACCATAAAAAATTCTGCCTGGACAACCCCTTTAATATACCCCCCCCCCCAATGCCCTACACTTTAAAGAGGTTGTCCAGCATAATTTTCCTTTTTTTTTTTATTATTAGTCAGGGGGGAGGTGAAAAAACAAAACCTACTCACCTGTCCCCTGTGCTCCGGTGTCTTCCCAGCCCAATAGGAGATACTGGACACAGAAGAGTAAGTGTTGTTTTTTTTTTCCACCTGCCCCAGCGTAATTTAAAAAAAAAAAAAAATGTTATCCTGGATAACCCCTTTAATGCCCCCCAGGATATTAGTCCCTATTACTGCCCCCCCAATATAATGGCCCCATCAATGGTCCCCATACAATATAGGGGACCAAGGAAGGGGGGGATAGTGAGGGGGCC
Organism: Leptodactylus fallax; assembly: GCA_947044405.1. Classification (NCBI taxonomy): domain Eukaryota; kingdom Metazoa; phylum Chordata; class Amphibia; order Anura; family Leptodactylidae; genus Leptodactylus; species Leptodactylus fallax. Next base: position 371,933 of record CAMRHE010000533.1, read on the forward strand.
ACTGTATGTGGGGGGAATAGTGAAGGGGCCAATGTATGGGGGGGAATAGTGCAGCGGCAATTATATGGGGGGGGGGGAATAGTGCAGGGGCCGCTATATGGGGGGGATAGTGAAGGGGCCACTGTATGGCCCATACAGTAGCCCCTTCACTGGTCCTCCCCCCATGGCAGCATTAGGTACTCACTCACCTGTCTGCTTCCTGGTCTCGCTCCTTCTTGCTCCGAGCGCACTGATATGACGTCATCATGGTGTACCTGGGGAACACCACTTATAACTGAGGACCAGTCTGAGCTGCAGTTATTGACCACAACTCTCTGGATACGACCCTTTAACCAGTTTTCAATCCAATTACAAACTATATTTTCCAAGCTAATGGACCCGATTTTACCCATTAAACAATCTATGAGAGACAGTGTCAAACGCCTTTGCAAGGTCCAGGAACACTATATCCACAGCCTCCCCCCTGTCCAGACTTCTACTCACCTCTTCATGAAAGCAAATCCAGTTAGTCTTAAAAAGGGAAGCTTTTTGGATATTGAAATTAAAGGGAGTCTATCATTAAAAAAACACCTTTTAAACTAATGTCATGTTGGAATGGCCTTTAAAAAGGCCATTTTACTTCTACCTTCTATTCTTTTCTTCTCCCAACCGTTTCTGATAAAATTCGTTTCTTCAGTTATGCTAATTACCATCATGGAGCACCTTGGGTGTTCCTCCTGTGCTGCGAGCACCCCCTGCTTAATAGCTTTACACAGCCCTTTAGTCCGTTGTGTTCCCTCCCCTCTTCCTGTTCTCTGTATCTTCCGCCTTTTGCAGACATCGGAAGCAGCGCTGTAACAGACCACCGGAAAATGGCGGCCTGGGCAGAGCTGGCTGCCCATGTGCATGCGCATGCCCGGGCCGCCATTCCAACATGACATTAGTTTAAAAGGTGTTTTTTTAATGAAAGACTCCCTTTAAGAACACGCTCCCTGCAGGACTCAATATGAAAAATTATTTAGTAAAATTGTATTGAGTTGCTGTTCAGTTTTTGAGGCTTGTTCATATAAACCGCTTTTATGTGATAATATATTTGATCGTAAGCTGTCTATAGTAATTGTGATATCTATATAATCAATGCACATTGTTTGTTCAAATGTTGTGATCGAGGATACCCCATGCAATACGGGTTGGAATTGTGGTTAGAACACAGGGAAGTTATGTCACTATGGGGGTTAATCCAAATTTGTCCTTTTAAAAATATTTTTGGGGGGCATTTTTTGTATTTTATATATTTAGATTAACCAATATATTTAAATTTACCGCCCCGCGATGTCACTGATCTCATATTTTGTAACTTACCCTCATCATGTGATTGGAAGGGAGGGGTTTCTTTTGGTTTTAACGTGTAGTTTGATGATTTAGTTCATGCTATGAATAAGGGATATTATATAATGAAACGCGTAAGATTATCCTAATCAGATAATGTTTGCTCTGTTAACTCTGGATGTGAAATTTTTAAGGAAACATTAAAAGTTAATTTTTATGGAATTTTTGCTGCGAGATGGAAATTTATCTTTTGTGGAAGTTGCACTAATATGCCCTTGAGTCCACGGCGCTTGTTCCGAGCACAAGCATTACATGGTTGGACTTTGTTTGTATTCAAGGTGAGCTGTATATCAATTTCTTTTTTACATAATCAATCAAACCGTACACCAAACACACTCAAGGTTCTTGTAATATTGTATTGTATTGTATTGTATGTAATATTTTGAAAATGATTTGTAAAAGCATAGTCAACATATCCTCTATGCATTTTTAAAGTGATCTGCTTTCTTCTTCAGTCATGACAAACAGAATGAAAAACCATTCATTGAACAGGTACAGCCAGGAATTTTGTTAGGGCACATCCTCCTTTCAGTTCAACAAGTAACACACCTGAATGTGACAAATATCAAAGTACAATCCCACACTAAAATAATTGGCATGCAACAACTGTATACAGTACAATTAATTCCTCCAAATATAAATGTATACATGAATGACATTGCATTGTTTGTATCTGTTTATTTCATGATGTATTCAGCCATCGTTGAATGACATACTGATTCCCATTTGTGATGACACAGTAACCCAGTGTGATTTCAACATGACTAATTTTGATGTCACAATAACCCATTTTGATATCACAATGACCAATTATGATGTCAAAATAACCTACTGTGATGTCACTGTTCCCCTTTATGATGTAACCAAGACAACTGTGATATCACAATGCCTCAATATGATGTAAAATGGTCCAATGTGATGTCAAAATACCCTAAGGTCATATCGTAAACTAACACATTGTGATGTCACAATGACCTTCACTCAACATTTAAATTACAACACCAAGAAGGACATGCTGTCAAATTTTAAGGCACCTAGCTCCAAATCTGTGGCATGTGGATGGGGCATATAGATTGAAAGCAAATTTTTTTGGCCACATGAAACCTCAAAAATCAGATGGTGGTGTGGACAGTTTGTGCGATGCCTCGTTAGAAACAGAAAGGGGCAGCATCCTTGAACTTAAGGACCTTGGTTTATTACTCTGGCAGATCGCTACACACCTATGCTGATATGTCTGCACTGTTCAAAGTTGTGTATCCTGGTTGAGAGAATAACAAGAAACTGGAATGTGAATGAACCTCTGCACGGAAGAATGGAGCGTAGTGATCTATTCTGTATTGCAAGTGAAATGAGACTTTACAGCCCAAGAACAGGGTGGAAAACAATTTCAGCACAAATCATCAGATGGTTGTATGACATTGTGCTACAAGCCAAATGTCCAGCTACAGGTGTTCTATTGACCTCATGCCACTGCTCTCATAGGCTATCATGGTGCACTACAAGACAGCAGTGGAGCTGGAATGGAAGTCTATCCTCTTCAGTGACGAGTCCCGCTTTTGTTTCGGATGCAATGATAGTCAGAGATTGGTCTAGAGACCACATGGGCAACTCCATGAAGAGGCCTTCACAAGGGAATGTCACACTGGTCCTACTCCCAGATAATACTCCCGTAGGTATTATTGATACAATGCGATTTTTCAAAACTGCAACGGTTTAGAAAATTGCCACGTGTCCGCAGACAATAAAAAACAATGAAAAATCATAGTAATATTTTTTTCCAATAACTTTTCATTGTTTTTTGTTGTCCTCTGTGATAAGATATTACACTGGAGCAGTTTAACAAATTGCAGAAGTTCAGGTTAATTCTGCTCCATCTGTTCATAGTCCTGTTCATTTGAGTCATATACAGTACAGACCAAAAGTTTGGACACACCTCATTCCAAGAGTTTTCTGAATTTTCATGACTATAAAAATTGTAGATTCACACTGAAGGCATCAAAACTATGAATTAACACATGTGGAATTATATACTTAACAAAAAAAGTGTGAAACAACTGAAAATATGTCTTATATTCTAGGTTCTTCAAAGTAGCCACCTTTTGCTTTGATTACTGCTTTGCACACTCTTGGCATTCTCTTGATGAGCTTCAAGAGGTAGTCACCTGAAATGGTCTTCCAACAGTCTTGAAGGAGTTCCCAGAGATGCTTAGCACTTGTTGGCCCTTTTGCCTTCACTCAGCGGTCCAGCTCACCCCAAACCATCTCGATTGGGTTCAGGTCTGGTGACTGTGGAGGCCAGGTCATCTGGCGTAGCACCTCATCACTCTCCTTCTTGGTCAAATAGCCCTTACACAGTCTGGAGGTGTGTTTGGGGTCTGTCCTGTTGAAAAATAAATGATGGTCCAACTAAATGCAAACCGGATGGAATAGCATGCCGCTGCAAGATGCTGTGGTAACCATGCTGGTTCAGTATTCCTTCAATTTTGAATAAATCCCCAACAGTGTCACCAGCAAAGCACCCCCACACCATCACACCTCCTCCTCCATGCTTCACGGTGGGAACCAGGCATGTAGAGTCCATTCGTTCACCTTTTCTGCATTGCACAAAGACACGGTGGTTGGAACCAAAGATCTCAAATTTGGACTCATCAGACCAAAGCACAGATTTCCACAGGTCTAATGTCCATTCCTTGTGTTCTTTAGCCCAAACAAGTCTCTTCTGCTTGTTGCCTGTGCTTAGAAGTGGTTTCCTAGCAGCTATTTTACCATGAAGGCCTGCTGCACACAGTCTCCTCTTAACAGTTGTTGTAGAGATGTGTCTGCTGCTAGAACTCTGTGTGGCATTGACCAGGTCTCTTATCTGAGCTGCTGTTAACCTGCGATTTCTGAGGCTGGTGACTCGGATGAACTTATCCTCCGCAGCAGAGGTGACTCTTGGTCTTCCTTTCCTGGGGCGGTCCTCACGTGAGCCAGTTTCTTTGTAGCGCTTGATGGTTTTGGCCACTGCACTTGGGGACACTTTCAAAGTTTTCCCAATTTTTCGGACTGACTGACCTTCATTTCTTAAAGTAATGATGGCCACTCATTTTTCTTTACTTAGCTGCTTTTTTCTTGCCATAATACAAATTCTAACACTCCATTCAGTAGGACTATCAGCTGTGTATCCACCTGACTTCTGAACAACACAACTGATGGTCCCAACCACATTTATAAGGCAAGAAATCCCACTTACTAAACCTGACAGGGCACACCTGTGAAGTGAAAACCATTTCAGGTGACTACCTCTTGAAGCTCATCAAGAGAATGCCAAGAGTGTGCAAAGCAGTAATCAAAGCAAAAGGTGGCTACTTTGAAGAACCTAGAATATAAGACATATTTTCAGTTGTTTCACACTTTTTTGTTAAGTATATAATTCCACATGTGTTAATTCATAGTTTTGATCCCTTCAGTGTGAATCTACAATTTTTATAGTCATGAAAATACAGAAAACTCTTGGAATGAGAAGGTGTGTCCAAACTTTTGGTCTGTACTGTACATTAAAAGGGTTATGCCACGAGGCAAGAACATGAGGTCCTTTTCCCTGCTGCATTTTCAGCTTGACTGCAGCCAGGCTGAAAGTGGGAGCAACTGGTGGTGGACGGCCCTCGCATTACCTTCAATGGGAGCACCGGAGATAGCGGAGTGCTGTATTTCAACTATCTCCAGAGCTCCCATTCGACTGAAGTGGAGTGCCCACATTCAACCTGGCAGTGGTCAGGCTGAATACCCAGAGAGATAGAAGACCCCCCCATTCTCATGATCGGTGGGAGTTTCAGTGGTCAGACCCTCATAGATCAGGTATTTGAGAGAGGATAAATACTTTTCGTGGCATAACCCCTTTAATTAAACTGAACAAAACGACTGTGTCTGAGAGTCATGTGCGCTTTATTTATATAAGTGTCAAAAATTACTTCTCTCCTTTCAGCCCCCATGTAAACATCGCTTTTTTCCCTTCAGATCTCATTAATGTGGCCCTATGTAAATAAAATCACTCTGCTGCCTTCATCCCCCACCAACATACAGTCCTTGCAAACAATAACACTCTCCCCACCACACTGTCCCCTATAAACAACATCAGTCTTCTCTCTTCAGTCACCCACTTCATGAAGCATAGCCCCATGGATACAACATGACTCTATTCTTTCCAGCCCCCTCCCTATAACCTCTCCGATAAGTAGTCCCATATACAGTAATACCTCGTACATTCGCGAGGTTAGGTTACAGAGCGGGTCGCGGATCGCGAATGTTTGGTACAAGCGCTTAGAAGCGCTTACAATGCCGATTTCTAATGTTTAACTCCTAAATATCAATAAGCTTTACCCTACAGTACTGTACAGTATACTAAAGTATACTGTACAGTACTGTATATTAATACATTCATTCATTTTTCTTATACACTCACAGTAAAATGAAACTAATTACCGGGTACGTAACGAACAGGACGCTACTACCCAATAGCGAAGGTGTTTTTTTTTCATTAAATTTCACAGATCTGAAAAAAAAAGAGCAAAATCTATATATGTTAGTTGCCAAAAATATATCGCGAATCTGTGAATTCGCAAATTCGGAAACGCGAGTGTACGAGGTATTACTGTATACAACATCACTCTTTTCCCTTTAACCCCATCAACATACAGTCTCATGTAAACAGCACCATTCCTGTCTCTACCCCCTCCAGCATACAGTCCAGAGTAACCAAGATCACTCTTCTAAGCTCAGGCCAGTGAACTATAATACTCCTATCCTTTCAATCCCCTCCAAAGTCTCAAGTAAATAAAACAACAACTACTCCGTTTAGCCCTTCTAACATGCAGTTTCATATATCTAACATAACCCTCTCTCTTCAGCCCCTGCCACATACAATTACATGTAAACAATATAACCCGAGTTCCTGCAATGCAATTCCATGTAAATATCACCCCTCTCCCTTCAGCCCTCACCAACATACAGCCCATGTAAACGAAATCACCCCTCTTTAGTACTGCCAACATGCAATCCCATGGGAACATCACAGTCTCCCTTCAACCCCTCTAACATATACTGTAGTTCCATGTTTACTTGTCTCATATAAGTATCACCACACCTTGCCCCATCCATCACATAGTCCCATGTGAAAACATTACTTTAGGGCTGCCCCCTTTCCCTGCTTATTTTTTTTATCTTTAGAGCCCCTCCTGCATATGATCCACACCAGACCTTTGGTAGAGGTGGGGGGAATCTTGCATAAGATGACTGCTTACGCAGAGGATTTGTTGTTTTTTGTCATCAACCCTGTGGTCTCTCTCCTTAACCTCCTCTCCGACCAGTTCCTCTCTATCGAACCATAAGATAAATTTGCAGAAATTGGAAGTCCTAAATGTCTCTCTCCCGCCCCATGTCGAAGAATCTCTCTTCTCACCCTTCCCATTTCATTGGACTCTCTCCTCTTTAACCCCTTCCCACGGTGACTTTTTTCAATTTTCGACTCCCTGCCTTCCAAACCCTATAGCTTTTTTATTTTTCTGTTCACACAGCCATAATAGGGCTTAATGTTTGCAGGATAAATTGTTCTTCATAATTCTATCATTATTATTCTGTACAAGGTACTGGGAAGCTGGAAAAAAATTCAAAATTGGTTGGAATTGGCAAAAAAGTGCATTTGTGCTACTTTCTTACGGGCTTTGTTTTTATGGCGTTCCCTCTGCAGCCAAAATGATATGACATCTGTATTCTATGTTTCGGTATGATTCTGGGGATACCAAATTTATATAGTTTTAGTTACATTTTAACCCCTTAACAAAGATCTAAAGTTTGCAAAAAAAAATGTTTCTTAAAGTCGCCATATTTTGACACCCATAACTTTTATATATTTCCATGTACAAGAATTCATAGGGCGTCTTTTTTTGTCGGGTCAGGTGTACTTTTTAGTTATACCATTTTGGGGAATGTCTATTGCTTTGATCACTTTTTATTCAAATTTTTATCAGAGGCAAAACAGTGAAAAAATGGCAGTTCGGCACTTTTGATTTTTTTTCCCCCTTACGGCATTTGTAGACCGGGCATTTTTGGACATGGATACCTAATGTTTATGTGTTTCACATTATTTAATTATATGTGTTATAGGGAAAGGGGGTGATTTGAATTTTTAATATTTTTTTACTTTTACATTGCTAATGCATTGCAAAATATCGGCATTTGTATGACAAGCTGCAAAAAGCAGCCTGCCATACAATTGAATTGCTGGGAGCCTTCTATAGGTTCCGGGGCGGGGGGCTAATGCGGGCACTGATCGCGGGCATTAGCGCAGGATGTCAGCTGTATAATGCTCATGAGCAGCCACCATATTTAAATACCCGACATCCTAGGGTTTCAATTGACTGGTCAGACCTCTGGTCTTTATTTAACCAATTTTCCCACCCTCCTCTGCTCTATTAAGGCCAATTTCGAGAGATTGTCCCAGAGTACATTCACCTGGTTTGGTAGGTGTTCCATTTTTAAAAGGAATGTCCTCCGATGGATTCTCTATGTCCTTCAGTCTCTATGTCCAATTTCCGTCCCTAGGGAATTCTTTTCTAAACTGTCTTCCCTTTTGACTAAATTCATATGGGCCAATATACCTGTGCAAATAGCGCAAAATGTTCTCTTTAGTCTGAAGTTAGCAGGTGGCGTCAGGCTTCCGATTATCCTGCATACTATGTCTCGGCTCACCTCTCCCAGGTGATTGACTGGTATCGGCATGCTGATTCTAAGCTTTAGGTGGGTCTAGAGGCCTCGTTCTCCTCAATTCCCCTTGATTCGCTCCCTGGCTGCCAGACATCCCTTGTGATCTGCTTGCGCATCCCACAATCTCCTCTACTCTGCAATCCCCAGACCATCTCCAATGTGCCCAATACTTCATAATCCTTTGTTTTCTCCCGAAGATGCTCTATTCCATTGTTGGGCTTGATCAGGTCAGCGCAGAGCCTCTCGTTTTATCTGTTATGTTACATGGCTGTCAATGCAGTGGAACCTTGTCGTCTAGGTTTCTGGAGAGCACATCAGCTATCTCATTTCTTGACTAATTCATCTGCATATGCCCGTGCAAAAATGGACTTTGAGTCTCTGTTCTCTGATGCCCATAGAACCAGGCTGTTTCGCCTCTCCCACAGCTCTTCCATATCCAGTAGACTCCAGGAGGGGGGCTATAAGATTCTCTCGTTGGTACAGTGTTCCCATTAAGCTGCATGTGCTGATGCCCTCAGTGCCTTCCTCGTGTTGGCGCTGCCCTGCTCCCAATGGGGATACACTTCACATATTCTGGAGTTGCCCGATCCTATCCGGATCCTGGCATGAGGTTTGGAGAATTACCTCCTCCTTCACTGACTATACCCTTATCTGCTTCCTGCTTCAACGCCGCCTGAACCTGTGTGCCAGCCTTATGGAGACGTCTGGAATCCCCCTCTCAAACTCTGCTTCCAAAAAATTAAAGAGATATGACTGATGGAAGACCCTCCTTGCGTGGAGTGGCTTGTTTGTTGATATTTACAGCCTGTGCGCCGTCTATTTTGCTACTTTATTTATGAACATTTCCAAGAAAAAAAAGAATTAAAAAAAAAAACCAAAACACTCTTTTCTTCAACCCCATCCAATATACAGTCCCATATAAACAAAATCACTACTCCTCCCTTTGACCCCTTGTAAAAGCAGTCCCTTACAGAGGCTTCAATGTTGCCTGTAAAAGAAATTTTACTCTTTTAAAAAAGTCATTTGAAGCACTTGACTTAACCTAAAGCCGCCACTGCAGGGAACTAAACGAAAGAACCACCTTCCCTGGTGCTTAACCTCCTTTCGACATTAGCCGTAATAGTACTGGGGATGTTGGGTCTTAATAGCCGCCAGGTCCCCAATGATCAATAAATCACTTGTCCTAAAGACGGCAACGCAACTATATTAAAGCTCACCTTGGATGTGAGAGCGATTTATTTCCTGTGATTCCATTGCAAGAGTGAGAGCAAGAAGATGAATCATGGGAAATGTAGTTTGCCCACAAAGTAACTGCATGTAAATAATAGTCATACAAGGAGCAGCAAGTACAATAAGGCCAAGCAAAGGGTACACAAGGGAACTGCTGTGGACGTATTTGCAGATAACTTTTGGAAGCTGGATAACGCCTTTAACACATCTTTATAAGAGATAAGCATTAAATATAGAGGCCTTCCACAGGCAAGCCTTAGTAGTTACATTCATATAACAGGCGTGGGGGAAAACGACTCCATTTGCAGGCATTACTGCTGGTTCTGCACAGAGATCACAAGAACACCTGTAAGGAAGATTTACAGGTAAGCAGAGCATACAGATCTTTGTTATTAATGAGAAAGCTGCAGTCAGCAGCCTAAAAAGTCAATTAGCACAGGTCATCGGACCATCCACAGTAGTCACACCAGAATTCCCCATGCACATAATAGTACAACCTCTTTCATAGCATTAGGTACTCTGAGTTTCTTCATTCCATAGCTATTCCTTAATTGCATGGAAGATAGTTCTATGTTCTAATAATAGTTTTCTGCAAAAATAGCATAGTAGAAGTTATTTACTGGCATTACTGCAAAATGTATAATCTTTCTTGCCTAAAAATACTCTTCAAAAATGTTAAGAGTAATATTTTTACTCTTCTGGAAAAAAATTAAATGCAATTTTTGGTCCCATGTAAACAACAGCCCCTCAGTCCTTCTAACATACAGGCTCAAGTAAAAACCAAAACCCCTTCTCCCTTCATCTCCATGTAAAAACCTCACTCTGCTCTCATTAATCAATCCAACATAGTCACTGTAAATATCACTCTTCCTCCCTTCAGCTCCCTCCAACATACAGTCCCATGTAAACATCACTCCTCCCTTTAACTCCTTTCGCCTATGCAGTCCCATGTAAATATCACCCCTCTCACTTCAGGCCTCTGAAAAATATAGTCCCATGTAAAAACATAACTCCCCTTTCTTCAGTCTTCAAACATAGAGTCCCTTGCAGAAAAGCATCCCTTTCCCTTAAACCCCCGAATATGCAGTCCCACGTAATATCATCACTATTTATCATACAGTTCCATGTAATAGAATCACTCCTTCATCCCTAGTTATCATGAAGTACCATGTACAGTAGCTTGCAAAAGTATTCATACCCCTTAAACTTTGTCACCTTACAACCACAAACTTAAATGTATTTTCTTGAGATTTTAAGTGATAGCCCAACACAAAGTAGCAGACAATTGTGAAGTGGAAGGAAAATGATACATGGTTTTCAAAATTTTAATCAAATAAAAATCTGAAAAGTGTGATGTGCAAAAGTATTCAGCCCCCTGTACTCTGATACCCCTAAATAAAATCCAGTGCAATCAATTGCCTTCAGAAGTCACTTAACTAGTTAAGCTGTGTGTAATTTAGTCTAAGTATAAATACACCTGTTCTGTGAAGGCCTCAGTGGTTTGTTAGAGAACACTAGTGAATGAACAGCCTCATGAAGACCAAGGAACTCATCAGACAGGTCAGAGATAAAGTTGTGGAGAAGTTTAAAGCAGGGTTAGGTTATAAAATTATATCCCAAGATTTGAGCATCCCAAGGAGCACTGTTCAATCCATCATCCAAAAATGGAAAAAGAATTCTACAACTGCAAACCTACCAAGACATGGTCGTCCACCTAAACTAACAGATCGAACAAGGAGAGCACTGGTCAGAGAAGCAGCCAAGAGGCCTAGGGTCACTCTGGAGGAACTGCAGAAATCCACAGCTGAGGTGGGAGAATCTGTCCACAGGACAACTATAAGTCGTTCAATCCACAAATCTGGCCTTTATGGAAGAGTGGCAAGAAGAAAACAATTGTTGAAAGACATAAGACGTGCCGTTTGCCACCAGCCATATAGGGGACACAGCAAACGTGTGAAAAGGTGCTCTGGTCAGATGAGACCAAAGTTGAACTTTTTGGCCTAAATGCAAACCACTGTGTGTGGTGGAAAAGTAACACTGCTCATCACCCTGAACACACCAGCATGGTGGTGCCAGCATCATGCTGTGGGGATGCTTTTCTTCAGAAGGGACAGGGAAGCTGCTCAGAGTTGATGGGAAGATGGATGGAGCTAAATACAGGGCAATCCTGGAAGAAACCCTGTTGGAGGCTGCAAAAGACTTGAGTGGGAAGGAGATTCACCTTTCAGCAACACAATGACCCTAAACATACAGCCAGAGCTACAGTGGAATGGTTTAGATCAAAGTCAAGACCTAAATCCCATTGAGCATCTGTCGCAAGACATGAAAATTGCTGTTCACAGACGCTCTCCATCCAACCTGAGCTATTTTGCAAAGAATGGGCAAAAATCCCCAAAAGACTGGCAGCTGTAATTGCAGCCAAAGGTGGCGCTACAAAGTATTGATAAAGGGGGGCTGAATACTTTTGCACGTCACACTTTTCAGATTTTTATTTGATTAAAATTTTGAAAACCATGTATCATTTTCCTTCCACTTCACAATTATTTGCTACTTTGTGTTCGTCTACCACTTAAAATCTCATTAAAATACAGTGAACTTAATAAGTAATACTTTCACAAGCCACTGTAATAGCCATCACTCCTAAATCCCTATTTTTCATGTCGCCCCCATGTAACAGCCATCACTCCTCCATCCCTAGTTATCATGTAGTCCTATGTAATATCATCCCTATTTATCATGCATTCCCATGTAATACCCATCACTCTTCCATCGCTATTTATTATGCAGCCCCATATAATAACCATCACTCTTCCATCCCTATTTCTCATGCGGTCCCATATAACTCCTCCCCTCTTCTCTTCGCCAGCTACACGTGCACTGCTCTTGCTTACTGTTTTGAAAACAGACCTATAATCCATGAGACTCCGCCTCTCCTCTGGAAGCTCCACCTCTTCCCATGACGTCATACCTCCCAGAAACTACTCCATTCTAGACACGACCATAACACCACAGCGTACTGCACAATCCAGAATTGCTCCGCCCACACAATTGTCTGATCACATGGTCTTTGCGTCATCAGAGGTCCTTTAGCCCACTAGGATAGAGCATTTACCAGCCAATGGAGAGGATTAGGTACAGGACAAGGACCTGTTCTGTTGTCACTGTCATGTGACCCCTGTATGAGGGGGCGGAGCTAAGCGGTGGAGGTGGCGGAAGGACCTTTGAGGGGGAGGAGTTCCGGAGCTGTGTGCTTTGTATGGAGGACGGGAGCCCAGGTGATTGCTTCAGTGGTTTCTTCTTTTAGGGTGAGATCTGGTAGCTAGTGAACTGCTGGGAGTTGTAGTTCTTCTCTTGTATCCTTCGTAAAATATCTTTTGATAGCCCCTTACAACAGCCTTGACGTGCTAGGAGTTTATGCTCTCCTGCAGTGAACTCTGACATCCCATAACAAGAACCTGAACTTGGTGGGACTTGTAGTTCCCTGCCACATATTCCCCTCCCTGTAAGGTCTGCAAAGGCTGTGTTTACACTGCCAATACTGTCTATTATTCTGATTCATCAGTGGATCAGATGAATGGACATTAAGTGGTGTTTTCTGTGACTTACATATCGATCACCAGTTCTTAGGATAGTATATAGAATTTCATGAGGTATGGAGGAGGCTGGGGAAGGGGAAACATAAAAAAAAAAAAACATACTCACCTGTCCCCAGCACTCCGGTGTCTGCCGCCGCTGTCCAGTATGTCTTGTGCCTTGGAGTCGCCACTGGAAGTCCTGTGCCGCACGTGACATTTTACACAGACCATACTGCATACACCGTGACACAGTAAGAAGCAGGGACAGCGCTCAATACAAGCAAGGGAAAGAATAAAGAGATGCAGGATTTCACAGAAAGGAGCCAAAATAAAGAATATTACAAATTTTATTAACGCAAATACTGCCAGAAAATCAAAAGTTGTCCGAAAGTTAGTAAAGTGGAAAATACAACCACCATCCTTAAAGTCGTTTCAGGACTGTGGAGTTGGTAGGCCTAACCTCCAAATCCTATTTTTCCACAGTCTGACTCTGACTCCCTCAAAAATCACTTAGAACCATGGTCATTCAGTCAAAATGTGGAAAACCTAATAAAATTTAACTTTTATAACATACGCATAACGTGATCGTTTCCCACTTACAGAGGCGCAGTAGACTCCTAGTGACAAACATATTGAATGATGTTCCAGTCGTGCACTATGGTGTGATGTGCCATAATTTTACCAGGCACCTACACTGAGCGCCCCCTACCCCAATGTTCCCACGTGAGACTTGGGCTACGCTTACATCTGCGGCAGAGTCTGCATTATAGTCAGTAGGGTCCATCGGACTCCATGTTTTACCGCTGTTTTAGCAGTCCTCCATACAGTCTCATCAGGGATAATCTCCTACATTGGCCTGTGATTGATATGTCTCACAGGTATGCAATGCAATGCAAATAATCGTCTCTATGTGGCTTAGAAATTTAAGAGTTATGTTTTATTAGGTTTTCCACATGTTTTTTTAAGTGATCTGGTTTGAACCTTGGAGAACCTGCCCCACAGAGATGACATGGTCAGAAGCAGTGAAGCTTCTCTAATTTATTAAATTCCCTTAAAAGTAAATATGCAAATATGCATCTAATTAATTATATAATTAAAAATAATAATTTTATTTTGATGCAGAGTAGGAAACTTTTTCGTTCTCTGACTCCACCCAAAATTGGTCCCGATTCCAACTCCACAACTCTGACTCCACTGCCCTGATTTCTATAATAGCATTTTCTAGTTGTGCAATGTTAGTTGTGATGTTATTGTTAATGAATTTATATATCCAGGTAAGGGTGGATTCACACCTGCGCTTGAGTCCGTCCGCTGCCAATCCGACTGAAAATCTCGGGAAACAGGATAGGCATCGGATACCGACAGGTTAGCGACGCATTGGTTAAAAACCCATTCATTTGAATGGGTTTTTAAAGCAATGCGCTTACACATATGGAAAATTAGAACCAATAGCATACACTATGCATCACGCATACAACACAAGGGATATTCCCATCTTGTCAGGTCACTGCTCTCCAACCACTAGGACGGAATTCCCGTAGAGGAGATTGGAAGCTGCGGAAACAGTGTTAGACACCTGAGCTATACTGTAGCTAAATGTAATATGCTGTTTAAAGGGGTTGTCCAGGATAAATTGATATTACTAATCTAAGCCTATCACCCCCGCCTACCTTCTAAATTACTTAGTGTATCAAAAATCTTTATTTACCTAGATCGACAAGGCAGTCATGTGACCGCCCCAAGCACATTTTCCGATCACGTTCCATTTCCGGAAGGGGGAAACGGAACGTCACCTATACTCTGCACTGACACTGTCCTCTGCTAATTGGACAGTGTCAGAGCGATGCAAACAACGTAGCCTTTCACTTACAGTCAGGGAACGCCCTTCTGACAGTGAAGAGCTTTAATAATGGGGTTCATAACTCCGCAACAGTGGGGGCTAGGAAGAAAATTCAAAGTGCCCCAGGGTTTGTGCAGCAGTGCCTATAACAAGTTACCCACCTTGGGGTGGTGAAAGGTTTTCTTTAAAGGTATTTGGGTGCACTTATTAACCTATTAATAGCACTAACAGACCTTTTTTGAAAAATTATTTTTTGCTTGAAAACCCCCTTTAAGTATACTGCTGAACTCAAAAGTATAATTGTTAAGAGAGTCTATATGCCGTACCAGTACCAGTATGAGTACCATTACCATTAGTACCAGTTCTATATGCCGTACCAGTACCACTTAATACCAGTTCTACATGCCGTACCACTTCCAGTACCAGTATCAGTATCATGAGTACCAGTTTTATATGTCGTACCAGTATCAGTATCATGAGTACCAGTTTTATATGTCGTACCAGTATCAGTATCATGAGTACCAGTTCTATATGCCGTACCAGTTCCAGTAACATTAGTACCAGTCCTATATGCTGTACCAGTACCATTTAATACCAGTTCTATATGCCGTACCAGTTCCAGTATCAGTATCATGAGTACCAGTTCTATATGCCATACCAGTTCATGAGAATTAGTCACATTGCCTAAAATAAAACATTACTATTAGAAACATCCAGCTACTTTTCTAAATGTTTCAGGAGATTTCCAGTGTTTCAGTCTACTCATTCTGCTACCATTGCTACCACTTGTTTCTGATCTTACTGTATTTGTCAGCAGTCTTGAGTTTTATAGTACTGCTGTACTCAGCTTTTCCTCCTTATTAATACCATTCTAATGTGTTTATATGTTATTTGATCTACTTTGTAGGGACAAGAGTTCTTACAAGATGGCAGGTCGCAGAAAACGTGCGGCGCCAGTCAAGCTGGATGATGGGGCAAAGAAACTGTTATCCTGGAATATGCATGAAGATAGAAGGAATGATGTAACACTAGAAGAGGATGGGGAACCTGCTGAACCGAGCACATCACATTCTTTAACAAATGATACCACTGAAAGGTTTTTACCCTCCTACGACACAGAAGGTCCTAGTACACAGCTACAAAGAAAGGGCAGCAAAGACTCTAGAGACCTCTCAGCCCTATCATCTATTGATCTTAATTTGATCGTCTTGCCCTTTCTTGATGATGACACCTGGAGAGCTTTGCTTTGTACATTTAGTATTCGTGTTATATCTGGGAAATACACTAGTTCAGACTTTCATGGGCGCAGATTTACATTGACTAGTACCTTGTCCTCAAAACCTGGCCAGCTTTTGCTTTGTGCTCTTGAATCGGAGGCAGATGATGAAAGGTGTAAAGAATCCAGCAAAATTTCTGCAGAAGAGGTTCTTGTAGAAACGTCACTTGGTGGTCAAATGCTGGAAGACTTAATGTGGTTGCAGAAGAAGAAGCTTTTTGTACTTTATCAAAGAAAA
This sequence comes from Leptodactylus fallax, assembly GCA_947044405.1. Classification (NCBI taxonomy): domain Eukaryota; kingdom Metazoa; phylum Chordata; class Amphibia; order Anura; family Leptodactylidae; genus Leptodactylus; species Leptodactylus fallax. The sequence continues at coordinate 388,201 of CAMRHE010000533.1, forward strand.
CCCCAACCTAATGAGCTTGAGGTAATGAAATATTTGTTCTATTGTCAGTGGTTCTTATTTGGTACTATTGCCAGTGGACTCTGATCAGTCACTTTCTGGTTTGTGCAGGAATACAGTACACTTTCAGCTTTTTATTTTTCCTTAGGATGTGTGGGTAGGTCTGATTCAAAGAGGCGTTTCCATCTCGAGAAATGTTATCGCCTGACCCCATCTCACAGCTGCTAAGTGGAGAGATGGCTGCACTTGCATGCATGTCTGTTTACAAATCCATTAAACGAATGGTTATATCTTTATATAACGGTTAATGTAAGAAAAAAAAATATCCATTTCTGTGTGTTTTTTCCATAAAACTGCCATAAAATTGAATGGAGAGAGCTGTGCATGGGTGGCCACCTCTCCACTCCCATTCTATGAGCCCAGGGTTTGGAACCAGTGTCGAACTGGGATGTCTAGGGCCCACCAGTGGAATTGTTTCTAGAGGCCCACCGCCAGGACCACTGCAGATGAGCTGTACCGAGACAGTGCTACAGGTAATAACATGTCAGGAGCCATGCTGCTCACCCGCCATATGTTGTAGACCACTGCACTACCTAAACCCACTGCTACACTCTGTATGGCAAGCGAGCAGCATGGCTCCTGAAATTGTTACCATTACTTGTAGCCACCCGACCCACATTGTCCTCGCTCACATAAAGTCCCCATCCTGCTGAAATAACCCCCCACAGAATAAATAATACTGCCAAGTGCATCTTTAAATTAATAATGTCCCTGTGTATCCCCTTAAATATTGCCCCTTATTAATAATATTTAGGTGTTTCCTAATTAAAGGGGTTTTCCATGTCAAGAATAAAAAAAAAATGAGTGGGATTCCAACATCTGGGACCCCCACTGATCAGCTGTTTGAAGGGACCATGGCACTTGTGTAGGCACCGTGACCCCTTCTGTATTTACATTATAGCATTAATTTCATAGTGGTCATGTGATGTAACTACAGCCTCATCCTATACATGTCTATGTGACAAGACTGTACGGACACTATAAAACAGACAGCATGCAATGTGAACAGACGCCATGGCCTCTTCAATCAGAGGAGGGGGATCAACTGATCTCTTATTGATGATCTCTCCTGAGGATAGATCATCAATAAAAATTAGCTGGAATTCCCCTTTAATAAAGCCCAAGTGCCACCTTAATTAAATTAATTGCCCCCTTATATTATGAGCCCTGACATAAATACAGCCGACCCGTAATGCTCTTTATATAAATTATGCCCCCTTCTATTCACAATGACCCCTTATATAAATCATCCTTTATGTTCATAATGTCCCCTAATGAGCCCTTATATAAATGTCCCTCCCCTTTATAGCCATAATGCCCCATAATTACCCTTCATATTAAAGGGTTTGAAGGGTTTGTCCAGGACGGGTGTTTTTTATATTAGGCCGGGGAAGGTGAAAATTTTTTAAAAAAAACCACACTCACCTGTCCTCAGTGCTCTGGTATCTTCCAGCGCGTTCCGGTCCTGCCACTTCTGTGTTTTCTTGTGGCGGAAGTCCTCGCTGCACTGAGATGTCCCGTGTCCCTTTCCTTAGGACGCTGATTGGCCTCAGCAGTCATGTGCAGCAGGGACTTTCCCCGGAAGAAAACACTAGAGCAGCAGGACCGGACCGAGATGGGAGAAACCAGAGCAGCGGGGACAGGTGAGTGTTTTTGTTTATTTTTTGCTTTTTTTTTTTCACCTTCCCTGGCCTAATATACCCTAATACAACCCTTTTTAACGAGTCCATCTTTTATAGCTATAATGCCCCACAATTACCTTTTATATAAAAGACTACCCCCTTTATAGCTATTATGCCCCATAATTACCCTTTATATAAATTATTCCCCCTTTATAGCTATAATGCCCCATTAATACTTCCTCCCCCCCCCCCCCCTTAAAAATAAAAACTAAAAGTTGTACTCACCTGCCTGCGATCCTTTGAAGGACGGGGACAGAGCAGCCTCCTCCTCTTCTTCTTAAGCCGCGGTCTATGTGCTGTAATCACGCATAGGAGATCTGTGTCTCAGCACAGGAGGCGCGATGCTCTAGTGTCATCGCGTCCGTCTGTGCTGAGAAGCAGACCTAGTGAATACATTTATCAGGTTATTTAAGCTGCACAGTGAATTTTGCTAAATTTGTAGCATAAAAAAAAACAATAGAAAAATTGCTGGTTTTTTTCCTATTCCTTCCCAGAAAGAGTTAATCAGTGAGATATATCTACTCCAAAATAATGCCATTAAACATTACAACTTTTCCCGCAAAAAAAGCAAGCCCTCATACAGTTATATTGACAAAAAATAAGAAAAGTTATTGGGCTTAGTATGTGATGACTGAAAAACGTAAAAAATTGTTTTGTCATCATGGCCTAAAACAGGCTGGTCAGTAAAGGGTTAAAATATTTTATTTAAAAAAAAAAAAAAAATATTAATACTCAATATTAATTTTCTTGGGTCCTCCAGCTGTTAGCCAGGAAGGTTTTTGTAAGTAAGCAATATATAGATACGCTTTCAGTTTAGTAGGAGGTAATTCTGCTGCAGTGGCCATTCACAGGTTAATGCCAATTTCGCACAGCCTTAGTATGGCACAATACCAGTTATCTGGACATAGATCACCATAGACTTTTGTAGTAAGTCTTTGTAGTAAGTTTTGTAAGGTTAGTCTGGATGTTTCTTTTCCTGCAACGTTTCATCAACTTTGCAGTTACTATAAAATTCTGCAGTTTCTGCACTGAAATTCCACATAGACATTCAGCAGTATTTCAGCCATTTGGGAATATACCATTATGGCCATGTGAAAGTGACCTTGTCCAGCCATAACATCTACTCACCAGCAGGTCTTCCTTTAGACACAGCACAAAAGTAGCTCTTATATTGTCAATAAAATGCATATTCCTAATAAGTTCTTGAAATCCCAAAGTGGCCTATCATATCAGTAAAATAATTTACTGTGCCATAAAAGGGACTGCTAAATTTGTGGATCTCACAGATACTTATCATCAGTAGCTGGAGTCCAGGGAGCTGTTACTGTATAAATGATTATGTGAGCGGTGCTTGAGGTGGGAGCCCTGTCCATCACCTGTTATCCTCCAATCAGAAGTACTTCGAGAAAAATCTCAGCCCCGTGTCTGCTGACCATACTCTTAAGAGGCATACATAAAATGCGTGTATAACCCTTTAAATCTGGTTACCTTATTAAGGTGAGGTATGTTGATAAATCTGCTACATCATCAATAAAGCTTCATTCACACTTGATAAAAAGTCAACCATTACCATATGTAAATAGCACAGAAACAACACGTGTATTGGTGTCATGATTTATTTATTTTTTCTTAAAGGGGTCGTCCCGATTGACTAACTTATGAAATTATGGCCCAGCGACTGCAGCCCCTAGCAGTTAGTTGGTCAGTATTATACAGCTATGTCGAGTCAAAAATGGCCCCCTTCTATAACATCCATATACCCTAGTAGGGTTTGTGCAGATTTTGAATTTATGGCTCAAATAAATATTTCTGGCACATAACTCTGGTGCCTTATGTGCGTTTTAACCCTTTAGCGAACTAACGCATTTTAGCTTTACACAAGTAACATTTTTATTCCTTTCTGCATTCTCGCGTTCTTAACTTTTATATCTTATTTCAATGTAGCTTTCAGATCTTGTATCTGTGGGTGCATAAGAATTGTTCATCAGTTTTATTACATTTCGATTTTGAGAGAAGAGATGAACAGAAAACATCAGTTCTCGCATCTTAATGTTAAGGTTTCTGGTGTTTATCATGCAGAATAAATAATGTACTAATTATATTTTATGGGTTGTTACGGATGTGGTGATACCAATTGTGTGTGTTGTTTTTTTTTTTTCTGTTTTCTTTTTGTAGGGCTAAGAGACAAATGTTATTGTTTGTATAATGAAAAGTGTGTCCGTCTCATGACCATGGACGATATATCACATGACCATGGACTGATTTTTATCCACTAGGAGTAAGCAGAATGAATGACAGCAAGCAGAGATCTGGAAAACTGTGCGGAATAAATGCAGAAAGTATATTGGAAAATTGTATAACTTTTTTTTTTATTATACAAGCAATAACATTTATTTGCTAAAACTGGACCACTCCTTTAAACTAAGTATTTTAGTACAATAACTGTTCTTGGAGTTGCTTCTATTGAAAACAACACTGGCTCCACAATAATGTTATTAAAGGGCTCTGCTTTGGACAATTCTTACTTATTAGGAGGGTTACTTGACAAACAGCTTATTTATTTCCCTTACTTCTATAGTGCCAACATATTCCACAGCACTTAATAGACATTCTCAGTCGCTGACCCTACAGGGCAGGGGTGTCAAACTCATTTTGACCGGGGGCCACTTCAGCCTCACGGGGTACCTTGAAGGGCCAAAATTATTTTACAAGTGTATAAAAGTAACTTCTCCTTAACAGTTAAGCGACCTATTAGACAGCGTATAATATAAACAGGCGCCATAGCCTTATTTATAGCGCCCCATTTATACACACTATAATGTTCCACAGCAGTCCCTGCACACTGTATTATGAATCGCAGTTGCCCCTGCACACGGTATTATGCACGGTATTATGCTCCCTAGTGGCCCCTGCACACGGTCTGATGCTCCATATTGGCACCTGCACACGGTCTGATGCTCCATATTGGCCCCTGCACACGGTATTATGCTCCATATTGGCCCCTGCACACGGTATTATGCTCCACAGTGGCCACTGCTTACGGTATTATGCTCCATAATGGCCCCTGCGCTGGTATTATGCTCCATAGTGGCCCCTGCACTTGTATTATGCTCCATAGTGGCCCCTGTATTGGTATTATGCTCCATAGTGGCCCCTGTACTTGTATTATACACCACAGTGGTCCCTGCACAGGGTATTATAATACTCTTATTATACTCTGGGGTCTTTTCAGACCCCAGAGTATAATGTTCGTAGACCCAGGGGAGGTGACAAACATAAAAACTAGTGTTACTTACCTATCCTGGACACCGGTGTACTCCTTGCAGCTTTCGGCCCTGTTTAATTGCGCACACACGTCACGTGATCAGGCCGGCGATTCGACCTGATGACGTCACCGAGGCCTCAAGCCTGCTCGGAGTTACATCGGATCGCAGGAGGTGAATAACATTGGTTTTTATGTTCCCTCACCTGCCCTAAGCCCGGAGTATAATAATAGTAGTATTTGCGGTCCGCGGCCTCACTTACCGATGGCCGCTCAGAGCGGCATCCACTTCCCATTCTGCGTCCCATAGCAGAAGGGGAAGCGGAGGCGGCCACTAGCAGACGCTGGGTAGGTAAATAAATAGGCCGTGACCTGCTGGGGATACTCCAGCAGGTCACGGCCTATTTATATATAAAAAAGTTATACTCACCTGCGATGCCTTGATGCAGCCGCTGCCTCCTCTTCTTGTCCGCGACGTCTGTGTCTCAGCGTAGGCGGCGCGATGACGTCATTGTATCGCCGCCTGCGCTCAGATGCGACGTCTCTTAAACCAGCCCAGGACAGGTCCCGCTCAGCTCTGTTTTGTTTTTTTTTAAAGCGGCCTGTCCTGGGCTGGTTTACATTGAATAGAAAAATGCCAACCCCCAGACAGTGAGGGACAGTGCCGGGCCGGATAACAGAAGGCAGCGGGCCGGATTCGGCCCGCGGGCCTTGTGTTTGACACCTGTGCTATAGGGCTCATATATCAGTATGCCTTTGTGAGTGTGGGAGGAAACTGGAGTAAGGCCCCATGAACATGACCGAGTGTACTTCTGATTTGGGGCCGAGCTTGCAGCGGAATGCACTCGGTTGACACTTGGAGTGTTATTTGAGCGCGTTCCATGATGCATTCATGTCTATGGGGTCTTCTGATCCGTGTCACCGAAATGAGATGGATGATTATAGAGTAGGTCCTATCCTGGTCTGTGTCATTAGAACAGAATGGACTGGAAGCCCCCATAGACGTGAATGCTCTTGGATGTCACCCCGAGTGTCATCCAAGTGCATTCCGCTGCAAACCCAGCCCCACATAGGAAACACACTCTGTTGTGTGCATGGGGCCTAAACCCATGCAAACACAGGGAGAATATACAGACTCCTTGCAGATGTTGTCCTTGGTCAGATTCTATCCTCCAGCACTGCAAGGCCACAGTACTAACCACTGAGCCACCGTGCTAGTGATCAGATGTAATATATGTGGAAATCTGTGCGTTCAGTTTCTCTGCAGTTCCCCCAGAGGAGAAACTAAACCTTGTCCCCTCAAATAAATAGTTTGTCTGTGTAACGCAAAATCAGGACAGCTCCTTTACGGTAAAAGTTGTTCTTTGTAACTGTTCTCTACTGTAGCCAAAAGATGAGATATATATGATTTGTTTGTGTGGGCTTTCTCCCACACTCCAAAGACATACTGATAGGGAATGTAGATTGTGAGCCCTATATGGGACAGTGACTGACAATATCTGTAAAGCGCTATGGAATATGATGGAGCTATATAAGTAAGCATAATAAATAAATGGGTTTTCTAAAACACAACCCATTGCATCTATTGCATGAAAAAAGCACAACCAGCATAACAGATTGGCTAAAAATATATAATGTGGTGCAAGAATTTAACCACCCCTGTGATGTGAACTTTCTCCCATCTTATCTCATACTGCCATTGGCATTCACTATTATATAAAATCTATAATTGTCATGCACTATGCTATAAAATCCACCCACTGGCTTTCTGCATTTATTTTTGCTACCTTTGCCCAGTTGTCACTAGATACACCTCTATTTTTGCTCATAGTTAGATTTTGACTATTATCTAGTTGGTGACTACATTCTTTAAGTTGTCAGGGTTTTGTACATGACTACTTATATATGTTTGCTGCAGGTATAGTTTGTCTTTGACAACCAAGACAGAAGTGGGCATACAGAAAGAGCGCTATAAAGATGTCTCCCAGAAACATGTGTTTCAATGTGAAGCATTGTGTTTTTTTTTGTTTTGTTTTTTTCTCTGTGAATTAAAGACACATACAATTTATGTATTTGCTTGAGCAATATGTATTTTCAGCTTATCCTTTTTTCTTAAAATGTTTGGCCTTTTTTTCATAGGTTGGAATCTATTTGTTGGAAGCGTGTTTATCCAAGCCAGAATTTCTAAGCGAGGGACACAGAAGAATGAAGAAATCGTGTCTTATTATCCAGAAGCTGATGGATAAGTTCTATGGCTTCACCATACCTGGTAATGAGAACATATAAGAGGGATTTGGATGCACTTTCTGTGATGCCATATAAATGGAGGTTGTTTTCTTACACCATTATTACCATTACTAGTTATTGCTACTGGAAATATAGATACTTGTCAGACTATGTAGAGACACCTTCTGCAACTAGCAAAACTCAGTTGTCAAGTCAGAAACTTCTAGGAGGAAAATGGCTCAACCTAGCGTGTCATGAGAAGTCGCTCCAGCATTGTTATTTATGGAAGATAGAAGTATTTTTTTACAGCAGATATGTCAGGAGAGCTGATAGATCCTCCTTAAAGGGATTATCATATGAATCCTATTCCCTTTGTGAATGAATCCATTCTCGCTGTCAGCAGTTATCACTGGAGAAAAGGGCCAACAGCTATACTGAATGGCTCCTATGTAACATATGGATAGTCTGGGTGTGCTAGAGCAAAAATGGGTTATCTTGGGGAGATAAACTCCTTAAGTAGTGGGATAAAATTTGTTTCCTTAGGAACAAACTGTTACCTTTTTCAATAGGTTTCTGATATTTTGCTACTGTCAAAGTTTCAATTTGCATTGAGAGCATTTAAATGGGTTTTCCATCCAAATTGATTTTTTTTTATGCTAATTACCAGATAGGCCATCAGTATTTGATCTGTGGGCGTCCAACACCCAGACCCCACACAGATCAGCTGTTTCGGCAACCTCCAGGTGCTGTGAGCTGCTTCAGTGGAAGAGATTGTGTGCAGTCTACTTGTATTCATGTAGTAGGAGCAGAGCAGCAACAGCCACTGCAGCTCTGCTTCTATAGTTTGAATAGCTACAACAGCTGATCTGTGCGGGGTCGGCCACTTACAGACCAGGTACTGATGGCCTATCTGGTGGATAGGTTATCAGTAGGAAAAATTCATTTGGGTCAGGTTGAACTTGATGAATGCTTCGGAGGCATTCTTCCGCTGTAATTCTTATCAGGTACTGTTGGCAGAAATCTATGCTTTTTTTTTTTAATTTAATTTTGTGCCAGGTAGAAAAACTTTTTTTAGGCTATGTTCGCATCTGCGCCAGAGTCTTCACACTCTGCTGAAGTGTCTGCCGAAAATCAGTGTAGAAAAAAAGTCCTACACAGAGGACTTTTTCCTCCTTAGGTTTCAGTTTAAAAACAATGGACACCAGACGGACCCCATTATAGTCAATGGAAAGCGGCTGGACTCTTTGTGTTATCACTGTTTAGCGGTCTGCCTCTCCATTGTTCGGAAAACCCCGACAGACCTGAGCGCTGGAGCTGCGACGCTAGTTTTTTAGCCTAGCGTTAAATTACATACATTAGTGATTAAAGTGTGTTCATCTACTTGCAGATATTTCTGATGACAACGAAGAAGAGTCAGACCAAGAGCTGGAGAGACAAAATATTGAAGAACTTTATGACTCTGTCAGGCAGACTCATCAACAGGAAGAAAAAATTCTGCAAGAAGATGTGCAGCACCCAGCCCTGATACCCATCCTGCGTCCATACCAGAATGAAGCAGTCGATTGGATGCTGCAGAGAGAGAACTTCAAAGATGTGCCTTCTAATGGTAGATACAGTGACCATTTGCGATGAAACCATCTACTGTTTAGTGCTTGATAAAATGTTCTCTATCCAAAGTAGTAGTTTCTGCAACTGGATAATACCATGACTGCTACTAAGCTTGTATGCATGACAATCGGGTTATATGGGATATACCATTTAAAGACTAAAACCTTTTCTTTGGGGCTGTTGGACAGCATGTCCCTAGCAACAAGTCTTTCTCAGATTAAAGGTTGTGAATAATCTTTTAGATAAAGTCATGAAGTATCACTTGCATGTGTTATCTCACGACTAAGACCCCTACCGAAACTGAAAATGAAGGGACTGCAGCTCTGTAGTTTTCTCACTATAGTTTCACCTAGACCATTGGGCTGAACGGGGAATCCCATTGACTTGACAGTAGTCTGCCTGCTTGGCCACTGTATGCCCTTCATACTAAGGATCAGCGGGGGTCTGAGAGGTCGGAACTTCACTAATCTTAAAGTGATTGCATAATGTAGCATTATTGCTTTAATAGCTAATAATTTCTACTGAATTGAAGGCAGAAGATTGCAAGGAGGATTGCATAGTCTGAACGGGGTTTTCCAGGAGTTAAATATCTGATATGTGGAGACTTAAAGCAGTTGGGAATGTGCCGCTTCTGCTTCACAAGTTAGTTATGTCACATTCAGTCATCACATGGCCTGTGTTCAGCTCTGTCCCATTTAGATGATTGGGGTTGAGATGCAGTACTGTGCACAGACACTATACAATGTCCATCACTATGCTTGGTTAAAAGTGAAGAATCCCATTCCTTGTTCAAATGCTCCAGTTTTGTCAAAAAGCTGATAAGTGGGGTGCCAGATGTCAGACCTCCACCAATTTAATATTGAAGGAAGACCCCAAGGTTACGTCATCAATATCTTGCTCTTGGAATACCCCTTTAAATCATGCTTTTTTCTATCTCTTAACTTAACCCCTTCACGCATTCTCACGTACATGTACGTGGGAGAATGTGGTTAGTTACCGCATCCCCACGTACAGGTATGTTATGGTGATCGAGCGGGCTCAGAAGCAGAGCCTGTGCGATCACCGCGGGAGCCCGGCTGTATTTGACAGCCAGGCTCCCGCTGAAACAGCGGGGACCAGTGATAACACCGATCGCCGCTGTTTAACCCTTAAGATGCCGCGCTCAATAGCAACCACGGCATTTTAAGTGTTTGCTAACGGCACTGAGTGCCGCGGGCAGCATCGGGAGAGGGTGTCAGCTGTAACTGACAGCTAACACCCTGCTCCTTAACCTTAAAGTTTATGAATAAACTTGCTATATGGGTGTTACCATTCCCCTCATCACAGGTTGTGTCACTACACAATCTGCTACTCAAAATAACACAGAAAATATAACATAAGAAAACATGCTCCAAAATTGTTACATATTGGGGAATACAATTATTCAGTAAAGCAGATTTGTTAGGTCCTCTTTAAAGAATATGGAGGCCTTATTAAAGATGACCTCTCATTTTTAAGTATAGACAAAGCACTTGTATTAACTGTGTTCAGTAGATGTATGGGGAATTATAACTGGCCATCCAAGTGAGCAATGCTGTTTACATAGAGAATGTATCTCTATGTTGATGGAGTGTCTTATGTTATTTTGGGTTGCATTTTAGTGCATTACGTGAATCATCTATGTTCTTTTCTCTTGTATGTAGAACATGCACTGCATCCATTATGGAGAGAAGTCACAACAATGGATGGAATTAAAATCTATTATAACCCTTTTTCTGGAAGGTAAACATGTTGTTACATATTGCTGTGTTCTTTATGTCAAAAGTCATTTTGTCTAACTCTTGTGAAATGACCTACATATCCAATATGCCCTACACCGCCTTGGTATACTAATAAAGCAAGGGGCATGGCAAGCCAACAGTCATTTCCATGTCTCTTTCAGCAGGCACTGTGCACAGCAGAATCCAAACAAAGGCATGTTTACTGTATATACTCCTGTCTATGGGCTCTACTATTGGAAGTGCCTGTGAACTGAGACGACTAATTGGAAGACTAGATATTATATAGATGGCTTTTTATAGTTTACATGGCATTCCTGGACCATTTAGGAATCCTATTGAAAGTTTTGCTAAGGTCGCTCTCCATCTGTTGTTTGGTGAGGCGTCCAACTTCTTCCACTTCTTCTTCTGCCTCACTGCATCTTGTGCTGTAGAACAGAAAACTGGCACATTTACAAAGTGTGTACCCTAATGCAGGCATTGTAATTTTTGTAAATATCATTTTGATTTTGGCAAGCATTCTGTAGATGGTTGGATTGCAGCAAAATTGTTGGTGTCTTTTATGCTTCTCTATGCTTCCGTTTATGCAATGCAACTGAACAAGTCATCCAAACAAGTTATGTAGTGTAGAATAAACAACTATTGTATTCTGATTTCTCCCTTAAAAGGATTATTTAGGGTTACCTCCCTGTTCCTGGGTCCCGTGCTGACGTGTGACGTGAAGTCCCAGCCGCACGTGACCACTGAGGCCAATCAGCGGCCTCAGCAAAGGGCCTGAGATGTCACTACCTGTGACATCACGGGTCTCTTCCTGACAACCTGAACAATCTCTTTAAGGTTTTTATGGTGCCCCTGCACCAATCATGTACATGGAGCTGCTTCTGGTGCCCATCCTATACACAATACTCAGCCAGAAGCAGAAAGTTCCATCACCTGTATAGCATCTGGGTGCCATTACTGCAGCTCAGCTCCCACTGACTTCAATGGGCGCTGAGTTGCAGTACCATTGCCCAGCCACAATAAGAGACAGAGAGTTCTGCTTCCCGCCCTGTACTGTGTATAGGACGTGAGCCAGAAGTGGCTCTATACACCTGGTCAGTGCAGGGGCTGGCTGTCGGGGTAGACCTTAAAAAAATCTTAACCCTGGACAACCCCTTTAAAACATTTTGCTGTACTACAACCCAGTAATAATTTATTACAGAAGAAATTTCAGTTTTGCAGAAAGCAATTACTCTTGTTGTTCTCTTATATTCTCCAGTTTAATCCGCGACCGTCCTGCTGCTGCTCATGAGTGGCCTGGAGGTATTCTTGCAGATGAAATGGGTCTTGGGAAGACAGTGGAAGTTCTAAGCTTGATTCTTTGTCATCCTAGAAAAGATGTCAAAGCAGACTTGCTGACATTACCTGAGGTAATAAGCATTCCGGGGTTCACAGATGACAGTTCAATTGGAAACCACAAGCACTTGGTATTTCAGAATTTATGATAAATTGTGCTTTGCAGCAACCAAAACATAATTATTTTTGGCTCTGGGACTTTATAAGAGGCAATGGTGTCAGTATCCATTATTGTTCTTTTTTTATGATAACCTAATTATTTAAAGAAGGAGTATTTTAGAACTGAAACTTATTTGCAACCAGTTGCTTTTTTCTTGTATTATATAGACATAAATTGTGGACTTTATATTGCTCTTTTTATTGTACATTCTACGAATACAGACCGGGATTGAAATTATGACATGCAAAGTACATTGAACACTTATAATAATAATAATAATACATTTTATTTATATAGCGCCAACATATTCTGCAGCACAAATTGTAGGGTTATAGTACAGACAAAATGAAACATTACAGAGTAATATACCAATTCTCACAATAGGACTGAGGGCCCTGCTCGCAAGAGCTTACAATGTATGAGGAAGAGGGATGACACAAGAGATAGCAGGGGCAGCGTAGAAGGTAGCATTGCTTATACAGTGGACCAGCCATTTTTATGATAAAGGTTATTTTAATTACACATATAAATAAAATTGTATGAGCTGTCACCAGCCAGTATCCTTTTATGTGCAGATTCAAGGTGCCTGGACATGCAAGGCTACAGTTTGATAAGGCATCATATCCTGCGGGATAATGGGGGAGTGTGAACAGAGGAGGGTTTGTCTTCTTCTCCCCTGGGTTCTCCTCAAGACCGAGGGGGTTCAGGCTATCCTGGCAGCTCCAGTTTGGCCTTGCTGGGCCTGGTACGCAAGGTCTCAGACCCTGGCAGACCCTCCTTGGTCTCTTCTACCAGTCATCCTGCTGTCTCACGGTCTGCATGGTTTTTCGAGGTCTGTTTTCCAGATGATGCTCAAGGCTGAAAAATCCAGTCTGCAGCCTCTATCATAGCATGTGGAGGACTCCATTTAGGCCGCCATCCGCTTTTTTTTTTTTTCTTCTCTTTAAGGGCGACTTTCCTGCCTTTTCCATCCTCTTCCAAGGACCCTGTTTTTTTCGTCTTCAGGTGAGGACTTCCTTCAGGGAACAGTGCACTGTGTTCCTCCCTACCGTCCTTCAATTGCTCCGTAGAGCCTCATTTTCATCCTCAGGGGAATTCCATGTCCCCCTTTTCTGCCTTTGCGTGAGTTCTCTCTTCGCCTTCTGTCCTGGCAGGTTGTCTTCTCTGTGGCTGTCTCTTCCTTCCGCAGGACTTTCTCAAGGACAGGTCGCCCTCCGTCCACCATCTTTTCTTTTTCTCTTTCCTTTCATTGAGGATGTTGCTTTACTTTCCTTTGCTCAGACCTCAAGCATCTGTGGGCATACTCTCTTCACTGCCTGGTTCTCATCCTGGCAATCCAAGTCTTTTTTTTTCTCAGATCCCTTCTGTTGTTTTTACGCCTTGTTTGTTCTTCCTGAGGGCACTCTCTGGACCTGTCTGCTTCTCGGGCTTCCCTCTCCTAGTGATTTTCAGTTTGTTATCAGGGAGGCCTACAGGATCAAGGGTAGGCTGCTGCCTCCCTGTGTGACGGCTCATTCTTTACAGCTGTCGGAGCCTCCTGGGCTGTTTGCCTCAGGCTTCCACTGCCCACATCTGCAGACTGCCACCTGGGCTTCTGTTCTCTCCTTTACTACGTTCTTCCAGATCCATTTTGTGGCCCCTGCCGTGTCCTGCTTGGGTTGCAAGGTTCTGCTTGTGACTGTGCACTAAATTGTCGCATGGCTGTATATTTCCGACACTCTGGGACTGCTATAGAACATCACATGGTGCTCTGTCCCCCAATGAAATAAGCAAGAAAAATGGATTTTTGCACTCACCGTAAAATCCTTTTTTTCGTATTCTTTGGGGGACATTGTATTCTTTTTGGGATTTATATAAAAAAGGATCAGGCAATATTATGTTTTCTGTCTCACCCCAGTTGTTATATTGACATTGTTATATTCATTCCTTCTCTGTATAGTCTTCTGAGAGAGCACTATGGAGTAGAACATCATGTTTTATCCTTGTGTTGTGCATGAGAAATATAGCAGCTAGTCTATGTCCTTTACCTCAAGGACTACTGAATATTAGAGCCTCAAAGTGTAAAGCTTCTAAAATCCACAATATAAGTCATACAGTGGTTCTTTGTATCAGAATAGGAGGCCATAGGGAAATTAATGTTACCCCCCCCCCCATAACTGTAAACCACCCCCCACAGTATAATGCTCCCTAGTAGGCCTTCCCACAGTGTAATTCCACCCCCCCCCCCCCGTGAACCCACACATAATATAATGCTCTCCCTAGTGACCCACATAAAATTTTTAAAAAGTAATACTTGCCAAGCGTTCCAGTGGAGCACTGCGTGTGTGCACCAAGCCTAAAGCTTCCTGCTTCACCTTTATATTCAAATCGATCTGCATCCTGAACACTGAGAGAACTGAACACCGATGCATTAAAGGCTTTTTCTAATGAATTGAAGACTGCAGGACCTTTCTCCTGCTCCACATTTAACTTGAATGCCGCCAGGCTGAATGTGGGTGGGACTGGTGCGGGTCTGCACTCCCATTTACTTCATTGACAGATAGCCGAATACTGTACTTTTGTTGTCTCCAGTGCTCCCATTGAAGTGAATAGGAGCGCTGACCACCACTAGTTCCTCCCACATTCAGCCTGGCTGCGGTCAGACAGTTAACTATTGATGAGCTATCCTTAGGAAAGGTCATTAATATCTAATCAGTGGTTGTCCAGAATCCAGGACCCCCATAGATCAGCTGTTTGAAGAGACCACAGTGTTCAGGTGAACACTGCAACCTGTTCTGTATACCAAGTTCAGCAATATACATTGCATAGAGGCTTTGTTTGGTATTTCAGCTCAGCGCCATTCACTTGAATGGGACTGAGCTGCAGCTGTATCATGTGAACAATGAAAGTGACACCACCGCCATGGCCTCTTCAAACAGGTGTTTGGCAGAGGTCTCAGGTGTTGAACCCCCACCGATTTATAATATTAATGATCTATCCCAGAAACAAACTTTAAAAAAAAAAAAGGTAAGACATTACACAGATAATTCATGCCAATATAGTAAAGGGAGAATGTAAAGTTTTTACACATGTTTTGTAGCATAAAAACTTTTTCATTTTTTGGCACAAGCTATTTTGAGCCAAAATTGCAACGTTACACTACTCATGCCACGTTTATAAAAAGAGGGTGGGGTCACTACCACCTAAACAAATCTATGCCAGGAAACTGCCAGAAACTTACCGGAAAGTTTTCATTTCTGGCACATGGACACCCCTGAGATTTGGGGGCCTGAACCTCCTAATAATTGTGGCACATCTGACACCAGCAGGGATTAGTTTTACTAGATTGGATGTTCCAGGCCCATCTTTGCAACTTCCTTTTCTTATGTCATGATTCAGCCAGGTATTTATACACAACTGTAACACAATTTTTATCCAGAGCTCTGAAATTAGAATGACTTTTCTGACATAAGATATAATAAATCCACTTATGTATGTCTGTTGTGCAGTTTGTTGCACTGCAAAATATGATCATAAATAGATTTTATGAATAATACTAAAATTTGTTTTATTTTAGGGGAAAACTGTAAACTACTTCATCCCACCTCCACCAGCAGAAAAGACAAAGAAAAGTAGGGCAGTGGACAACAGGCAGACTTATCCAAGTGAGTGTTTCCATTCATTCTGCATTAAAGGGTTACTATCATGAGGAAAACCTTTTTCCCTACATTCACACAACAGTAACTGTCGGATGTCTGATGGCTGTTTTTCAACGGCCATTACATGGCCAGATTAAATTCTATGCATGCGAATAGGGATTATTCTATTTTCCACAAACGTTCTTTTTTTTTTTTTTTTTTTGTCCATTTTCACTGATGCCTCAATACACTCAAATGTATGAGGGATACATGAAAACAGACGCCCCCCTCTAATGCATGGTGGCCGTGAAAAATGGATGGTTTTCATGGCTGTTTTGCATCTCAGTCTTGTGAATGTAGCCTTACTGTGTTGCAGACAGTGCTATGTAGCTCCCCTGCCACTTTGTCTGTCTTTTTCCATTTCCTGAAGTCAGTATGTGTCTATAGCACTACTGTACAGGGTACAGGCAATGCAGCAAATATGTTTTTTTAGTCCATAATGCCAGCCACATATTTAATCTGGGTATTAAGGTTCACTGTGGGATTTTGGTCAGCAGATCCCACTGATACGATCGGTGCCTGACTGAAATAAGTGTGCATACTTGGGGCAGTCTGGCAGGATTGTTGTTTAGTAAACGGTCAAGGCCTTTATAAGAAAAATAAGATATTATGCTCTTCTTAGCTATATGGGGCACTTCATATGGATGGTGCTCGGGCAAAGCACCGCCTCGGTAGTAGGTAATATCCAGTATTAAAGTGACATCGTTTTCCTGTATAGCATCAGCATTTAGAAGCATCCATGTTTTATTTGAATCCTTTAAAAACATAAAGTGAACATGTCCAAGAGTTACAAGTACGCGTCTCAAACTCGGGTAACAGATTTCTTAGTCATAGAGTGACTGTATTGGTTATAAATATCTAGACTGGATATAAAACCTGATTATGACCACCTTCATACCCTGGCCACATGGCCGTAAGCACAAACATTAATCCCAGCAGTGCTGGATACAAATCTTGAAAAATAAATGCAGAAAACGCAATGTGTGAATATGACTGAACTGATCATAAAGTATCTGGACTAAATATAAACCCTAACTAAATCCACCTCCATACACTAGTCACATGGCAGAAAGTACAAACATTGATCCCAACAGGTATGAGTACAAATATTAGGAAAACATTAGACTCTGTATGTTGCATATGGCTAGACTAGTTCATACTAGATCATACACAAAGCCTGATTTTAATCCATCTGCACGCACTGGTGCCATGTCATTAAATGAAAATATTAGCCCCAACAGTGCTGAATGCAAGTCTTAGGAAAATATTAGGCTAAGTGCAAAAAAACAGTGTATGAACATTACTATACTGATCTTAAAATGTTTAAATGGATTCTATCATTGGGAAACCCTATTTTCACTAACAACACGTTCAAATTAGTCTTCAGAAAGCGCAGGGTGCTCACTTCACATGCTCTTCCGAAGATCCAGCTCCGCCTCTCCGCCGCATCAGCACCCGCTCATTGTGTCTGTTCGGGATCCAAATCCCGCACATGCTCAGACAGCTCTGCCACTTTGATGTCAAAATGGCTGACTGGACATGCGCAGTCGGCTCTGTCCAATGCGAAATGGCAGAGTCGACAGAGCATGCGCAGGATTTGGATCACGAACAGACACAATAGGCGGGTGCTGACACTACGAAGAGGCGGCGCTGGATCTTTTCCGAAGAGCGTGTGATGTGAGCACAGGGGACGCCCCCTGTGCTTTCGGAGCACAGGGGGAATGCCCCTTATACTTTCTGAAGACTAATTTGCATAAAGAAGAAAGACGAAAATTCTCCAAAACAGCGGCACGGATCAGAAAAATAAAGGTAGGAGAAGAAAGGTCTTTCTAAAGGCTATTCCGATGTGCTGTTAGTGAAAATAGGTTTACCCAATGATAGAATCCCTTTAAGGGGTCTATCACCAGAACACAGCATATTAACCCAGCACCTATGATTTTTGTCAACTTGCAGATGAGCTCTTTGGAACAATAAAGGTATTACTACTTAAATCTTTTTATCAATCACAACAATGTCGTTGCTCCAAAGAGTTCATTTGCATATTGACAAAAGCATCGATATTTGAGGAGTGTGGACACTGATTTACATGGGGGCTGGGATGATATGCTGGGTTCTGGTGACAGACTCCCTTTATAGTGGTTAAAAAGCCTAATTCCATCTACTTTAGTTTTGCAATTTCACATTAAAATAAAATGTCAGAATGGATTCTCTATTTTTTTGGTCATTTTGATATATAATGTTTATTTTCTGGTGAGCAGGGTGGCTATGTTGACCTGGTTTGGTGTAGGCCACTGTTATAAAAACGCAGTGTATATAGGTTTATAATTTTATACAATTTTTTTTTTCATATTTTTTTGTATTCTATAACTGCAGTAAGGAAGAGTTCATTTCAGTTCACTTTTTTTTTTTTTTTTTTTAACATTTCTCACTTGCTTGTTTTTTATCTCATAACAGGTTTAAGGGTCATGGTTTTAGTGGCAGTTAAGGAAATGAGCACGAGCAAAGGTGTGTCCGGAGTTGGCATACTTAAATATGTAAGCGCCATGTATAGTTATGATATGCAGAGGAATCATCGACTGCTCAAAAAGACCTTGGATAAGCTACTTTCCAAAAAGATAGTGGAGCAGGTTAAAGGTCGTGGACTTCAAGGATCCTTTAAACTGGGGGTGAATTATAAAGAACAAATGACTCGAGATAAGCCTTCAGTTCAGAAATTGGTGAGCTGTCATTGATATGTGTATATCTATTTGTGACTTCTGTTTTAGAGAG
The DNA here is from genome assembly GCA_947044405.1 of Leptodactylus fallax. NCBI lineage: Eukaryota > Metazoa > Chordata > Amphibia > Anura > Leptodactylidae > Leptodactylus > Leptodactylus fallax. Next base: position 406,734 of record CAMRHE010000533.1, read on the forward strand.
AACTTAACTTGAACATCACTACTTAGTCTTTATATTGCATTGTACTTCTAGTAGCATCTGTGACTGGTATTACAGTTCTCTACTGCTTTTTCCCATTAATATGAATAATACTGAGCTGTATTAACAGGCATAGCCACTACTAACAGTAAAGATTTGTATGTGTAAACAATGAAGGGGATTGCTTCCTCTGTAAATGGCTGACTGGTAGGGGGCAGACAGTCAGACACCCATCAATCTATTACTGATCTTCTAACCTAAGACATATGTTTTAAAGAACTGAAAAAACAGGTTTTCTCGTCTACTTCACTGGGGGACACAGCACCATGGGTATAGACCTGGTCACTAGGAGACAAGACACTAGGAAAAAGCAAAAGCTGTTGGCTCCGCCTCCAGGCTATACCCTGCCACAGCCACTGTGCATGAATCAGTTTGAAACCTAGTGTCATAGGAGACAGACACGACCTGACTCAGGTCTTCTGTCTTGCATCGTTTTTATTTTTACCTTTCTTTCAGGTGCAGGGGGTAGTCAGCGTGTACGCCACACTAGTCATACCCTCCTGCGGGCGCAGCGCTCTGCAAAAGAGCAGCCTCGCCGGTCACCCAGTCCCCACTCACCTTTCGCCGCACCCCGAAAGCGGCCGGAGTACCGGTGACCCCCACTCCCACGTGCGAGGTCCTACCGAGGGGGTGACCCTGCGGCGCCTGAAGTCGCCAGACTGGTGAGTATGAGAAGAATAGAAGGCTGGTGAGTAAGTTACCTCAGCCCCTCTCCATCTCCCCTTCAGGCCCTCTCCACCTCCCCTTCAGGCCCTCTCAGCCCCTTAGTGCCATTTCCCAGGGGGACAATAGTATGGGTCCTGTTTAGGGGGGGGGCATCACAGGGTTCCCCTGAACTGGGCCTTAAATCTTAGTAAATAAGCCCCTTTTTTCTGGGGCGTTTTTGGGCTTTCTGGTCGCTCCTACCGAGTGGCCCCCGTCAGGGGGGGCACCCGGTTCCCCCCCCCCGCTCGTGTGGGGACCCCCTTTCCTGGCCCCCCCGATACCTTTTCCCAGGCCTCCGCGGAACCTCCGGAGTTCGCGGTCGCGCCGTGCCGCCGCCGGTGCCTCGCGGTCGGCCGCGTTGTACGCGAGTCCGAGGCCTGGCCGGGAACTAGGCCGCAACGGGCCAGTCCCTTTCCCGGGCTTTTCTGGTACCCAGACTCCGCCTAGGGCCTTCCATTGGCCAGGGGGCTGTCCTGGCAAGCCATCCAGCCTGCCCAGTAGCTACTGAGCCTGTTTTTACCAGGGGAAGAGCTTTGCTCTCCTCATATTCTCAATTTATTTATTTATTGGCTTATTTATTTATTTTTTGGCTTGCTGGGACAGCAGGGATTCTTCCCAGTTCCCTGGGAGACATTGCACCTGCGGAACCCTTGCTGCAGCAGTTTGTGAGCGGCCATCTTTTGCAGTCTGGTAGGCTAACCCCCTGGGTTACCCTAATTTTCTTGGGCTCCCCCTCCGGCCCCTCTGGTTGCGTCACGTTTTTATACGTGCACCCGCTGTATCAAAAACAGTTGCCATGCGGACAGCCCGAGCCCATGTGCTCTCTCTGCCTTCCGCCTCAGCCAGTCAGTAACCTCCTGGCCCCTCTCCGGTTTTTCCATCCCCCGGATTGGGCGGCCTCCCTAACCTTGGCCATGGTGTCCTTACCAGACTTAACTAGTCAGTGCTGGAAACTTGGAATGGCTGCTTTCCCAGATCGCCACTCAGTCGGCTGCTTCTAGGGATCTCCCTGGACACCCTCATAGTTCCCGTCGCAGCTCCAGGAGCCTCAAAAGGACCAGGAAGTCTTCCTACGGTTCACGGTCCGCCACCCCTTCCTCTGGGTACTCCCCAGATAGGAACTCAGCTCTCGGCTCCACTCCGACAGGCGGATACCTCCCTCCCTCTGCTCGGTCTATTTAACTGGGGACGCCTCTGACTCCGATTCGGAGCTTCAGCTAGGCTCATCTATATCTGCTGCTACGCGGGAGTCATCTATGCGATAGAGACCCTACAGATCTCTGAGGACCCGGACTCATCCTCTCAAGTGGACATCTCTTTCTGCCACTGGATGTTTGATATCATCTTGAGGGCACAGTGACTTCTCCCTGGACCATCCTCTGTCTTCGACTAGGAAATCGGACATCCCTTCCCTTGACCTGTGTGTCTCCAAGTGGAAGGTGAGCTCGGGCAGTTCTGCCAGGCTATGCTGTGACACACGTCTCTAGCTCTCCCTGGCTGGCAATGATGAACATCCGAGGCAAGGGAAGCAGGTTGCTCCAGTGGTGCAATCGGTTAGCGCACGGTACTTAGATATCAGTAACTAGTGAGCGCAAGCTGGCCTGTCTTGACATTTTGTCAGCGAGCCGCCCCATGTGTCCCTTCCTCTCACTAAGAGCCTCCCACGGTGGATCCCATGATAGCTAGGCTCTCCAAGGCTTCTAGTCTGCCTTCAGCGGTTTTTGCCTATCTCAGTGATCCCTCGGAGTGAGATCGAATCGCATCTGTTGTATTGTTTGCAATGCAGAACTGATACATTGCATTGCCCTAAATGCTGGCTACTGCATTGCTGCAAGAAGGTGGCTTCCCTCACCAGGGTGGCTTTCGTAGTGGCTGGTTTCTCCCCTGCGGCTCTCCTTAGCTGCCTCTTGGGTCATCAAGGCCTTCTTTTCCTGGGCCAAACAGCTTCAGTCAAACCTCCCTGATGCAGTTTCCCTCCAGCCGCTCGTCTCTGAGATCCTGAACGCTTCCCAATAACTGGAGATGCCTCCCAAATCTGCTAAGGCGGCCGCCAATGCAGTGATTATCTGCCATACCGTTGGGATCCGTTGTGGAATACTGAGTCTGCCTCCAAGAAGGCGAACGCATCCCTTCTCCCTTTCCAGGTCGTCCTGGGCCAAATTTTTTGTTAAGGGCGTCGAGAAGCTTATCCCTGAGGCCACGGGGGAATAGATTCTTCCTCCCTCAGAGGCGTCCTATGTGTCAGCCGTTCTCCTGCTCCAGAAAGCTTCTTTCAAGTCCAGGCCTCCCTGGCGGTTCTGCACTAGGTCGTCCAGGTCTTCCTCTTCCTAGCCTCCTTGGCATGAAGTTTTTTCCCCTCTCTGGGCATCTCAAATGGCGGGACGTCTGGAGCCTGGGCCTGAGAGGCGGTGTCGTCCGGCTACTCCAGTTTTCGCTGGAGTCTCTTTGCCTTCGCTATGTCGGACAATCCAGGCTGTCTCCAATCTCCAGCGGCAGGGAGTCAGCGTCCCTGTTCCCGTTGCAGAGTGTATCCGGGGGTTACTATTCTTACCTGTTCTCCATTCGCCTAGAAGGACGGCTTCCTCTGTCCCATCATGGACCTGAAAGGGCTCCACAGGTTCTTCCATGCCTGCAGGCTCCGTTGTAGTCTATGCAGTCTGTGGTGGCATCCCTGGAGATGGGCGAATTCTTCATCCATCTACATCATCTCGCTGTGCCGTCAGCGGTTTCTTCGTTTTTGCTGTGGATCCTTGACCTTTCCAGTTGTCTCTCTCCCCTTCAGGCTGGCCTCTGCCACCGGGGGTTTTTTCCCTCAGTGATGGCGTCTCTCATGGCCATCCTCTGCGCCAGAGGTGCTGCCGTGTTTTCAGACTTTGACGACCTCCTGGTGAAGCCCCTCTAGGTCAGACAATCTGACCAGCTTGTGGTTCACCTTGGATGTTCTTCGCCGGTTCTGCTGGCTCATCTATGAGGATGTCTCGTGTCCTCTAAGCACATGGAATCCGGGACATGATCCTCTGCTCGCTCCAGGGTGTGATTCTCCCTCCGGAGGCCAAGATCCTGAGTGTCCCACCTTTGGAGGTACTCTCCTTGCTGTCTTTGAATCGGCATGTGGGTCCTGCGCACGATCGCCTCAACCATCTAGGCTGTACCTTTCATTCACTCTGTCGTTCTCTCCTCTTGAAGATTACGGCCTGCTGGGACAAATCTCCGGACAGCCTCATCTGCTTGGTTCTTTTTCCACCTTGGTTCACTGAGAGATTCTTTAGTGTATATTCCTCGCCAGGAATTTCTCAAGGGAAGTCCTTCTTCCCCTCTGTTGGTAAGTGATTCCCACTGCCGCCAATTTCCCCGGCTGGGGAGTGGTCCTCGATGCTTTGATTGTTCAGGGCCTGTGGTCCAGGGCCGATTCCTCCCTCTGGTTCAACCTGCTGGATCCCAGGGCTATCTTATTTGCCCTTACTCCTTGGACCTCTCTTCTCCAAGGACATCTGTCCCAGTCCAGACTGACCTCTCCTCCATGGTCGCCTACTTGAACCCTCAGCGTGGCACCAGGAGCCGTGCGGCCTTACTAGAAGCCTCACAATTTCTTCCTTGGGTGGAGCGCCTTGTTCCAGCTCTTTCGGTGGTCAACCTTTTTCTGGGTGGCAGACTACTTGAGTCGAGAAAATATTGCTCCGGGCGAGGGTCGCTTTATCTTCAGATCTTCCATCCACTGTGCTCCCGCTGTGGTGTGACAAACGTCGACATTTTTAGCCTCCGCCGGAACCACAAGGTCCCCGGCTAAATTGCCAGGTCTCTGGATCCTCGAGCCATCACCGCTGGCGCTCTTGTAAGTTCGGTTTTTTACTTCCTCTTCTCCCTTGGGTCCTCCAGAATCTCAAGACCAAGGGGGTTCAAGCTATCCTGGTGGCACCAGATTGGCCCTGCCGGGTCTGGTATGTGGATCTCATTTTCCTGTTGGCGGATGCTCCTGGCCTCTTCCTCTGCTGGTCGACCTGCTGTCTCAAGGACTGCTGTTCCTCCCCACCTTGACTCAGCTGCGTTCACGGCGTGGCTGTTCAATCCGAGGTTTGAGGCATCGTGGTTTTTTCGGAGTTTGTTATTCTAACATACTCAAGGCCCGGAAATTCCAGATAGCTTAGATCTGCCATCAAACGTGGAAGGCTTACGTCCACCGTTGGAAGAGTAACGATTCTCATCGGATCTTCTCCAGTCTGGTCTGGATCAAGGTCTTAGTCTTCTTTCTTTTTAAAAGACTTTCCTACAGGAGTGCCACTCTGTGCTCCTTTGGAACCCTTGGATCCGTGGGATCTTAACCTCATCTTTAAGGTGCTTCAGGTTCTCCCCTTCGAGCCTATGATATCCTTTTTTTTTTTTGCCTTCTGTCCTGGTAGAATGAGTTTCTGGTGGCCATTACCTCCATCCGCAGGGGTCCCTAATTGGCTGCCCCTTTTTTTCGGCAGCCTCCCTTTCTGGTCCTCCACAAGGATAAGGTTTTCCTCTGTCTGCCACAGTCTTTTTTTCTTAGGGTGTTTTTCCTGCTTCCACTTCGAGGACTTGGTCTTGCCCTCCTTCTGCTCGGTCCCCAGGCGTCCGTGTGAGTGCTTGCTCTTCCCTGCCCGGTTGTTGCCCGGGCAATTTGTGTGTATACTGTCCCTCACGGATCCTTTCTCTTGTTCGGACGCTTTGCTCATTCTCCCTGAGTGCCCTTGCCAGGGCCTGCCTGCTTCCAGAGCTCCCATCTTCCCATGGCTTTGGTCTGAGATTAGGGAGACCTATCGATTTAAGAGTACGGCTCTGCCTTCCTGTGTGACGGCTCTCTCCTCTAGAGCTGTTGGAGTTCCCGGGGCCTCCGGCATCAGGCTTATGCTTCCCAGGTCTGTAAGTATCCCACTGGGCCTCCATCCTTTTTCTCTAAGTTTCTCCAGATTCATTCTGTGGCCTCTGCTGATGCCAATTTGGGTTGTAAGTTTCTGGAAGCAGTTGAGTATTACAGGTTTGCATGGCCGTGTTATTCCCACCCTCTGGGACTGCTTTAGGACATCCCATGGTGCTGTGTCCCCCAGTGAAGTAGACGAGAAAGTGGGATTTTTGTGTACTCACCGTAAAATCCTTTTCTCGTTGTATTCACTGGGGGACACAGATCCCTCCCTTGTTTTTTTCAGTGTTCCTGCCCGAACTGTGTTGGTTCCTTTTTGGGTTCAGGCATTGTTGGTGGTTGTTGGTTCCATGTTCCTTTGTGTCTCTCTCTCCTACTGCTATGGTACAAACTGATTCATGCACAGTGGCTGTGGCAGGGTATAGCCTGGAGGCGGAGCCAACAGCTTTTGCTTTTTCCTAGTGTCTTGTCTCCTAGTGAGCAGGTCTATACCCATGGTGCTGTGTCCCCCAGTGAATACAACGAGAAAAGGATTTTACGGTGAGTACACAAAAATCCCACTTTTTAGCGTGTATATTTCTCTGGGTAATACATTTTACACGTTTTGCAGAACACAAGATCTTCCAACAGACTGCAAAGCAGTAGGGCTCAACTCAGGGAAAACAATGAAGACCCTTGTGAGACTGATGCGGATCTAAATGTCTTGTCAAAGGATCATGACTACTGTGCACTGAGTAAGACTAGTATGCCTAAAAAAGAACTACAGGTCTGTACTGCAAATAGTGGAATTCCAGATCCGCTGAATACCTTACAAGATTCTCCGGTGACAGATGAGATATCTACAACCACTGCTAGTGACAGCACTTTTGTTGAAACTGCTGATATAGGAACAAAGCAAGATGATATGAAGTTTGTATCTCAGGAAATGGACTGTGATCACCGACCTGTCTTCCCTGTTAATACCTCCGATTACCGTTTTGAATGTATTTGTGGTAGTCTCAGGCATCCTGACCTCATGGACCAAGTACAATGCCTGCAGTGCCATCTGTGGCAACATGCAGACTGTGTAAACTATAAGAGAGAAAGTGTCAGCACCACACCTTTCTACTGTCCACATTGTCTCGTTGCAATGGACCCGGTTCCAACCGGGGCGACCCTGATTATTTCTCCCAGTTCCATCTGCCACCAATGGGTTGACGAAATTAATCGGCATGTTCGATCATCCTCTCTTCATGTCATGGTAAGAATAATAGTAACGTCTTTGCTTGTATCTTACTTACGTATGTTAGTAAACCCATGTACACGACCACACATTATACCCGTTTGTGAAAATCACACCATTTTTAACAAATAATAGGTGTCTATAGTCTATGGTCAACTGCATATGAAGAAAAAGGATTTTTCATGCATACAAAATAAGCCACTTTCTGTGCCTAGATTGGACACAAGTTTATTTATCAACAGAAAGCAAAAGTATGTATAGTATAAGTTCTATACTATATTAACACCTTTTATATAGTGTGTATTTTACAGCATATTTCTATATGTTGGATACAATCACTGAAATTATGGTCAGTAATAAATGGGTGCATCTTACTTTTAGGTATATCAAGGTGTTAAGAAACATGGCTTCCTACAACCTCAGATGTTAGCAGAGCAAGATGTCGTCATAACCACTTATGATGTTCTGAGAACAGAGTTAAATTATGTAGACATTCCTCACAGCAATAGCAAAGATGGACGGCGATTTCGGAACCAAAAGCGTTACATGGCAATACCGAGCCCACTTGTTGCAGTGGAGTGGTGGAGGATTTGTTTAGATGAAGCGCAGATGGTGGAATGCACAACAGCAAAGGTAAATGGTCTGTGCAGCAATTTTGACACACGAAGGGTATGTTAAAGTAATATTAAGTATGAAAAAGATTGAAGGTAAGGGGCTTTCTCATGATAAAACAACCCTGGCCATATGCTGTATTGGTGCATTTGGACATCATAGAACCTAGGAACAAGAGCCGAGTACTAACAAACTTGGACTCTCATGCATTACATGGAGGGCCATTGACTTAGCAGTCTCTTAGGAGGCCAAAGGGTTCAAGAAGCCAGCCTTTTAGTAGTCATATGATCACTACCCTGACGTTTATTCAAGGAGGGGTCTTTATAAGACAGTCCTATTATTTGTGAAAAATTAGAAACATTCACCTGGTCTTAGAATGTTTTTTTTTTTGTTTTTTTTTATTTCATCCATACTCCTGCATACCTGGGTCAACGAAGCATGCATGTTTTATCAATAGGGAGAGCCTTCTGTCAGTGACTAATCTCCCATGAGTGAACAAATGGTCAGGCATATCAGAATCCAGCTGCACAGTGTTTTTTTTTTGTTTTTTATTAAACTGTAGTTTTTATTAACTTTCCAAAAATATATTATACGCACAAACAAAAAGCATAACATAATAAACAATAAAACAGTAATTAAAACCCGGACAGAGAACTAAGAACATATAAACATAAAGAGAACAAAAGGGAGAAGAAGAGGAAAAAAGGGACAAGGGGGGAAGAGTCAGAGACTATGAAGAGTGCAATACGTATCCCATGGATTCCAGATATACTGGAAGTCATCCGTAGAATTATTAAGGGTAGCCGTGAGGAATTCTAGGCTGCGTATGTCTTTGAAACGAGCCACAAGGGCAGGGCCAGTAGGAGGAAGCACATTTTTCCAATGAAGGGCCATAAGTGATTTAGCGGCAGTGCAGAGGGACAAGAACAGCTTAGAGGTCTTCCTGCCAAGGTGTTAAGGAGGGAGGTTAAGCAAATAAACGGAAGGATCATGCAGGACACCCTGGAGAAAGAGACCATCAGCTAGTGCCACAACCTCCGCCCAAAAAGGCCAAATCAAAGAGCAGCTCCAGAAAATGTGAAACAACATGCCCTCTTCGGTGAGGCATCTCCAGCAGGTCCTAGGGATAGTAGGATTGAGAGTGTGTAATAAGACTGGGGTATGGTACCAGAACTTAAGTAACTTGTACTGAGTCTCCCGGAACGTTATGCATGCCGAGGACTTGGCTGCTCAGGACCATATGATCTACCATGGCGCTGGGGAGATCTGCCGACCCAAAGCCTCAGTCCACCTGACCATGTATCTGTGGACAAGGGGTGTCCGTCTCTCTGGAGAGGAAAAAATACAGTAAATGCCTGAAATGAGGCCCTTCGTAGAGGTACCAGCACGGCAGATCCTCTCAAAAGGAGTAGGGACAGACACCCTCGTGGCCCCAAACAGATTGGTCACAAAGTGGGATATCTGCCTATAGTGAAGCCATTCAGAGGTTGGCAAGTGCAAATTAGATACAAAGTAGTCAAAGGGCCAGCTGCACAGTCATTTACCCTGATATCTGCTGTAAGGGGAGAGTCGTGACCCCACCATACATATCAGACTTGGTTGGTCCAGCTAAATTCACCAGGTTCAACAGATTTGTGAATGAAGAACATAAAATGTACCATGAGTACAACGATTTGTCTATTAAAATTGTAGTGTGCAGATAAAGATGTATGACCAAAAAATGTGTTGGTTTTTTTTTTTTTTTTTTTTTAGTCAACGATCTGACCATACTTTGTTTCTGTTCTTTGCCATAGGCTGCGGAAATGGCTTTGCGTTTAACAGGGGTTAATAGGTGGTGTGTGAGTGGAACTCCAGTACAGAGGGGCTTAGAAGGTAACCGTACTAGCTTCAGTCTAAATATATTTGATACCCAGGACAAGGCAGCATTCCTAAAATGAGTCTAAATGAAAAAAAAAAAAGGTACAAAAATTTTAATGCAAAAAAACAAGGCTTGCTATGGAATCAGATAATGATGTGTCATACGTGCTGCCTTTATATAGTGTGTTATGTGAAGTACAAAGTTATTTCACATGGACACGGACTCCTCCTACCTCTCTATTTTATGTCCTTCACATATTCTCACTGTTAATATTTATGAACTAAATGTGAAATAAAGCCTGGTTTTAACACTTAATATGACAAAAATGGCTTGTATTATACTCCTCTGAAACCTGTCTGAAAATAAAATGTAATGGTCACGTATATATTTCCTTATCCGATATGTTTTCCTGTGCAGATCTGTTTGGACTAGTGCTGTTTCTTGGAGTGGACCCTTACTGGGTAAAACACTGGTGGGACCAACTTCTTTACAGACCATACTGTAGAAGAAATCCTTTTCCATTATATTGTCTTATTGCCAAAATTATGTGGAGGTCTGCCAAAAAAGACGTCATTGATCAGGTATGTAATGTTTGTCTTATTGCAACATCACCTCTATTGTGTGTTTGTGTGTGTGTGTGTGTGTGTGTGTGTGTTTGTGTATGTATATATATATATATACATATATAATATCAAATAGTTAAAGGGATTGTCTGGGGAGCAGAGGTTTTTAAAGGGAACCTGTCACATGGAAAATGCTGTTCAATCTGTAGGCAGCACTTTGGCGTATAGTTTTGTGAGAAAATCTTGAGTATAGCCTGTCATTTTTTAAGTAAAATCTCTGCTTTTTCTATACTAAGATGTCAAGGAGGTGGGTCTTATCAGTGATTGACTGCTATCTTTTATACAGAGTCATAGAGGGAAGGTTGTCAGTCACTTACCATAGAGAGAGGTTTCAATGTACAAATGACCCTGAATGTTTTCCCAAAAAATGATACATAAATCTGAGTTCTTTCTGCTCTATAACTGTCCATAGATTGAACAACATTTTTCATGAGACAGGTTCTCACTAATGGGGTTATAAATTTTTGTAAATTTATGGCCTACACTTAAAGAGGACCTTTCACCACCTCTGCCAAATCCAGCTCTTTGCATCATTTAGTAGGCACTGCTCCACTGATTCCGGAACAGTTGGAATTTTTTTTCTCCAGCCTCCACTTCCTGTGCAGTAAGTGCTGTTAGTTTTGGCGCCTGATATGCTAATTAGGTTTTCTACTGTCAGGTGGGTGTGCTTCTGACACTGTCCACATTTGATTGGCGCTCAGCATTACTCCTCCTTTCTTGCCCCTGCCTGACACCACCCACCTGACAGTTCAGAGCCTAAATGGCAAATCAGCCGCCAAAATTAACTGCACTAATTTCTTGGGAATGGTGAGGGCTAGAGAAAAAAATTCCAATTGCACTGGAATCAGTGGAGGAGCCTCCATTAACATGCTAAGAACTGCTGTAGGTGGAGATGGTGAAAGGTCTTTTTTAAGGGTGGTGGCAACTGGGTACGGCACATTATCTCCAATTGCCACTGCATTCACTTCATGGTGTGTGAAGTCACTGAATAATTTGAGCTGGATATAATTACTGGCCATGTGGCAAAACTGCATGTACAGTAATTAAATCCAGCTGAAATAATAACTTATTCACACATCTGTATCCGCAGTCCATGCTTTTTACAGACAGCACCTCAACCTGCTTATTTGTAAATGGTGTGCTGTCCGTGGTTGGTCTGCTTGTCACGTCTGTGAAAAGCAGATCAATGTTTTTTGTTTTATTATTTTCTATATTTTGAAAAACAAAACATGCCTCGTTGTTCTAAATGACGTCGGAATACACACATTACAATACAGTACATATGGTGTCCACGCAAAATGTCATCACCCTATGCCTCCATGCGTACCCTTAAGGGTTGTACAAATGACATTTCCACCAAATATGAAGCAGGGTTTCCACATCGCTCATACAGCTCCAGCAAGTGTCAGGTACTGATGGATAAAAAGAAAAGAACCACCATAGGACAACATTACCACCAGGCATGGATTTAAAAATTACGTTCTTATCATCTATATGCGATAGAAAGGGAGATGGGCTAGTATGCAAGCTTTATGTATATCCACATTTGTCAGCGATGTACTAAGGTCACTTGCCAAATTGTCAAGGTTAGCCAGGAAACTAGGATTCATAAGACAAAAAGTAAGGCAATAAATTGTGGCGATATTGCAGTGCAATTTTTTATGGTGTAGATAGGTACACTCTAAAGGAAGTCTCAGTGGAAAACTTAAAGGGGTTGTCCAGGATAAACTTTTTTATTTTTTTATATTAGGCTTGGGAAGGTGAAAAAAAAAAAACCATACTTGCCTGTCCCCGATGCTCCAGTTTCACTCAGGCTGGGTTCACATCTGCGTTCCTCAATCCACTCGAAATCAGTATTTAAAATCTTCAAAAACTGATTTCGAATGCTCCGACTTCAATGGGTTTTAAAAGTAATCCGCGTGTATCAGTTTGTGCCATTTCCGTCTGGTTTCCGCTTTTTTGTGCTGAGAGAAAAGTAGAACTTGCAGGACTTTTGTCTCCGTACTAAAAATAAGGATTCCAGACAGACAGCAACTAATCCGTGTTTTTTTTAACATTGAGGTCTATGGAAAACGGATTACAAATGGATTACAAACTGATAGCAATCAGTTTTTCCCTCTGCGCATGCACCGAATGAAGAAGGGGGAAGGAAAAAAAAAACGGATTAGTCAAAAACGGACACAAACAGATTACAAATGGACACAAACTGACACAAACGGTCATTTTTTTTGAATGGACACCCGTTGACTAACCCGTCTAAAAAAAAAAAAACGGATTCGGGTATCCACTGTGTAACAGTTTGGAATCCTTTTTGTACCAAACCGTTTTTCTCTTAAACGGTGGGCGGATACCACCGCAGATGTGAACCCAGCCTGAGAGTAGTCCGATACTGCTGCTCTGGGGCTTTCTTCCAGCGGAATTCCCTGCTGCATGTGACCGCAGAGGCCAATCGGTGTCCTCATCAAAGGACATGTGACGTCACAGTATGATGGGGACTTCCACTGCAAGAAAACACCGGAGCAGCAGGACCGGACTGCGCTAGGAGACACCGGAGCTTCATATGTTTTTTGTTTGTTCACCTTTGTTCCATAAAGTATTATGGAAACTCCTGTATCTGGTACAGATTAACGGGCCCATTAGTTACCAAAAAACTTTTTTTCGAGCTGCAGTAAAAATCAGCCAGTTACTATTATGTTTCCTAAAAAATTGTGTGTTTTTCTTACACTCTCCTCCTTTACCTGATGACATTGTTACCAAAAACAGCCGCAGAGCCCCTGGAGTGTGGTCATGTGACCACTAGGTGTGACAGCATTTGACCGCTGTCAAACTATTTACTTGCTACTACATTAAAGGGGTTGTCCAGGAATTGGACAAATCACAGAGGAGGGTGGGCAAGGTGTAACATTAAAAAAAAAAAAAAAATACTGGAGCTCTGGTGCCCTCCACCACTCTCCCTTTGGGCACGTGCCATGCCTTCACCACCGAAAGTTCTGTGCCACATGTGCCCCGCAGAAAGGTATCTGGTGACATATGTGAGTGACGTCACTGGGTCCTTTCCAGCCGTCACTGATTGGCCTCAGTGGTCAAGTGTGGCACAGGCCTTTCGGCAGTGAAGCCAAGGCATGCACCTGAACAGAGGGGGTCAGCTGACAACGGAGTGCCTGGGACTTGTGATTATGGGATTTGTCCAATTCCTGGACAACATCTTTAAATAGTCAGAGTGTAGAACATTAAAGCAGAATTTTTAAATGACACAGTAACTTGTTCCTTTCATAGTTGACTAGTTATAGTTTACACGATGTTTAAGGAGTAATGACTTCTAGAGAAGTGTCACTAATTCAATTTGCTTTCTTGCAGATTCAAATCCCAGAACAAACAGAAGACGTTCACTGGCTCCACTTTTCTCCAGTAGAGAGACATTTCTATCACAGACAGCATGAAGTTTGCTGTCAGGATGCTCTAGCAAAGCTGCGAAAGATCTCTGATTGGTCTCTCAAGCTTAGTAGCTTAGACAGACGGACTGTATCCTCCATCCTTTATCCTCTGCTGAGGCTTAGACAGGCTTGTTGTCACCCACAGGCTGTGCGGGGGGGAGTTCTTACCGTTGCAGAAGAGGTAAATTGTTCACCCCTGTGTAACACAATAGGAAGGGCAGTGAGACTTTATAAACTTATGACTCCCCAATATTTTCAGTTTTTCTCTTGCACTCACTTACTGCTCTTCGCTACCGGGACTCGAATGACATAAATGAAGTTATGTTCATTTGGAAAACAAACCGTTTTCAAACTAGAGACACAGTTAGGCTTTCCTTTACCGGGGGCAAAGTATCAGAATACTCTAACCAAGTCAAAGTGTCTCATTGGCACCTTCCCTGGCTCTCAGCAATCAGGGGGAATATCATGGTAATGTCAGCCAAGCTATGTCCTGGCTCAGATGAAGGCGGTGTCTGTTACTGTGACGTGCCCTTGTTTCTCATCTCATGAATGAATAGCATTTCCTCAGTTCTGTGTTGGCTCACCAGGGTGGAATATTCTGTGCGCATATTGTGCTTTTGCAGCGGTTTCAGTGAATTGTGAGCTCATACTGTACAACTGAAAGGAAACCAGCGGGGAATGAATTCAGTTTTGTGCAGCAATAAAGTACAAATAAAAATGTACATTACAAAGTGGCCATAGGTCTAGGTCTAGGTTCACTGCACATTTTGAGCCTTCCATTGGAGGTATATGTTGGTAGGACTACCCATTGCCAGCTGGAAAATTATTTAAAAGTTCACTTATTCACTTTTCCAGGAATGCTCAGTTGACGTAACTATATACAAAGATTCTCTCTGGAGCTTCCCCAGAGAAGCCGCCGGCTGTAACAGCTCGGCCTGCCAGTTCCTTGGGCTCCTTCCACCACTAGTCAAAAGCTTGCGAGAGATAAAGGGAGCCTGCTAGGCTTCTCATGTGCCAGGCAATATAATGCCATCGCTCTTCCCTATGAGTCCCTCACTTTTAGTCTGAAAGATGATGGCTACTTTGGGAGAAAAGGGTGCCCTGCATGGTGTCTTGTGGTTGCCTTCATAGTCATTCTGCTGCAAACAGGGAGCTTCCCATTCAATATCTGACCACAGAAGCGCTAGTGATATGTCCATAGATGGACCATAATGTCACTGAAGCTCCCCAAGTTAGCTGTTTAACAAAGACCAGTGACAGATGCCTACAGTGGCATCAGTCAACCAAAGGCTATTATGGCCTCCATTAAACAGACACTGTTTTTGTACATGACACCATGAGATGGAGTAATGTATTCTAAGCTTATTGGCAATATTATTGTGGCATAAAAACGTATCTTTAACAAAGGGAGGCAAGAAGAAGTAAGATATATTGTGTTGGGCATCTAGAAAAAGAACAGGTGGATCCAGCATCTTGCACAGCAGCTCATTCTTGTAAAGGCCTACAGTACTTCAGTGAAGTTCAATGGAAGCTCCCAGCACATCCTGCTCTCTTTTATCACAAGGGTGGGGGATTTATTAAAGTTACTACACCAATTTTTTGGTGCAAAAGGGGTGCATTTCTGTCTCACAATTGTTTGCACCAAAAAATGTTCCAAAAATGTGCTACGTTGCCTATTATCCTTCCTTTCTGCCTGCCACTTTTGAGAAAAGTGGGCAGAGCAAGATTAGAATCAAGGCAGACCAGGTCAGGGTTATAACTGAAATCTATCCCAAGCCCTTATTGTCATATAGGCTAAAGGCTCTTAATATTTCTGGCACACCTACTGCTAGCGCTCAAAATATTAAGAGCGACACGCGATGAACTGGTCTTTATAAATTCACCCCAGTGTATAGTGCAAATTATCATTACCGACATTTTGTAATATACGTTTAGACATGTACACAAACCTCTCCAAGGTTGAGGCCCCTCCTTGCGGAAAAGATGCTTTTTTGATGCAGATCAGGGTTATTCTTAAAAATACATATTGAAAACATCCTCTTGCACTTTATTTACGTTTTAGATGGAAGTTTATTCTGGTTTTTATCCTTTTATCCTTTTTCACAGCACAATGACAATGGAAGAATTGCTGACTTCCCTCCAGAAAAAATGTCGAACTGAGTGTGAAGAGGCTCATCGCCAGCTTGTCTGTGCTCTCAATGGTTTGGCTGGAATCCACATCATTAAAGGTGATACACTGGAACAAATCTCTGAAATACAATTTTACTTCCATCACAGTGTATTTACTCGGCCATGTTATGACATATAGGACACCATGTGGGTATAACGTGCATACAGTATCAGTTTTTGCAAACAATAAATTACATGCGGCTTCAATAGATTGTTCAGTAGAGATGGGCAAACATTCATGTACTTGAAAACATGTAAGTACAGTAGATGATTGTAAAGTCCTCA
Source organism: Leptodactylus fallax (assembly GCA_947044405.1). NCBI lineage: Eukaryota > Metazoa > Chordata > Amphibia > Anura > Leptodactylidae > Leptodactylus > Leptodactylus fallax. The sequence continues at coordinate 422,581 of CAMRHE010000533.1, forward strand.
TTGGGTATTCCCCTCATTGTTTGACTTTTCAAGTGTGACTCTTAAACACTGACTTTAGACCTGTCCAAGATAGTAGCCCTTCAATTCAAGAACAATAAGAACAGGCATCAAATTTTAGGAGTTTTAAGCTTCTATAGATCTCCTCCAATGTAATATTACATTGTAATAGTACATTAAAGTGTACTTCCATTTATAAATAATATTAAAACCTAATGAGTAGTACAGGTGAAAATAAGAAACTTCACAAAAAAAATCTTATTTAAAAAAAAAAAAATCTGTTTCTCCACTAATCAGGCTGTATCCAGCCACATACACAGAAGTATATTGAGAGGCAAGGAGAGAGGAGTCTAGTAATCTAGTGATTTTTTGCCTCATTCTGTGCAGTGGTAGAGATTTATCTTGCAAGATATAAGGGAGTTAAGAGTGCTTTCTTGGTTACAATGATTGCAACATGTAGCAGTGCTTAATGGCTATGGCATGTGTGTGTTTTTCAGTAACCTGCCCTCTTTATAGACTTCTGTGGTACAAGTAGCTCAGCCAGATAAGTAGAGAGAGACATATTTTTCTTTAATAAGTAAATTATTATGCAAATTCTATTTTTCTCTGATTTTTCTAAATGGTCGATGGTATAAATCAAATTTTATTATACAAACCTCCCAGTGATAAAATTTTTTTTACAAATTAAAAAATCAAAATCCATTGTGCCAAATAATAATAATGCACAACAGAGTTTCCAAACATTTTATAGGTTGTAAAGAACTGAAAATGGGCATTTGTTGGATTTGCATCATTAAGAAGTCACATTTACTAAAATCAAAAGCTATTCCAATCAAAAACATCTTAACAGGTCAAATTATGTGTTAACATAGGACCCCTTCTTTGATATCACCTTCACAATTCTTGCACTTATTGAACTTATAAGTTTTTCATATAGTTTTGCTTGAGGATACGCCAGAGATTCTCAATAGGGTTGAGGTCAGGGGAGGATGGTGGCCACACCATGAGCTTCTCTTCTTTTATGCCCATAGCAGCCAATGACTCAGAGGTATTTTTTGCTGCATGAGCTGGTGCATTTTCATGCATGAAGATGGTTTTGCTACGGAAGGTATGGTTTTTCTTTTTTGTAGAAGCTAGAAGAAAGTGGTCAGTCAGAAACTCTATACCATCCACTACTCCACCCATCTGGGCCATTCTGGATTGCACAGCACTCATCAATAAACAAGGCTGTTTCAAAATCAGTCTTCATGTATGTCTAGGCCAACTGCAACTGCTTGTGAGCACTGTTCAGGGGTGGCTGAATAGTAGGTTTATGCACAACTGCAAGCCTCTGGAGGATCCTACACCTTGAGCAGCCTGTTTGCTGCTTTGTAATAGTATTTTAGCAGCTGCTCTCTTAAACCGATGAATTTGTCTGGCCGAAACCTTCTTCGTTATGTCTTTATCTGCACAAACCCATCTGTGCTCCGAATCAGCCACAAGTACGATGATCACGCTTAAGTTTTCATGAAATATCTAATGTTTTCATACCTTGTCCAAGACATTACATTGCACTTTTCCCTTCTGCTAAATTCACTCCTGGCTTTGGCTCAAAAAAAAACGCAGCAAAATTTGCAACAAAAAAAATCAGCTTATGGGGATCCACGTTTTTGTTTTTTTTGAGCCAAAGTCAGGAGTGGATTTAACAAAAGGGAAATGTCTAAGTTCCTTTATATTTTTCATTCCTTTTCAAGCCACTCCTGACTTTGGCTCAAAAAACCGCAGCAAAATCTGCAAAAAAAAAAGCAAAAACGCTGCGTGTCAGCAATGAGGGGCCTTAGCTTTAAGTAGGTTTCCTTTAATGGAGGTCACCTGGCAAACTAGTTATCACAGGTGTTTGAGATTGACCTCAGTGATCCAAAGAGCCCTGAGACACAAAACCATCCATGAGTTTAATTGAAAAACAAAAATGTAAAGTTTCTTATATTCACCTGCGCTATTCATTTTTGAGAAGTTTGTACGCTTTAAAGGTATTTCACTGTTTCTGTAAATTACTCTAATATGTCAATTTTTTTAAGTATTAAGATTGTGATGCAGACGACTCCCATGTTTATATAGCAGTGGACACTGTTAGTTCTGGCCATGTGCCTACACATTAAAACCTGCAATATGCTCATAAATGTTCTTCACTAAAGCAGGTCATACACATGAGTTGCTAGCCAAAAGTCATTCAGCTGACTCCCATGATGCCCTTTTTAAAATGCACTTTTGGATGAGGAGCATACACCGAGTTACAACTATTGCCATGTGACACTTAATGCACAAAATGAAGACCTTTTGAACAAGAAACTGATGAAATCTCAAATAAGACTGATCAAATATCTTTTGCAGGTGAGTACCCTATGGCTGCCGAGTTGTATAGGGAAGTTTTAAGGTCATCAGAAGAACACAAAGAAAAACTAAAGACTGATTCTTTACAAGTAAGTATGCCAAAAATGCCAAGAAATTAGCTGGTAAAGAAATATTGACACTTTGAGATAAACCTGTCGCGGTGCCAAGGGCGGGTTGCTTGTCTTTGCCTTTTTTTTGGTTAAGGGATATTTTGTTTGCTAAGAACTAATTCTGAACCTTCAAAAGTTAGTTCTGTTGTTACTTTAATATGATATAACCAATATACTAACAGGATTGCCTGATGCAGCATATTGTTCAGTTTCTGGCCTGAGACATCATTGGAACATGGTGAAGTTGCCCTGTCTCTTGGCTTTTTCCCCTGTGGCTGAGAACCAGTGCTTCCAAATTTCTGTTTTTTCTGGTACAATCAAACAAAAGGGAGCTGCAGTAACTAGGCACTGCCACTACCCAGTGTTTGGTGCTGTGCTTCCAGTTGGCAATCTGTATACTGGTGAACGTTGGACCCTGCTGTCAGCTGATCAGTGGGGGTGCATAGGGATAGTTCTTCAGTATTGAAGTCTCTGAAAACTTCCTTTACTCCACATCTTTGTTGCTCAAGTGTGCCCAAGTATAAGTGGCTATATTGTTGGAGGAACCTGCATTTTTAGACTTCCTGTTTTAATTTCCAATATTTTGGACCGGCATCACTATTCTTGATGTCGAAAGTATCAGAGCCCAAATAGAAGCTTGACAGACCTGATTTACAGTACAGTACAGTAAAGTGTGGACACTCCTTTTTCATTTCTTAGTTTTTTCTTTTTTTACTCTAAATTTTTGATTTATATAATATTAAACACATAAAACTATGGAGGAAGACATATGGAACTAAGTAGTAAAAACTGTCTGTCATTAGAACCGTGCCATGAAAGGAAGACCAAGAGTTACCTCTGCTGCAGAAGATAAGATCATTAAAGTTAACATCCTCAGACACCACAAATTAATAACTCGTCAGATTAGAGTCCACAGAAATGCTTCACAGAGATCGAGACACAACTCATCATTAACTGTTCAGAGTAGATTGAGAGAATTGAGCCTTTATCGTCGAATTGCTGCAAAGAAGCCACTACTGAGGAACAAGAAGTAAAAATAAGAAGAGAATTGCTTGGGCCAGAAAATACAAGGAATGCATATTAGAACAGTGGAAATCTGTGCCTTGGTCTGATGAGTCAAAATTGGAGATCTCTGGTTCCAACCACCATGTGTTTGTGAGATATAGAAAAGATCCTCCCACCTTTTCTGCATGTGTTATTCCTATTGTGAAGCATGAAGGAGGAGACGTGATGGTGTGTGGGTGCTTTGCTCGTGACATGGTTGATAACTTGATTTTTTTTAAAATTTTAATTTACCAGCATGACTACCACAGCATTCTGCTGCAACATACCATCTTATCTGGTGTGCACTTAGTGGAACCAACATTTATTTTTCAACAGAACAGTGACCCCAAACATATCTCCTTCCTGTAAGGGCTATTTGACCAAGGAGGAGTGATGGAGTGCTTTGTGAATGACATGGCCTCCACAATCTCACAACCTAAATGTAATTTAGGTGGTATAGGATGAATTAGACTGCAGAGTGAAGGAAAAGTAATCAACAAGTGCTCAGCACATCTGGGAACTCTTTCAAGGCTGTTGGAAAACCGTTCCAGGCGACTACCTCATGAAGCTGATTGAGACAATGCCAAGAGTGTGCAAAACTGTCATCAAAGCAATAGGGGGCTACTTTGAAAAATCTATATTCAATATTAATCTACAGTGTAGAAAAGGAAAACAAGGAAAAGGTGTATCCAAACTTTTGCCTGGTACTACTGTATAAGTCAATAGATCTGTTTGAAAATGGATTCAACATAGCCATCATGGTTCTTTTAAGAATGGCAGCCATAACGCTAATGTGAACAGAATGCTAGGAACCATTTACATCACTTTCAATCTTAAGCATCATTCATATCACGTTTTTTAGATCCTTTCAGCAGATCTGTGTAACAGATGGAAAAAAACAGATGACCATCTGTTAACATAGAGATCAATGTTTTTTTAAAAAAAAAAAAACTACGTTTTTTTGTTTGTTTTTTTGAGTATGATCTATTAAGTTTTTGTGTCCTTCAAAAAAAAATAAAACGGACAGGAACAGATCCGTTTTTATTTATTTTTTTAATATTGATGTCCATGACCATCCGTTTGTCTATTTCTCCATTTGTTAAACGTGATCTGAATGGAGCCTTAGATAAAACTGTTAGTTTACCAGCTTTTCTACTAAGAATCATGTCTCTATATTTACCATGAAGGTTATAGTAAGTAAGCTATGTTTTTATCTCAGACATTTTCCGAAGACTCCTGTCTTGTTTTCTTTTATGTAACAGCACAATATTTTACACCCTATTTGAGGCTGTAGATGAAATTGTAATTGAGTTGTGTATAATTTCTTGAGGTGTTATAGAATAGGTGAAAATGTACTTGTTAAAGAATTCCACACATGCCAGCTGTGGTTGGTATGCCATTGCTGCCTTCAATTATATTTTTAGTTTTAGTTGCATCTTATTTTTCACTTTCCAGTGTACCTTGTCAAACCAGAGCATGAGCTCACCCTCCAGTTAAAAACAAAAACTGTCATTTCTCAACACACCTTGATTCCATGTGAGACAACCGGTGGAGTATGTAACCATAGAAGCAAACCTGGTGGTTTTTGTATGGCTCTTGTGGAAAGGTTTTCAGTCCCCATTGCATCTCATCATCTTTACTTTTGGTTGACAAGAACCTTTGCTGAGGTCTTCCCTTGCAGAAAAAGTGCATTGTTAACAAAGAAAGGTGTGGAGGGGCAGGCAAATGTCTGGCCGTTCCGTCTTGGGTGGCTAACTTTCCCATGGCACCTCATCTCTAATGAACATGCAACTCAACACCAACTACACTCTTGTCCATGTGACTGTGGTTGGTAGTACTGCCCAGCCTACAGTTTACCCTGTTATTTTGAATGTTGCTGAGGTGCAATTCAGACACAGTCACAAGGACCTAGATAACACCCCTTCAGGTTCTGCAGTGATGGACAATGTGTGACAGGTTATTTATTTTTCTTGCTTCTATGTCTATTTAATTTTATTTAGAGACTACACTCCACACACAACCTGCTTGAGCTGCTCTCTGCAAAACATCCTGGAATCCCACCAACCCTGCGCGATGACAAACTGGAGGAAGAGGTTAATTGTTTTTATATTTCATTATGTTATGCTGTATATTATGCTAGTGTATTTATCTTCTTAAAAGTGGCGTAGATGTAAAATACCCAGAAGTAAGGGTAGTTTGGAAATTTTTAGTATGCCTTGCATTTAGACAATATACAGAGTTCACACTTCCATTTTATTTGTTTGATACTTTTTGATCGCAGATAAAAGAACTTAAAGAACATTATATGATTAAATCGAATGCAGAAGTATCTGAGGCTCACCAAGCTCTGCAGCCAGTCTTGCAAAATATACGTGAACTGCAAAGAAAGGTAAATTTAGTTTATCCTATCTATTCTACTAACTTATGTAAATTCAAGAGCTTTTCTAAATACATTGGTTTAGAAATGCTACTTCATTTGCCTGCTATATCAAATTATTCCTCACATTATTTAGACATCGTTGTCAAGGGACTTGCTGCTTTATGGTCTGGGCAATCAGGTCAGCTAATTGCATTTTGCTTATAAAGCCTTGGACAGTGTGGGTTATCTCTCTTTGTAAACACAAACATAACATTGAGTTTACTTCTACAACATTGTCTCTGCTGATAGGATGTAAGTGTTCTATACAAACCTGTGTAATGTAATGTAATATACATTTACTGTGCATATTATTTGATTTCAATTATTATAGATTATATATTCTAGTAATGATCTCTCATGGTAAAGGAAATGTCTGTATCTACTTAGTTAATTCATAGTGTCCTGTCTATAAAACAGTGAGAGCCTGCCCACCAGATTGCTAAAGAATACAGGAAGTGAGAAGAAGTAAGCAAACTGTTGATAAATGGAGATGAGAAAACCCTCTTTTTTTTAAAGATTGGTTTATTTTTCACCAGAAATCTGGACTCTCTCAGCCACTGTAGTGTAGTGGTGCAGTAGTGTAGTTAGGAAAAAAGATTAGGATCATCACCAGGTGGGTGGTCAGGATGTGACAGGCAAAAGGGTGAGATATAAGAAGGCTGGGCGATTATGACCTAAATCAAAATTGCGATTAATCAAGCATTTTACTTCGATTATGATTAATGGCACCTCTTACCATAGCAAGGTGGGGAAACCGCGACCCAATCCAGCATAGAAATAGCCGACATGAAGACTAGAGGAGGGGCTGAGGCCACTTCATGAAACTCATCAATGTTGCTGAACGAGGAACAAAGATGGCCGTAAATGTGATCTAAATCTGCTGGCTGACTGCTATTTTTTTTTCTGATTTATAATCCATTTTCTGTGAAATGGATGCAATTGAAATGGAAATTTATCATCAAACAATGCGTGATGTTAATTTGTCATGTCAATTTTATATTTGTTTTTTTTGTAAAAAGTAGTTTGTCATAACCTGAAATTTATCGTATACAGGACAAAAACAGGACAGTTTTGTATTTGTGTTTTTAGAAATTTGGTCACATTATGTAATATTTGGTCACATACAGAAAATAAGGTGGAAAGCTTTTCTTCATTTGATAAAGTCTGTGTACTTCCTTGGTCACCTAACTATCCTTTAGATACATTTCCTAACCTCCTCTTAGGCCCGGTTCACATCTGCGTTCGGGTTTCCAGTCGTGGAGTCCGCATGGGGACCCCCCAAATGGAAACCTATATGCATAAAAAAGCGGTTTACCTGTGCAAGAAGCACTTTCCTCTCCGTTTGTTTCGTGCGGAAACCACACGGACCCCATTATAGTCTATGGAGTCCGCGGGTTTCCCAGTTAAACCACTTTTTTTATGCGTATAGGTTTCCGTTCGGGGGGTCCCTGAAGGGAAACCCGAACGCAGATGTGAACCGGGCCTTATAACCCTGTGGTAACAATACTCCTAACCCATTTTCCAAATTAACTATTGCTTTGCTTCCATCTTCCATTCCTTTTAACTGATAGGTGTATACTCTTCTCGTCCGTTATTTCGGTGTCAATTATGTAATGGATCCTTTAAAATCTGGCATCCATCATTTGTATTCCTCTGCATATGCCCAGATTGACTACCAGTGTATAACAATGAGGGGCTATGGGCATAATGCAGTATAATGACACACCAATGCTTTTCTGAGCAGTTAAACACCATTTCTATCACCTATATCACATGGTGATGACATGGGTTGACTTAAAGTGCACATTTTATGAAAAAACATTCAGAATATTCATGCTGGAATTTGTATGGCTGTTAAGTCTATAGACCTTGTTTTCTACAATTGCTATAATAAAATACAATGAATGGCTTTATAAAGCATACTATTACACGGTACATAGTTCTGTGGTAATTGACAAAGCGGAAGAGTTGCCCTTATTTGCGTTTATCGGCATTCTGTGTGGATATTCCAAATCCTTTCAAAATTCTATAGCCTCAAGTTCTTCAAGCCTAAAATTCTTGAGTTCTTTGCAGATTAATTTCTCCTCTCCCTGGTGGATTGATGTGATCCAGCGTGCTATCCAAAATGCAAATGATGAGGATCTTGTTCTGCGAGTGCAAAACGAAATCGCTGTCAACTATAAACACCAAGGGAATAAGTTATCCATGGCAGATAAGTAAGTTAGGGGCGAGGGGGTGCCACAAATGTGTGATTTGGTCCAAGCATGTAGTAAAAGAGTATACAATGTCAGTCCTGAAATTACTTCTAAGGGTGGGTTCATACTTGCGGCGGCACTCCGTCCGCCACAAATCCAACCTAAATGTCGGAAAACTTGATAGGCACTGCATAGGAAAAGATATGCGACGCTTTGCTTAAAACCCCATTCACTTGAATGGGTTTTTAAAGCAATGCACGGGTGTGCGCTTACACCCTCTGCGGCACGAAGCCGTTTTTTTTCGTCATAAACAAAGTCGGAAATGCAGGACTTTGTTTCCGACGAAAAAAAACTGCTTCGCGCCGCAGAGGGTGTAAGCGCACACCTGCACATTGCTTTAAAAACCCATTCAAGTAAATGGGGTTTTAAGCAAAGCGTCACAAACCTTTCCCTATGCAGTGCCTATCCAGTTTTCCGACATTTAGGTCAGATTTGTGGAGGACGGAGTGCCGCCGCAAGTATGAACCCACCCTGAATCTGTACTTAGTACTTAGCTATATATACACAGATAAGTGAACTTATGTGCCTTTTCACACCCCACAATCACTGCAGATGTTCCTGTGAAGATTATTTTACTCCAACAATCTCTTTTGCCACCTGGCTAGAAATTTGTTTAACCCTTTCTCCAAGCAATCCAATTTACTTGTAAGCATTTTATGTACCTTAGGTTTCGTGACTGCAGAGGGCTTCAGTACATTGTAACCTCTGAAATGGAAGGAGTGAAAAAGTGTCAGAAACAAGTCAGAGAGGCAGTGAAGAACCTGGAAGGTCCCCCATCTCAAGAGGTTATTCAGACTGCATCAATATGCCACCTTAGGGTTGGCCGGCTGCCACTACATATGTATGTACTGTACATTTTGTACATATATTACTAGTGCATTTACAAAGTATTTTATATTTAGTGTAACATTGAAGTACTTTTCACTTGGGAAATGCATATAATTGAGGCTTTTCAAATATCCCACTCCAAGTCTGTATTCAGAAACACATTTGTTGATTATAGACTGACATAAAATACAACTGACAGGCTACACTTGGAGGCGAAGGGTTGATTGTAAAGGTATGACATGCTGAAGGTGATTGTACACCATAGCAATATAAAGTTCATGTTTTGAACAACACTTTACAGTATACAACGAGATATATATATATATATATATATATATATATATATATATATATAAATACACTCATTGACGTAAAGAAATAACGCACAGAAATGTCTGATTGATACAAAACTTGGCATGCAGTTATGTCTCAGGCAGATATGTAAATGATTAGACATGTGGTCTTATTAGACACTGGGTCTTTCCACAAGAGGGCATAAAAGTTGTCAGGCACACAGACAACCCAGACAGACCAACAGTATAAAGGATGGATCTATCCGCTGACAAGCTCAAGCACTTCTATGTCCACCATCCAGAAACAGGTGGCATCTTCATTATAAGTGCCACCTGTATCTGCCTGCACTATTTCCCGGTGCTTTTCGATGTAAATTTGGTGTCATGGCACCGTTTAGGTGTATTGACTTTAAAAGTCCTGGAACCTTATAGTCTTTAATGATGGATCCCATATAGAACATAGATTCAGCAGTGTTCAGGTTTGGTGAGTGATTTTGTCCTCCCTTTGGTAAGGAGCTACACACTGCCCCAACTGCTTGTGTGATGATCTGAAAAACCAGTAGTGATACGAGGGAGACTTAGCAGGTCCAGGCTAAAGGCTGTCCAACAGGGTACTAGAGCCTCCTTTATATTCAATGGGAGGCAGAAATCAGAGCAGGATTCTGAAAAAAATAAGCGTCCTGCTCGATCTTGCCGTCTAAACAACAGCGGAGTGCTGATGTTCCCGTCATTCTGCCGGGGACAGAGAATGAAGAGGAATCTGAAGCATATGTCCGTCTCAAATTCCTCTTCACTTTTTGAAGTATAAACTTACCCTAAGAATTCAGTCACTAGCTTTTTAATAATAATAATAATAATAATTTTCCTTTAATAGTCCCACCATGGTGAAATTCAGTGTGTTACAGCAGCAAAGATAAGCAATACAAATACAAGAATTTTCCAAGGTAGAGGCATTTCATTGATAGTAGACAGACAGTAAGAAGTAGCAGAGTGTGTGTGTGTGTGGGGGGGGGGGGGGAAGAATATCCCAAACAGAAAGATCTTTCCGTTCTCTGTGTGTATTGATCTCCACTTATGTCGGTGTTGGTTGTACAGCCTGACCGAAGAAAAACTTCCGATAGCGCTCCTTCTCACACTTCGGGTGAAGTAGTCGGTCACTGACAGTACTGCCCAGCGCGATCACGGTCTCATGTATTGGATGGGAGTTATTTTCCCACATGGAGCTCTCCATAGACAGTATCCTTCTGTCACCCACCACCTGCACTGGGTCCAGGGGGCTCCCAAGGACAGAGCTGGCCCTTCTAATCAGCTTGTCGAGTCTATTCCTATCCCTGGGTGATATGCTACTCCCCCAGCAGGCCACTCCGAAGAAGATGGCTGATGCCACTACAGAGTTGAAAAAGGCCCTAAGAAGTGACCCCTGGACTCCAAAGGCCCTCAGCCTTCTAAGCAGGTAGAGCCTACTGTGGCCCTTCCTGTACAGTAATTTTCATAAATTAGAAGAGCTTATAGGTTCTGTCTGACCATAGCGGTCAGCCATTTGTGAAGAAGTCAGAGTTGGTGGCTTGGCCTACCGCCTCCACTGCCCTGCTTTTCTCTCTAAGCAACACCTCCTTGCTGGATGAAAAAAATGTAAAACGCATAATGTGTGTAGTACAAAGCATATACAGATTATGTCAGGGTTATGGCATATTTAGTTTCATAAATCCCCCCCCCCCCCGTGTCTGTGTGCAAAGTTGCACAATACTGTGGTAAATGTGACGTAAATTGCATGATCAGCTATTGTTGTTCCATTATATCTATATATGCTCTACAGTTAGTTCAGTTCTGTTGTTGTTGACTTTTATAGACCTGACTTATTCTTTATTTACCTGGCCTATGTATGTTGTCTGCAGAATAATACGAGTACTGTACTTGTAACAGCAGGCCTCTGATGTTTCCTCTCTTCACAGCTGCATCTTTTGTAAAGCCGATGAATTATTCACGGATTATGAGTCAAAACTCTTCTCTCATACGTAAGTAGCTACCTCACTACAAAGATTATTATCCTGTGGCTACAAGACAAGACAGTGTTGAGTAGCTTAGTAAAGCAAATTAGTTTAGTTGTTTATGGTTATAATATTCTTTTATTGTTTTGTTATAATGCAGCTGCAAGTTCAAGTACATCATTCATATGTTAATATTATACCATATTTTAGTAACACAAAGGAGGCCGATACAAGCTTTTCCTTGCAGTATATAAATTGCTTTATGTTGCTATATTTGACAGTGCAAAAATAAAGTTTGACTCAATTAAACAGTTTATAGGATAAAGTTAAAAAGAAAATCAAGCTGGAGCCAAATGTCCCTTTACACTAGTTTTGTACATGAACTTTATTCAGTAAAACATTTGGGACTTGACTTACAAAGTGTGATAAAGTTTAGGAAAACAAGCTGGCATCAGTTCTCTGAGCGGTGATCTGTGGGATTGTACTGCAAAAGTTATTAAAGAAATAATAGATATCAACACATATCCCTCTAGAGGTATAATGTGTCACTTTATCGTATCCACAAAAAAGTGGATAATCTAGATAAAAAAAAGTAATCTAGATATCATCAGGAAAGTTAAAAGGGTATTTCCATCTCAGAAGTGCAAGATAATATGTTAAAGAATGTTAAAATAAGGTGTCTGTCAATCTTATCCAACCTTTGTGACCTAGGACTGGGCAGTTAATCACAAATCTGAAAGCCGGCCCAATTAAGCAATGTTAATCAATTGCTGACATGGATTATCTTATTTATTTTACTTCCATGCCATTCTGTCTCACTGCTATTGGATATGTAGAAGTAGAAGTAGAAATGAGTTTCAGATTTCAGGGCATATTTATCAATGCAATTACACAAATTTTCAGAATAATTTAATGGAAAAACAATGGTGTTGAGGCTGAGAGTCATATTTACCAAGCCCCTCATCACCACAGTAATTCAGAATTCTCCAGCATTTGTTAATAGGCACCTCTGATTTCAATGCAGTTGGAATTGTTTCTCTAGCCTCCACCATTCCTGATCAATAAATGCAGTTAGTTTTGGTGTGTGAAATTCTGCGTAGGCTCTGTGTTGTCAGGTGGGTGGTGTCAGGCAGGAGACAGCAGACACTGTCAAAGCTCAGAATCACACCCCCTTGCCTGTTCCTGCCTGAAACCACCCGCCTGACAGTACAGAGACTAAAAAGCATATGAGGAACCAAAAAACCAAAAAAGCGCTGGAGAACAGTGGAGACTAGAGAATAAATTCAGTGGAGCAGTGCCTATTAAATGATGTAAAGAACTGGACTTGGCAGAGGTGGTGAAAGGTCCTCTTTAAAGTGGCAGTGAGGTAATATAGGTACACTATTGCATAGCTATGTTGAGGAATACTAAATATTCTCCAGTGAAATCATGCCACTAAGTATATTTGCAGCTCTTAAAAGTTGTGGTTACCTCTCAAGTGCAGATAATTTTATTGCCATTCTCCTCTTTAGGGTTAAAGGTCAGACTGCTATATTTGAGGAGATGATTGAAGAAGAAAATGGATTGGTGGATGATCGTTTACCTAAAACTAGCCGTGGACTGTGGGCAGCCAGTGAGTTAGAGCGTTCTTTGAAAGCTATACTGTCATTTGCCAGAAGTCACCGCATAGACCCATGGCTTACTGATGAAGGGGCATGCTTCATGGAGTTATTTGAGGCATGGAAAAAAGAATATAAGGTGAGGTTCTCTCATTTTGTTAGCTGATTATTTAAGGGCTTTCCAGGCTTAAAATATTGATGACCTATCCTAAAGATAGGTCACTAATATCAGATCTGTCTAACACCCACCGCCCCCATCAAGTAGCTGTTCTCAGCAGCTGAAGTACAGAGAATGGAGCAGAAAAGACAGCTCTGTGTTCTCTGTAGAGGTAGAACTGAGTCACTGCAGTTTAGGTCCCACTCAAATGAATGGGGATGATCTGCTACACCCAGAGATGTCTGCTTTCTGTTCCATTCTGTGTTTATCAGCTGCTGAGAACAGCTGATCAGAGGGAGTGTTGAGTCTAAAACCTCATCGATCTGGTATTGATGACCCATCCTTAGGTTAAGTCATCAATATTTTTAGACTGGTTGACTCTTTAATAGTAATAGTTTATGCTTTTAAAAGAGTCAGACCTGTGCCTTTAATGTCAGACTCCATAAACAAGCCTGGTTAGATAATATGTTGACAGTTGTTGATGGTTCTGTAAGCCCTTTTTTGACACTCTTAGGGTGCTATTACATGTGTTGTTTTACACACATTAATGGAACTGCTGATTTTTCTATACCATGAAAATGCCAATCTCTAATTTAAAATGCAAAACACATGTAGCTTCAGAAAAATGCATTAGTACGAGTAAAGACATAGTTATGTAATGGCACCCTATCAGCTGCGCTAAAATAGGAAAAAACATAGTGAAAGGCATCATGAGGGAGGCTGAACTTGTCTCTCAGGGTATCAAAACTGCATAATTGAGCCCCTTCCATTATATCTAATAACTACTATATCCCCTTAATTCTCCATGGATCAAAGTTTTCCAGTTTAGAAAATTCAGGGAGACGGGGGTTAGACCAAAGAGGTGTGAAGATGGTATGGCACTCTACATTTAGGATAGCTTTTCCCCTTTCCCATACTTTGTACACTTGTTGCAATGTGAGGCAATGAAGACGGGTACTCCATTTGGGAACACCGAGCCTCTTCTCTCCCTGGCGGCACACTGATCACCCTTATATCTTCTGTACTAACGCAACCACATCTGGTCACTATCCCACTGAAAAAGGTGTAGTGTATCACTGAAATGTCTTGGGACTGTCATGACTTGGTTGTTCATATGCTGTATTTACCTTTGATTACTTATGCCGCCGGGATTTAGCTGTCTATAAACTGTAAAATAAATCTTTAAACTATTTATTCAAATGAAAGGAGTGCTTGGAATATTTACGCAGTTTCCGTCTCACACCCCCCCCCGCCCACATACCAGTACTCAACCAGTCTCAGGGGAGAGTGATAAGACACATTCCTAACTAAGTATGTGATATCCTCTATATGCAGTAACAGAGATTCTGACCCAATAGCCAAATCAATGCGAGATAGGGAGCAGTGGGAGGTGCAATAGTCGGAGTATTGTTTAACCTCAGGTGACGTATCCTCCACTAATCCCACCTCACTTAGATATCTGGCCAAGGATGTTTCAGGATCCCTGTCCTATACAGTGGGGAAAAAAGTATTTAGTCAGCCACCAATTGTGCAAGTTCTCCCACTTAAATAGATGAGAGAGGCCTGTAATTGTCATCATAGGTAGACCTCAACTATGAGAGACAAAATGAGAAAACATATCTAGAAAATCACATTGTCTGTATTTTTTAAGAATTTATTTGAAAATCATGGTGGAAAATAAGTATTTGGTCACCTACAAACAAGCACAGGTCCGGGGGGACCTAGTGAATGACCTGCAGAAAGCTGGGACTAACGTAACAAAGGCTACCGTCAGTAACACACTACGCCGCCAGGGACTCAGATCCTGCAGTGCCAGACATGTCCCCCTGCTTAAGCCAGTACATATCTGGGCCCGTCTGAAGTTTGCTAGAGAGCATTTGGATGTTCCAGAAGAGTATTGGGAGAATGTCATATGGTCAGATGAAACCAAAGTAGAACTGTTTGGTAGAAACACAACTTGTCGTGTTTGGAGGAGAGTGAATGCTGAGTTGCATCCAAAGAACACCATACCTACTGTGAAGTATGGGGCTGGCAACATCATGCTTTGGGGCTGTTTCTCAGCAAAGGGTCCCAGGATGACTGATCCGCGTACATGAAAGAATGAATGGGGCCATGTTTTGTGAGATTTTGAGTGCAAACCTCCTTCCATCAGCATGGGCATTGAAGATGAAACGTGGCTGGGTCTTTCAGCATGACAATGATCCCAAGCACAAAGCCAGAGCAAAGCATTTCAAGGTCCTGAAGTGACCTAGCCAGTCTCCAGATCTCAACCCCATAGAAAACCTTTGGAGGGAGTTGAAAGTCCGTGTTGCCCAGCGACAGCCCCAAAACATCACTGCTCTAGAGGAGATCTGCATGGAGGAATGGGCCAACATACCAGCAGCAGTGTGTGCCAACCTTGTGAAGACTTACATAAAACGTTTGACCTCTGTCATTGCCAACAAAGGATTTATAACAAAGTATTGAGATGAACTTTTGTTATTGACCAAATACTTATTTTCCACCATAATTTGCAAATATATTCTTTAAAAATCAGACAATGTGATTTTCTGGATTTGTTTTCTAATTTTGTCTCTCATAGTTGAGATCTACCTATGATGTCACTTACAGGCCTCTCTCATCTTTTTAAGTGGGAGAACTTGCACAATTGGTGGCTGACTAAATACTTTTTTTCCCCACTGTATAGTGCCAGTATGAAACTTATCCCAGTAGGGGTGCAGGTAGTTATTATAGTCACCAATCATCAATGTGGGGATGTCAGGGAAAGACATAAGTGTGGTCAGAATCCTATTTAATAGCTCACTAGTATATGTGGGAGGAATATATAAAGCCATGAGGACACAGGAGAGGCTAGCAATAGTACAATGGAGAAGTATATGTCTACCATTGGGATCTGTTCTAGATCTATTACAGTCAAACGGGACGCTTTTATGCACCAGGACACTGACCCTCCACTGGAGTGGGTAGAGTGGTACTGATGACTGATCCAACTACGCTGTATACAGTGGACAATGTCAGCTACCGTGTGGGTCTCTGAGAGACATACAATGGCAGGTTGGTACGACTAGAGCCACCAGAACACTGCAAAGGGTTTGTTAGCATCACCCATACCCTGAACATTCCATGCTATCAAGGTAACTGGCATGTATATAGACAGGAGGAGTTAAAGAGGTCCCCTCCCGTCTCTCATATGGTTCGAACCTCCAGGCAAGCCCCTAGAGGCAGCAGGGACACATATGTATATGCAGCAGCCACACCCAACATAGAAAATCAACACCAAACAATGAAATAACAACAAACTTAAACAGTGCTTGAATGCGCTAAAAAGGGTGTAACAGAACCTCCTAAACTGAAATATGCAACATTGGAAAAGGCTCAGTAAAAACATGATACAAAGGCTGTGCTCTTGTAGGGTAAACGTAGTATCCAACATTTCGAATGGGCAACGTCCCATACAGTTTAACATCTTGAAAGTCCCAGAAAGAGTGAACTAGAAAAAAATCCAGTTATTCGTTGTGGAGACGTGGTTCGCTTGCGCCTAGCCTGTCCATGACATCTTGAGCTTTCTGAAAGAAATGGGTCTCGCCCATTGCCGAGACTCATAGTCTAGCTAGGTAGAGCATTGAATATGGAATTTGCAAGGCCCTCAACCTTCTCTTGACACTGATAAAGTGTGCTCTACTCTTCTGCACCTCTGAGGAGAAGTCAGGTTAAACAGAGACTTCATGGCCTCCTTTACGCAGGATTATGTCTCTGTCACAGTAGTGCAGCAGTTTGATCAGGATGGGCCTACAGGTAGCTCCCATTGATAGCGGCCTCGTGGGGATTCTGTAAGCCTTTTCTATAACAAAAAATGGATACAGTTGAGTTTTTTTCAACTGTATTCACCAACCATTGCTCAAAAAACATAGCAATGTCCTTGCCCTCCGCATTCTCTGGGACACCTATAATTCGCACATTGTTTCTATGGAGTCGGTTCTCAAGATCATCTTCTTAATAAGCAAATGAATATTATGCACAATGTTTTTCATGTCTTTTTGCATTGGAGGCAATTGATCTTCCACCCCACTGAGTCAACTTTCCATCTCTTTTATATGTTCATTGATTTTATGAATATCATAGCGTATCAGGGATATCTCTTCCTTTATACTTCCCATATGTGTGATAAGGTTGGTATTACAGACAGCCACTGCAGACAGTACATCTCTAAGAGTGGGTTCTTGATCAGGCAAATCCTGTATACATAGAGCGGTGAAGAGCACAGCCTCACACGTGTCTTCCCTGCCTGGAGCCACTGACTTGAGAAGTGCTTTGGTACCCAGGTTTGGCGCCATTTTAATATCAAGGCTGCCTCCCTCATCCTCTGAGGGAGATTATGATGCAGTCTCCTCTAGGGACCGGGACCTATGGTTGCTGCAGGCTTCTACTAGTGCCGCGGGCATACCTTCCAAGTCGCGCTGCTATATCTCCTTGCTTCTCCTTCAGAGTAAGTTCCGGCGCAGGCGACATGATACACATGTCCTAATGGTCTTTGCCTTGCACGAATTTTGCGGTCTCTGTGCCTTGTCATGCTGGCAGGTATGAAGATGCAGACTGGACACTCAGGTTGTAGAGGGCGTTGGGGTTCCCAATACTGGCTGGATACAACAGTATTATGCAGGATGTGGAGCAGGAGCTTCATGCCACATATCCTCTCACATTGATGCTCAGGCCACGCTCCGGATAGACTTCCTTTAACCCATAAAAGATTATAAAACTATTAAATCCTTTGTTGGCTTTTCTTGGTAACTTTAGTTGCTTCATGAATACTGGATGGTCCTACGTAATCATGTGTCTGCTATTGATGAGCTTTCAATGGCAACCCAGCGTCTCAGAGTCCGGCTTCCTGATGAACCCAAGCCTAACCCTCCTGTCCTTCACATCATTGAACCCCACGAGGTTAGTGCATACATGTACTGGCTCCTAGGAGCAGGTACAAAATCTGTCTTTTCACATTATATCTTCTGGAAGGCCTATCATTTTTCTTATATAGCTACACATTTTATCCTTTTGTCTTTGCAGGTTGAGCAGAATCGTGTTAAGCTACTTAATGACAAAGCAGTTGCCAAATCACAGTTACAGAAAAAATTGGGCCAGCTCCTTTACCTTACAAATTTAGAAAAGGTACTTATGACTATCAAGAATGATGGAAAAGTTTGAAATGTGATAGCAATGATGACTTTTATCTGCAGTTCTATGGGCATAAACTCACATTACTCCAAAAGCTGAGTGATGATGGTCTTTGGGTTTATGGAAATATATTTGTGACTTTATATTGTTAGTCTCAGTTTCTTCATAAGATTTTTTTTATTGTTTGCCAAGAATAGTTACTCTAATACAGTTGTATCCTATATTCTCCTGCAGTATGCGGCAAAGAATACTACAAAGGGTCAGCATCATTCTAGCTGGCTCATCTATTTCTGGAGGAGCAAAAGAGCCAAACAACTTTGTTATGACCTTCTGTTAGAGAGAGCAAAAAAATGAAGGTTTTTTTTTTTTTCTGTTTTAGTCTCAGGATAAAACTAGTGGTGGAGTGAATCCGGAGCCTTGTCCAATATGTGCAAGAAATCTGGGGAAGCAGGTAATTTCTAACATGTTTTACTACTTTCTTAAGTGTGGCATGAAATTTATTAGAATGTATATTTAAATTCCAATTCAAGTGAATGGGGGTTATTCACATGACTGTTATCTTGGCAGTTCATTGTAATGGACCATCAAAATATAGGTCATGTCCTATTTTTGTCCATTTTCACGGACCCCTCTATACACTCAAATGTATGGGAGATCCGTGAAAACGGGTGCCCCTCAGGTGCAAGATGGCCGTTTTGCACCTCGTTCGTGTGAATGTTGCCTAAGTGCCGATCAACAAGAAACACGTATCACTTGTCATCCTTATTACACAGGCCAATGCAAACTGAATGGCTGCCATGGTTTCTGACCCATTCTGATGCATTAATTATCAGCAGCACATATCTGATTAGTATAGATTATGATGTTAATTTGTTTTCCCTTAGTCCCAACAGCAGCACAATATTGGGGTATTTCTGCCCCAATTTTTAATGAACAAATAATAGTTAACCATAACCCCTCCCCCTTCTCAATATAAGGAAGGAAGTACCAACCCCCCAGCGTGTAATTATAAAGACAAATACATAACACTTAGAAAGGGAGCCTTGTGCTGCTGTTGGGACTAAGGGAAAACAGATTAACATCATAATCTATACTTCCCTAACGTCCCACCAGCAACACAATATTGGGGATCTAGCAAGCAGAACCCTAGTGAGGGCCCTCTTGAAGAATAGAATTTAACACGGAATGGCCAAAAAAAGTGGCCTCCGTACCCCGGGTGTAAAATCTGTAATGATTAACAAAGGTATGGAGAGAGCTTCAAGAAGCTGACAAACAAATTTGTTCCCAAGGAACAGAGCTTCTTTCCACCCAAAAGGTAGAAATGGCTCTTGTAGAATGAGCTTGATCAAACTCAGGGGGTCTAACCCCTGTGAAGCAAAAGCCAATTTTATGGCTTCATTGTGCCAAGGAGGCTTTGAGCCCATTATTTTTCCCAGCAAATGATAGAAAAAAATTCTCTGGCCATCTAAAAGGCTGAGATCTGAGGAACCCAGGCATAAATCTTAGTTGTACTCACCAACTCTCTGAGCTGAGGTTATGGCCAAAAGGAACACTGTCTTTAGTGTGAGAAATTTAAACTCAACCTCTTCTAGAGGCTCCAAGGGGGGAATCACATAACCCCTTAAAACAGTAGATAAATCCCATTGAGGGATTGGGTGGGTAACAGGCGGACTAAGCCTGAATGCACCCTTAAAATATCTTTTAACCAGTGGGTCTGCAGATAGCTGCTTATCTAAGCTATCCAGTGAAAGGGCTAAGGCCCTTGTCCAAGACTTCCTGAAGGAATTCCAGCATCTTTGGAATGGAAGGATCCAAGCTCTCAATTCCTCTACCTGATGCCCAGGAGATGAAGATGATTTGGATCCAGACGTAATTTTTATTTGTAGACTCTGCTCTAGCGAGAGAGAGAGAGAGAGAGTGCTTAAGACGGCTCCTGAGAGTCCCTTAATAGGGATAAGTCAATCCTCAGGCTGTCAGATTGAAGGATTTCCGATCCTGGCAGAGCCTGGGCCCTTGACACACCAGGTTCTGAATCGGGGGAAGCCTCTAATATATCCAGTGACTCATTTGAATGAGATGGGAAAAACCAAGCTCTCTTTGGCCAGACTGGAATGATGGCGATTACAGAGACTTGGTCCTGTCTGATTTTCATCAATACCCCCTGGTATCATGGAGATTGGAGGGAATATGTATGCCAGCCTGAACCTCCAAGGGATGGACAGGGCATCCACAGCCAAGGGATTGTCCTCCTTGTATAGCGCAGAACTTCTCTACCTTGGCATTGAGTCTGCTTGCCATCAGGTCTATCTCTGAAAGACCCCATTTCAGGGTGATTGCTTAAAAGACTTCTGGATGGAGAGATCATTCCCCTGGAACAGTGATGCCACGACTCAATTGATCCGCCACTACACTGAGTGACCCTCGGATATTACGGCAGAAAGATGGGTTAAGTTCTTCTCTGCCCAACTCAAGATCTTCCCAACTTCGCTTAGAAGAGGTTGTGACCAAGTTCCTCCC
The DNA here is from genome assembly GCA_947044405.1 of Leptodactylus fallax. Lineage (NCBI taxonomy): Eukaryota > Metazoa > Chordata > Amphibia > Anura > Leptodactylidae > Leptodactylus > Leptodactylus fallax. Next base: position 443,326 of record CAMRHE010000533.1, read on the forward strand.
TGCTTGTTTAAATAAAGGACGGTTGTCATATTGTCCGATCTTACACGGACTGCCTTGTCCTTCAACTGGTCGGCAAAGTGATGCAGTGCCAGTCGTACTGCTCGGAGTCCTCTCCAATTGGATGACATCATCTTCTCGAGGGAATTCCAATGCCCTTGGGCTAGAAAGTCGTTCAGGTGGGCTCCCCAACCTGTGAGTGATGCATCTGTAGTCAACAGGGTCCAGTGAGGCTGGACCGTGGACTTTCCGCTTTTTTAGCCGAATCCACCACTTGAGGGACGAGCGGGCTTCCTGAGACAGGAAAAAACTGTCTAGACCGCTGGTTTTGCGATTCCTGGCCAACAGGACTTCCCAGGGGACTGCTTCTGCAGCTGATGACATCAATCCCAAAACTTTATGCCTGTCCTGATGGTGATTGGCCGAGAAGCCAGCATGAATTTTGCAGCCTTGATGATTCTTTCCCTTCTGGAGGGAGAAAGAGATATTTTCATTAGGCCTGAATCAAATATGAACCCTAGAAATGTTTTCTGGGTTGCTGGTAATATTTGGGACTTTCTCCAATTTATAATCCACCCCAATTTTTGGAGGAAATTCATTGTGATGAATAGATGCTCTAGTAGGCCTTCTCTTGAGAGACTTTTAACAGCCAGTCTTCCAGATAAGGAACATACGTGAACCTTTGGATTCTCAGTGACTCATCTTCCATGGATACCACCTTGGTGAATACGTAGGGTGCTGACGTTATCTCGAATGGAAGTGCGGTGAATTGGAGGTGTCTTCAGCCGACCCTCTACAACCGCTGCAATTCTTAGGTATTTCCTGTGAGCAGGAAGAATAGGGATGCGGAGGTGCATGTCCTTTAGGTTCAGAGTGGCCATGAAATCTCCTTGCTGGAGAATGGATATCACAGACGTTACCATATGGAAATTTTTTTCCGAGATAGCTCTGCTGAGGCATCGTCGGTCTATTATCATCAACCAGTCTCGTGAAGGTTTTGGAACCAGAAACACTGAGGAATAAATTCCAGACCCTTGACATTGTGATGGACAGCAGAGAGGCGAGAGGTCTGTATAATACTGTCCTGGGGAGGCACAGAAAAAACTATGCTGAAACCGGACCTGATTATCTCCAAGACCCATGATCTGTTATCCTCACAGGAACTTATGTCTTGGAAGGAGGGAGAAGGTAATAGTCAGAAATTTGGCTTTCTGATTTTCCTGTCATCACGGAAAAAAAGACGGTTGGAGTTCCCTCTCAGGAACCTAGAACGTCCACACGTGACCTCTTGCAGGTGGGTGTCTTTGAGGAGACTGTCCTTTACGACGCTGTCTGCCCTGTCCACCGAAGTACTGTGGAAGGACTTTCCTTCCTTTCCCACTAGTCCTTGTATCGTGTTCTGCCTGCAAATATTAAATTTTGAGGCATAATCCGCCCTCCAAGCTTTTAACCATAGTGGGCGACGGGCAGCAGAAGTCAAGGCCCTAGACTTGGCAGGTAACTTCACCTGGAGAAGAGGTGTCATTGAGGTAATCCGCCTCAAGGGCTATACCCTTCAAAGAGGACAACAATCCGTCCCTGGAGACCCCCAAATCAATATTTCTTTTTAATGAAGAGAGGCTGGAGCACAGCTTCTTAGCTACCTCACTAGTAGCCATACCAATCAAACACTGTGCAGAGAAAGCCATATACGTTTTCCTTAGGGAGCACTCTGCCTGGTGGTCCATGGGGTCCTGAAGGCTAGACCCGTCCTCAGAGGGTACAAGTGTTCACCTGGACAATTTGGCGACTGCCATGACAAGCTTAGGTGGTGAACCTAAGTCCCAACTGGTCCTCAGCTATTGGGAAGAGTGTCTTGAACCTCTTGGATAGCACGCAGGTCTTCTGTGGGTGTTTTCACCTGGTGGACATAGCTCTTTTAAGCATGTCGTCCACATTGAAGGCCCTAGGCCCCTTAGAGGTGGAACTAGAGCCTTCCCCAAAGTCAACATCATGGTCCCTTGACCCGATGGACTTCCATAATTTCTGAATTTTCTCCAGAGGAAAAAGCGTTTTTTTATATTTGTATCTGAATCCTCAGATGAAGAATTAGCTTCCTCTATGATCCTGAATACCTCATCAGATCATATGACAGAAGCGCCATCATATTCCACAGCGTTCCACAGACACAGACAGTCACTGTCCCATACAGGGTTCACAATCCATACCCCCCACCAGCAAGCCTTTGAGTGTGGGAGGAAAACTGGAGTACACCCACGCAAATATAGCGAGAACCACAAACTCCCCACAGATGTCGCCCCTGGCAGGATTCAAACCCAGGACTCTAGCGCTGTGAGGCTGCAGTGTCAACCACTGAGCCACTGGGCTGCCCAAGCAGCACTGGTGGCATGTATTGAAATCTCAACCATCAGGCAAGGGAATTTCACAGGAGCGACAGTTTAGATGTTTGTGCCTAGACACAGACTTACCTGGAGGATTCATCACCACCAGATGCAGAGGAAGATATCTTACTGCAAGTGTAAGAGTAAATAGCAAGAAAGCCAGGAAAAACCACAACAGTGCAAGTCTATTGAACTAGAATGCCCAGCATACACACTCTCTGCCAAACAACAAAGAAGCAGAGGAAAGCAAGCAGCAGACTTATATAGAAGAAATGGAGAGCAAAGACTCTCCTAAAACCTGAGACAGATTACACAGAAAATAAAAGTCCTTTATTTCTCTTAAGCTTTTTTTTTTTTTTTTTTTTTTTTTTGGGTACTTGGTACTTCCTTCTTCCTTATATTGAGGAGGGGGAGAGGTTACGGTTAACTATTTGTTGTTCATTAAAAATTCCATTCTTTCCTACCAGCACACAGGGGCAGAAATACCCCAATATTGTGCTGCTGGTGGGACGTTAGGGATTACAGGTGATGTGCTGCTGATAATCCATATGTGATCACTATTAGACAGGGCTATTGTTCATAGGAGCGCTAGGAGTGTCCATCAAGCTGTGTAATGTGGCCCTTACAGTAAAATTGCTTTTTTCTTTTTATCATTGTAGGCAAATGGGTTTTTCTTTTAACAAGTTAACTCAAAGATGGTCAAAGAATGTCTATAATCACACCAGAATATAATAAAATAATAAGTGTTTAATACATGAAAAGAGATAATACTTAGCTGTGGTTACAAATGATGTAATAGTTCACTGGATGGGGAGCCCCATTATATATCATGCACTGCTATATACCCATCGTTCCATGATTTCCAGAGTTGCATGGCACGCACCTATTCATGGTCCATGCCGAAGCTCACGAACAATAGCTTTCTACAGCTTCTATAGTACCTTTGGGGGAGGTGAGGGGCTCAGTGGTCAGCTTATAACATGACCATTTATGGTACAGGAATTTGAAGAAATTCTTATCTACTGAGCAATATAGAGTGACCAGCATGGTATACAGAAATACAGACAAAAGTTACAGAGTGAACCTCCTACAGATGTACAAGAAATACATATAGATTGATAAGTAAGACATTAACCCTGTCATATCACACCAATAAGATACTATGATTTAGTGGAAAAACATGTCCTATTACAATCATTATTGTTCATGTTCATTATGTTATGTGTTGCTTTAGTTCAAGACCATTTTTCCTTGGTTAGGACTGGACACATTTTTGAATTTTTTAGTACATGGACCTTTCACCACCAGGTCTTTGCATGCATCCTTTGAAATTGGTTTAGTTAGTTTTGGTGACTGATATGCTACTTAGGATCTGTACTGTCAGGTGGGTGGTGTCAGGCAGGGGCAAGCAAGGGAGTGTATGATTCAGAGGCTCCAATCAGAGGCAAACAGTGTCAGAGCTCAGAATCACACCCCTTGTCTGCTCCTGCCTGACACCACCCTCCTGACAGTAGAGAGCCTAAATAGTATATCAGACACCAAAACTAACTGCACTTACTGCTCAGAAATGGTGGGGGCTAGAGAAAAAAAATTCCAACTGTTTCACAATTAGTGGAGCAACAGCTATTAGATGATGGAAAGTGCTACACTTGGTAGAGGTGGGGAAAGGTCCTCTTTTTTAATGTGTGCTTTTGTGTCCTGTTTCAAGTTTTTCTTTTTATGTTCTTTTTATTTTAGTATTTTTTTTTCTAAGGGTGGGTTCACACCTGCGCTTCAGTCCGTCCGTTGCCAATCCGAGTGAAAATCTCGGCGAACGGGATTGGCATCGGATACAGACAGGTTAGCGACGCATTGGTTAAAAACCCATTAATTTGAATGGGTTTTTAAAGCAATGCGAGGGTGTCTGATTGCACCCTCTGCGCTGCAAAGCCATTTTTTTTCGTCGGACACGAAGTCCTGCATGTCCGACTTTGTTTCCAATGAAAAAAAAGGATTCGCAGCGCAGAGGGTGCAATCGGACACCCGCGCATTGCTTTAAAAACCCATTCAAATGAATGGGGATAGAAGCTGGGTTGCTGATGTGTGTTGTGTTTTTGTTTTTTTTTTTTTTTTTGTTTTAAATTTTGCTTTGTCTATGGTTTTATTTTACACATTGCATCCCCCTTAAGGTCATAAACGATGAGATCAGAGATGGGACTCCCATCTATAAGACATTGGTTGCGTATTGTGTGAGTAAAACCCCATATAAGTTGGGATAACACACAGATACACCAGGTTCCTTTTTTCATACTACACTGTGATATTCTGTACATACAGTATGTATTATTAGTCTATTAGATTAGAAAGTGCACAAAAAGTAAAACCATACAATGATTCCAATTATTATTATTATTATTATTATTATTATTATTGTTTTCTTTCCTAGTGGGCAGTGCTGACCTGTGGTCATTGCTTCTGCAATGAATGTGTAGCTATCATCATTGATCAGTACAGTGTTGGTACAAGAAAAAGTGCTATCAAATGTGCAATATGTAGACAAACAACATCACACAAGGAGATCTCTTATGTGTTCACAAGTGAGGCTGCAAACGAAGAGAAGGACATTCCTGTAAAGGTAATATATACAAAATTGGTATTTTTTGCTTTCAGAGGTACAAGTTCTGGATCCAAGTTTTCTTGGATCAATTTATGTTTTATATTCATGTGGAAAATGAGAAATATGCTTGATGTCAGTCTAACTGTAGATATGTAACTAGATCATACTTTGAATGGTCACTTTAAGAGAGAGTCCCAGCTAGTACCGTGTTGGACCTCCTCTGGCCTTCAGAACCACAGCCGTTCGTTGTGGCATTCATAGAAGTTATCCACAGGATTGATGCACCAAGAAAGTGCCAAGAAAACTTGTCCCAATGGCATTCGGCATATTAACCTCTTAACGCTCTGCACCGTACTATTATGTCGAGCTAACATTACGGCATTGTAATGCCGCGGGTACAGAAGCTGTACCTGCGGCATTACATCCTGCTCTCGGCTGCGTTACACAGCCAAAGGCCAGAACCAGCCGCTGGTCGGAAGATGCTCTAACTCTGGCGGATTAACCCCCTGGATGCCATGATCAATAACGATCATTGCTCCGTCAATAGTACAGTAAAAAAGTTATAGGCGTCAGAATATGGTGACCCCAGGAAAATCGTTAATTTTCAAAAAATGACATTTTATTTGTAAAAGCAGTAAAACATAATAAAAACCAGTATAAATATGGTATCGTCGTAATCGTAATGACCCGCCAGACAAAGCTGCCACAAAAACAAAATGCAAAAAATTATGATAGAATTGTGTGGACCCCCAAAAACATAAATAAAAGCTAATCAAAACATTATATACACCCCATACTGGTGGCAAATGAAAGCACAACTCGTCATGCAAAGAATAAGACCTCACAGCTGTCTACATAGCCCTCTAGCTATGTAAACAGAAAATTTAAAAGTTATGAATTTTGGAAGATGGGGAGGGAAAATATGAAAAAAGTCACTACCCTGTGTCATTAAAGGGTTAACAATCAACATGTTAGTTGGAGCACCATTGTGATATTCAGCTGCAGTTTGCTTGACTGTGTACCACATATTCATCAGAACAATTCTTAATGTCCTCTGACCCCTTCCATTGAAAAGTTGTTCACGTACACAGGTTCCCCTTGCACTGAATGTTTTAATTTGATCACGCCATTTTCAGTATACTCTCCGTACAGTTGAACAAAAACCCCCAGCCCCTAGTCTAGCCCCAGTGGCCATGCCTTGTCTGAAGTCTCTCAGATCGCTTGATTTTCCCACTCTTTATGTGGATTGACACAGAAGCTGGACCACAGAAAGTTTGCTTGCTTGAATTCATGCTGCACCCCCAGATGGCATGTCTAATATTTATACAGGGAAGCTCCAGTTGTGAAAGGACAAGTGCCTGTATTAAAGTGGCTATTCAGTGTATGTAAGTAGGCTGCCTTATAGCTTATGCTGTAGCTTAAAGGCATTGGTCGCTATCATAAAGAAATTGTCAGAATGGTCTGCCCAGCTTTTTCTTACACATCATTTTGATGCTCTCTTGATAATGCTGAGTTTATTGCTAGTTTGTTGATCTTTGGTAATTTTGGCTGTGACATCTTCTGTATCTCATTCCTACTTGTACTGTCCTTCCTCCAGCTTTCATCGACCGCACACTCCACCTCCCAAGCAGAGTCATTTTCACATAAGAGTCAGCCCAGATCAAAGGATCCATAAGTGCCCCCACCCCCACATAATTTAATCTCCCCTCACGTGGCCCACACACAATGCCCCCTCAAGGACCATTCAATCAGAGTTTTACATAGGCTGCAGTTTATGCTGTATTTGTAACTTGTGGATTATGGAGCTGACAGCTCCCTGCTCCACCATTATATTGGATTTTATCTGCATCCTAAAGACACAGATAAAGTTGAATTTGTGACCTGCCTCCTGGAACAACAGGACAGAACCTGAAATGCATGACCATCACTTTTGATCTGATCAGATACAGATGCACCATTTGCCCTATGGTTAAAGCGGCCCTGCTCCTAAGCCCCAGTGTTCAGAAGCTGTAAGACGTCTTATCTGGTCCTACCTCCCTTACCTGTCAGTGATGTCACTTTTCTCTACACTGAAGAATGCAGTGGAAGAACAGCACCTCACAGGCAGCAAAAAAAAAAAAACAAACTCTGTATTGGTTATCTGACTGTATTGGAGACTTTAGTATTTTAGGTAAACTAAACATATTGAAAGGTTGCTATGCATGGGTATTGGTTTCAAAGTAACAAATGCCCCTGGTTTCCAAAATCATTTTTAAAGTCCTATTTCACTTTTTTTTGTAATATACATTTTTTTAACATTTTTTGTAATAGTTAACTTTATTAACCTATTTTTCTTCCGAATATATACAATAGTTCAAAAAAGTAAAACAGCACATTAAGCTAAAGAGAAAAAGAGCAAGCTATATCTTTATGTGAAGCTAATGTTGTACGGATGCACCTTTACATGAATACCGTCTAGGAGTATTCATCATTTTAGCTCTTGCCTTGTAGTCTTCATTGGTTATGTATCCTAAAATACATGGCAATAAAAACTGACTGTGTTATCATTTGTATAGTATACAGTCATGGCCAAAAGTTTTGAGAATGACACAAATAGTGGGATTTTTGTGTACTCACCGTAAAATCCTTTTCTCGTTGTATTCACTGGGGGACACAGCACCATGGGTATAGACCTGGTCACTAGGAGACAAGACACTAGGAAAAAGCAAAAGCTGTTGGCTCCACCTCCAGGCTATACCCTGCCACAACCACTGTGCATGAATCAGTTTGTACCGTAGCAGTAGGAGAGAGAGACACAAAGGAACATGGAACCAACAACCACCAACAATGCCCGAACCCAAAAAGGAACCAACACAGTTCGGGCAGGAACACTGAAAAAAACAAGGGAGGGATCTGTGTCCCCCAGTGAATACAACGAGAAAAAGATTTTACGGTGAGTACACAAAAATCCCACTTTCTCGTCTACTTCACTGGGGGACACAGCACCATGGGATGTCCTAAAGCAGTCCCAGAGGGTGGGAATAACACGGCCATGCAAACCTGTAATACTCAACCGCTTCCAGAAACTTACAACCCAAATTGGCATCAGCAGAGGCCACAGAATGGATTTGGAGAAACTTAGAGAAAGAGGATGGAGGCCCAGTGGGATACTTACAGACCTGGGAAGCAAAAGCCTGATGCCGGAGGCCCCGGGAACTCCAACAGCTCTAGAGGAGAGAGCCGTCACACGGGAAGGCAGAGCCTTACTCTTAAACCGATAGGTCTCCCTAATCTCAGACCAAAGCCATCGGAAGATGGGAGCTCTGGAAGCAGGCAGGCCCTAGCAAGGGCACTCAGGGAGAATGAGCAAAGCGTCCGAACAAGAGAAAAGATCAGTGAGGAACAGTATACACGCAAATTGCCCGGGCAACAACCGGGCAGGGAAGAGCAAGCACTCACATGGACGCCTGGGGATCAAGCAGAAAGAGGGCAAGACCAAGTCCTCGAAGTGGAAGCAGGAAAAACACCCTAAGAAAAAAAGACTGTGGCAGACAGAGGAAAACCTTATCCTTGTGGAGGACCAGAAAGGGAGGCTGCCGAAAAAAAGGGGCAGCCAATTAGGGACCCCTGCGGATGGAGGTAATGGCCACCAGAAACTCATTCTACCAGGACAGAAGGCAAAAAAAGGGATATCATAGGCTCGAAGGGGAGAACCTGAAGCACCCTAAAGATGAGGTTAAGATCCCACGGATCCAAGGGTTCCAAAGGAGCACAGAGTGGCACTCCTGTAGGAAAGTCTTTTAAAAAGAAAGAAGACTAAGACCTTGATCCAGACCAGACTGGAGAAGATCCGATGAGAATCGTTACTCTTCCAACGGTGGACGTAAGCCTTCCACGTTTGATGGCAGATCTAAGCTATCTGGAACTTCTGGTCCTTGAGTATGTTAGAATAACAAACTCCGAAAAAACCACGACGCCTCAAACCTCGGATTCAACAGCCACGCCGTGAACGCAGCTGAGTCAAGGTGGGGTGGAACAGCAGTCCTTGAGACAGAAGGTCGACCAGCAGAGGAAGAGGCCAGGAGCATCCGCCAACAGGAAAATGAGATCCACATACCAGACCCGGCAGAGCCAATCTGGTGCCACCAGGATAGCTTGAACCCCCTTAGTCTTGAGATTCTGGAGGACCCAAGGGAGAAGAGGAAGTGAAAAACCGAACTTACAAGAGCGCCAGCGGTGATGGCTCGAGGATCCAGAGGCCTGGCAATTTAGCCAGGGACCTTGTGGTTCCGGCGGAGGCTAAAAAGGTCGACGTTTGTCACACCACAGCGGGAGCACAGTGGATGGAAGATCTGCAGATAAAGTGACCCTCGCCCGGAGCAATATTTTCTCGACTCAAGTAGTCTGCCACCCAGTGGTCCACGCAGAAAAAAAGGTTGACCACCGAAAGAGCTGGAACAAGGCGCTTCACCCAAGGAAGAAATTGTGAGGCTTCTAGTAAGGCCGCACGGCTCCTGGTGCCCCGCTGAGGGTTCAAGTAGGCGACCATGGAGGAGAGGTCAGTCTGGACTGTGACAGATGTCCTTGGAGAAGAGAGGTCCAAGGAGTAAGGGCAAATAAGATAGGATCCAGCAGGTTGAACCAGAGGGAGGAATCGGCCCTGGACCACAGGCCCTGAACAATCAAAGCATCGAGGACCACTCCCCAGCCGGGGAAATTGGCGGCAGCGGGAATCACCTACCAACAGAGGGGAAGAAGGACTTCCCTTGAGAAATTCCTGGGGAGGAATATACACTAAAGAATCTCTCAGTGAACCAAGGTGGAAAGAGAACCAAGCAGATGAGGCTATCCGGAGATTTGTCCCAGCAGGCCGTAATCTTCAAGAGGAGAGAACGACAGAGTGAATGAAAGGTACAGCCTAGAAGGTTGAGGCGATCGTGCGCAGGACCCACATGCCGATTCAAAGACAGCAAGGAGAGTACCTCCGAAGGTGGGACACTCAAGATCTTGGCCTCCGGAGGGAGAATCACACCCTGGAGCGAGCAGAGGATCATGTCCCGGATTCCATGTGCTTAGAGGACACGAGACATCCTCATTGATGAGCCAGCAGAACCGGCGAAGAACAACCAAGGTGAACCACAAGCTGGTTCGATTGTCTGACCTGGAGGGGCTTCACCAGGAGGTCGTCAAAGTCTGGAAACACGGCAGCACCTCTGACGCAGAGGATGGCCATGAGAGACGCCATCACTGAGGGAAAAAAACCCCCGGTGGCAGAGGCCAGCCTGAAGGGGAGAGAGACAACTGGAAAGGTCAAGGATCCACAGCAAAACGAAGAAACCGCTGACGGCACAGCGCGATGATGTAGATGGACGAAGAATTCGCCCATCTCCAGGGATGCCAACACAGACTGCATAGACTACAACGGAGCCTGCAGGCATGGAAGAACCTGTGGAGTCCTTTCAGGTCCATGATGGGACAGAGGAAGCCGTCCTTCTAGGCGAATGGAGAACAGGTAGGAATAGTAACCCCGGATACACTCTGAAACGGGAACAGGGACGCTGACTCCCTGCCGCTGGAGATTGGAGACAGCCTGGATTGTCCGACATAGCGAAGGCAAAGAGACTCCAGCGAAAACTGGAGTAGCCAGACGACACCGCCTCTCAGGCCCAGGCTCCAGACGTCCCGCCATTTGAGATGCCCAGAGAGGGGAAAAAACTTCATGCCAAGGAGGCTAGGAAGAGGAAGACCTGGACGACCTGGTGCAGAACCGCCAGGGAGGCCTGGACTTGAAAGAAGCTTTCTGGAGCAGGAGAACGGCTGACACATAGGACGCCTCTGAGGGAGGAAGAATCTATTCCCCCGTGGCCTCAGGGATAAGCTTCTCGACGCCCTTAACAAAAAATTTGGCCCAGGACGACCTGGAAAGGGAGAAGGGCTGCGTTCGCCTTCTTGGAGGCGGACCCAGTATTCCACAACGGATCCCAACGGTATGGCAGATAATCACTGCATTGGCGGCTGCCTTAGCAGATTTGGGAGGCATCTCTAGTTATTGGGAAGCGTTCAGGATCTCAGAGACGAGCGGCTGGAGGGAAACTGCATCAGGGAGGTTTGACTGAAGCTGTTTGGCCCAGGGACAAGAATCTCTCACATTGAGGAGAGCACCACAAACCTCCCTGATGCAGTGAAGGTGTGTAGAGATTTAATTGCCTTTCGCCCTCTACTTAGCATCTACATATCACAAGGCATTATGGGAAAGGAGCTGGGGAGCTCATGCGCCCTCTGTTGGATGTAACAGATCCTCAATTTGCTTTTGACTCACCGAGCCTTGAGACAGCAAAGGGATTTTAGCCAAGCCAATTTCACTTATCTGTATACAGCGCTGTTTCCGGATTGTTGTCCTTCATCAGTACAGAGCAAAGTGAATTGGCTGGCTTAGTGGGAGGCAATGAGTGGGTTAGGGACAAGAATCTCTCACATTGAGGAGAGCACCAGTGAAGGTGTGTAGAGATTTAATTGCCTTTCGCCCTCTACTTAGCATCTACATATCACAAGGCATTATGGGAAAGGAGCTGGGGAGCTCATGCTGTTGCTGTTTGGCCCAGGAAAAGAAGGCCTTGATCACCCAAGAGGCAGCGAAGGAGAGCCGCAGGGAGAACCAGCCACTACGAAGGCCACCCTGGTGAGGGAAGCCACCTTCTGCAGCAATACAATAGCCAGCATTTAGGGCAATGCAATGTATCAGTTCTGCATTGCAAACAATACAACAGATGCGATCTCACTCCGAGGGATCACTGAGGTAGGCAAAGTCCGCTGAAGGCAGACTAGAAGCCTTGGAGAGCCTAGCTATCATGGGATCCACCGTGGGAGGCTCTTAGTGATAGGAAGGGACACACGGGGCGGCTCGCTGACAAAATGTCAAGACAGGCCAGCTTGCGCTCACTAGTTACTGATATATAAGTACCGCGTGCTAACCGATTGCACCACTGGAGCAATCTGCTTCCCTTACCTCGGATGTTCATCATTGCCAGCCAGGGAGAGCTAGAGACGTGTGTCACAGCATAGCCTGGCAGAACTGCCCGAGCTCACCTTCCACTTGGAGACACACAGGTCAAGGGAAGGGATGTCCGATTTCCTAGTCGAAGACAGAGGATGGTCCAGGGAGAAGTCACTGTGCCCTCAAGATGATATCAAACATCCAGTGGCAGAAAGAGATGTCCACTTGAGAGGATGAGTCCAGGTCCTCAGAGATCTGTAGGGTCTCTATCGCATAGATGACTCCCGCGTAGCAGCAGATATAGATGAGCCTAGCTGAAGCTCCGAGTTGGAGTCAGAGGCATCCCCAGTTAAGTAGACCGAGCAGAGGGAGGGAGGTATCCGCCTGTCGGAGTGGAGCCGTGAGCTGAGTTCCTATCTGGGGAGTACCCAGAGGAAGGGGTGGCGGACCATGAACCGTAGGAAGACTTCCTGGTCCTTTTGAGGCTCCTGGAGCTGCGAAGGGAACTATGAGGGTGTCCAGGGAGATCCCAAGAAGCAGCCGACTGAGCGGCGATCTGGGAAAGCAGCCATTCCAAGTTTCCAGCACTGACTAGTTAAGTCTGGTAAGGACACCATGGCCAAGGTTAGGGAGGCCGCCCAATCCGGGGGATGGAAGAACCGGAGAGGGGCCAGGAGGCGGAAGGCAGAGAGAGCACATGGGCTCGGGCTGTCCGCATGGCAACTGTTTTTGATACAGCGGGTGCACGTATAAAAACGTGACGCAACCAGAGGGGCCGGAGGGTGAGAGAGGGAGCCCAAGGAAATTAGGGGTAACCCAGGGGGTTAGCCTACCAGACTGCAAAAGATGGCCGCTCACAAACTGCTGCAGCAAGGGTTCCGCAGGTGCAATGTCTCCCAGGGAACTGGGAGGAGAGTAAGAATCCCTGCTGTCACAGCAAGCCAAAAAATAAATAAATAAGCCAATAAATAAATAAATTGAGAATATGAGGAGAGCAAAGCTCTTCCCCTGGTAAATACAGGCTCAGTAGCTACTGGGCAGGCTGGATGGCTTGCCAGGACAGCCCCCTGGCCAATGGAAGGCCCTAGGCGGAGTCTGGGTACCAGAAAAGCCCGGGAAAGGGACGGGCCCGTTGCGGCCTAGTTCCCGGCCAGGCCTCGGACTCGCGTAGAACGCGGCCGACCGCGAGGCACCGTCGGCGGCGCGACCGCGAACTCCGGAGGTTCCGGGGAGGCCTGGGAAAAGGTACCGGGGGGGCCAGGAAAGGGGGGTCCCCACACGAGCGGGGGGGGGAACCGGGGGGCCGCTCGGTAGGAGCGACCAGAAAACCCAAAAACGCCCCAGAAAAAAGGGGCTTATTTACTAAGATTTAAGGCCCAGTTCAGGGGAACCCTGTGATGCCCCCCCCTAAACAGGACCCATGCTATTGTCCCCCTGGGAAATGGCACTAAGGGGCTGAGGGGAGATGGAGAGGGCCTGAGGTGGAGGAGGAGAGGGGCTGAGGTAACTTTCATACTCACCTGCCTTCTATTCTTCTCATACTGACCTGTCTGGCGTCTTCAGGCGCCGCAGGGTCACCCCCTCGGTAGGACCTCGCACGTGGGAGTGGGGTCACCGGTACTCCGGCCGCTTTTGGGCTGCGGCGAATGGTGAGTGGGGACTGGGTGACCGGCGAGGCTGCTCTTTTGCAGAGCGCTGCGCCCGCAGGAGGGTATGACTAGTGTGGCGTACACGCTGACTACCCCCTGCACCTGAAAGAAAGATAAAAATAAAAACGATGCAAGACAGAAGATCTGAGTCAGGTCGTGTCTGCCTCCTATGACACTAGGTTTCAAACTGATTCATGCACAGTGGTTGTGGCAGGGTATAGCCTGGAGGTGGAGCCAACAGCTTTTGCTTTTTCCTAGTGTCTTGTCTCCTAGTGACCAGGTCTATACCCATGGTGCTGTGTCCCCCAGTGAAGTAGACGAGAAATTATATTTTCACATGATCTGCTGCCCTCTGGTTTTTATGTGTGTTTGTCAGATGTTTTTATCACATACAGAAATATAATTGCATTCATATTATGAGTAACAGAAGCTTATATTGACAGTTAGAATGAGTTAATGCAGCAAGTCAATATTTGCAGTGTTGACCCTTCTTCTTCAGGACCTCTGCAATTCTCCCTGGCATGCTCTCAATCAACTTCTGGACCAAATCCTGACTGATAACAGTCCATTCTTGCAGAATCAATGCTTTAATTTTGTGTGAATTTGTTGGTTTTTGTTTGTCCACCCCTCTCTTGATGATTGACCACAAGTTCTCAATGGGATTAAGATCTGGGGAGTTTCCAGGCCATGGACCCAAAATCTCTATGTTTTGTTCCCTGAGCCATTTAGTTATCACCTTTGCTTTATGGCAAGGTGCTCCATCATGCTGGAAAAGGCATTGTTGAGCGCCAAACTGCTCTTGGACGGTTGGGAGAAGTTGCTCTTGGAGGACATTCTGGTACCATTCTTTATTCATGGCTGTGTTTTTAGGCAAGACTGTGAGAGAGCCGATTCCCTTGGCTGAGAAGCAACCCCACACATGAATGGTTTCAGGATGCTTTACAGTTGGCATGAGACAAGACTGGTGGTAGCGCTCACCTCTTCTTCTCCGAATAAGCTGTTTTCCAGATGTTCCAAACAATCGAAAAGGGGATTCATCAGAGAAAATGACTTTACCCCAGTCCTCAGCAGTCCACTCCCTGTACCTTTTGCAGAATATCAGTCTGTCCCTGATGTTTTTTCTGGAGAGAAGTGGCTTCTTTGCTGCCCTCCTTGAGACCAGGCCTTGCTCCAAGAGTCTCCGCCTCACAGTGCGTGCAGATGCACTCACACCTGCCTGCTGCCATTCCTCAGCAAGCTCTGCACTGCTGGTAGCCCGATCCCGCAGCTGAAACACTTTTAAGAGACGGTCCTGCCGCTTGCTGGTCTTTCTTGGGCGCCGTGGAGCCTTTTTGGCACCAATGGAACCTCTCTCCTTGAAGTTCTTGATGATGCGATAGATTGTTGACTGAGGTGCAATCTTTCTAGCTGCAATACTCTTCCCAGTTAGGCCATTTTTGTGCAGTGCAATGATGACTGCACGTGTTTCTTTAGAGATAACCATGGTTAACAGAAGAGAAACAATGATGGCAAGCACCAGCCTCCTTTTAAAGTGTCCAGTGGTGTCATTCTTACTTAATCATGACAGATTGATCTCCAGCCCTGTCCTCATCAACACCCACACCTGTGTTAATGGAGCAATCACTGAAACGATGTTAGGTGGTCCTTTTAAGGCAGGGCTGCAATGATGTTGAAATGTGTTTTGGGGGATAAAGTTCATTTTCTAGGCAAATATTGACTTTGCAAGTAATTGCTGTTAAGCTGATCACTCTTTATAACATTCTGGAGTATATGCAAATTGCCATTAGAAAAACTGAAGCAGTAGACTTTGTAAAAATTAATATTTGTATCATTCTCAAAACTTTTGGCCATGACTGTAGTATTGTATGGTATATAGGCTGCTATTAAAACCAATCCAGCAATGTTTTACTTTACATATTGCTTTATGTGAATGTGAGTTGTAAATGTGTAGCATATATAGTTATTTTCAGATAAATTATATTACATTTTAATTCTTAATCTTGGACGTTACAGCAGTCCCGCATTAACCCCTGTGGCTGTTGCTTATGCCCTATTCAGAGGTCAGTGCAATGGTTACTATAGTGACAGTTTTTGTCAGATTTCCATGTTCTCGATATACAGTAGAGCTTTATAATTGTTTGCAAAGAACATGGAAAAGCTTCAGAAGCTGTAGCTATAGCAAGTAGAGTAGGAGTCGGAGTAGTGTAGAGCAGTTATGGTTTACAATCTAAGTGTACTACTATGGAGATTACTACTATGGAGTCTGTGGCAGTCTAAAAACATGAGAGACACATTTAACCTGCAAATATTTCTGGCAGGTTTTTAAAGGAGAGTTCTAGGACTGTTCTCCTTTAGCAAACTCAGGAATAGAGTTCTTACAATACCCTAATTTAGACTTCAATGCCAATACTTCGTGTTGTGTCGTGTTTCTTGATATTAAAACAATACTTTGCTAAAAACAAGCCAGAACACAAGCCACTGTCTAATACTTGCCTGTGGCTCTCACTAATGCTATGCACAATTTTCTTTGTGTATAGGGCTGCACTCAGCTGACACTTCACAAGTGAGTGCACGGTCACCATAGGGATTGACCACACTTTGTTCTTTCCTTTATATCTGAGTCCTAATCCTCAGCTAGTGGGACACTACATATGTGAAACATCACATCATCTCTTGGTTCCTCTGTTGTCCGAATACCAATGCATGATGAAGGGGTTACCTGAAATATTCCAATAATACTAAGCATTATATGTCATTGCCTGAAATAAAGATTACTTCGTATGCAGAAAAGTACGTTGAGTGCTGCCCCAATTTTCTCTTAATTTCTATTAATTGTACTCAAATGCACACGTTCTTGACTAGTCTTAAAGGCTGTTGCAACACCCTCCTGTGCCGCCTGTGACATTTTCCTCCCCTTTTTACACACAGTAGGTCTCTACCCCTGCTCTTATTACTTGAGAAATCATTGGTGGCAGTGGAGATAGGAAGGAGGAGTGACCTTACTGTAATGCGGCTGGTGCCACACTAATGATGTACGGTGGTTTGTGGGCACTGAATAGAAAAAATGGCTCTGGGCAAGACACTCTCCATGTTCTCTGGAAGAGCAAACCGTTAATAATAAAGGACACATTATCTTTAGCGAATGGGGCTTAATAATAAAGTATTGAAATTACCAGTATTTAATTATTTGCTCCTCCCAAAGTATAGAAAATTTGATGCATTGTGCAACTGTACTCAGTAATATTTTGGATGGAGATGTTCTGGCTTGGTTTTATTCCCAGATTATTCTACTAGATTTCAGGAAAACCAAGCATTCATCTGTAGGTAGCTACCTTCCAAACGATGGCGCTAGAATAAGTTCTTTTCCACTAAGGAGGACTTACCCTGACGAGCAAAAGGGTTTTGAACTTGTGACTTTCTGTAATAGGAAGAGTCTGCACAGCCTGTGTGATCTCTCCATCCCCTGAAGATTCTAATAGGTGCTCTCCCCCTATCTAAACTCTTGTTTTGCTCTGTACAACTTTCTTTCCTTGCTGCCATTATTCCCCACTGACATTACCCTATAGTATACTGAGTGTTCTTATCCTAGAGCAGAGAGAGAACAGGTTCTCAGTAAGGCCAATGGATGGGACTATGGATTTAGAAATTTTATAAACCAGTGGTTCCCAAATTTTCTGAAGGCGGGACCCACTTTTGGAAGATAATTTTGCCTGGGAGCTACTTTACTGTACTTCGTCGCATTTATAAAGAATAAATAAATGCCTCTACATGTATTCTGCCTCTTATTCCGCTGTATTTTTCCTCTTATTGTGCCTTTTGGCACTGTATTCTGCCTTTTATTATATTCTGCCATCAGGAATTTGTGCCCGTCCCCCCCCCAAGTGTCTTGCGCTTTCCTATCTTGTGGCCCGCACACAGTATATATAATGTTCTCCAGTGCTCCTCACACAGTATAATGCTCCACGGTGCCTCCACCCAGTATAATGCTCCACGGTGTCTCCACCCAGTGTAATGCTCCACAGCAGTCCCCCACAGTATAATCTTCTCCCTAGAGCAAATGTTTTCAAGAATGTCCACAGTATAATTCTCCATTGTCTCCACCCAGTCTAATGCTCCACAGTAGTCCTCCACAGTATAATCTGCTCCTTATGTTCTACAGTGGCCCCGCCACAGTATAATACACCACAGTGGCTGCTTTATTAGTAGAGATGGGTGAACCCCACAAGAATCATTTCAACAAATATTCGTGAGATTCTCCCTCCCTGGTGAATAACTGCACTCTGGGGTCTCCTCAGACCACAGAATATAACAAGTGGAGGACAAAGGGAGGTGAGGAAAAATAACAAACTTATACTCACTTTGCCTCATCTCTTCTGGGCAGCCTTGTGGCATCTGTTGGCGTCCTCTTCCAACTTATTGCTGACGTCACATGTCCCAGGTTCAGTGCCTCAGCGGACACATGAGTGCCATGACGTATTGACTCAGTATTATGATGTCAGCGTACCCCACATGACCACTGAGGCCTGTGATCCTCGGGGCATGTGACATCAGCCAGAGGCTGGAAGTGTCTTGAAGAGTATGCCGGGACACCACTGCACGACCTGGAGAGTTGAGTATAGCTATTTGTTATTTTCACTCATTTTTCCACTGTTACTGTTTGCTGAAGGCTGTACAGTGCTCTGCTACAGATACGGCTGCTAATCTTTATCAGCAGCCATAGTGGGCTTGTAGCACAAAGCTACACAGTATAATTACCACTGTTGGTGTGTGACTGATGGTGTGAAAATCTGCCCAGGGAGTGTGGTGTTTTTTGTTTAGTTTTTTTGGCTTTATGACATTTTGACATAAATGTTCTCTTGTAACTTATCTCATTTATATTTGATTTTAAAGGGTAGTCATTCCACAAAAGTTGAGGCAGTTGTCCGAACTCTTATGAAAATCCAGTCTTTGGATCCAGGTGCAAAATCATTGGTCTTCTCAACAGTAAGTGTCTGTGCAGAATCTAAAGCGTACCTCCAATTATAAACCACTTTTCAAAACTTTGTAATACATCTGTTTTCTTCTCCACTTTTTAAGCTGCTATCCTCTTCCTTATCTTCATTCACCTGTACATATAGTCCATATCCTTATCCAGCTCAGACTCAGAAGTCTATGGAGAGGTGAGGAGGGAGAAGGAGGCTGTTAATTGAGTTCAGCATCTGCAAATATTATTAGTATGCTTTTTCCAACATCCCCAATAGATTAATATGTAAAAAGTATAAGCCAACTAATAAGTGCTGTAAGGTTAGACTATACAAATCTAAAAGTACACCAGGTTTTCAAACAGCATTAATCACTTTGGAAAATCTGTTGTTTAAGACTATCTAGTCTAACTTTGCAGTGTCTAAAAGTTAGACAGTATTAGCTTTTTGCCCCGTTGTTTTTCCTGGGAAATACTTAATTGTAACACCCCTAGAATATGAGCAAAAAAGATAAAGATAATAGAGAATATAATTGTGTGATAGGTAAGAGTTCCTCCTACCTATAGGGAGGTCAGGGGGTCTTTTGATCCCCATTATGCTAAGAAAAACTTCCAGGGCCAAGAAGAGTTTAAAGTTTATGTAAGTTGTAGGAACAGTTTAGTTAGGTGGAGTCACAGCTCTGACTTGCACTAAAGCGTATCTAAACTTTTGGACAACTTTTGTATATGTTTGCTGCGATTTTGGGGTGAATTCCGCCATAAATTAGCCTCCCATTGTTTTTAATGGAAGGCAGAGATTGCAGCAGGAAGGTGAAAAAATCAGCATCCTGCTCGATCTTGCCACGGATTCCGCAGCTCGAGACTCTCTGTTTGTTTAGGCCCATTCATCTGGGCCTAATCAGCAGCAGAAAGCCTCAACAGAATGCTTATGCCATGCGTTGGCATCCCATCGCAGCTAGACCACAGCCAAATACAGAGGTGGAAATGAAGAGGAATTTCTCTTTATTTTCAGCTGTATAAATGTAACCTAAGTGCTATCTAAACCTAAATGCTATCTAGTTGAAAACACAGTTGGGACTGGGATTTTTATATTGTATATATTATACAGCTGCATATAAATATCCTAATCCCAACTGTGTTTTCAACCAGTGATATCTCTTGAAATAATTTAAATAGCACTGCAAACTTAATGTCATATAAAAGAAGAGAATCTCCTCTTTCATAGGACAAGTTTGGATGTAATGTCCGAGATATAAGTGACCCTCCCCTACCCTCATTTTCTCTACATTTTACTCAGCTCCATGCTCCATACTCAGTAACATTCAGTTAGAGACAGGAACAGCCCTCAATACAGAAACAAGGGAAAGAGTGAAAAAATGTAAGATTTCACAGAAAGAATGTGTTACTAAAGTATATTACAAAATGTATTAATGACATAAATACTGCCAGAAAATCAAAAGTTGTCCTACACTGTAGTCATGCTTCAGTGGTCTGAATACCTCTTACTACTTACTGCACACTCACATAGAGCTTGGAAAACTGGTATATTTTGCTTGATATTATGTCTTTGGGGTTGAGAAAAAAAACCTGTAATGCAAAATGTTTGTACAGATTTGGATACCTTTCATTTTTTTCATGATAATGTGACCTACCTGTGCTTGAGTGTGTGAGCTAAAAGAATATAGGAGAATTTTTGTTCGATGCGTCGAGTTTATCTTTTTTACCTTACTTACCTGACTTACAGTATCTTACTTACAGCTGCATCTCAATCAATTAGAATAGCTTTGAAACATTTATTTCAGTAATTAAATTAAAAAAGTGACCTCCTATATTTTCCAGATTCTTTACATACAGAGTGTTCTATTTCAAGTGTTTTATTTCTGTAAATGTTGATTATGGATTACAGGTAATGAAAACCAAAATCTAAGAAAATTAGAATATTGTAAAAAAAAGTTCAGTATTGTAAATTCAGTGTGTCACCTGCCAAGGTTTCCTAAGCCTTTAAATGGTCCCTCAGTCTGGCTCAGTAGGACACACAATCATGGAAGACGCTGATTATGAATAGAATTACTGAATAACTGAAATGAATGAATGTTTCAAAGATATTCTGATTTATTGAGATGCACCTGTACTTTACCTTACTTTGGTTATCTCATTAATACTTTGTGACCGATGATGTTTGTCCTACATATATACTTTGACTAACTAATTTATCATTTCTCTCCAGTGGCAGGATGTATTGGATATTATTGCAAAAGCTCTGCAAGACAATAGCATGGTGTTCTCACAGATCAATGGGATACAAAAGTTTCAGGTACTGAAAGAAAAAAAAAAAATTCACTTGCTTTCCAAAGGTCCCGCCGTTCCAGTGATTGAGTATGGTTCCAGATGGAACACAAGTGATGATGTTATGTTCATAGTTCACATGACATGAATACCCAGTCACTGACTTCAGCGGTTAAATGTCCATGTATGGCTCCTGACCACTGAGGCCAGTGACGGCTGAGCAGTCATATGAACTTTGAATGTGATATCATTACTTCCAGTTCAAAGGACCAGGTGGTTTGAGGGTTTGTTAAATCCATCGCCACTCTGCCCATAGTCCTTTGGTCCCCTGCCAGTATCTTGCATCAGTGAATGGCTGCACAAAACTATTAGACCTTCCGCTCTGGAGTGACAGTGACTTAGGTTTTTTTTTTTCATTTATTTATTGCATATGATGCTGCCCATTTATTTTTTTTAAAGCCTGTCAACCCCTTTAAGATTAAAGAAGGTCCTTTTATTTCCTATGTGCTTCTAGGATATTTCTTTTACAGGATGTTTTTCTTAGATGCCACATATTTCTATTTAGAATGTTCTAGGAGTTCTTGAAGTATTTTCCGCAGCTGAAACACAAGGGTTAAATTGTAGTATTGGAAGAATGACTGACAAAGAATGGCATTGATGGGGTTAACACGTAAACGGTAAATCGTCAAGAACAGTTGCTATAGAAATCGGTGAAGTCTCTTCAATATTTCCATCCAAGAGTAGAAGAATACTATACAACGTAAAATGTTCTAAACTTTTAGTGTTGGCAGGGCCGGCGTTAGTGGGGGGCAAACTGGGCAATTGCCCAGGGCCCCGTCCCCAAAGGGGCCCCCGGGATCCGGAGCCTGATGACTCCGGATCCCGGAGTCAGGCCCGGCAATATCAATAAAGTAAAAATAACAAACATTTTTACTCACCTGTCCTGGCGTCCGACGTCATCTTCTGGCGTTGCGCACATCACCGCTGAGGCCAGGCCTCAGCCGTAGCGATCACGTGGGGCGTGCTGACAGCCTGCCTCACGTCCTCAGCGGTGACGTACACAACGCGTGACGTCAGCCGCAGAGAAGAGGAAGCGGTCGCCGGCGGGGATAGCGGAGCAGCGCGAGGAGGCCCAGGAGAGGTAAGACAAGGTGAGTAGAACTGTTTGTTATTTTCCCTTACCTCCCCCGGGCCTTCGATTATTATACTCTGGGGTCTGAAGAGACCCCAGAGTATAATATAATAATAACACTGACGGAGTCTGTAGGGCCACTGTGGAGCATTATACTGGGGGGCCTCCTCTGGATAGCATATATATTGTTTTGGGCCACTGTTGAGCATTATACTGGGGAGGGAGCCCTCTGGAGACCATGTTATATTCTGTGGAGCATTATAATGTTGGGGGGGAGCTCTGGAGAGCATGTTATATTCTGTCGGGTTACTTTTGAGCATTATGCTCTCCAGAGGGGCCCCCCAGTATAATGCTCGAAAGTGGCCCCACAGAATATAACATGCTCTCCAGAGGACCCCCCTCCCCAGTATAATGCTCCACAGTGGCTCCACACAGTATAATATGCTACCCAGAGGGGCCCCCCCAGTATAATGCTCCACAGTGGCCCAAAACAGTATAATATGCTCTCCAGAGCCCCCCCAGTATAATGCTCTACGGTGGCCCCACACAATATAATATGCTCTCCAGAGGGGGCCCTCCAGTATATTATGCTGTGTGGGGCCACCGTGGAGCATTATACTGGGGGGGCTCTGGAGAGCATATTATACTGTTTTGGGACACCATGGAGCATTATACTGGGGGGGGCTGTGGAGAGCATATTATACTGTTTTGGGCCACTGTGGAGCATTATACTGGGATAACCTCTCTGGGCAGTATATTATACTGTGTGGAGGCCATTCTGGAGTATGTTATACTGAGTGGGGTCACTGTGGAGCATTATTCTGGGGGGGGCATCAGCAGAGCATATGATATTGCGTGGCATCACTGTGGAACATTATACTGGGGGGACACTCAGGGGAGCATAATATATTGTGTGGGGCCACTGTGGAGCAAAATAATGGGGGGGGCACTGTGGAGCATTATACTAGCGGGGCCCTCTGGGGAGCATATTATACTATGGGCCACTGTGGAGTGTATTATATTGTGTGGGGCTTTTCGGGATTATATTATATTCTGTGGGGCCATTGTAGAGCATTATACTGGGGGGGACTATGGGCAGCATATTATACCCTGGGGGACCACTGTGGAGCATTATACTGGGGGAACCCCTCTGGGGAGTATATTATACTGTGTGAAGGCCATTGTGGAGCATGTTATACTGTGTTAGGCCACTGTGAAGCATTATACTGGGGAGCACTGTGGGGTGCATATTATACTGTATGGAGCATATTATATTGTGTGAGGCTGCTGGGGAACATATTGTACTATCTTTGGCCACTAAGGGGTAGTATACTGTGTGGGCCACTGTGGAGTATTATACTGTGTGGAGCCGTATATACCATGTGGGGCCACTATGGGTGGGCTCAGGGGAGCATTTTATACTGTGTGGGGCCACTGTGGAGCATTATATATCATGTGGGGAAACTGTGGAGGGCTCAGGTGAGCATTTTATACTGTGGAGCATTATATACCATGTGGAGCATTATACTGTGGGGGAGGGGCTCAAAATTCCTGCTGGCTGCCCTGTGTGCTATGTCTGCATCACAGCTCCCTCACTATAATCTTGCACATACGTGTAGTGCCCCATGGCCATGTCATTCCCCCTTCAGTCCGACACTGTATAACGGAGAACTAATATATATAAGGGTGGGTTACTATATATAATTGGGAAACTTAAATATGAGGGGGCTATTTTAAAAAGGGGAACTATTATTTATAAGGGGGGAAACTATTATATATAAGGCATCCATTATAAGGGGGGAGCTATTATTTATAAGAGGGAAACTTTTTATAAGGGGGTATAATTGTTAAGTGGGCTTATTTATAAAGGGGGCTATTAGTGATAATGGGGACTATTATTTATAAGGGTAACTATTATTTATGAGGGTGCTATTATTTATAAGGGAGCAGTATTATTTTTATGGGGTGACTGTTACTGATAAGGGGGAATATTACTGATACAGGGCACTATTTATCATTTATAAGGGAGCTATTACTGATAAGGGTGTAATATTATTTATAAGCATATCAGCATTTGGGGCCCCGCTTTTAATTTTGCCCAGGGCCCCACTTTGTCTAAAACCGGCCCTGAGTGTTGGCACAACCTCAGATCGACTACTTGATCCTTTCATATAACCCATGTGGCATTTAGTTTTTCAGTGGCAACCGATTATTTGTCTTTTATGTCATTATATGTTCTTTATTATCAACTGAATTTATGTTTCCTTCTAACCAGGAAAATCTATCAGCTTTTAAATATGATCCCAAGATCAACATTTTACTTCTTCCATTACACACTGGATCCAATGGGCTTAATATTATTGAGGCTACTCACGTATTGTTGGTCGAGCCTATTTTGAACCCTGCACATGAACTTCAGGCAATAGGTCGCGTGCACAGGATTGGCCAAAAAAAGTAAGTTTTATAATTTTTTTTTTTTTTTTTTTATTTTATTTTATTTTTTATTCTGCATATTTATAAGGCTACCAGTTTATTTACTGTTCATTACAGTGACTGCATTTCATGTATTGTACATTAAGATAGTTTTCAAAATGAGATCAGTATCGACCAAGGTTATGTTCACACTACCGTTATTGGTGTCAGTTGCTGTCATCCATCATGTAATGCAGCGGTCCCCAACCTTTTCCCCGCCACGGCCCAGCAGGTGGGGCAGGGCAGGGCAGGGAGAGGGGGGTGGGTCGGTCAGTATAGGGGCGGGGCTTTGGTCATATGGGGACGGGGTTATACGCTAAACAGCACTGTACACTGGGGCCGTGCTGGCAGGACCTTGATGTACAGGGCTGTAGACGAGGTCCCCACCATTAGCTATGCTAGGAGCCGCGGCTCCCGTCACATTATGCACATTACCCAGACCAGCCTGCTGCCTTGCGGACCAGTAACAGACCCCCAACGGCCTGGTCCGGGTCCGCGGACCGGTGGTTGGGGACCCCTGATGTAATGGACATAGGCAGAACCCTAGCTGCCAAAGCTTATTATGATTCAGTTCAAGAGGGGCCTGGATGACTTTCTTCTAAAATATAATATTACAAGTTATCGTTTCTATATTTCTGTAGATGGGATGCTGATCCAGGGGTTTATTCTGAGCATATATGGAGTCGGTTACAAGACTCAATGGTTAAGAGGCACCAAGTGATTGCAGCTTCTTTTGACACATAAGTGCCACCAAATTGATCAGGGGCACAGCAAGAATCAGATGATGCATAGCATTTAGCACTTTATACTTGACTAAATTGGGGTCCACAGTTTAACTGAAAGTCCTCCATTCAGATTTTTGGTGGTTTCTTTATTTATTCTAATTATTGATTTGGAAAAATATAAATATTATCCCTGATTCATGTTTGATAGGAGTCCTGACAAAGCATTTGTCTAGAAAAAAATTATTAATTGTAAACTACATTTATCGCTTTGTTTTCAGGGCTACAATTGTTCATCGATTCCTGATCAAAGCAACAATTGAAGAAAGAATGCAGGCAATGTTAAAGACTGTGGACAGGAGGTATTTGTTCTTCTTTATGTTTAACCACTGCTCTGAAATATTGACCACATTGTGTTGATTGGTTTTAACCCTTTTACCAAAATAGGACAGTTTTCCCACTTTTGGCAAAACTTGAATTATATATAATACAAATTAACCCATGTATTTTCTGACACCGGGCAAATTGTGAAAATGCTACCCAACATCTTAAAATTTTGGCTTCCTTTAACCCCCTCCTGATGTAGCCATTTTTAAGTTTTCTCTTTTCAAATGTTTTGTAGACTGGGCGTTTTCAGATGCAGGGATATATAAATTGGTTATATCTGTTTATCTATATTTATTTCAAATCGAGGGAAGTGGGGATGATTTTAATTTAGTTTTTAGGACGGCTCCTGTGATCTCGACACATGGGAGCCATCATGCAACTACAAAGGTACAGTACCGATGGGACTCGGTTCCGGGCATTTTTGGGGTTGTTACAATAAACTATGCACACAATCAGAGTGAACTCTGATCACGGACTTTAGCTCTGGGTCTCTGCTGTCCAATACAGCAAAGACCCGGTGGCTATGGCAGCCGCTCTGCTTCAGAACACTCGCCATTATTAAAGACCCGGCATCTGCTGTATTGTTACGGCGGATGTCAGGAAAGGGTGAAAGGGGTTGTCCAGAAATTTCAAAACTCAAGGAGAAAGCCGGGGAAGGTGAAACTTTAAACAAAAAAATCATACCTGTTCCTGGTGCTCCACTGTCCGGACCAGCGTGTGCCATGCCTTTGCCAGTCACCAGTTCCTTTCCTGTGGCCTGTTCCTTTACTTTGCATCAAAGTATAGTGAAGTTTTTTTTTTTTTTTCCTTTTTAATGTATATTTATACATATTTGTGGCAAAAAGTCTGGCCCAAGCAGAGTCAACATGTCCTGAGTAGCAGAATTCAACATGCAACTACTTATTTTCGCGCTACTGACTTGGCTTTCAATCTTTGCATTGCAAAGGTTAAAAAAAACATGGTCAAACACGGAACAATAATTTACATGCTATTTGTTTGTTAAAAACCTGCACGGTGTTAATGGGATTTGTTGAAATCCCATCTACTATACTTCTACTGGCTGTAAGTACACCTTATATATCCCTGATCATAAAGCATGCCTCCAGTTATAAAACACTTTTCATAAATGAATAGTACACTTTTCAGGCGCAGTTCAGTTACTTGCTACATATTAGTCTATGAAGAGGGGATGGGGAAGAGGAGGCTGCTGGAATAGACACACTCAAATAATTGCTGCTGCTACACTTTACTACTCTGTTCTCTTTTAACACTGCTAGGTTTGTAGATAAGAGGCTACTAGTGCACAGAATGAGGCAATAAGTCAATTTACCAGCTAAACCCCTCCCTTGTCCAGCTCTGTGTGTGAGGCTGAATATGGAGATGAATTAATGTAAACAAGCAGTCAGATTGAGCAGGAGAGCAGCTTAATAAGTGGAAAAGGAAACAGATCTCTTTAATTAGATGTATTACATTTATATTCCCCTGTACTATTCATTTATGAAAAGTTGTTTATAACTAGAGGTTTGCCTTAAACTGAGATTTCAGCTATCAAGGGCCCATTAATACCACTCTATTCAGGCTGAGACTTGTGGCGGCTCGTCTGAACTGAAGTCCATTATAGAAATTTATGATGCCGTGAGTTCTTAAACTAGAGTTAGTCTTCTGTCCCTTACTCAGAACATCATCTGAGAATGGGACAGCAGACCCATGGTAGTTTCATTTCAGTAATAGATTACTATCATGCTGTAATTCAGACCAGTCACAGTTGGGCTGGAAAAAAGCAGCTGACACACAGACCATTTTTATGGCCTTAATACAGCTGTCTGAATGGGTTTTAGTACATAGCATAAATCCAGCATCTTTATAAAATATGTACAGTGTCAAACTGAAACACAATTTGGCCTGACAGATTTACTATAATTCATGCCAGAAACCAGGTCTGAATTATACCTGAAATTTACACTAGTTCCTGACTGGTGTATATTTCAGTTGTGGTGCACGGTAGTGTGGCTGGAGCCTCTTATTTATTCAGACTCACCTTGTGCCAGACGGCCACAGCCAAAAAGAGCCACACAATCACAGCTTTTCCCATAGCGCTTTTCACAGAAAGTCCGAAGAGTTTTCCTCTGCGGACTTTCTGCTTCTATTATACCTATATGGAAACTGCCAGCGTTTCCGTAGGTATAATTGACACACTGCGATTTATAAAAACGGAATAGTTTTTGAAATCACAGCATTTCCGCTGCGGATATTCTTCTGCAGTGTGTGGATGGAATTAGCCAAAATCCCATACACTCTGCAGGTACTGTAAAATACCATGGTTTTTGGCACGGCATTTTACAGTACCTGCAGAGCAAAATCGTAACATTTGTGCTACATGGGGCCCTGGCTTTAAGATTGGTGTATAGAGTGTCAGTCTTAATAAATTCCCCCAACATATATTAAAAAGTTGTATGACTTTTCCTCTTACAATGTTTAATGCCCAGTGATAAAGCTTTCATGTCCTCTTTAAGCTTTATTGACCTAAAACTGGAAAACCGTTTTAACCAATATATTAATTAATATTTTTAATTGTATTCTTGTTTGGTTTGCAGTCACACAAGTACATCAATGAAACAATCTGAAGCATCTGTTCTGACTGTAGCTGACCTTGCTGACCTGTTTACAGAGGAGAGAGAACTTGAAGAACTCTGAAAAAACTGATTTGCCACCTCGAGACATTCCCTGAACAGAGCCCCTTTAATATCTCTTCTTTTATTATGCACTTCTAGGACCACAAGGGACTAAGAGAAAGTGCTGTAACTGTGTCCTCTGCAGCAATCTGTTTCTGAAGTTTGTATTGGTACAATGCTGTAACATCGCACTTCATCTTTTAGCAATATTTTCTATTCCGTGGACTTATTTGTAAGTCTGCATTACAAATTTTAGACTAAAACTTAACTTAATTTTTATGTAATTTTAACTTAAAGAGCTCTGTGTTCTTTAATAACATTTTCCATACCATTCTGACAAAGCCCAAGGGTGCATCTAGGAGGGAGACTGGCAAACAAGGGCTTAGGGACAAACACTCTAACTAGAGTTGGACTTTTAACTTGTTGTTTTATACCATTTTTAAGCTTATGGTTGAGCATTAATAACATGTTAGAATTTACATGCAGCAGTTCTAGCTTCGGAACCAATTTAATATGTATATTAGGACATAAATCGCCGTTTCCTGAAGTAAGATTATTACATTCAATTCCTTTAGCCATAATAGAATTCCTAAAATATCCCACAGGGCTATGCAGATCTGATAATTGCCCTATTGATAGCCTGCCATATGTCCATCCATTGGCAGAATACAGGATGCTAGGTGCCGTAGTCTGTTTATAAATATAACAGAAGTTGTAAAGGAGAAGGAGAGATTTTGTTATGAAAACCCGCACCATCCAAGGAGTTACTATAGGCAGCAATCTTACTTAGCATTTGCTGTCTTTTGGCCTACCATGTCAGTCCTATCTTATTCTGTGAAGAATGTAAGCAGATGGTGGAACCTGTTATGCAGTTTGCATGGACTAGATTTCACCATGCCTGAAACTTTGTTTTTACAGCAGTTAATCCACCAGGGGTGGCTTATGCTTTCCCTATGAAATACACATGTACACTCTGCAGAGATAAGCACATGTGTATTGGCGACAGGAAGGGTCAGGAGGGATAGCGCTCACCTATCTAAGTGTATCTTATGTATCTAAGCTATCTAAAGTGTATAGCCCCCGAAACTTCACCCATGAAATCCACAGTTCAATAGGTAGATTAAAAAAAGAAAAAAAAAGGCTCCATTTATGTAGGCCATACCATTCCCACATAGATACTCTCTCTCACACAGCAAGGTACTCCAAGCTGCTATGTGCTATGTTAGTCACATAGCAGGTGCATCTTTTCTTTTGCTTTTTAACCTATCCTTTGGGAGTGCTTTAGGATGTCCTATGGTGCTGTGTATGGTCACATGGTGGAATTTGGTGCCAAATTCCACCAGTTCGGCTTCCTTTTGTTTTAGTGGGACACAGAGATCTGAAATGAATGTGTCCTGCTTGATCTTGCCATGGATTCTGCAGCTGATTCAGCCGCACAACACAAACTGTTCCTCTAATTTAGGATCATTCATCTGAGCATAATCACAGAGGAAAAGACACTGGGAAGCAGGAGAAAGAAGGAGGCAGAAATCCGCCTCAAATTCCTCTTCCATTTCCATTGTGGGAACATACCTTTATAGTGTATGTATTACTTAGAGTCTGAAAGGAAGATGAGAAAATATATTCAGTTTGCCATTTAAAATTATAGGCAGGGAAGTTGGAGTTTTTAGATTTTGGCTTTTACACAAAAAGTCAGATCATTTTAAAGCGTAACTAAACTTTCGGACAACTTTTGATTTTATGAATTTAACAAAATTAACAAATTTTGGCTCTTCACTGTGAAATTCTGCATCTCTTGTTTCTATATTGAGATCTATTCCTGCCTCTCACTCAGCAACTGTATATGAAGTATGGGCTAAGTAAAATGTAGAGAAAATGAGGGTAGAGGAGGGTCACTTCCTACAGTTATATCTCAGAGTTATAAAGTGTAGAAACTTGAAAGAGGAGATTCTCGTCTTTCATATGACACCAATGTGGTAGTTCTACCTGTATTATTTCCAGCAATATCACTGGTTGGATATTTATATGCAGCTGTATAATATATGATATAGATATCCCTATCCTGACTGTTTTCAACCAGTGATATCTCTGGAAATAATTTAGATAGCACTGCAACCTTAGTGTCATATGAAAAATAGAATATCCTCTTTCATATGACATAAGCAAGTTTCTACATTTTATTCTATGAATTCCAGTGTGGTACTGAAATAAGATGACATCTTTGCAAAAAAGTCAATTTATGATTTTTTTTTTCCCCTCCTGGATACTCCACGATGAATTGTGGGGCGGTATTATAAGTGGGGAGGTGTTTGCCCATGTGCAGCCAGGAAGATATATAACATATAAGTAACATCCTTCACATAGAGAACTACTGTCAATGGACTTCACAGAATGTTCTACAGCTTATGCCCCATCACTTGGGGTATCACCTACTCTTAGCTATGCTTTATTTCTACTTGTCTTTAAACCTGCACATATATGATTTGTATAATTTTATAAATGTTATTATTGAAGGTGGAAGAGGACAATCCACCATGTTTAATATCTGATCTGTGAGCTCTTGGTTTGTAACAGTTGTATGAAGTTTGCACTCAGCCTGTTTTAAGAATATTTGTTGTATAGTTTGAACTTGTATTATGTCACAGTATATAATATAAATGGGCAATAATTACTTAAACCACTTCTTTAATCCTTTTTTTATAGTATGGCTAGGATAACTAGAGAAAAATGCACAGGAAAAGTGAATGAAATGAACTGTTACTGAGCGGACACTAGGGGGCGCTAATACCTTACATATGGATTGATTCAGCATGGTCTTGTCTATGCAACACAAATAATTAATTAGTAGTGGGAGGGAATGTTTTATTAATTTATGAGACTAGGTAAACTCTTGTTAGCAGACTATGAAGCTCTTATTTATTGAAGGCCGACATCTATTTATTACATTACTTCACTGTCGCCATATGTTCTGCTACATTTCGTATAGCATATAGAGAATCATGCAGATTTTCTCAGTTAAAGAAGGTTGTTTTTGAACTGATGGCCCACTGCGATATTTATTTTGGAGTTTATTCTGTAGCACACTATTAAGGCGGGGGGTACCATGCTGCGAAAGCAATGTTTTGGCTGCGGTGGAAAACACTGCATTTTACAGTCACTGCAAAGTGGATGGGATTCTGGCTAATCCCATCCACAGGAAAAAAAATCAGCGGACAAGGCTAAGGCCCACGTAGCAGGCCACAGCAGAAAAGCGCGGCGGGAAAAACCGCAGCAGAGGTTTCCTCTGCGGACTTTCTGCTTCCATTATACCTATAGGGAAATCACCAGCGTTTCCATAGGTATAATTGACATGCTGTGATTTCCAAAACGGTTTTAGAAATCGCAGCGTGTCCGCTGTGTGTATTTTTCCGCAAGGTGGGGATGGGATTCGCTAGAATCCTATCCACTTTGCAGTGACTAAAACGCCGTGTTTTTTTTCCGTGGCCAAACTACGGCGTTTACGCCCTGTGGGGCCTCAGGCCTAAAGGTGTTTTCTAGTGTGTGCAGCAATTTTTATACTAATGACCTATCCTAGGGATGGCTCATTAGTATCAGATCAGTGGGGGTCCAACACCTCAGGCACCAAAACCTATAAAGGGGAAAGAGTCAGTAGACTTCAATGGGACAGCGCTTCAGTACCTAAAGCTGCCACTATACTTTGTACGGTGAGTGAGCAGGATGGGAAAATATAGAAGGAACTTATTTTGCTTCTAACTTACCACTGAGATCAGTATCTACCCCTTAAAGCCGATCGCACACGACCATGTGCAGTGAATGAACGACACGGGCAGCGCACGGGGGACACACGGATGTCATCTGTGTGCCGCCCATTCCCCGGCCGTGCTTCCGCAGCCCCTTTCATTCAATAAGCAGGAGCTGCGGAAGCAGGGCCGCAAAATCGGACCGAAATAGGACCTGTTCCATATTTTGCGGCCCGGACTGTCGACCCACACACGTGACTATGTAATTCATGGTCATGTGTATGGGCCCATAGAAATGAATGGGTCAGTGTGTTACCTGGGGAAAAACCCAGATAGCACACTGACCATTCATACGGTTGCATGCAAGGGGGCTAACAGGCAGTCATTCATGAATATTCACGTGGGTGATCAACTAAATGCTTGACAATATTGTGTTCATACCCTCATCCACCTCCCTAGACGTCGCTGAGCTAGTGCTATAAGCCATGCGTGGACTTCTGGAGTATGGATTTGGTCAGTGAGGCGGGAGGGAGGGAGTACACGATACAGAGGAAAGTATAGGAACCCAACTCTTAATCATTGAATTCAGGTGGTTCATTCAGACCCATTACCACAGTAAATCCAGCCCCTAGCCATGCATTCTGCCTTTATATATACATTTGTGGAAGATTGGGTTGATCTTTGCAAAAATTCAATTTGTGAATTTTTTTTTTCCCTCCTGGATACTCCATGATGAATTGTGAGAGCTATTATTGGTACACATTTAAGAACCACAGTCATGCAGCAACAGACCATGTAAAGAGTAGGATCAGTTGGGGTTATTTTTAATCTGCCCCTTTTTTTGGCCATACTTTTCGCAGGTGTGCCTTTTTTTAGACTAGTTTTGCTGTGGTGCTTATTTATGATGTTGGCGCAGCTGCTTGTAAAATGTTGTGCACATGCTAGTTAGTGTAGATGCGCCTTTTTAGGCCATGTGCTGTTTGCACCTTTTTGGTCTAAAAGGCGCAAAAAAGGCACAATTGCTCTTTTCTAATGCATTCTAGCCTGACGGGCTCTTTTACGCTGCCCATGGACTGGAATGCATTTGCCCCTTTTAAAAAAGGTGCAAGTCATAAATACAGCGTGAAAAGGATCTCCATTTAGGTCGTGCCCTCTTTTCTCGCCAAAAAGCAAAAGTGGCAAGAGCAGTTTTACAGCGTGAAAAAAAGGCGTAATTGCTTGAAGCGAATGAAGTATAGTGCAGGAAAAGACCTCAAAAAGGCACAATTTACGCCCCCAAAAAAAGACGCAAGTAGCTAAATAAATGTGCCCCATTGAGTGCTGAGGCACAAACTGCATAAAAGTCACCTGCACTCTGACTCAATGCCAGAGGTGGTCTGAAACTCCTCAACTTTAAAAATCAGCACAGAAAACTGCACGGGGTTTACATGGCTGGATAACTACATGCAAGCCTTACATCACTAAGCATAATGCCAAGATTCAGATACAGTGCCTTGCGAAAGTATTCGGCCCCCTTGAACTTTTCAACCTTTTGCCACATTTCAGGCTTCAAACATAAGGATATAAAATTTTAATTTTTGGTGAAGAATCAACAACAAGTGGGACACAATTGTGAAGTGGAACGAAATTTATTGGATATTTTAATCTTTTGTAAAAAAATAAAAAACTGAAAAGTGGGGCGTTCAATATTATTCGGCCCCCTTAAGTTAATACTTTGTAGCGCCACCTTTTGCTGCGATTACAGCTGCAAGTCGCTTGGGGTATGTCTCTATCAGTTTTGCACATCGAGAGACTAAAATTCTTGCCCATTCTTGGAAAACAGCTCGAGCTCAGTGAGGTTGGATGGAGAGCGTTTGTGAACAGCAGTTTTCAGCTCTTTCCACAGATTTTCGATTGGATTCAGGTCTGGACTTTGACTTGGCCATTCTAACACCTGGATACGTTTATTTGTGAACCATTCCATTGTAGATTTTGCTTTATGTTTGGGATCATTGTCTTGTTGGAAGATAAATCTCCGTCCCCATCTCAGGTCTTTTGCAGACTCCAACAGGTTTTCTTCCAGAATGGTCCTGTATTTGGCTCCATCCATCTTCCCATCAATTTTAACCATCTTCCCTGTCCCTGCTGAAGAAAAGCAGGCCCAAACCATGATGCTGCCACCACCATGTTTGACAGTGGGGATGGTGTCTTCAGGGTGATGAGCTGTGTTGCTGTTACGCCAAACATATCGTTTTGCATTGTGGCCAAAAAGTTGGATTTTGGTTTCATCTGACCAGAGCACCTTCTTCCACATGTTTGGTGTGTCTCCCAGGTGGCTTGTGGCAAACTTTAAACGAGACTTTTTATGGATATCTTTGAGAAATGGCTTTCTTCTTGCCACTCTTCCATAAAGGCCAGATTTGTGCAGTGTACGACTGATTGTTGTCCTATGGACAGACTCTCCCACCTCAGCTGTAGATCTCTGCAGTTCATCCAGAGTGATCATGGGCCTCTTGGCTGCATCTCTGATCAGTCTTCTCCTTGTTTGAGATGAAAGTTTAGAGGGACGGCCTGGTCTTGGTAGATTTGCAGTGGTCTGATACTCCTTCCATTTCAATATGATCGCTTGCACAGTGCTCCTTGGGATGTTCAAAGTTTGGGAAATCTTTTTGTATCCAAATCCAGCTTTAAACTTCTCCACAACAGTATCACGGACCTGCCTGGTGTGTTCCTTGGTCTTCATGATGCTCTCTGCGCTTTAAATAGAACCCTGAGACTATCACAGAGCAGGTGCATTTATACAGAGACTTGATTACACACAGGTGGATTATATTTCTCATCATCAGTCATTTAGGACAACATAGGATCATTCAGAGATCCTCACTGAACTTCTGGAGTGAGTTTGCTGCACTGAAAGTAAAGGGGCCGAATAATATTGCACGCCCCACTGTTCAGTTTTTTATTTTTTGCAAAAGTTTTAAATAACCAATAAATTTCGTTTCACTTCACAATTGTGTCCCACTTGTTGTTGATTCTTCACCAAAAAAATTAAAATTTTATATCCTTATGTTTGAAGCCTGAAATGTGGCAAAAGGTTGAAAAGTTAAAGGGGGCCGAATACTTTCGCAAGGAACTGTATAGTGGTTAAAGGCGCGCCACCACTGGACTCTGGGGCAGTGTAAATGTCTTCTGCGGAGTGATGAATCTTCTCTATCTGGCAGTCTGATGGACCTTTTTGGACAATTGTATTTTTCCTACTTTGTGAGAACAATTTGGAGAAGGCTCTTTTCTGTTCCAGCAAGACTGCATCCCAAGAAAGTGCTCTGTTATAAAAAAAAAAATAAATACCTTTATTCATGTAAAATGAGACAGTTCAAGCACACAAGAACATTCTACAGTATACAAACTATGACAGTCATAAACTGTACAAAAGCAAGGTCCATAAAGGCATGGTTAGGTGAGTTTCGTGTGGAAGAACTGCCCTTCACAGAGCCTTGACCTCAAACCCACTAAACACCATAGGATGACTTTTTCATCCAAAGTCTGGCTTCACAAATGCTCTTCTGGATGAATGGACACAAATTCCCACAGAAACACTCCCAGAAGAGTTGAAGCTGTATTGGCTGCAACGGGGAGGGGGGGGGGGAACTCTATATTAGGCTGGGGCCCCACGTTGCAAAAATGCAGCGTTTTGGCTGCAGTGGAAACGACGCAGCAAAAAAAAAAAAAAAAGCTTCTTTTTACAGTACCTGCAAAGTAGATGGATTTCTGGCTAATCCCATCCACACATTGCAGAACAAAATCCGCAGCAGGAAAGCTGCGTTTTTTTTTTCATTACAGACACTTTTGCCATATCCACAGGGTCAGATGAACACACTCACGCTTTTTTCACATGGATGATGCCAGGAGACTTTCAGGCCCTCATTACCCTGATCATGGGGGGACACTTCGATCTAACACTTATTGTCTATTCTGTGGATAAGGGATAAGTGTTTGCAATTACCAATCCCCTTTAATGCCTATGGATATGGATTTAGAATGAGATATGATAAAAGCTGTAGGTGTAATATGTACTGTAAGTATCCTGATATTTTAGTCCATATAGTTGTGAATGTGGAGAAAGAAACATGTTTCCTTTATTAAAATATATTGCAAAATTTCCTGTTTTCAACTGTACTATCGATTGTATGAAATTTGTAATAAAAGTTTAGATACACATTAATATTTTTAAAATAGCCTATGATCACGTTCACATTTTTGTCAGAGGCTCTATTAGGGCATGCTATTCTCAATTGGGACACTACTAAATGAGAATATTACACTAAATGGCCAAAAAATAGCTGAATGTTTGATGCTTATTAAACTCTCAATAAAAAGACCTACTGCAGATATTATAAAAGAGGTCATACCACTATTATCCAGAACCTTATGGAATACAAGTAGACAATGTAATAAA
Source organism: Leptodactylus fallax (assembly GCA_947044405.1). Taxonomy (NCBI): domain Eukaryota; kingdom Metazoa; phylum Chordata; class Amphibia; order Anura; family Leptodactylidae; genus Leptodactylus; species Leptodactylus fallax. The sequence goes on from CAMRHE010000533.1 coordinate 479,728, forward strand.
CATGGAAGTCACTGCTAATAAAAACTGAATAAAGCACTGGGCTTATGTTTCACATACCAACTGGCGATGAGTGAAGTTTTCAAAAATTCGATTCGGCAACTTCGCCAAATTTTCTGATATGATTCTATTCGATCTGAATTCATTCGCTGCGAATAAACAGCTGTTTCCTCTCTGCAGAGACCCGGGGTGGGCGGCAAAATGGCGGAAGCCCGTGGATCCCGTGGTCATGTCTCTCTCTCTCCTACCTCTCTCTCCTCCTCTCTCTCTCTCTCTCTCCTACCTCTCTCTCTCCTCTCTCTGTCTCCTGCTAACAAGCAAAGACACGCCTACCCAATCACATCTCTAGAGAATATCTTGTGACCGTATGATGTCACAAAGGTCCTTACTAAATATTCGTTACCGTGAAGCATCAGGAATTCTGGATTCCATGTGAATCGAAGATTTCCTGAAATTGGAATCGAATTCCACTTCTGCAGCTTCGATTCGCTCATCATACCAACAACAAAAAAAGTAATTTGGTTCAGTGGTTAGCACTGTAACCTTGCAGCGCTGGAGTCCTGGGTTCAAATCCTGCCAGGGACAACATCTGCAAGGAGTTTGTATGTTCTCTCCGTGTTTGCATGGGTTTCCTCCCAAACTCCAAAGACATACTGATAGGGAATGTAGATTGTGAGCCCTATATGGGACAGTGACTGTCAATGTCTGTAAAGCGCTGCAAAATATGATGGTGCATAATAAATAAATATAAACACTGGGCAGAACTTCCCAAGATTGGCGTTTCCTATGTCAGTCTTAATAAAGACTACAACTGGTACGAGGAGCCCCTATAATGTAATGAACCAGTCTTCAGTCATTTGCTGAATGACACCAAGGCCTTAGTTATTAGATACGAAAGCGAGGAAAACTGCCAGAAAATTGTACAATATCTGCAAGGGATGATGAATGCCAATAACATGTTTAACAAGACTAGATGGACAACAGATAATAAACTTGGGTGAGATTTCTTAAAGAGGTTTTCCCGCTAAAGCGTTCTATGGATAGCTTGAAGATCAGTAGGGGTCAGATGACTCATACCCCAACTGATCAGGACAACGGAGGACTCCCCCTTTCTGAATGGAGCAGTGGTTGGGCAGTTCAATTCATTTCAATGGGAGTGCCAGATATAGCTGAACACTGTACTTCATTTACCTGGCCACGGCTTCATTCAGACCCCCACCAATCTGCAAGTTTTCCCTTATGCATAGGTTAAGGGGCTACTTGTTTTAGTGGGAAAACCCCTTTAATCACAATCGGATGATGGAATGCAGTCACTCATGAAGTGATGGCTGACAAATCTCTTATACATTGGGCAGAACTAACTGGATGGCTGCAGGTCTATAGGGCCTAACATATGGTGTGAAATAAGACTAATGAGAATTGTTCACTATAATAGGTTGAGTCGTATTCATGGCTAAGAATTTCAATTTTTTTTATGTATTTTTTTAATTCCTTGGATTGTCTATTTTTCTTTTTTGTTTGTGTTCTTGTTTTCCCCGTTCTCAAGAATATTGAGGCTGGACAAAGTGCAGTATAAGCAGGATAAGCAAAATGTATTGTGTTTTTTATCTCAATAAGAAAATGTTTACTTTTTAGAATAGGTCATTCCAGGTGTTGAGAAGAGAATGACAGTGAATGACATGGTCGTAGACAGATTAGCAATAACCTTGTTTCCTGCTGCAGCTATAGATAACAAAGAGCTGGGTAAGCAATCTCTTCTCTTCTCCATTGAGGAGCTTCTGGACTGGAATGATAACTGGTTTACGGCCCTTCTCTGTCTTGCCTGAGAAGAATAGTTTACAGACACACAAACTTGCACTGTTGTCACGCTATAAGAAAGTGAGTCAGCAAAAAAAAAAGACAAAGACTGGGCTATTGTGTGAAGGTTTCAGGTTTCACTAGTTGTAGCTCATTCACTAGAAAGGTTGTTATGCATGTTTATTACAAAAGTCACTCCAACTCCAGCATGTTTCATGGAGTGAAGATGTAGCTTCCAGATATGCCAAGTTATATACAGTGAAAGAAGAAAGCCCCCTTATCCACACCAGATTTCCTGCAACAGATTTTCAGTTCCACCATATTGTATTCATATTGGCCATCCTCCTTGAGGGAGACCCTTCCCTCCCCATCAATCATTTTCTATGGTCATTTCAACGAGGTTTTACTGTCTTCTACCCAGTGCCATATAGTAAATCAAAAGTACTCCTTCTCACACACTATTTTAATGGGTTTTTAAATGCTTGTTTGTGTGTGTTTTTTGTGTTGTCCATGGCAGGGAAGTCTATACTGAGAGCATGCTGTTCCTTAAAATAAATACCAAAAACACTGTAGGGGGGAGTCATTAAGAATGGAATATTGTGTGCTGGTTTTGAAAATTCCTATGGGATTAGCCTGATTTATGGCTGATTGCCCTGCCTACAGTCACCCTCGCCTTTTTACCTTTTCGGAAAGTGGCAAGGGCAGTGTAAAACAGCATATGTGACAATTTTTTTGGCAAGATTTGTGAATTTTTAATGCCACAAATGTGCCTCTGTGTATATAGAAATTACAATTAACATCTAGTCAAAGCATTTTTTACCTAAAAAATCCTGGTAAAAGCATCAGAAAGAATAATCATAAAAAGTAGGGGGGGATTGTATTACAACCAGTGTTTTACACGTCATTCTCTCATGTATTTTTATTAGATGTTCAGCAAGTAACATGGTATACAAGTATGTGAAGCTATCACCGTATAGCAAATTGAGATAGGCCCTGTTATTGCAGTAAAACAAGACAAGTCATAGTAAGCGATATAGAGATTATATAAACCAGAATAAACAGCAGGATGCCTTGGTTCTAGAGGCACAAGCAGCTGAATTAACAAAAGCATGACTTCAGTGTAGTTGCCCAAGGGTAACATTTCAAATTAATGCCCCTATCCATTGGCCTGTGATGGGGAAAATAAGGCTGAAAGCTGGACTAGACCATAACACCTATTACTGTAAATCCAACAGCTACTACTTAAGCTCAAGTAGTAATTTAATAACATAGTCCAAATTCCCTCTGTGGGTACTAGAAAACATTGTAGCAGGTAACATAAATGTGGCAAGTCTATCAACAATAGTTGCAAGAAGCAGAGATCAGAAAGGTCAAATAAGGTCAGTCCAAGGGACATTCAAGAGTCCAGCCATAATAGATCTCCTTAGCTAGTGTCTATATGCAGGATAAAAGTGAGCAGACTAGCAAACGGAACCTAGATAGGCAACCTCAGGGCCCCGGGATGCACAAACATCCAGCCCAGGTGAGAGAACTGAGACCATACCATTTATGGAAAAGGAGTTGTGTAGGTTCCATAGGCAGCCAAAACTTATTGGACTTATGCCAGGAGAACCATGTGGTCTGAACCACATTCTGCCAGCTCCAGGAGGGTAGTGGACACCATAGCATGAGGTCCAAGGTGAGACCCTGGAATGTTGATGCAGATGCCATGGTTGGTAGTAACAGAGCACTGCCACTTGCTTCTGGGGGAGACCAGCTGGCCCCCCACTGTTTTTTACTGAATTAGCAGAATTACTCCATCAGGTAACGGTCGCTATTAACTTGCCAATCCCCTCTACTGCCCACAGCAGCCTCCTCAAATTCCTCTTCAGCCTCTAGAGGGCCCCACACGCTGCACATGACATCATCACGTCGAAACATGATACATCACACAGAGCCACCTGGAGGGTGAGAAGTGAAGAGGAAGCGGAAGAGGCCATGGGCAGGAGCGGGGATCAGTAAGAAAATACTCCAGCAGGTAGCAGCCTAGTAACCGTATGGGGAACTGTACTGTTTTGGGACATGTAAAGGGGTAGTACAGTGGGGAAAAAGTATTTAGTCAGCCACCAATTGTGCAAGTTCTCCCACTTAAAAAGATGAGAGAGGCCTGTAATTGACATCATAGGTAGACCTCAACTATGAGAGACAAAATTAGAAAACATATCTAGAAAATCACATTGTCTGATTTTTTAAGAATTTATTTGCAAATTATGGTGGAAAATAAGTATTTGGTCACCTACAAACAAGCAAGATTTCTGGCTCTCACAGACCTGTAACTTCTTCTTTAAAAGGCTCCTCTGTCCTCCACTCATTACCTGTAGTAATGGCACCTGTTTGACATTGTTATCAGTATAAAAGACACCTGTCCACAACCTCAAACCGTCACACTCCAAACTCCACTATGGTGAAGACCAAAGAGCTGTGAAAGGACACCAGAAACAAAATTGTAGACCTACACCAGGCTGGGAAGACTGAATCTGCAATAGGCAAGCAGCTTGGTGTGAAGAAATCAACTGTGGGAGCAATAATTAGAAAATGGAATACATACAAGACCACTGATAATCTCCCTCGATCAGGGGCTCCACGTAAGATCTCACCCCATGGGGTCAAAATGATCACAAGAACAGTGAGCAAAAATCCCAGAACCACATGGGGGGACCTAGTGAATGACCTGCAGAAAGCTGGGACTAACGTAACAAAGGCTACCGTCAGTAGCACACTACGCCGCCAGGGACTCAGATCCTGCAGTGCCAGACGTGTCCCCATGCTTAAGCCAGTACATATCCGGGCCCGTCTGAAGTTTGCTGGAGAGCATTTGGATGTTCCAGAAGAGTATTGGGAGAATTTCATATGGTCAGATGAAATCAAAGAACTGTTTGGTAGAAACACAACTCGTCGTGCTTGGAGGAGAGTGAATGCTGAGCTGCATCCAAAGAACACCATGCCTACTGTGAAGCATGGGGGTGGCAACATCATGCTTTGGGGTTGTTTCTCTGCAAAGGGACCAGTGAAATTTTGAATGCAAACCTCCATCCATCAGCAAGGGCATTGAAGATGAAACGTGGCTTGTTCTTTCAGCACGACAATAATCCCAAGCACACCGCCAGGGCAACGAAGGAGTGGCTTCGTAAGAAGCATTTCAAGGTCCTGGAGTGGCCTAGCCAGTCTCCAGATCTCAACCCCATAGAAAACCTTTGGCGGGAGTTGAAAGTCCGTGTTGCCCAGCGACAGCCCCAAAACATCACTGCTCTAGAGGAGATCTGCATGTAGGAATGGGCCAACGTACCAGCAACAGTGTGTGCCAACCTTGTGAAGACTTACAGAAAACGTTTGACCTCTGTCATTGCCAACAAAGGATATATAACAAAGTATCGAGATGAACTTTTGTTATTGACCAAATACTTATTTTCCACCATAATTTGCAAATAAATTCTTTAAAAATCAGACAATGTGATTTTCTGGAATTGATTTCTCATTTTGTCTCTCATAGTTGAGGTCTACCGATGATGTCAATTACAGGCCTCTCTCATCTTTTTAAGTGGGAGAACTTGCACAATTGGTGGCTGACTAAATACTTTTTTCCCCACTGTATACTGGGGGAAGGTTCAGCAGTAAAGGTGGAAATTACTATATGGGGGTCTAGAATGGGCATTTTTTGTGCAAATTGGTTTTTGTGTTAAAATTCTTTTCTGGTTTGCACCATCTATTCCAATTTTAGAGACAGGGCAGTGGCCTAGGTGGTGCGCTAGATTTGTTATCAGGAACCAATGCAACTTTCCGGTTTGGAGTAATAGTTGAAGTTCCACTGTGGGTGGCCGGTATCAGACTTGGTCAGAGGGACACCCAAGAATAGATAGTAACAAAGTGCTTTCTCTCTCTACTCCAGTAATGAATATAATCTGCCTCTCACATTATCTCTATGGGGGCTGTATGTGAATATGTTCCTCTGGTACCCTGTCTATCTTTAGGTCTAGGCTGTGATGTTCTTGGTAATTTTCATTTCTCCTCCAAATGGCACTTCTTTCCCTTTAGGGTCTTGGAAAGCAATTCTTCTCTGTTTTGGGGCTATAGCAATGGTATCTGGCCAAAGGCTCTGAAAAGAACCCAACACATTCTCCAAGAGATTGCACAATTTCTCTGCCAGGACTGTATAACTCCTAACTGACTCTGGAGATTTCTAGCTTCACCCCCTAAGCCCTGGCCAGTGATTGGCCAGAAATGGACCAAATTTTGAGAAAGAGGGGTGCACCGACTCCACAGTGAAATACTCCTTTAAAGAGAGAAGAAAAGCAAACCCCTGGGAAGCTGCAAAACAATACAAAATACATAAAAAAATAATATATACAATAAAAAAAATTAAAACATATATGCACTGTCTAGTGGGATGCTGCATAGTCACGTCTGTTTTTTTTTACAGTGGGTTTTAACAGACCATTAAAAAATAGGACATGACATATTTCTGTCTGTTTTTATGGATTCTGTCATTCACTCAAGTCCTTGAAGGATCTGTGAAAATGGACCATTTGTCATTTTCATTTTTTCAGTGTTTGTGTGAATGTGACTTAAGCGATTTCACTGCCGATTTTTTTAAACACTAAATGTGATATGCGTCTTCCAGGTTACCAACAAAGACGCCAGTAAGTAAAGGCAGCAAAGTCAAGCTGTATACTGACTAGTATAACTTGGATTCTGTCCATAATATTACTACTTGTGTGCTCCTTTGCTGGCATATTTTATCTCATTGCGTGTGAACTTTGCACTGTGAAATCACTTGAGTCACAGCTAAATCTTGACCAAGGTTTAACAGGCACTAGAATGTATGATAAAACCTCACTGCAAAGTAAATACTAAATGTAGTGTAAGAAACTGGCTCTCAAGACGTCCTTGGGAATGTTAATATATTTATTTGTAAGTGATAGAAATAAAGTATTTTTGCAATATAAATTAGGTTGAAAAAACAATATAAAAAGTATCAATAAAAATCAAAATGATAAAATATATTAAAAAAGCAATGCCCTTAGGCTGGGTTTATATGGCACTTCTTTACTGAAGAACTGCATTAAATTTTTAATTGAAATAACCGCATTTCTAATATGCTGATAAGGCTATATTCACACAAATACTGAAAAAATGGTCTTGAAAAATGGGCATATGTCCTAGTGTTATATCTGTGGGGCATCCGTTTTCAGTGAAAATGGACAAAAAATAGCCAGCCATGTGAATAGACACATTGAAATAAATTTGTTCTAAACACAGTTGTGTGACATTTGTGTGAATAAAACCTAAGCCAGAAGTTTTCGATTTAATGTCTCATTACTGCAATTAAAAATGTCAAGCCGTTCTTGGGTAAAAAGCGCCATATAAACTCAGTCTAAGGCCTAATTCACAAATCCATTTTTTGTGGACAGTTCATTTCCATATTATTTATAGATAGTACACAGTGGGGAACATTTATTAAAGGGGTTTTCCAGGCAAAAAAATCTTTTTTTTTTTTTTTAAAGGTCAGTTAGTGCTATTAGTGTTTTTTGTTTTTTTTTTGAAGATGTATTTTATTAAAGATTTTCCAAGTATACAAAATGCAATGCAAATTTGTTATAAATCATGAGCTATGAAATTGCAGTAAAGAAATGAGGGGGAGCGATGAACAATCTCTTGGTGGGCTTGTATAGAGGGGGGAGAATGAGGGAGGGAAGAGGGGCAGTTCGGAGAAGGAAGTTTGGTTTTGGGATAGAGGGACATAGGAAATAAAATGTGATACATAATCTACAGTTGAAGATAAAACAGTGATCCAGTAGACAATATGAGCACAATTCAAGAACAATGCAGGTGAGTTTCCATTGGACGTTAATCAGATTGGTAAACAGCAGTTAATAGTTCGGTACCAGTACAACTGAGAAGCACTAGCACAGGTTCAGCACTCATAGCCTGGCCATGTTACCCATTTGACCCACAAGCTCGTAAAGACCTGAGTGTTGCCCAATCTACATGATAGTAAGTGTTCCATAGTACAATTAAATGTGACGACTCTAGTTATTTCAGGTATACAAGGAAGGTCGGGGCTTTTCCATAAATCGGCAACCTTAGATCTAGTAACGGTCAGTACGTGGAAAATAATACATTGATCATCAGGAGGTAGCATGTCAATACCCAATGAAAGCAAAGCTACATGTGGTCCCCAAGGAAACGGATATTGAATTATGGTGCGCAATAGCTTATAAATTTGGGACCATAGTTGCTTAAGTTGAGGACATGACCACTATAAATGTACAGTGGGGAAAAAAATATTTAGTCAGCCACCAATTGTTCAAGTTCTCCTACTTAAAAAGATGAGAGGCCTGTAATTGACATCATAGGTAGACCTCAACTATGAGAGACAAAATGAGAAAACATATCTAGAAAATCGCACTGTCTGATTTTTAAAGAATTTATTTGCAAATTATGGTGGAAGATAAGCATTTGGTCAATAACAAAAGTTCATCTCAATACTTTGTTATATATCCTTTGTTGGCAATGACAGAGGTCAAACGTTTCCTGTAAGTCTTCACAAGGTTGGCACACACTGTTGCTGGTATGTTGGCCCATTCCTCCATGCAGATCTCCTCTAGAGCAGTGGTGTTTTGGGGCTGTTGCTGGGCAACATGGACTTTCAACTCCCTCCAAAGGTTTTCTATGGGGTTGAGATCTGGAGACTGGCTAGGCTACTCCAGGACCTTGAAATGCTTCTTAAGAAGCCACTCCTTCGTTGCCCTGGTGGCAGGGTCGGACTGGCCCATCGGGGAACCAGTGAATCCCCCGCTGGGCCCCGAGCCCCGACTATTAGTCCTTATTTTGCCAATGCAAATGCATTGGTCAGGGGCCCGATCTCATGTCAATGAGGGATCCTTGAAAACAGATTCTCCTCGGGTGCGCACTGTGCTGAGCACTGTCGTGTGAATTGGGCCTAGAATATTAGAAGGTGGATAACCTTTTTAAAGGTGTTATGCCATGAAGAATTGTTATATGTTATCTATAGGATAGATCCCTCAGAATCGGGGTGTTTTTCTTCTAACTGAATCCAGGCTGAATGTAGCTGTGCCCAGCTGGACGGGAGGCGACCGTGCACCCATTAACTTCAATGGAAGTGCCTGAAATAGTAAAGTACAGGACTTCGGCTATCTCAGTTACTCCCATTAAAGTAAAATATGGCATGGATGCTTCCTATCCAGCAGGGCACGACTACATTCAACCTGGATTCAGTCAGACTAAATTCACTGTGGGGAGAAAAACAACCTCATTCTCAGGACCAGGAACCGGGATTAATTATGGTCTGTCCTATGGATAAAGTAGTAGTAGTTAGGTGACTCTGGCCTCTTAATAATTCTGGACCACGTAAGGAATTCAGGTGCAGTAAGTGTAGGTCAGTGGGGACTTGTGTCACCACATTTCAAGAGCCATAGTCAGGGCACTTCTCTGTCCTTAAGGCCAGGGCCCCACGTGGTGTAAACACCACGGCTCATCTGCGGCATGTCAATTATACCTATAGAAATGCCGGAGGTTTTCTTATAGGTATAATGGAAGCAGAAAGTCCACGGGGGAAACCTCTGTGAACTTTGTCAAAAACGCTGCAGGAAGAACTGTGATGCATTGCTGCCGTGGTTTTTCCCGCAGAGTTTTTTTTGCTGCGGGACACCATTTGGGGCTTAGCCTAAAGGGGTTTTCCAGGACTTTCCTTTTTTTTTTTTTTTATTGCTGACCTATCCTTAGAAATGTCATCCATTAGAGATCTGTTGGGGGTCCGACACCTTGTCCTCCTGTGATTCAGCTGGTTAAAGAGGCAGTGGCCCTCTCTGAGTGCTGCTTCTGCTTCACAGGACATGTGACATTATGTTCATTGATCACATGGCCTGATCACAGCTCAGTCCCATTCAAGTGAATGGGCTGAGCTGTGATACCAAGCACAGTCACTATGGAGCTGTGCTTGGTAAGTACTGAAGAGGCTGCAGCACGCACGTCACGTGAACAGGTGCTGATCCCTTTCCAATTTTTAATGGATGATTTCATTGGTCATTAATTACTCAGCCTTGGAAAACCCCTTTAAAGCCCCAACTAGACTGTGTCCTACCGATATAAAATAAGATAATATAGCACCCAAGTCTGTTTCCTCTCTGCAGTGTATGAAATGATAGCATTAAGCATTCTTCTATCTAGGCTTAACGTGAAAACTGTGGAATCCACCAGAGCATATACCCTTGTGCAGACCTGAGACTACTGCACAGACGGTTGGTCCATTTGGATATTGGTGTTTCCATTACTGGAAGCATAGACAGTGATTCAAGGTAGGTGCTTCACAACATCTATTATTGACTGATAGTCATCTGTTTTTGTTTTTTAAGGGATTGTCCAGGATGTGAATACAATAGATACTGATGATCTATCCACAGGAAAGGCCATCAGCATCTGATCGGTGTGGGGGATGACTCCCAGATCCTGCACCAATCAGCTGATTCAGCTCCCGCCTCTCAACCCTACCACACTGAAGTGTTTAAAAATATTGATCCAGTGTTGAGGCTTGTCCTGATTTCCAAGGTACTAAGATAGCATTTAGCTTGTCAGCTGCTGCCACGCTGGATCGATATTATTACACTTCATTGTGATTGGTTTACTCCCAAGGGCAGAGAGGGTACAGAGGACACAGATCCAAAATATATGTGTATATGGCCTAACAGGGCATTTGGTGAGGGAAGGTGAAAAAGAATTTAAAAAAACCATACTCACCTGTCCTGCAGCTCCGATATTTTCTTTTGGATTTCGAATTTCCTGCCGCACATGACCAGGATGCCACACTGATTGGCCTAAGGAAAGGGACCTGGGTCGTCACAGTGTGGCGGGGACTTCCGCTACATGAAAACATTGGAGCAGCAGGACTGGACCGCGCTGGGAGGCACCGGAGCACCAGGGACAGGTGAGTATGTTTATTAAAAATAAATGTTTCACCTTCCCCATCCTAATATAAAACATTCTGTCACATAAACCTGCTTACAAGATATATATAGTTCAGCTCTTTTTGGTTATGTTGGATCAGGGGGTGACCAGTCTGGGATCCTGTGTTTTCCTTTAGTACACAGAGCAGTAGGTCTTATGTGTTAAAGTAAAAGGGTCCCTTTATATGCGTGTCAAGACATGTATCATGATATACACGGCTCTTACAGTCCTGCTCATTGTTATTGGCACCCATGAAATTTAAGTAAATAATGTGGAATATCTCCTGAAAAAAAATGAATCAAGTGAAACAGCTTTTTTGTTTCAAGCACTCATGTTAAATACATAAGAGCAAATGATAAACAACAATTAAAAAAAAAAATAATGGGAGGGAAAAATAGAAAAACCTAAAGCTTGATGTGATACTGGTATTGGCACCCTTTACATTTAATATATGTGGAAACACATTTTGACTCACCTGTGTTAAAACACAAATGAGAATCACCTGTGATAAATTGTTGGTGCCCATGCGACATGAATTAACCAATGAATGATGACTTAAGTCTTTAAAAAAGCCACATGTTAGGCCCTGTTCCTTTGTCACAATAGTGAAGACAAAGGAACTGTCTGAGGACATTAGAACTGCTATTGTTAACAAACACAAGATTTCCAAAGGGTATAAGGCCTTCACCAAAGACCTCGGTATCCCTGTTTCAACAGTGCGCAATGTTATTAAGCAAGCATGGAACCATCAAGAACCTCCCTGGACGAAGAAATGTCTTCGAAGATTGGTGCAAATGGGGGAAAAAAAACACTGCGTCAAACATCCAAAGACGTGAAGGCTAACTTGGAACAGTCTGGGGTCATGGTTTCAACAAGTACCATACGCCGCACACTAAACCAAGCAAAGCTTTATGGGCGAAGGCCAAGGAAGAAACCATTGCTGAAGAAAAGACATAAAAAAGAATGACTGATCGTTACCAAAGAGTACCTTGACAAACCGCAATCCTTCTGGGAAAATGTTCTGTGGGCAGATAAAACAAAAATCGAGCTTTTTGGCAATGCAAAGCAACAGTTTGTTTACAGACAGCAATGAAGCTTATAAGGAAAAGAACACACTACCAATAGTTAAGCATGGTGGAGGATCCATAATGCTGTGGGTGTTGCTTTGCTGCGCCTAGTACTTGAGGCCTTGATCGTGTCACAGGAATCATTAAATCAGAGAATTATCAAGAGATTTTAGAGCAAAACGTCCTACCCAGTGTAAGAAAACTTGGTTTGAGTTGAAGATCGTGGGTCCTCCAGCAAGACAATGATCAAAAACACACATCCAAAATTACACAGGAATGGTTGAAAAATAAAAAATGGACTATTGTAAAATGGCCAGCAATGAGTCCTGACCATAATCCCATTGAAAATTTTTGGGGTGAGCTGAAATCTGCCATTGGGAAAAAGAACCCTGCAAATATTCAAGAGCTTGAACAAACTGCAAAAGAAGAGTGGGAGAAAATACCAGATGAGAAGTGCAAGAAGCTTATAGATGGCTACAAGAAACATTTGGAGGCTGTCATCAATGCCTAAGGGTGTGCAACCAAGTATTAATTAGGGGTGTGCAACCAAGTATTAATTAGGGGTGTGCAACCAAGTATTAATTAGGAGTGTGCAACCAAGTATTAATTAGGGGGCCTTTATTGCTGCACATACTGTTTATTCTGTTTCTTCTTTGAAATTACAACATGTAAGTTGAAAAACAATATTTTAGTGTTGGACCACTAATTAAAAAAACCTGAGGATATAACTTTGGTACATTTCCATTTATTTGTGAAGATATTGTACAGTCTATGAAAAAAATGAAGGGGTGCCAATAATGGTGAGTAACACTGTACATGTTGTTCTGTGTTGTAGTTTTATATCGGTGCGGTCACTGTTGCATATCTGTGATGTGATCATGTACATTATTATTATTATTTATTTATATAGCGCCATTAATTCCATGATGCTTTACATTTGAGGGTTTACATAGGATACACAAAATATACAAAACAGACACAATGCTAACAGTGACCAACTGGTACAGTGGGATAGAGGGCCCTGCCCGCAAGGGCGGACAATCTATGAGGGAAGAGGGATAGAGACAGAAGGTGGGGGTAGAGGCTGTACAGGTGGTGGTGTGGTGACAGTAGTGTTATTGGAGGTTGTAGGCCTTCCTGAATAGGTGAGTCTTCAGGGCCTTCTTGAAGCTTGTGATTGTGGGGTCAGTCTTATGTGTCTTGGTAATGAGTTCCAGAGTATGGGGGATGCACGGGAAAAGTATTAGAGACGGTTGTGTGAAGAGCGGATAAGAGCAGAGCGGATAAGAGCAGAGCGGAGTAGGAGGTCTTTGGAGGATTGGGGGTTGCATGTAGCGGGAGATTAGGTCAGAGATATATGGAGGGGGCAGGTTGTTGATGACTTTGTATGTCAGTGTTAGCATTTTGAACTCTTCGCTGGGCAATGGGTAGCCAGTGAAGGGATTGGCAGAGGGGAGCGGCCGATGAAGAATAGGGGGAGAGGTGTATTAAGTGAGCGGCACAGTTTAAGGTGGCCTGGAGGGGGGCGAGTGTGTTTGCTGGGAGGCCATGGAGAAGGGTGTTAAAGTAATCTAAGCAGGAGATTATGAGGGCGTGGACTAGCATCTTTGTAGTTTCAGGGGTGAGGAAGGAGCGGATTCGATGGATGTTACATGAGGAGTTTATGGTGCAGATCTTTGCTGCATTATAGATACCACATGACATCACAGAACACATGACGTCACAGACATTCCATGATGTCACAATTGATGTAGAATGTGTACAGGTCTTAACCTGAGCCATCTTTTGTCATTTGAGTTTGACAGCTTGAAGAGGACAGTAGGTTCAGGTATGTAACGCTTTACTCAGTGAATCCCATCCACACACTGTGGAAAAATCCGCACAGTGAACACACTGTGATTTCCAAAACTGCTGCTGTTTTGGAAATCGCAGCATGTCAATTATATGTACAGAAACGACAGCGGTTTCCTTATAGGTATAATAAAAGCACAAAATCCACAGAGGTTTTTCTGTGAAAAGTGCTATGGGAAAAACCGTGGTTGCTGCAGTGGTTTTTCCCGCAGCGCTTTTTTGCTGAGGCCTGCTACATGAGGCCTTAGCCTTAAACGCGTACATAACAGGTTGGGTCAGGTGTGCATGTGTATGGGAGAGTTGGGAGGAATAGCTGTCAAATGAATGTTCAGCAGCATCTATTGATGAGTTTAGTGTATTATATGGGCAAAATACCGATGTAGTCTTCACCAACATGTTTTCCAGCGTGTTATTATGTGAGAAATAGATGACATGCAGTGTGATTTCCCCCCATACACAGGTGTCTGCTATTTAAATCTCAGACCATTGTTTGGTGTGTGGATCTGCTGAAATGCTTCACATTTACTATTAATAATTGTGGTGCATCTTGGGTGATCCATGCACCAAAAAATGGTCTTGAACAGGTTAATTACTCATAGTCATTGAACTACTTTTGAAATTAGCCTAATGGCTGTGTATAACCAACACATATACTACTAAGCTACTACTGAGCCAAGTGTGCATGTGTATTGGAAATATGTGTAAGATGGCTTTTGTTTAGATCAGACCTATCTCATGTGTGCCCAGCTTTATTTATTTATTTATGTTTTTATAAGGTTTATTTCGGAGTCGCCGGATTCTGTCGGATCAGAATTCATAAAGTTTTTAAAGAAAATGATCAATGAGGGTTGTGTGGGGGAGCCCTTTGTGTGCGTTTGCCTCTCATGAGCTTACAATGCATACATGCATGCATACAACATACATACATACATACATACATACATACAACAGTAGGCAGCAGGCGAGATATGATTCAGGGAGATATCCGATCGCCATATCTGGGGTCAGGAAGGAATTTTTTGCCCCCCTCCGGAGGGTTTGTTTCGCCTTCCTCTGAATCATTGGGTTGGGTGGCTCTCATCTCAGGACAAGGATAACCACAGAGAGTTCTGTGTTCTCCACCAGGCCTGACCTCTGAGTCACTGCAAATTTTTTAATTTAAAGGGCCTGTAATATTTTCATTACAATGTTGCCTATTTAATAAAAAACATTTAAACTTATCTAGATCGTGTTTGTGGTTTTTGTCTTGTGTCTGAATTATTCCTTAGATAGTAACCATGATGATAGTAATGGCTATCGCTCAATATTCCAGTATATTCCAGTATCTGCATATACAGTACTAAAGTGTATAATCTCCCATATATATGGCGGCAGCTGCTGCAGGAAAAGGGGTGCCATGTACAGTGAGCATAACACTCATTACTCTCGTCATTGTGATACAATAAGGTCTTTGCCTGTCCCAGATTACATTTCATGTGTTATGGAGTTCAGTCTACCTGATGGGAGGCAATAATACTGTAAGTGTCCTCACATCTATATACAACATACTACCTGAAAGAAGACTGAAGAGTCCACAAGAGCGACTGAACACAGGAGAGACAAGGGGTCTTGTATAATAATAGGAAACAGACTAAAGAGGCTTTATATCCGCAGGGCCCCATAACAAAACTTAGAAAGGACCCCACTCAGCAAAGACCACCTTACCATACAGTGGCCCACATTTCTAAGGCTGGTATATCTTAAGCCAGTCTAAGTAAATGAGCTAGTTGGAGTGACTTGTGCCAAATTTATCAAAAGGGGCAGACGTCTGGGGCAGCTTGCAGTACTTTACCATTCCATTCGGTTCAATGTAAAGGCAGCCGTACTTGCGTAAGGTCACATTTCCACTGGTGTATAGAGCAGGCAGGAATTGGAGTGTGGGGGTCAGTGGACCCCTGTTCTCCTAAAATTCAGTAAAAAATCAATAAACATAACAGTATTTATGGCATATTCTGTGTTAAGGACACTATAACTCCCAGCATGTCCTGGTGATCTACAGTGCCTTGCGAAAGTATTCGGCCCCCTTTAACTTTTCAACCTTTTGCCATATTTCAGGCTTCAAACATAAAGATATAAAATTTTAATTTTTTGGTGAAGAATCAACAACAAGTGGGACACAATTGTGAAGTGGAATGAAATTTATTGGTTATTTTAAACTTTTGTAAAAAATAAAAAACTGAAAAGTGGGGCGTGCCAAATTATTCCGCCCCTTTACTTTCAGTGCAGCAAACTCACTCCAGAAGTTCAGTGAGGATCTCTGAATGATCCTATGTTGTCCTAAATGACTGATGATAAATATAATCCACCTTTGTGTAATCAAGTCTCCGTATAAATGCACCTGCTCTGTGATAGTCTCAGGGTTCTGTTTAAAGCGCAGAGAGCATCATGAAGACCAAGGAACACACCAGGCAGGTCCGTGATACTGTTGTGGAGAAGTTTAAAGCTGGATTTGGATACAAAAAGATTTCCCAAACTTTAAACATCCCAAGGAGCACTGTGCAAGAAATAGTATTGAAATGGAAGGTTGTATCAGACCACTGCAAATCTACCAAGACCCGGCCGTCCCTCTAAACTTTCATCTCAAACAAGGAGAAGACTGATCAGAGATGCAGCCAAGAGGCCCATGATCACTCTGGATGAACTGCAGAGATCTACAGCTGAGGTGGAAGAGTCTGTCCATAGGACAACAATCAGTCGTGCACTGCACAAATCTGGCCTTTATGGAAGAGTGGCAAGAAGAAAGCCATTTCTCAAAGATATCCATAAAAAGTCTTGTTTAAAGTTTGCCACAAGCCACCTGGGAGACACACCAAACATGTGGAAGAAGGTGCTCTGGTCAGATGAAACCAAAATCCAACTTTTTGGCCACAATGCAAAACGATATGTTTGGCGTAAAAGCAACATAGCTCATCACTCTGAACACACCATCCCCACTGTCAAACATGGTGGTGGCAGCATCATGGTTTGGGCCTGCTTTTCTTCAGCAGAGACAGGGTGGAATTGGAGAAAAACTGCATTTATGCGACTTTCTTACAGACTTCATTTTTACTTAATTTTCAGTGTGCAGCCAGGGGGTCTGATCAATAATGCAATGCATTACAAAATACCGGCACTTGTATCACAGGCTGCATAGAGCAGCCTGTAATGAAAATTAATGAGAGACAAGCCTGTCATAGCAACTGATCTCGTTCTGGGTGCCACCTATGCACCTCTACAAAAGCAGCATTAGTCAAAGCACCAGAGGCCTTAATGCATGCGATCAGTATAATACAGCAGAGACCCGGCGGCTATGGTGCCGTAAATTGAATTAAATGCTACTGTAATCACACTGCATATTTTTTGCAAGCAAATTTGTGTGTAATTTGTAATGTGTGCATGTATCCTAAGGCTGAGGCCGTACATTGAGAAAATGCTGCATTTTTTGGTTGCAGATTTTGCTGCAGTTTATTTCATCCTAAGCCAAAGGAATGGGAAATGTAGAAAGGAAACACTTATACTGCTTCCTTCTGCTAAATCGACTCCTGAATTTGGTGACAAAAATAAATTAAAAATAAGCAGAAAAATGTACAAAAAAATGCAGCTTTTCTGCAACTTGTGGTCTCTGCCCAACCAATTTCATGTTAGTTTTATGGTATTACCCACTGACCTTCCCCACAACTAACACACGACAAAATAAATGATCCAGACAAATTTAATATATTTCATCACATTACAGTTTCACCATTTACAATGGACATTATACTTCAGCATTTCTCCAAGTTTGGTTCCCGCCAAACACTCCTCAAATTTTGCATCCACTTCTTGGCTTTGAGCTTCTGAGAAGTGATTTTTCCAGTCTCCAACATCCCCTAGGAAAAAAATAAAATAAATGGACAGGGTCTGAGAAGAAAGTACCATACGCCTTGTGGAACATAAATGAGTGTGGCAATAACACTGACAGTCACATAAGTAGAGTAGCACACTAATTAAGTGGAACATTGCTCCAGCAAGGAAGACACAGGCTTTCACTTTGTAGTACCATCAACCAGCTCAGCTCCAGCCCTCAGTGAATGCTCTACACGAATTGTACCTCCAGTATTTGGATGCTGTTACAATTATCTGGTTATACTTTAGTAAACCTTGTTCTGCAAAACCCCTGTCTCCTGAGTCTTATTCATGCTTGATCATCATGGGCAGTCCAGCCACCATCAGGCTCAGCAAAGCTTACAACCATTCGAAGATGCCCCAGAGGAAGACACTACTACCACCATCAGACACCATGTAGGTCCCCTCAGCATTACATGAGCCTAAAAGGAGAGCTGGAGGAATAGGTTGAGATCCTTGCCACCATGACCACAGCAATTACTAATCCCAACCTCCTGGCCTCCCCCAACAGACTGCGTGAAGGCAAGTAAGTGAATTTTTTTTATATCAAAATTTTTTATTATTTACTAAAGGGACAAGTGTCAAAAAAGATTTTTCAACACCCATGCAAGTTTTTTGTTTTTTTTTATAGCTCTCATTAGGCCTAGAGGACGATGACCAAGACCAGGGGTAGGCAACCTTTTTTGTTCGGCGTGCCAATTTAAATTAAAAAAAAATCAAAGATGAGGTCCTCGGAGTGCCTTGCAATTATTGTAAGGCTGACGGCCCCTACACTAAAGTCATATAGCACAAACCATAACATAGGGGTGCTTTCATACTTTGCTCCCAGCCACATGCGTTTACCGCTATTTGCCTGGATACACCTGTACTTTTCCATTAGAAGCAATGTAAGTACATGTGTAACCCACAATTAGTGGTAATGTATATGACTGGGAGCAGAATGAGGTAACACCTTTAGGATGGTGACACACTATGTACCTGGATTCTGCATCCAGTCCCCAGTCGCTGGTACTTTCACTTTTCTGTAACTGAAACACGTATTAATTTCAGCCACATTTAATTCCTGGTGGTGCGGGAACAGCAAAACCACAGCCAGTAACTAATAGGTGTCTCACTTACCCCAAAGTGACAGCACTGATGCCCAGGAACTGGAGTTGGCTATAGCCACACCTGGGTACACAGTGTGTCACCACCCAAAAAAAAAGCACCCTTAGGCCTCCTGAACACAAACAGCATGGATTTGGTTTTCACTGACCTATACATTAAAAATGAATTGACAGGGCTGCAAATGCAGACAGGTATAGGACCTGCTCTATATTTTGCAGCTCTTCAATTTGGCCCAAAAAAACAGCCGCAAAAATGACGTCTATCTGCATGGGCACATTGAAATGTATGGCTCCGTACTTTTAGCCACAATTGCAGATAAAAAGTATGGTCACGTGCATTACAATTTAGCACCTCCATATGCCTCATATTAATAGCAGTTAACCCCATCATGTCCTTCATATTATGTTTCACATAAGAGTTACTGATATGTGAGAGACATGGAGGTAATATGTGAAGCACCTGGAGTTACTAAAACTAAATTAACCCGTAAGAAAGTCACACAAATGCACTTTTTGTTCAAATCCACTCCATTCTGAATTTTTTTCCACCTTCCCACATTAAGCCCTCATATGTCTCTTAGAATGGAAAAATAAAAAGGTTATGGGGTTTGGAAGGGGGGGGCTTTGGAGTCAAAAATGAAAAACTAAAATCGAAAAATTCCTCCGGTGGGAAAAGTGTTAAATAAAGTTAAGCACATACACATTAGGTATCCTTGTGTCTGAAAACAACCAGTTTACAGACTTAAAAAATATATTTTTACCATATGGTAACTGCTATAGTGGAAAAAAAAAACAAAAACAAAACCACACACACAATCAAGAGCCAAACAGCAGTTTTTTTTCACAGTTTCACCTCTCATATAAATTTGAATAAACAGCGCTCACAGCAATAGACATTCCCTAAAATGGTATAAATATAAAGTACATCTGCCCATGCAAAAAAAGATGGGTTATTCATCCTTGTACAGAAATAGGAAAAAAAGTCATAGATATTGGACTGTTGACTCCAAGAATTTTTTTTTTTTTTATGCAAAGTTTTGGGTTTTTATAAGGGGTTAAAATGTAAACAAAAAAAAGTGATCGCTGTAAAAACGAAGTCCATAAGAAAGTCGCATACAGTTTTTCTCTAATTCCACTCCACTATGATTTTTTTTCTAGTTCCCCAGTACATTGTACGGAATATTAACTAGTACCATTGTAAGAGACAGCCAATGTTGTCCTAAGCTTTATTTGTCTGTATAAACTGTTAATGTTGAATGTATTTCTGTGATTCTGTTCCTTTAAGACAGCAGCCATTGTAATTGTGACATGATGCTGGAGTGACTCCCCCCCCCTTTTATGTCAGCTTGCCTGTTCTGCAGACAGAATGTGAGCGGAGAAGCAGGAAGTGACGAGACAGAGAGCAGCAGCCATCTTAGCAAGTGTTGTATTGAACTGGTGTGGAGATTTTTCTGTACAGCTAAGCTGTATCTTGGTCCAGAGACAAACAGAGTGTAAAGAGACAACAGGACTAGTGAGTCCACGTGAAAGGAACTGTGCTCAGTGGCTGATCAGTGAGACTGACATTGTGACTGTGTATATGGATACCACAGATAGAGACTCGCAGTGCTGTTGATGTACTGGACGGCACCTGCTAAATCCCGGCTTACATCCCAGCTCAGTGTATGGATTCGGCAGGACTGTCAGTGTGCTGAGTGGAATCTGCTGTTGGATTACATTGCATTCAGTTGGTTTCCCTGTCTGTTAAAGAGGACTTCATCTCTCCCAAGATCCTGATAACCGTGGGGAGAGGACGCTTCACTATAAAAGAAAGGAACGACTTTGGGCCCCACCGCGCGCTTCTACGGACTGTAAGCGGTCCACCTGGACCACTGGGGAAAAGGGGGTGCACCCAAATGTGAAGTCAGGGTCAGTTAGGGATAGTTTTGAGTATATTGTTCATTCAGTGTCCATACTGCAGAAGTGGACAGAGTAAAAGTAGAAACCATTGCAGAATTTGCCTTGAAATTGTTCATGCTATATTGTATATTTTGCTTGTCTTTAGCCCTGTCATTTTACCTTTAACTAGCCTTTATTAACTTTATAGTAAATATTTTTTTTTTTCTTGAACTACCGCGTGTGCGTTCATTTCTGGTTGCGGAGTCCAAACCACCTGCCTTGCTCTCGGTTCACAAATTGGCGTAGTCGGCAGGATCCGCTTACCAGAATGGACAGTGACGCACCCGTTCGGGAGAATGGTGCTGGAGGAAGAATGCCAGCAGGGGCTATAATGAGTCAGTTAGCTAAATTTGATGGCAATAATATGTCAGTGAGTATGTGGGTGGAACAGATACGAATGATACAGCGAATGTACCAGACCGCACCAGAAGTACTAGTAGAGCTAGCAATATTGACATTACAAGGGGATGCTAAGACCACGGTGATATTGAGGCCATTTGAACAAAGGCAGACATTTGAGCAAGTAGTCCAGATTCTAGAAACCATTTATGGAGAAACTGCATTGCTGGGGTCTCTGCAGGCTCGGTTCTTCCAGAGGGTACAACAGGAGAATGAAAGCCTTCCCCAATATGCAAATGCCCTACAAGAACTGCTCCGAGATATTCAAGTGAAGGAAAGAGGGGGCTCGCCAGCCTTCTGTAACCCTGATCGGACTCTCCGTGACCAGTTTGTCCTGGGGATACGTGACAGCAGTTTAACTGTGACTATGCAGGATTTTATACGACGAGAGACTGATGCTAAATTCCATGATGTACAGGTAGAGGCCATCTCCCGTGCCAATAGTATGTTCCCGAAGCCCCAGACCGCAGTTGGAGTTACTTTGTCACAGGGGGCTAGTTCTGGCTCAGAGACAGTAGAAAAGGGGACGGTTAAAGAAATTCTCACAGTAATGCAGAAACTGCAAGAGCAAATGGAACACTTGCACACCCGTTGTGATGAACATTGTATGAAAATTGCAGACTTCCAGAAAACTGGAGGTGAAAGGGTGAGCCGTCCATACCCAGAAAATCAGAATCACCCACCACCCCGCTGGAGGGCTGAGGATAGGACCTACCGAAGGGGTCCAAATCAGTTAATGCAGTGCTCAGGAGAAATCGAAGGGGCTTACCGAAGGGGCCCAAACAGATGGCCAGAACGACGGGGGATACGCTGCTGGGAGTGTGGACGGATGGGCCACGTTGCTGCTAGATGTCCAGAGCAGCGACAAACTTATGAGAGACCGCCGTTAAACTGAAGTCCCCTGCTGCTGAAGGGCGTGTAGTAGGGGAGACTGACAAGGAGACTATGTGGGGAGAATGCCCTGATGATGACCTGATCGCTGCAAGTCCTGTCATACAGGTGGAAATGGAGGGTATTCCGGTTACCGGGATGATTGACACGGGTTCCCAAGTAACGACCTTGAGTAGAGACTGTTATGAACGGTACTTCCGGCAACATGTGAAATATGATCCCCATACATTCGTACGAGTGGTCGCAGCTAACCAGTTACCAGTTCTGGTCGTGGGAGTGGCCTGGATGAATGTCCGGGTATGTGGCCAAGATCTGGGTAGGAAAGGCATTGTGGTGGTACAGGAGTCACATGAAGTAAAGGTCCCTGTCATTTTGGGGATGAATGTGTTAAAAGAATTAGATCAGATCCTCTTTGAAAAGAAAGGTCACGGTTATTGGAAAGAAACCACCACCCATCGGCCTACTCAAACAGCTTTCCAGCAGCTGATCCGGACATGTGGCTTACAGAAAAGTTCAGATGCACAGCGTCCTCTGGCTCGAATTTCAGTTCCTTTGCATACAAAAGTTACACTGCCACCCAGTCGGGAGACAATAGTGTCTATGCCCGTAGGCACCTGTCGGAAACTAGAGGGCATAGCTGTGTTGGTAGAACCACTGCAGGCAGCCGAAGGAGGTGTTGATCCGCTAGTGGCCCGTTCCTTGGCAATAGTTCGCAATGGAAGAGTACCACTTCGATGTGTAAACACTCAGGACCAGAGTGTGGACCTGACCCCAGGGAGGCAGCTGGCTAACATCTATGTGACTCCGGAGGAAGTAAGGAAAGTAACTCCAATGCAGCTGAAGCCGACTGAAAGGGATGAGTGGACCGTAACTGTGTCCATGGGAGAAGATGAGGAACCCACCTCTGAATGGAATGGCTGTGCAATTCGAGAACAGATGAAGATGGATGTAAGTTCATGTTCTCTGGAATGGGTGCAGAAGGTAGATGAGCTGTTGTGGGAGAACCAAGCCACCTTTGCACGGTATGCTGAAGATTTTGGATGTACCACAGGGATCTACCATGAGATTCCCACAGGAGACACCCCTCCAATTAGAGAGCGCTACCGACAAATTCCTCCACAGTTGTATCAGGAAGTAAAAGAACTGTTAGCTAAGATGCTACAGGGTGGGATCATCCAAGAAAGCCAGAGTCCCTGGGCGGCTCCTGTGGTGTTAGTAAGAAAAAAAGATGGGTCCATCCGATTTTGCGTAGACTATCGGAAGTTAAACGCTTGCACCGTACGAGATTCCTACCCCTTGCCACGGATTGAGGAGTCCCTCTCAGCGCTAGGGAGAGCCCGGTACTTCTCCTCACTAGATCTGGCTAGTGGGTATTGGCAGGTGCCGATGGCCACAAAAGACAAGGAGAAGACGGCATTCATCTTGCCCATGGGACTATACGAATTTAACCGGATGCCCTTCGGGTTGACAAATGCACCCGGAACGTTTCAGCGGTTGATGGAGAAATGTCTCGGTGACTTCAACTTTGAGTTCACTCTCATCTACTTGGATGACATTATAGTGTATTCTGCGACCTTTGAAGACCATCTCCACCAGTTGGGGCAAGTATTTCGAAGATTGCGGGAACATGGGCTCAAATTGAAACCCAGTAAATGTCGGTTGTTCCAATCTGAAATTGATTACTTGGGTCACCGCGTATCAGGAGAAGGGGTGAGACCATCAAGAGACAAGATAGCGGCTGTTCAAGATTGGCCAATACCGACTACCCTGCGAGAAGTGAGGGCGTTCCTTGGAGTAGCCGGTTACTATCGACGGTTTATTAAGGATTTCGCCAAGGTAGCAGCACCACTTAATGCTCTCCTACGAGGCACATCCGGTGGTCCAAAGAACCGGTCCGTGAAGTGGGGACCTGAACAGGAACAAGCCTTCCAGGCATTGAAGGATGCACTGACAACAGCCCCAATCTTGGCATATGCTGATTACCACTTGCCGTTCCAGCTGTATACGGATGCAAGCCTGTATGGTCTTGGAGCAGTGCTTTCCCAGCTTCAGGATGGCCAGGAGAGGGTCATAGCGTACGGCAGCCGGTCTTTGAGAGATTCTGAAAGAAACCCCGAGAATTATAGTTCATTTAAGTTGGAGCTGTTGGCACTGGTATGGGCCATGACCGAGAAATTCTCTGAATATTTGACCGGTGCTGAAGTTTTAGTACTGACTGACAACAACCCACTAGCTCACCTGGAAAATGCCAAGCTCGGGGCGTTAGAGCAGAGGTGGATAGCCCGAATGTCTACATTCAATTACCGCATTAAGTATCGGTCCAAGACAGAGAACCAGAATGCTGACGGACTTTCTAGGGTAACTGCCCAGACCCCCACAGAAGACGTGGATCATGAGTTGGAGCATGTGGAGGTGCCCGATTTCAGCAGATTTTCACAGGCCTTGACCGCCACTAATCAGTTTGAGATGGAGGGGACTGAAATGGCTCCTTTCTTTGGTCCCTCACGACAGGAATGGGCACAGATACAACAGACCCATGAGGGGCTGGCACAGATGATCAAGTGTGTTGAGAAAGGCCAGAAGCCCTGTAGAGAGGAAAGAGAACGACTGACACGTGAGATATTATCTGTTTTGAGTCAGTGGGAAAAGTTGGAGATGAAAAATGGAGTGCTATGCCGAAAGGTCTATTTACCTTCTGAGATCGACATTCGATACCAAATTGTGGTGCCTAGTGAACTGGCTCGCTCCTTGGCAGTTGAGGCTCATAATAAGAATGGACATTTTGGTCATGAGAAGACCTTTCGTTGGTTACAGCGACTGATTTACTGCCCTGGTCTTCGTCAAATGGTCGAAGAAGTATGCCGCAGCTGTCGAACTTGTGAGATCCATAAGGCAATAGAACAGAGAGCTCCCCTGCAAACCATCGTGACCCAGGAACCTTTAGAAATCGTCATGATAGACTATCTAATGGTGGGCCCATCCAATAGCGGACACCAGTATTGCCTCGTAATGGTGGATCACTTCACCAAATTTGCGGTGGTAACCGCCACCAAGGACCAGACAGCTGAGTCAGCAGCTCGTGCTCTGTGCCAAGATTTCATTCGAGTATATGGGTGCCCCCAACGCATCCACTCCGACCAGGGCGCCTGCTTTGAGGGACACGTAATGAAAGAAGTTCAACGTATCTACGGGATAAAGAAGTCGCACACGACTCCATACCACCCTCAGGGAAATGGGGCCTGTGAAAGATTCAACAGAACTCTGCTACAGATGCTGCGGACTCTGGAGGAAGACAAGAAGTTACAGTGGCCTCAGTTCTTGTCTGAAATGGTGTGGGCCTATAACAATCAGGTCCATTCTACAACGGGGTACTCTCCTTATACACTTCTCTTTGGGCGGTCTGGGCGAAGTATAGGAGAATTACAGTTGAATGATGTGGATGGGTTCCCTCCGAGGGATCCAACCTCTTGGGTGCGGGCGCATCGGCAGAGACTTGAGACGATCCATCAATTGGTGCGGCAGCGCCTGCAAGAACATCCCCATCCTGATAAGACCCCAGTGCAAGAAGCACCATTGCAACCAGGCGACCTGGTGCTAGTTCGTGTCAAGAAACCCCAAGGGAAATTGGAAAGCAGATGGGAGGCTTTGCCGTATCGTGTTGTTGGCCGCAAGTATGCGAATGGGCCAGTGTACCAGGTCCAGAAAGAAGGAACTGATTGTGTTCGAGTACTTCACCGAAATATGTTGCGCCTGTGTCATTCTGAAGGGACAAATCATGATGGGCTTGCCAATGTGAATGAGCTCCCACAGTCAGAGAATGGAGGTGCGGAATGGGCCTCCGACGAGGAGGATGATTGTTGGCCGATCCCTGCTCCTGGGGATGTTCCACCTGTGACTACTGTATCTCCGGCCTGTGCCCCCTCTGGTGCGGAATCCGCTGGTCCTTCTCAGCCCATAGCTGCAGCACCCCATAATATACCACCGGTCCTCAGACGGACCACTAGGCCAAATGCTGGTATTCCCCCTGTTCGGTATGCGCAGGATGAGTTTGTTTGGCCTGCCATACATCGGTATACTACCACCCTGTGCATAAAAGTACAACCCTCTGGATATACAGTCATAGGCAGGGACTGCCAATCTTAAAGTGGGGGGGGAATATGTAAGAGACAGCCAATGTTGTCCTAAGCTTTATTTGTCTGTATAAACTGTTAATGTTGAATGTATTTCTGTGATTCTGTTCCTTTAAGACAGCAGCCATTGTAATTGTGACATGATGCTGGAGTGACTCCCCCCCTTTTATGTCAGCTTGCCTGTTCTGCAGACAGAATGTGAGCAGAGAAGCAGGAAGTGACGAGACAGAGAGCAGCAGCCATCTTAGCAAGTGTTGTATTGAACTGGTGTGGAGATTTTTCTGTACAGCTAAGCTGTATCTTGGTCCAGAGACAAACAGAGTGTAAAGAGACAACAGGACTAGTGAGTCCACGTGAAAGGAACTGTGCTCAGTGGCTGATCAGTGAGACTGACATTGTGACTGTGTATATGGATACCACAGATAGAGACTCGCAGTGCTGTTGATGTACTGGACGGCACCTGCTAAATCCCGGCTTACATCCCAGCTCAGTGTATGGATTCGGCAGGACTGTCAGTGTGCTGAGTGGAATCTGCTGTTGGATTACATTGCATTCAGTTGGTTTCCCTGTCTGTTAAAGAGGACTTCATCTCTCCCAAGATCCTGATAACCGTGAGGAGAGGACGCTTCACTATAAAAGAAAGGAACGACTTTGGGCCCCACCGCGCGCTTCTACGGACTGTAAGCGGTCCACCTGGACCACTGGGGAAAAGGGGGTGCACCCAAATGTGAAGTCAGGGTCAGTTAGGGATAGTTTTGAGTATATTGTTCATTCAGTGTCCATACTGCAGAAGTGGACAGAGTAAAAGTAGAAACCATTGCAGAATTTGCCTTGAAATTGTTCATGCTATATTGTATATTTTGCTTGTCTTTAGCCCTGTCATTTTACCTTTAACTAGCCTTTATTAACTTTATAGTAAATATTTTTTTTTTTTCTTGAACTACCGCGTGTGCGTTCATTTCTGGTTGCGGAGTCCAAACCACCTGCCTTGCTCTCGGTTCACACCATTACGAAGTACAATTTTTCACGAAAAAGGAAGGGGGAGTTCTCACTACCGTTACTAATGTCCGTTGCCGTCTTCCGTCATAGGATGACAGCAAGGGACATTAGCTGTCACAGAGAACGTTCATAGACTGATTCTGTGTTAGTTTCCATTGACACTAATGTAAACAACATGGCAGAAGCTAAAAAGTTTAAGACACAACACAAACTATATTACATAGAGTGAGTTTAAAAATAGTATCAAAATAAATTACCACCTAATTTTTTATTCCATATAAACAGTCACACAATGTATATTAATATGTGAAAAATTTTTGACAAAGGTTGCCCATAGTAGGTTTTTAGAGACTTTATTCTTATCCATTGGGTTTCCAGTGCAGCCAATCACTGTTCTCTGCGCTCTTGGCCATACATAATGGCATCACAGCTGAAGCCAGTGATTGGCTACAGTGGTTACATGGATGTATTGCGCATCATTGCTGCAGGACAAGTAAACAAGCAAGCTGGGAACACTCAACGCTGGAGTTTATTAGGTGAGTAACATTTGTTTTTTTATTTTATAAACAATTCCTGAATTCAACGTGTCTATTCACATGTCAATTTTTTGACGGTCCGTTTTTCATGGACATCTTTGTCCATTTTGATGGACACACTGACCCAATAGAAATCAATGGATCCATTTTTTAACTGATGTAAAACAGACTGACTTCTGTTTTACGTCCATTAAAAATGGATCAGTGGGTTGGGTCAAAAAAGAAACAATGACATTCATCCGTTTTTGTCATTTAAAAACTGATGCAAAATGGATGACACTCGGCCATCAAAAATGAAAAACAATACAGATGTAAAATGGTGGTTAAAATGTACAACCATTTTTAACATCTGTTAGATCCGACAAAAACATCACTGTCATATGCATAAGGACTTTATTTTGTACGTCAAGTTTTTATTCTTTGCAGAGCGTGCATGGTTCTGATAATATATATAATTCTTACCTTTTCTAAAAATAATCTGTCCAAAGACACCATGGGTTTTCCCAGAATTCTCTTTCATAGACTTAAATGTTCCTTTTTCAGCAATTTCCTTCACTTGTTCTTCAGTCATTGAAATTCCAAAGAATTCACTTACCCTCCTAACTGATCCTTCCAGGTCCTATCAACATAGTAGATTTGATTCTGGTTACCAACAGAAACAAGCTAAAGCTACATTCACATGACAGAAATTGATAGCCATGTGATGTCAGTTTTTTTAACGGACATCACACGGCAGCATTAAATTCAATATCAGTGAATGGGGGCGATTCACGTGACCATTATTTTTGATGGTTCATTCTCATAGGCCATCAAAATGTAGGTTATGTCCTATTGTTGGACATTTTCACAGATCCGTCCATACACTCAAATGTATGGGGGATCCATGAAAACGGGTGCCCCCCTGAGTACAAGACAGCTGTGGAAAAAAGACATTTTTCACAACCATTTTGCCCCTCGGTCCTCTGAATATAGCCTAAGGCTTAGGCCACACATTGGCTAAAAAACACTGCAGCAACAATGCAGCTCTAGCACAAAGTCAAGAGTGGCGTAAAAAAGGAGGCAGGAAATATAAAGGAAGCACTTTTACTTCTAATTTTTGATAAATCCACTACTGGCTTTCTCTTTAAAAAAAAAAAAGCACCAAAATCTGCAACAAAGAACATTTTCTACTGATTCTCCGGTACACAAATAATCAGTTGTGGACCTGGTTGAAGTATTCCTCTATTGAACAATAGATTATTTAAAAAAAAAAAAGTGTAATATGAGAAATTATGTATTAATTTTTATATCTAACATACAGTACTGCATGAGGTTTCCATAATATTACACTACTATTGAGTAAATAAAATACTAACATATCAATTCTGTCATAAAATGCAGTAAACAGCAAGTTTAAGATTCTTAGGGAGTGTCTGGAGAGTGTTGGTATTAATAATATGGCTACATTATTCTTAGAAGGCTTTGCAATCATAATACTAGCTCAGTTATGACAAGACGTTACCCACAGCATTGGAGAAGCTCAGCAGTAATGGCAAAAAAACAAACAAAAAACTGTTGTGTCACAAAACAAACACAATGGTAATGGCAAAATCAAGACAAGCAATGGTAGACATCATGAACAGCAATGAAGTAGAAATCAGTATGTAGATGCAAAGACACACAATCCAAGTCAACAGCAGCAAAGGACCAAGAATCGAGTGTGCAAGAACAAGAGTAACAGAAGTTTAGGACTAGGTGTGCATGAAGAACTGGGAATCTGGAACTGGTACATAAGACAACAGGGGGAACCACTTAGGACAGAGACAAGCACGTGAAATAATATCTAATCAAATCTAAATATAATCTAATCTAATAATATCTATTCTAAATCCTTCCACAGTTAGAATCCCTAAAACCAACCCTCCACTGTTTACACTCCTGCATTACCTCACAGGAAATGATACCTTATCAGACTGTAACTTTATATGTCCAGGCACCATCTGCACATAAAAGGACACTGACTGGTGACTCCTCATACAGTTTTATTTATACGTGTAATTAATAATAACCTCTATCACAAAAACATCTGGACCACTGTATAAGCAATGCTACCTCCGGATGCCGCCCCTTCTACCTCTTGTGTCACCCCCTCTACCTTAGATTGTAAGCTCTTCCGAGCAGGGCCCTCAGTCCCATTGTATTGGCTTATTACTCTGTAATGTTTTGTTCTGTCATTACTTTAACCCTATGATTTGTAAAGTGCTGCGGAATATGTTGGCGCTATATAAAATAAAATGAATAATAATAATAATAATAATAATAATAATAATAATAATAATGAAGCACAGGTGAAAACAATCTTACAAGGAATGGTTCAGTAGTACCCAACTAGTAAAAAGGAAAGGCTCAGCAGCTTGAATGTGGTTTTATAACGATGAGGACAAAGACATATTTAGGTATAATTTAACAAAAGCAAAAGATTTCTTACTTCTTTCATATTTTCAAATGTCATCATCAAAATGGAGTCATCTTCAAAATGTTTATTCCAGACGACTGCGTGATCAAAATACGATCCCCACACAACTAAAATGATCAATACCAAGCAGTTAGTCTAGAATTGAGAAGTCTCTTACTAGCTTACTAGAAATGTCCATATTTGTGAACAGAAAAGCCATGGAAACTTTTTATTTTGTATTGTTATATTTATGATGACTAAATATCAATTCTGGTATTCTATGACCCTGATAAGAAGATATAGCTATACATCCAGAAATTAAAAGAGTTGGTCATTATCAAGATTTATTCCAAAAGTGCTGTTTTCATATGTAAAGTTCAACTCAGTGCAGTCTTCTTTATTACCTGTATGGCAATCCCATCCGGAACAAAGCCATTGATGGAAGGGCATGTGACCTGAGATGTCCTTCAGCAGCCTCCATAAAGTAACAGCGTGTTCAGCATTGCACGTCTTAAGTTTTGCCCTGGGATCACAGCCCCATGATAATACATAGGAATGTCCATGGAGCCATTACAATATAGTGGGTCAGTGTTCTAGCCGTGAAAAATACAGCTAGCACACTGTTAATGTACACATGCATGTGCACGGGGCCTTACAGTGATTGAAGAAGATTCCACTGAACAAGGGGTTGTTATATATGAAGACATGGGCACTGATTCCCATATAACATTGTGTGAGTAAGTGACAGATAACAGTGCGGTTTACATCACTTTTGGAAACATCATAATAAGGTGGCCAGCCCCACAGATAGATAAATTAGGTTAATCTGAATTAAATGTTCCCCTTGTGAATCACTGTCTCTGTTCCTGAGATATCACCATTTATGTCAATATGCAAATGAGCTCTTTGGAGCAACAAAAGTGTTGACATTGCTCCAAAAAAGTAAACGACAATGTCCACATTGCTCTAATGAGCTCATTTCCATATTGACAAAAATAGCGATATCTTGGCAACCGATTCACAAAACACTCTTTGATTCAG
Source organism: Leptodactylus fallax (assembly GCA_947044405.1). Lineage (NCBI taxonomy): Eukaryota > Metazoa > Chordata > Amphibia > Anura > Leptodactylidae > Leptodactylus > Leptodactylus fallax. Next base: position 510,817 of record CAMRHE010000533.1, read on the forward strand.
GCAATCCTAAACTATATATCTGAGGAGTAAGGTTGATATGCTGAGTTCTAGTGACAGACTCCATTACTCCCTTTAAGCTCTTTATTTTGACTTGATACAAAACAAATTATTCCTTATACGTGGAAGAAGACCACTCTGCACTTATCTCAGGATTGATACATCTTACATGGAAAAATGAATATCAATCTCAACATGACAAGTTCCTGAGCTTAGACCTAGTGGATCGATTAGAGTTTCCCTTCCCAACAAACACTCAGTAATAGGCCTTTATTGTTCCTTTGTTGTGGAGTACTTACCCTTGTTATTTTAAAAATCGCAAACCACAATAAACTAATGGTGAAAAAGTCTAAACTTCTAATACTGTACCTTTTCCAGCCATAAAATCTGGGAAAAACTCATCCCAACTATCGTAAGTAGGAAGCATTGGGTTGTTATTGTAGAAGTGAAAAAGTGACACGGCTGTATCCTTCGGATTCCGAAACACCACAAGCATCTGTAAAACAAAATTGTACAGAAAACACAGATAGATACGGTTCAAATTATTGCTTGTCGTATACAGTTATTAAAATGCAGGCAACAGACAGTCCGCATAGTCAGCAGAGTAAGGCTTCATTCACATCTGCGTCAGAGTCTCCATAAGAGACTCCTTTGCAGATTCCACCGAAAGTTGGTGGAGAGAAAATCCTGCATGGTTTTATAGTCTATGGCATCCGTGGGTGTCCGCGGATAACTGCTGTTTTAGTGTTCAGGTCCCACGCCGGTATACCAACGACGGAGAGCACAGCGCAACTGTGATCCTAGCCTAAGGTGTCCTGATACATTGTAGAAATAGAAGCATGTACAGAAGGTCACATCCTTGAGAATTCCATCTCTGATGCAGATTCTGTTTTTTGTGGTCCGCTTCTTTGTAAAGACCCCTCCCCGAAGACTATTTGTACTGTAATTGTGGCACTAGGTCTAATGCAACTCTATGGTATATTCCTGCACAATTATATAGTATTTATCCTAAAAGATCCTTCAGCCATTATCAGTCTTCATGTTAACACCACATTAATAGCAAGTAAATAATATTCAACCCCTTAAGGCTTCACATCCGTCTGGCTTTTCATTTTTCTGTTGCACTGTAAAAACAGAAAAACAGAAAGCTAGACAAGAACAGTTCTCTCATCTGTCATTGACTATAATAGGGTTTGTGGGGTTACTGCTGTGGTATTTTTCTGGATACTATTTCTTCCATAATTTTTGACAAAATCTAGTTTAGGTTTTTTATATTTTTACTATATGATTTTTTTTTTTTTTTTAGACATTCACTAGGTTTTTATTGTAAAATAAAAGTAAATTTGTCAGGTTCAAAGTATGTATAATTTAAAAGGAACTTTCAGGGCTGGGATCCAGTTAACCCCTTTGTAACATTGTAACAAGCCTATTTTAGACCTTAAAGGGGTTGTCCAGGACAATTCAGTTTTTTTTTTAATATTAGGCCGGGGAAGGTTAAAAAAAATAAAATAATAATAATAATACTCACCTGTCCCCAATATTCCAGTGCCCAATACCTAGCGCGGTCCAGTCCTGCTGTTCCTGTGTTTTCTTCCAATGGAAGTTCCAGCAAAACGTGATCGCTGAGGCCAATCAGCGACCTCAGAGATGGACATGGGACCTCATCGGGTCCTTTCCTTAGGACGTTGAAGTTGCTGATTGACCTCAGCGGTCATGTGACCGCTGAGGCCTGTCAGTGGCCTAAGGAAAGGGACACGGGACCTCACAGTCCAGTGGGAACTTTCGGCAAAACAGGACAGCCGGCCTAATATATATGTAAAAATTATCCTGGACAACCTCTTTAATGTCCAATTTTAATTGGAGTATTAATATTAATACTAATTACTAATAATAATTATGCAGTACAAATTGTGTTTATGGATAGGTCATAACTATGAAAATTTGATTTGCCGTCAGACAACCCCTTTAACATTAACCTCTCCGTCTGTGTCCATTCCCATGGACTCTAATGTAAAGTATATAACTGACCTCTGAGACCCCTACATTCCCCTGCCACACTGAAATTCAATGCCCTTTTTCCCTGCAAGCTGGCTGTTTCCATGCTATACACAAACAGAAACCTCTGCAGGTCTCAACCTTTACAGGGAGGAAGTTGAAAGCCATAGGTGTAACCCACAGCAATAACAACACTTTTGGTTTAAAACACACAGCGCAGTCACTCTTTGAGGCGGGTTTTAGTTGCACATGTGGATGACATATTAATAAATCTCATCCACTATTCTGCTACTGTCCATCACAGTGGTTTAGCCATCGGCGAGTTTGCTACAGGTAACCTATTCTCAGACTGTCCTGTGTGTCCCAGCCCAAGTGTCATTTATTTAGGCTTCATGTCAGATAACCTTTTGCAATTTACAGTGTTTTTTTCACAAACATATCCAATATGTTACTGAAAGAAATATGTCTATATATGTATATAAATATATTATCACTGTCTAAGCTCACCTTTACTTTCTTGTCAAAAAATGACTGTGGTAGGTCATCATAATATAGGTGCGTTCCTAAGACTCTTGGTGAAGAATCAGCTTTTAGCTTCTGAAAAATAAATCATTTTTTTCGATAATGTGGTACAATTAAAACAAGGCTGAAAATGAAGCAGTATAACAAATGATGTGGTTTTCATAATTGTAGGGGTTATTGATATGCCTTGTTCTGGGGCTTAGCAGTGTGGAGATGGTGCAGATGGAGGAGGACCAAGATAATGGTCGCTCAGTCCTTCCCTGGTCATAGTTGTTTGAAATCCTCTGACAGTCCCTAAAATGGCACTATAATGAGGGGGTTGCACTTGGGTGATGTTGATGGCATCCTGCAGTATTGCTTCTGTGTGGTGGTGTTTAGGGGTGCCCTTGATGGTTTGTGTGAACATAGGAGAGAGGATGGCAGTTACCTAGAAGGTTTTCTTCCATTCACAGAGCACTATGGGGGACTTTACAAACACAGGTAGGAGTAGCATCTGTTCTGTATTGCTTTCTCTGACCCTTTCTACCATGATGATCTGGGATGACACTTGGGACCTAGTCCTCTTTTTCCAACCACTTTTAGGGAAATGCAGGCTCCTTTTTTCTGTGGGCACCAATGTTTCCTCATTGGTACAGCAGTTTCAAGAAGTGTTATTCTGCAGGCAGAGAGTACAGGGTCATGGGACTGCCCAGGGTTGCCATCAGGAATTTCAGGGCCCAATACAAGCAACTTTTGTGGCCCCCCCTGGGGTATACATTACCGTTTTCAATACAGATTAAATGACTTGGGGGGGGGGGGGGAGTAGGCTATGTGTCTGGCCATGTGGGCAGGACTGAATTTTCAGAGAACTCAAGCCAGTGTTTCCCAAACTTTTCAGACTCGGGGCACCCCCTACCAAAAAAAAGCAATGTATTGGGGTGTACCATCAGCAGTGGTAGTGGCCCCTGCACAGCATCATGGTCCTCAGTATAATGGCCCTTATTGGCCCCCAGCATAATAGTCATCAATTTCCCCCACACAGTATAATAGTCTTCATTGACCCCCACTTTTTTCTTCTCCTTAGTGGCCTCATCTGACTGCTGGCAGATGAGGGCCCTCATATGCTAATTTATTCTGGGGGCTGTGGGGGAGGGACTTCTTCCTGGGTGATCGGGGCATCTTTGTGAACTTTCTTGTATGTGGTACATCCACAATGTCCTGATCATCTCGGGGAGTACAGTTTATCAATGGGATACATTTATCCAAATCATCAATTAGAATGATACGAATATTAAAATTGACAGTTACATACGATCAGCCTAGGATTGATTTTTTTGGATGTTGCATTATATAGGGCCAAGGAAGACACATTACAGTCTGAGGTGTTCCTTAAGGAAACCATTGATGCAAACTATCAATGCATTACCCACTTTCTTATGAATCAGATGGACTTGTTCATCAGAAGAAAGCTTTGAACGACATGCAACAAATATTAAAGAATGTTTTTTTCGACTGTGTATATAGCCATTGTCAGATCAAAGGGGCATATGCACAGGCAAAAAATACCCCAGGACTGGAACTTGTACATACTGTACATCAAGGCCACATAAGCCAGTAGAAAATAAGGTGAGATTTATTACCCAATATCATTCATTTTTGTTTCCAAGGGTCCCAAATGGGAATGTACTCCCTGTGGAAAATGCATGGCCTATTCAAATGTGGAAAGGGACACTCATTTATCCAATGTAACAGGTAGTAAAACATACAAAATCACACACCATGTGGAACACAATATGTGGTGTACTATGCCACCTGCCCGTGCCCCATGATCAATGTAGGCCTTACCTCTAAGTAGTTGAAAGTCTGTGTTCGGGAACATGTTAGAGACATTGTGGCGCCAAAAGAGGACATATACATAGATAGACTTATAGCCAGATAAACCTATAGCTAAATATTCGGGGAGGTGAAATGAAAAGAGGATTAGCACAATGTGAGGCTATGTTTTAATGTATGTTGTTATTGGTTTTTATGGATGTTATTTTGTCTTTTCAGAACCTTCAGTGTTGATATCTGTGGGTGTGTTGTTGACTTTGTTACCTGCCATCAATCAAATCCAGGGGATTTTGTTTCACTAATTATTTTAATTTACGTCTTCATTGGCGGTGTCTCCCTTTTTATTCTGTCACATATTTATATACTTTATAGATATTTTGCTCATACAATTTATTTCATTCATCTCCCTCATAATATATATTTTGCACTTTCATTATTGTTCATCCATCTCATATTTATACATATTTGCACCTCTATATCACATTAATGCTACACTTATACACATTTGCACTATTCATATCACAACAGTATTCTTTATTCTTGAGTTTATTTATGCTCTCATTCCCCCCGGTGTGCGCATGTGCATGATAAGAAGTTTTTGTCCCCATTGAGCCTCTATATCGAGTGGGGCAAGTGATTAGGCTGGTGCGATGACATCATGGGAACATGGACGTCACGCCATTTCCGCCTGCAATACGATAGGCCTGATGGCGATAAGTCGACGTGTTCGAGCAGCATGTCGCTACTTACCAGGTAATTTGGTTTGTAGGTGAGTGGTAGAAACACCTGATTAACATCTCCAATTAAGATTTACTTATATAAGGTTCTGTCCCATTGGACTGACATCACCCCTGGATGAAGACACAGTCGAAACGCGTGTCGGGTGTGTGGTGTCAGTCCTAGGAAACTTCGGTGGCAACCTGTCTCTATGGGTACGTACCTTTATGGAACCTTCGGCATTACTGAGCCATTATGACTACTTATGGGCAGTAATAAATATATAGGCCCTGTGGATTCAGATGTTCCTATGAATTACTAATTCCCATAGATGTTCAGTGTTTGGGATGATATTATATTTATGAATTATGGTGGTACTTGGATAATCATGCATACATTATTTATGCATATGCATTATATACTATTTAATGAATTTTTATATGTGTAGTTATCCTTCAATTTTTTTTGTATATACATTTGTGGTACCAAATATACAGTCATGGCCAAAAGTTTTGAGAATGACACAAATATTATATTTTCACATGATCTGCTGCCCTCTGGTTTTTATGTGTGTTTGTCAGATGTTTTTATCACATACAGAAATATAATTGCATTCATATTATGAGTAACAGAAGCTTATATTGACAGTTAGAATGAGTTAATGCAGCAAGTCAATATTTCCAGTGTTGACCCTTCTTCTTCAGGACCTCTGCAATTCTCCCTGGCATGCTCTCAATCAACTTCTGGACCAAATCCTGACTGATAGCAGTCCATTCTTGCTGAATCAATACTTTAATTTTGTCTGAATTTGTTGGTTTTTGTTTGTCCACCCGTCTCTTGATGATTGACCACAAGTTCTCAATGGGATTAAGATCTGGGGAGTTTCCAGGCCATGGACCCAAAATCTCTATGTTTTTTTCCCTGAGCCATTTAGTTATCACCTTTGCTTTATGGCAAGGTGCTCCATCATGCTGGAAAAGGCATTGTTGAGCGCCAAACTGCTCTTGGACGGTTGGGAGAAGTTGCTCTTGGAGGACATTCTGGTACCATTCTTTATTCATGGCTGTGTTTTTAGGCAAGACTGTGAGAGAGCCGATTCCCTTGGCTGAGAAGCAACCCCACACATGAATGGTTTCAGGATGCTTTACAGTTGGCATGAGACAAGACTGGTGGTAGCGCTCACCTCTTCTTCTCCGAATAAGCTGTTTTCCAGATGTTCCAAACAATCGAAAAGGGGATTCATCAGAGAAAATGACTTTACCCCAGTCCTCAGCAGTCCACTCCCTGTACCTTTTGCAGAATATCAGTCTGTCCCTGATGTTTTTTCTGGAGAGAAGTGGCTTCTTTGCTGCCCTCCTTGAGACCAGGCCTTGCTCCAAGAGTCTCCGCCTGACAGTGCGTGCAGATGCACTCACACCTGCCTGCTGCCATTCCTCAGCAAGCTCTGCACTGCTGGTAGCCCAATGGAACCTCTCTCCTTGAAGTTCTCGATGATGCGATAGATTGTTGACTGAGGTGCAATCTTTCTAGCTGCAATACTCTTCCCAGTTAGGCCATTTTTGTGCAGTGCAATGATGACTGCACGTGTTTCTTTAGAGATAACCATGGTTAACAGAAGAGAAACAATGATGGCAAGCATCAGCCTCTTTTTAAAGTGTCCAGTGGTGTCATTCTTACTTAATCATGACAGATTGATCTCCAGCCCTGTCCTCATCAACACCCACACCTGTGTTAATGGAGCAATCACTGAAACGATGTTAGGTGGTCCTTTTAAGGCAGGGCTGCAATGATGTTGAAATGTGTTTTGGGGGATAAAGTTCATTTTCTAGGCAAATATTGACTTTGCAAGTAATTGCTGTTAAGCTGATCACTCTTTATAACATTCTGGAGTATATGCAAATTGCCATTAGAAAAACTGAAGCAGTAGACTTTGTAAAAATTAATATTTGTATCATTCTCAAAACTTTTGGCCATGACTGTACAGTCTTGGATTCCCTTTTCTTTTCACATGAAAATTCTAATACTAATATGTTTAATGTCACCATAGTGTCTGACACCCCTGTTTTTTGTACTGTTTGTCTTATCCCATGAACTTTGTTGTCTTAATTTTTGTGTTTAAATAAAAAAAAAATATTATTTTTGGGATTTTGAGTGTCTTGCTCCATTTTTTCAATTGGTTGGTTGCTGGCATACAGTAACATGCAGTTAGTCAAGTGAGGTGGAAGTGGGATGTGGGGGGGAGTCTGGTGCAGGCAGCGGCTGTGCAGGTAGACATGAAGAGCAATGTCTCCTCTTGCCACCTGACCTGTTCCTCTAAGTGTTTATGTGTTTGAATGATTTCACGCATGTCTGTATCAGAGAGACATGTAAGCAGAAGTGAAGTCATTAAAGTGCACAGAAAGGCATCAACTTGGCTCCACACACTTCATTGTCAGTGAAGTGAACACTAATGAAGTGAGGAAGCCATCAGGGTCAAGAGTAGGGACCAACATCAGCGCTCATAGATGTGAATGAAGAAGATGGCTCTGCTGACCTGGTCACTGTGACCAGACCTCTGATAGCAGTACTGCCAATACTGCCCAGATAGCAGATTTGCCAAGCTAAATGTGGCAGAAATCTTGCTACTTTGTGCCAAAAACTGGCTTACATGCTATGCACCACATTCATTATGTATTTTAGACATTATTTCTTCCTTATCTAACAGGGGGCATAGTTTAAAGAGATTTTCCAGATTCTGTGAAATATTGAGAGACAATCATTAATGTTTGTATATTGAAAAGTTCTACAATTTTCCGATATACTTTCTATATCAATTCCTCACAGTTTTCTAGATCTCTGCTTGCTGTCATTCATTCTGGTTACTTTCAGTGGATAAAAATCAGTCCTTGGTCATGTGATATACATTCCATGGTCATGTGATGAACACACAGGTGCACAGCTCGTTACCAGGCAGATGTCTGATTACTCTGCTGTGACTGTAACGAGCTGTGCACCAGTGTCCATCACATGACCATAGACTGATTTATATCCAATGGAAGTAAGCACGAAGAACGAATGACAACAAGCAGAGATCTAGAAAACTGAGGAACTGATACAGAAAGTATGAGAAAAAGTCCTAAAATATACACGTTAAAGACAGCATTTTTGGCTGTGCTACAGGCAAGGGGCTGTTTACATCACATTTTGCTCTCTGATTGTTCAACTAAGGGTAAAGGTTTAAAAAACACATTTTTTTTTTTGCTGAACACAAAAGCATATGTGGCTGCAATGATTGCATATATGAATGTATATACTGGTTAGGGGAATTTTATTGTTGTATATGTGGTGAACTCTATGGCAGGATGGGAACCTGTGGAGAGTGTGAGCTTTATCACCTCGATCTGGTTTATACCAAGCTTCATAGGATGATCAGATAAATATCCCAGAGCTGAAGAACCCCCATCCCATACAGGAGATGGATTAATAACCAGGTACAAATATTCATAGGTTTTACCCCGTTATTAGTCTTCTGTCCAGTCACCAACAAAGGATTAGAATAATGAACCAGAAGAGTGACTCTGAAATCTAAGGCAAGGGGTAACATAAAACTTGACTTTGACCAGAAGAACATTGTGGAGTCAGACAAATCAGAGCTGTGGTCACCTTGTTTTCCTCCCAAACCCAGGGGATCAGACTGTGCATTTTAAACTAGGTTTAATTTTTTTTTTTGTCCCTTTTATTTTGTAGCTGTTTGCTTCTGTCATTTTTATTTTGTCTCTTATTGTACAGTCATGGCCAAAAGTTTTGAGAATGACACAAATATTATATTTTCACATGATCTGCTGCCCTCTGGTTTTTATGTGTGTTTGTCAGATGTTTTTATCACATACAGAAATATAATTGCATTCATATTATGAGTAACAGAAGCTTATATTGACAGCTAGAATGAGTTAATGCAGCAAGTCAATATTTGCAGTGTTGACCCTTCTTCTTCAGGACCTCTGCAATTCTCCCTGGCATGCTCTCAATCAACTTCTGGACCAAATCCTGACTGATAGCAGTCCATTCTTGCAGAATCAATGCTTTAATTTTGTCTGAATTTGTTGGTTTTTGTTTGTCCACCCGTCTCTTGATGATTGACCACAAGTTCTCAATGGGATTAAGATCTGGGGAGTTTCCAGGCCATGGACCCAAAATCTCTATGTTTTGTTCCCTGAGCCATTTAGTTATCACCTTTGCTTTATGGCAAGGTGCTCCATCATGCTGGAAAAGGCATTGTTGAGCGCCAAACTGCTCTTGGACGGTTGGGAGAAGTTGCTCTTGGAGGACATTCTGGTACCATTCTTTATTCATGGCTGTGTTTTTAGGCAAGACTGTGAGAGAGCCGATTCCCTTGGCTGAGAAGCAACTCCACACATGAATGGTTTCAGGATGCTTTACAGTTGGCATGAGACAAGACTGGTGGTAGCGCTCACCTCTTCTTCTCCGAATAAGCTGTTTTGCAGATGTTCCAAACAATTGAAAAGGGGATTCATCAGAGAAAATGACTTTACCCCAGTCCTCAGCAGTCCACTCCCTGTACCTTTTGCAGAATATCAGTCTGTCCCTGATGTTTTTTCTGGAGAGAAGTGGCTTCTTTGCTGCCCTCCTTGAGACCAGGCCTTGCTCCAAGAGTCTCCGCCTCACAGTGCGTGCAGATGCACTCACACCTGCCTGCTGCCATTCCTCAGCAAGCTCTGCACTGCTGGTAGCCCGATCCCGCAGCTGAAACACTTTTAAGAGACGGTCCTGCCGCTTGCTGGTCTTTCTTGGGCGCCCTGGAGCCTTTTTGGCACCAATGGAACCTCTCTCCTTGAAGTTCTTGATGATGCGATAGATTGTTGACTGAGGTGCAATCTTTCTAGCTGCAATACTCTTCCCAGTTAGGCCATTTTTGTGCAGTGCAATGATGACTGCACGTGTTTCTTTAGAGATAACCATGGTTAACAGAAGAGAAACAATGATGGCAAGCACCAGCCTCCTTTTAAAGTGTCCAGTGGTGTCATTCTTACTTAATCATGACAGATTGATCTCCAGCCCTGTCCTCATCAATACCCACACCTGTGTTAATGGAGCAATCACTGAAACGATGTTAGGTGGTCCTTTTAAGGCAGGGCTGCAGTGATGTTGAAATGTGTTTTGGGGAATAAAGTTCATTTTCTAGGCAAATATTGACTTTGCAAGTAATTGCTGTTAAGCTGATCACTCTTTATAACATTCTGGAGTATATGCAAATTGCCATTAGAAAAACTGAAGCAGTAGACTTTGTAAAAATTTATATTTGTATCATTCTCAAAACTTTTGGCCATGACTGTATGCACTGAATATTTTTGTATTAAAGTGTTCACATTAACCCCCTAACAGTCACATTAAAATTACAAAAACCCTCCCAACATTGTCACTTTATTGCAGATTTTGAATTTGTGGCTGAAATAAATATTACTGACACATAATTCCGATGCCTTATGTGCATTTTAATCCTTTAACACATTTTAGCCTTAAACCAATAACATTTTATCCCTCTATGCATTCCAGCTTTCATAACTGTTTATATTGTATGTTAATGTAGTTTTACAAATCCTTGTATTTTGTGGGTACATAAGAATTTTTCATTACTTTTTGTTTTTGAGAGGTGAGATAATCTGAAAACATCAATTCTGGAATCTGAATTTAGAGGGGTATAATGTAGAATAAATAACATATAAATTTTATTTTAGGGGTTTTTACGGATGTGGTGATATCAATTGCATGTTTTTTTTGTGTTTTTTCATTAACAATGGGAAAAAAGTCTATTTTTACTTTTTTCTGTAAAACGAGCATTAACTGCAGCACATTCAGTGGGTACGGAAAGAATTCAGACCCCTTTAAATTTTTCACTCTTTGTTTCATTGCAGCCATTTGCTAAAAGCAAAAAAGTTCATTTTATTTCTCATTAATGTACACTCAGCACCCCATCTTGACAGAAAAAAACAGAAATGTAGATATTTTTGCAAATTTATTAAAAAAGAAAAACTGAAATATCACATGGTCATAAGTATTCAGACCCTTTGCTCAGTATTGAGTAGAAGCCCCCTTTTGAGCTAGTACAGCCATGAGTCTTCTTGGGAATGATGCAAAAAGTTTTTCACATCTGGATTTGGGGATCCTCTGCCATTCTTCCTTACAGATCCTCTCCAGTTCCGTCAGGTTGGATGGTGAACGTTGGTGGACAGCCATTTTCAGGTCTCTCCAGAGATGCTCAATTGGGTTGAGGTCAGGGCTCTGGCTGGGCCAGTTAAGAATGGTCACAGAGTTGTTCCGAAGCCACTCCTTTGTTATTTTAGCTGTGTGCTTAGGGTCATTGTCTTTTTGGAAGGTGAACCTTCTGCCCAGTCTGAGGTCCAGAGCACTCTGGAAGAGGTTTTCTTCCAGGATATCTCTGTACTTGGCCGCATTCATCTTTCCTTCAATTGCAACCAGTCGTCCTGTCCCTGCAGCTGAAAAACACCCCCATAGCATGATGCTGCCACCACCATGTTTCACTGTTGGGATTGTATTGGGCAGGTGATGAGCAGTGCCTGGTTTTCTCCACACATACCGCTTAGAATTAACGCCAAAAAGTTCAATCTTTGTCTCATCAAACCAGAGAATCTTATTTCTCATAGTCTGGGAGTCCTTCATGTGTTTTTTGAAAACTCTATGCCGGCTATCATATGTCTCTGATTAGAGGCTTCCTTTGAGCCACTCTGCCATAAAGCCCCGACTGGTGGAGGGCTGCAGTGATACTTGACTTTGTGTAACTTTCTCCCATCTCCCTACTGTATCTCTGGAGCTGAATCACAGTGATCTTTGGGTTCTTCTTTACCTCTCTCACCAAGGCTCTTCTCCCACGATTTCTCAGTTTGGCTGGACGGCCAGGTCTAGGAAGAGTTCTGGTTGTCCCAAACTTCTTCCATTTAAGGATTATGGAGGCCGCTGTGCTCTTAGGAACCTTGAGTGCTGCAGAAATTCTTTTGTAACCTTGGCCAGATCTGTGCCTTGCCACAATTCTGTCTCTGAGTTCCTTGGGCAGTTCATTTGACCTCATGATTCTCATTTGCTCTGACATGCACTGTGAGCTGTGAGGTCTTATATAGACAGGTGTGTGCCTTTCCTAATCAAGTCCAATCAGTTTAATTAAATGACTTAAAAGAGATAAAAAGAAAAAGAACGCCGAGCGGCACATAGCATAGTACTGTTTGGTAACAAATACTCTTATTGTTTTTAAAGTGAAGCGGACAACAATAGTGAAATATGCTTTGTATCAATTCACGAATGGAGAGAAAGATACTGCAAAAAATGAGGATGTTAAGGTTTTACCCTCACCTGGTTCAGTTGTGATTTTAGTCACAACCACTATGTCCGCTTTAGATGTTAGAAGTAGGATGCTGCAGGACCTCTTGACACCAAAATTCCAAGGAACTGGATGCAATGTTTGTAGATTATGTTGGATAAAAGCCAAAATCCAAAAAATAGAGGTGCATACCCTGCGCTAATCCAAATAGGTTTTCTTTATTAAGCTCAACACACAACGCGTTTCGGAGATAAAAGGTCTCCTTTTTCAAGTGCAAATGAGACAATCTGTGCATGACATACAGTTACAACGTTTAAAAGGCTTCTGACCCACTGGGTACACCCTCTGAGGGGAGGGGCTAAGTGGACCAGTAAAGTTAAGACAAGACTGTTAAAACTCATATTAAGACTTATATAGAGAATGTTTACTGGGTCTCAGAATAGTTACAATCAAACATATTATAAAAAATAGGCAGGGTCAGATATTACCATGACATGGAGGCTGCTGGGCTCCGTTAGCGTCCTGGATCATCTAGTGCGCATGCGCGAGTTGTTTCCCCGCTAGATATATGGTCTAATCTCGCGGGGGTTACGTGCTCGTTTGCGCATGCGTGGTCAGGACTTGTACAACGTGTATTCAGCGTCCCTGACTGCCTACTGCGCATGGGCGAGTGATTTACCCGCTGGATATATGTTTGAATCCCGCGGGGATCACTTCCTTGTATTGCGCGTGCGCTATTGAGATTCGTGCAGTGTGTGTTCAGAGAATGAGAACACCACTGTACCATATCAGTAGGCAGTCATGGACGCTGAATACACATTGTACAAGTCCTGACCGCGCATGCGCAAACGAGCACGTAACCCCCACGAGATTAGACCATATATCTAGCGGGGAAACGACTCGCGCATGCGCACTAGATGATCCAGGACGCTAACAGAGCCCAGCAACCTCCGTGTCATGGTAATATCTGACCCTGCCTATTTTTTATAATATGTTTGATTGTAACTATTCTGAGACCCAGTAAACATTCTCTATATAAGTCTTAATATGAGTTTTAACAGTCTTGTCTTAACTTTACTGGTCCACTTAGCCCCTCCCCTCAGAGGGTGTACCCAGTGGGTCAGAAGCCTTTTAAACGTTGTAACTGTATGTCATGCACAGATTGTCTCATTTGCACTTGAAAAAGGAGACCTTTTATCTCCGAAACGCGTTGTGTGTTGAGCTTAATAAAGAAAACCTATTTGGATTAGCGCAGGGTATGCACCTCTATTTTTTGGATTTTGGCTTTTATCCAACATAATCTACAATCAGTTTATAATTAAACACAGCTGGACTCCAATGAAGGACTAGAACCATCTCAAGGAGGATCAGAAGCAAATGGACAGCATGTGAGTTAAATATGAGTGTCACAGCAAAGGGTCTGAATACTTATGACCATGTGATATTTCAGTTTTTCTTTTTTAATAAATTTGCAAAAATATCTACATTTCTGTTTTTTTTCTATCAAGATGGGGTGCTGAATGTATATTAATGAGAAATAAAATGAACTTTTTTGCTTTTAGAAAATGGCTGCAATGAAACAAAGAGCGAAAAATTTAAAGGGGTCTGAACACTTTCCGTACCCACTGTAAGGGGTTAAATGCCAAGTATACTTCTGATTGATAATGGAGGATGATATCATGAACAAAAGTTCATAGTACCCCCTCCCCTGAGGTTATCTGAAGTGTCAGGGACACAAGAATAATAAGATCATTTTCTCCTCTCCCTGCAGTCATCTGCACTTGTTCTCCTGCACACTGGTTAAAGTGAAAGTCCCAGTATATGCAACCCTGCTTTAACCAGTGAAATAACAAAACCTTTGGGGGCTACATACCTAAGATTATTGGCTTTAAAATAAGATTATGGCTCTAGCCCCTGCAGCCCTGTTAGTTAGAGCCATTAAAATTACAGTGTCTCTGACCGTGCTGTACTCCTGGTGAACTGTAATGCGCTTAGCTAAAGATCCGAGTCCAAAACTGAAGGGCAGTTAATGTTAGTCCCTGTATGCTCTATGAATCTGGTACCTTTTAAAGTGAGTTTGGCCATCTGACAGCTAGGAGCAGTGAGCAAGCATGTCTCGGATACCTACTCGCCCAGAACTCAGTAGGTGGTGGCAACATGTATCTGGGGGGCAGTGGCATAACTAAACCCTTGTGGACCCTGGTGCAAACTTACTGGGTCCCCCTCCATACAGCGTACTCTTGATAACAACTCTTATGGATGCTGCAGCGGTATCTCAGATGGCCCCTGCCATCTCCTGTACACGTGTTAATCTTATAGGTTTCTTCACCTCTATATGTACCTCTTGTGCTGCCTACGGCACTGTATACTTCAGGTGCACTGATGTCTCTCCTATATTATAATATACCATACAGTGAAATATAACTACTTATATGTTATAATTTTTTACAATGCTATTAAATTTAAATGTACTTGTCCTACAAAATGTACACTCACACTTTGCACTTACCTCAAATTTATCGGGAGCTTTAAACTCAATTAATGGATTAGTGACTGGTGATTCCTTTTTGTAACAAGCACGCACAATGTTGATTAACAGTAAAATAGTCCAGTTGGATCCTGTAAATAAAGTGACAATTATCAGATGAATAAAAAAAAAAATAAAAAAAACAGTTTTTTCACATGCAAGGTAACATACAGTTAACATGGCAGGTGTATCACAAATGCAGAAATATAGAACAATTGAAAGTGCTTCCAGAGTAAACAATAGCAAAAAAAAAAAATAAAAAAATAAAAAAAAAATATATATATATATATATATATATATATATATATATCACAAAAAGTTTATTTTGTGAGAGAAGAGTAAGGGGGTGACGGTGCAATTGCTGTTCATTCTGTTTCTCCTGCTAAAGATGGAGTTGGGGTGGGGGTGAGGGGGATATCTGATCCCATGTCTTTATGTACTTGTAGCCAGGGTGACCAGATTTTAGTGAAATTGATGATATTGATGAGATTGATATCTACATGTGGACCATTTTTTGAACCAAATTTCAAGTATAATTACATAAGTATAAACTGCACTGCAGCACATAACAATTTGAGCAAAACTTTTGTTCTATCCCTTGGATAGAAAAAAATAAAATAAAATCTACCTACTTTGTTTACTTTGTCCACTCTTGAAAAGCAGGGTGGGAAGCATTTAACCATTTGAGGGGAAATAAGGACTGCAATCCCATCCACATCTTGCAGAAAAATGCACACAGTGGACACACTGCGATTTCCAAAATAGTCGCATATCATTTATACCTATGGAAATGCCGGCGGTTTCCCTATAGGTATAATGGAAACCTTTCCGCAGGAACCCTTTGCGGACTTTCTGTGAAAAGCGCTGCAGGAAAAACCGTGATGCATTGTCACCATGGTCTTTCTCGCATCGTTTTTTTGCTGCGGCCCGCTATGTGGAGCCTTAGCCTTAACCTTTTCACTGCCAGGAGTCTCTGGAAATTGTGCACCTTCAGTAGCCACAGCAATTTTCACAGTTTTGAGATGGACAAATCAAACCTAAATTGCAACATTAAAAAAATCATTCAAGCCCCCATACCTATATAGTTTTTTAAAGTAGACACCTGCAGCATTATCAGAATTCCACTTGGTCAGGGGCGTAACTACCGGGGTAGCAGTGGTAGCGACTGCCACAGGGCCCGGAACATTACGGGGCCCGGAGCCCTGTGGCAGTCGCTACCGTGAACCCCACAATCACTGCTATCGTTATACTCCGGGGTCTTTTGAGACCCCGGAGTATAACGATCGGGGGCCCAGGGGAGGTGAGCGAACATAAAAAACACCGTAACTCACCTCTCCGCCGCTCCGCAGGCTTCGGGCCTGTTTGGTGACGTCCCAGATGTCAGCCGACGTCATTATGCGTCGCGACGCCGGCCTGGATCGCGCGAGATCCGGTCCGACATTGAAGATGGCCGAAGTAGCGCACGGGAGTGCACCGGAGCGAGGAAGAGGTAAGTTGGAATGTTTTCTATGTTTCTATCCTCTCCTGGGTCTCTGATCATTATACTCTGGGGTCTGAAAAGACCCCAGAGTATAATAATCGTTCATGGGTGGTCCACTATGGGGCATAATACTCTGTGCAGGGGCCACTATGGGGCAAACTACTGTGTGCAGAGGCCACTGGGGCAAACTACTGTGTGCACGGGCCACTATGGGGCAAACTACTGTGTGCAGGGGCCACTATGGGGCAAACTACTGTGTGCAGGGGCCACTATGGGGCAAACTACTGTGTGCAGGGGCCACTATGGGGCAAACTACTGAGTGCAGGGGCTACTATGGGGCAAACTACTGCGTGCAGGCGCCACTATGGGGCAAACTACTGCGTGCAGGGGCCACTATGGGGCAAACTACTGCGTGCAGGGGCCACTATGGGGCAAACTACTGCGTGCAGGGGCCACTATGGGGCAAACTACTGTGTGTCGGGGCCACTATGGGGCAAACTACTGCGTGCAGGGGCAACTATGGGGCAAACTACTGCATGCAGGGGCCACTATGGGGCAAACTACTGTGTGCTGGGGCCACTATGGGGCAAACTACTGTGTGCTGGGGCCACTATGGGGCATAATATTGTGTGCAGGGGCCACTATGCTGCATAATACCGTGTCCAGGGGCCACTATGAGGCATAATACCGTGTGCAGTGGCCACTATGGGGCATAATACCGTGTGCAGGGGCCACTATGGGGCATAATACAGTGTGCAGGGGCCACTATGGGGCATAATAGTGTTCGCAGGAATGCGGTTTGTGTGTGGGGGGGGGTTGGGGGCGATGGTTTGGGGGGGTTGGGGGCGGCGGCTTGGGGGGGCCCCATGTCAAATGTTCGCCTTGGGGCCCAGCCATTCCTAGTTACGCCACTGCACTTGGTAATGTATGCAAACAAGCACCTTCATGCAATTTTGATTTAAAGTGAATGTTTTATAAAAAATAAATGCAAATAAATGTATATTAGTTGCTAAAAGCAGAAACCAAACAAAAAGTTATATGCACCAAACCTCCTAAAAATAAGAGATCAACATGTGCAGAGTTCACTCATATCACTAAGGCCTACACCTGAATGCACAGGTCTTCAGAAAATCACTAGAACTGGAAGGAACAAAAATCTGTTTTGAAGCTGGAAATGTTAAAAAAAAAGTATCATCTTATAAAATGTAGGGATTACACACTGTGGAAAGCAAGTGAACCCCTAAACTCTATATATTTTTTGAAAGTAGACAGCCTGAAGATTACATGTGCCTCAACTGGTTATCAATAGCCACATCCACCTTCATGTAACTTTGTGACAAACACAAATAAATTTTTGAAAAAATTTACTAAAACATATATTTGCACTTAAAACTCCTATTCAATCTTACATTCATACACAAAATACATTTAAAATAAAAGATCAAGGTGTACACAATTTATATATACCACAAACATCAACTACAACAAGAGCTCGTACTCTCAAAAACACTGATACAGAAGACAAGCAAGATTTTGCTGTTATTCACTAATATGTTAAAAATCTATACTGCACCTAGCAAACTGTGACTGTGATACCAAAATCTAACTTTTTTAGATTGCACAGCATACCATATATAAAAACACAACTTAATATTTCATAAATACAACCACCTTCATGCAACTTTGCAGCAGAGATTGTAAGCAAAAATTGCACAAAAATTCAAATTTGCCACTAAAGTCCATGCTCAAACAGTCCCTTTCTGCAAACAAAATGTACTTTCCAAAAAACTGCAAGATGTGAGGAATTCATACATACCACACATATATATATATTTACAAGTGCGGGTGTTAAAGAAATGCCAAATTCACAGAAATGTGCCAACCAATTTTGTGCATGCAAATTAAATAGGAGTTTACATAAAACTATAATTTTCTATCCCCCTATAGAAATTGTAGCAATTTATACGTTCATCTCTAGTGATAATCGTTATTGCTATTATTTTAGCGTGTAACGGATATCACTAGAGGTGTGTTTTACTCTATAAAGATCAGGTATGGACAGGACAGGGATTGGGTGAAATGTAAACTTTATTGGTGACTTTGTGTATGTGTTGTGTAAGTGTTTGGTGCTACTCTTTTGGCGCTGCGACCTGTACAATGGTAAACATCTGGGTCACAGCACCAATAAACTTCCTGGTTAGGTTCAGAGGGGTATTACATAAGAATACCCCTCTAGTAAGGCTCAGAGGGGTATTACATTATCCCTCTATGTGACAATCAGAGAGCAAAAGTATAGTATGATCTCTGATTGATAGGAGAGGGAATAACATGGACAGAAGTTCCTGCTATCCCCCCTCTGGGGTCACATACAGGTTATGCACAGATGATCATGATGATTTCTCATCTCTGTGCAGTCTGCAGGGCTGCTCCTCCTCCTACCGCAACTCTTAAGATGCTTCCTGAGACAGGAGGGGGGAGGACATTTTAGAGCCCATATCTCAGGATCCGTGAGGAGTATTAAGAAGATCTTGGATTCATTTTAAAGATGAGAATCTTCATGATATCCCTTACAAATTTGGAGCGAATAGCTGTTAAAAACGCTGTTGGGAATTGAAATCTACAATGTGATCTCAATGCTGAATAGAGTTTTCAACAGTGAATCGCTCCTAAAACTGTAATATTATGAATATTATGAATCCCAGATCTTCTTAATAGACCTAATGGATCCTGAGATATCATCATTAGAAGTAAGGACGTATTAGATACGTGCTTGGCTACAGAAGTGCCACCCTGGGAAGACTTGTAAGATACGTGGCTAGCAGTGAAAGGGTTAAAGGGGTTTTCCGGGCAAAAAATGTTTTTTTTAAAAAGGTCTGTTAGTGCTATTAATGGGTTAATAAGTGCACCCAAATACCTTTAGCAGTGTTTTCAGTGATTTCTGTGTTTCTCTGGGAGCTCCTGGCATCTTCTGCATTTGTTTACTTGGTGTAGCTTCCTGCTGTCTTAGTTAATGCAATGCATCATGGTACTTGTAAGCTGACTTGTAGGCTGACTTGTAGGCTGACTCACACTACCTCCCTCTCAGTACCTCCCCATCCCTCTCAAACCCTCTCCCTGTCTCTCTAGCTATCCCGCCCACTACTAGCCTTTCCCAAGTAACTCTGCCCACCTCCCCATCCCATCATACTTACCTATCTTCTTTTCAGACTTCCTCCTGTGGGACGGCTCCTCCCTCTTTTCTGACTCTGCCGGCGCACGCAATAGTCCCCGACATTGCGCTACAGCCGGCAATGCACCTCTACTGTGCAGGTGTGGGAGGCTACTGCTCCCTCACCTGCGCAGTAGAGGTGGATTGCCGGCTGTAGCGCAGTGTCGGGGGGGGGGAGTATTAATGACGGGGAAATAGAACATCACCAGGTAACCAGAAAATGTTCCCATTGTTACCAGGCAGATGTCTGATTACTGAGCTGTGACTATCACATGACCATGGACTGTATATCACATTACCATGGACTGATTTTTATCCACTGGAGGTAATCAGAATGAATGACAGCATGCAGAGATATAGAAAACTGTGAGGAATTGATACAGAAAGTATATTGGAAAATTGTACAACTTTTTATTGTACAAACAATAACATTTGTCTCTCAATATTGGTCTGAAAGCGGCCAACCCTTTAACTAGCCATTCGGATGCTTGACAGAGCCGAGGACATAGATGTGAACTTATCCTTAGTCTACATGTAAAATATAGTACCAGCATGATCCATGAGAATTTCAAAATCTCATGTAAATGATACAGTCTTTTACCCATGCAGAAATTGTCACTAAAAATTTGTCCATGGTTACATGATGAATACGCATATGTATAGCTTATTACCTGGCATATGTCTGATTACTGAGCTGTGAATGTAACAAGCCATGCACCTGTGTGTTCATCACATGATCATGGACTGTCCTTCACATGGACTGATTTTTATCCACTGGAGGTGAACAATGAATGACAGGAAGCAGAGATCTAGAAAACTGTGAGGACTTGATACTGAAAGTATATTGGAAAATTGCAGAACTTTTCATTATACAAACAATGACATTTGCTGAAACTGAACAACCCCTTTAAGGATAGGTTATCAGTTTTATAAAAGTGGACAATACTTTTAAACCTATGCAGGCCAATGAATACTGGAAAGGTTGGCAGAAACCCAGACAAACCCCTCAAATACAGATATGAAGAGAGTGAGCTTCCTGGTGCTCAAAACCTATACATTCCCAGTCGTGCTCTCAAATGTGCAATGAATACAATTGTATTCAAGTAAATCCGGTCGACTGGCTGCCGTGAATGAACGGCACGGGCGGCGCACGGGGTCACACGGATGTCCCCCTATACAGTTTAAAGTCCCCCTCCAGCTAACCCCACAGTTTAATGTCCCTCTCCATCTGCCCAAGTTTAATGTCCCCCTCTAGTTTCCCCCAGTTTAAACTGCGGAAGCTGGAGGGGGGACTTTAAACTATGGAGCATCTGGAGGGTGACATTAAACTATGGGGTTAGCTGGAGGGGGACATTAAACAGTGGGGGCAGCTGGAGGCGGACATTATACTGTGGGGTCAATTTGCAGACAACATTATAATGTGGGGGCATATAATATTAGGATGACTGTAAGAGCATTATACTGTGTGGGAGCACAAAGAGAAATGGATGAGAATGGGCGGAGTCAATTTAGAAGGTGGTGGAGCTAAATTTGCCACGGTGCACATAGCAAATTTCTGTCCTCTAAAAGTTGGGAGGTATGAATAACTGACCCCAGAACTGGAGGCATCGGTGGTTCCTGCATGTTCATGGTAGCATAGATAGTCATCTATGCTGCTAGAAATCCCTGCCTCCCAGTGACATACTGTCTCATACTTTAATTGTATAAGGTTCAGGCCCATAAATCCAGCCAACATATAGACAGAGTTTCACCCGTGAAAGTCTGTAGTTTGAATGCGGGGTAAGTATACACTAGTCTGTCTACAGAGCAGTACTAGCCATGCATAGGTTTTCACCCTCTAAACATAAACATAAGGTTTTCATTCACTTACAACAAACAAAGATCTTGCAAATGGTAAGCAAATGAAACAGTAATTATATTAAAAAGATATCAAAGTTTTCATTTATACAACAAATATGCTTTTTCTACATAAAATTGAAAAATCCGCTTCTAATGTGTTGCCTGTAACAAAAAAAGGGTTGTAAAGACTTAAAGGTGTTGTCTAATTTCAGTAAATAAATGTTATTGTTTGTATAATGAAAAGTTCTACAATTTTCCAATATACTTTCTGTATCAATTCTTCATGCCAGTGAATAAAAATCAGTCCATGGTCATGTGATGGACACACAGAGCTCTCATTACTGTGCTGGGACTGAAACAAGCCATGCACCTGTGTGTCCATCACATGACCATGCCCTGTCCATCACATGATCAAATTCTGATTTTTATCCACTGGACGCAAGCGATGGATGACAGCAAGCAGAGATTTAGAAAACCACGAGGAATTAATACAGAAAATATATTGGAAAATTGTATAAATTTCACTATACAATCAATAACGTTTCTTTGTTGAAACTGGACAACCCCTTTAAGAATGATCAACCTAACCTAGTTCATTGATCCATCCCCTACAAGAACTTACCACATTTGGGATATGCTACCATCATCAGATCATCTTCACGTGCTTCAAAGGTTTCAAGAGCTTTAAATGTATCAATATCACATGTCACAGATGGATATAGCACTCCATTGTATGTGAACATCAAGTCCTCCTTTGGAATCTTCTTGGCTTCTTCAACCACTTTTGCCACTTCTTGAATAAATTGAGAATTACTCTCCATTGTGATAAGAACTAGGACTGACAATTCTGTTCAGCCTAAGAACAGCCTGTTTCTCTCCTCTATGTTTTCAAGCAAAGGGAACGATCTAGAGAGGGAGGTAAAGCACACAAGAGGCCAGGCTAAAGTTGCAGCAGATTTTAACCTCTTATTCTCTGAAGAGGAATGTTGTCCTCCATCAATATAGGGTATGCTGTATCCACATGTAATGGTTTAACCAAGATCACTTCAATAAAGTAGCAAGTTATTGAAATTAAAACTTCAGTACATTCTGCAGAATGTAGTTTATGCATTTATGATACAAGCCATGGGGTATTATGGGCGCTGAGTCTCAAGAAAGTGAACTTTTGCCCACATTGTTATCAGATACACTTAAACCCTGGTGCCTGAGGGGGCCATATAAGACACTAGTGTTAAAATTGACTGTGGTAGGTCAGGGGCTACATTACAGATTTTACAGTGGGGTCCAGGAGCTTCTGAATAGTCTTATTTGTATAAAGGCACTATATAGTGAATACACTAGAGAGCCAACACAGGGTCAGGCTTGCAACACATTCTGCCTACTAGGCTGTGATTTTGCCCTCTGCTCCTCTAAAGTGGGATAATGTGTATAAAGAATAAAACAAAGGTGGTTTGAAACACCACTTTTCTGTCAGAAACTTGTGCTCCTGTATAATTTTTCTATCTGGAGCAGATAGTAGCAGTGCAGGTGTGTAGCACGTGAGCTCCTTATATAGTTTATGCATTTATGCTACAAGCAATAGAGCATCATGGGCACAGAACCTCCAGATAGTGAACATCTGCGCAGAAGTTCATCAAAAGCACCTAAACCCTGGTGCACAACACACTGTGCTTACTGTACATGGATGTTTGTTACTATCCGTGGTTTCTAGCTCAAAGTAAACCAAATAAAAAAGTGGTGTTAACTTAGATTACACTCTCTAAAGATACACCAGCTTTATCATCCAGCATCAGCCACTGTGATAAATCTGGCACATTTTCAGACTAACTATTAGTAAATCTAGGCCATTGATTTTAACATGATTATTGCTGCTAAGGGATGCTGTGAATCCCTCCGTTGCTTCATATAATCTCTTGGTTCCTTCTTTTAGGCTAAGGCCCCACATTGCAGAAACACAGCATCTTTTGTTGCAGCTTTTTCTGCATTATTTTGAGCCAAAGTAAGGAGTGGATTTCGCCGAAGGGAAAAGAGCTTCCTTTATATTTTCCATTCCTTTTCTAGCCACTCCTGACTTTGGCATAAAAAAACACAGAAAAATCTGCAACAAAGAACGGTGCATTTCCACAACGTGGGGCCTTAGCCTTACTCACACATATTTGCTCTCTAAATTATTATGCAGATTTTTATTGCTTCTCATCCTTATATATATTTTTCCAACCCTGGGGGTGGTCCAGGATAAAATATTCTTTTTAAAATAGGCTGGGGAGGTGAAAAAACAAAACAAAACATACTCACTTGTCCCCGGGGCTCCAGTGCCTCCCAGTGCGGTCCTGCTGCTTTGCTGTCTTGTTTTGGTGGAAGTCCCTGTTGCACTGTGACATCCCATGTCCCTTTCCTTAGGCCGCTGATTGGCCTCAGCAGTCACGTGACCGCTGAGGCCAATCAGCAGTCTAAGGAAAGGACCCGGGGACGTCACAGGTAGTGATGTCCTGTATTCTTCACTGAGACCGCTGATTGGCCTCAGCGATCACATGCAGTGGGGACTTCTGCTGGAAGAAAACATAGGAGCAGCAGGACCGGACCGCGCTGATAGGCACCAGGGACAAGTGTGCATGTTTCTTTCTAATTTTTTTTACCTCCCCCTATTTTAAAAAAAAAATATCCTGAACAACCCCTTGTATTGCCAAATGAAAACAGATTCTTTAGATTCCGTGTAATAGAATAACGTTATAGAGTAAAAACACTAGACTATCCCCAAATGGCTTAACATTTTATTAAGAAGAGTATAAGAAGATAGCAAAAGGTAAGAAGATATCAAAAAGTAACATAGTATAAGAAGAAGGTCTTACAATAAGGAAAAGTATAGCAGATATTGGAATATATATATATATATATATATATATATGTATCAATCAAATCAACATTGGCAATAAAGCCAGATATATATATTCAACACTTACAATACAACCGGTATAGCAAGGTAATCAAACTTAGTCAAACTGTGACTTAATCAAAACTTGTACTAATGCAAGGTATAATCGACACTAGCAATAAAGCTAGGTATATCAAAGTTAATCAGAAAAGAAGGTAATTAAATCTACACTTACAACACTGCCAAACTTCATGGATGAATTCCGATAAGGGTATCTGCAGGAAGTACCACTCAGCCAGGTGACAGGTCTCATCAAGCAGAATCAGGCGTCCCCAATCACTGCTGTCAGGATTGCAACTCCATGCTGAGGGATGTCTTCCATTCTTATACTCTTTGTGTGTGTCATAAAGTGGGTGTCTACAGAAGTGATTCACCTCTGTAAGGCCTCACTTATCTCCAAGATCATATTCATGTAGAAGGGGCCAGTTTTCTACTTGAATATGTCTCATGACATATACACTTCAAACAGAGTGGCTCTTTTGATCTAATCTGTATAGACATATAGATATCACCTTAAATAGAGTCTATTGATCTAATCTGTATAGGTATGTAAATCTCACTTCAAACAGTGTCTTTTGATCTGTACAGACATATAGATATCACCTTGAATAGAGTCTTCTGATCTAATCTGTAAATCTCAGTACAGGTACTGGGTTCAAATTAAGGTTACTTACTGTCTGACTATCATAACATTTTGTCATAAGCAGCCATAGTCAAGGGCTGCTATTTCGCAATACACCCCTTTAAGTCATCGTATCTGCACCAGATTTAGCATGCATGGTGTGCATTTTTGCCCCCCCCCCCCCCCCCCGATGTCTAAAGTGATTACACTTTGCTGGGGCCCACACTTTGTAGAGTATTTCTCCCAGGTCCTGCTTTTAAAAGGAATACTTTTCCTTGCTTGTAAAAAAATATACAACCTACAGTAGTATACATACTCAACACTATAAGTTATACATGTTTTTCTACTCGCGTGACTGTAATCCAGGTTAAAAAAAATGAAGCAGGAAACAGATAATACAGGGAATTGTTTAGAAAAAAAAACAAACATGGAAAAATTGGCAGCACTCCAGGCCAAGCTACATTTTTTTGTGAATTGTGGAGTTATGCTTTTTGGTCCAATAGAATTGGTGCCAACTATGATCTAATTCTATTTTCTTACACAAATATTAACAGAAACCCATACAAGTATCTACCCATGGCCAGTGCAGTATAAACTTTTAGACTGTATTTTATCTGATGTCGTAGTACAGCACTAGTAGAGAATACCTCAGTAATACAGTGCTGTAGGCATGATACAGCTGTGCTGTGTGTTCTGACATACAGGCTTCATATAGAAACTGTGTATATGTCTTTCCCATTTTCAGTGCCATATTGTTATTGCTTGAGAGATGGCATAGAATAGGCCACTGTAAACTGAAGTTTGGTTACTTACAAAATGGTAAGAATTGCTGCTACAATGTTTTAATACAGAAAGACATCAGCTAATATTTAGTGAGCCCTTGGACAAAAGGGGTTTGGTTTATCTTTGTCTTGTAGCTTGTAAGAATTTCATGCTGATGGAGGCGGATTCTGCCTCAAAATCAGCCTCCCATTGTTTTCAGTTGAAGGCAGAGATCAAAGCAGGATGCTTAAAAAATATGTGTTCTGCTCAATCTTGCTGTGGATTCTGTGGCTGATTCAGCTGCAGAGTCTGAGCCGTGAGCCACTCCGCTGATAAGCCAGTGAAAGCCATGTTGGAAAGTCGAAGGGGCCTTTGGCAGAGTCTTGTAGGTTTACTTTGCATGGCAATGTGTGGGTCTTCAATAGGCCCAGGAAGAGGTTCACTAACTGCCAGCTGATCTTTCTGACTCCAGTGGGATTCTTTCTGGGTATATATATATATATATATATATATATATATATATATATATATACAGTACAGACCAAGAGTTTGGACACACCTTTTCATTCCAAGAGTTTTCTGTATTTTCATGACTATAGAAATTGTAGATTCACACTGAAGGCATCAAAACTATGAATTAACACATGTAGAATTATATACTTAACAAAAAAGTGTGAAACAACTGAAAATATGTCTTATATTCTAGGTTCTTCAAAGTAGCCACCTTTTGCTTTGATTACTGCTTTGCACACTCTTCGCATTCTCTTGATGAGCTTCAAGAGGTAGACACCTGAAATGGTCTTCCAACAGTCTTTAAGGAGTTCCCAGAGATGCTTAGCACTTGTTGGCCCTTTTGCCTTCACTCTGCGGTCCAGCTCACCCCAAACCATCTCGATTGGGTTCAGGTCCGGTGACTGTGGAGGCTAGGTCATCTGGCGTAGCACCCCACAGCACCCGTAGCCCTTACACAGTCTGGAGGTGTGTTTGGGGTCATTGTCCTGTTGAAAAATAAATGATGGTCCAACTAAACGCAAACCGGATAGAATAGCATGCCGCTGCAAGATGCTGTGGTAACCATGCTGGTTCAGTATTCCTTCAATTTTGAATAAATCCCCAACAGTGTCACCAGCAAAGCACCCCCACACCATCACACCTCCTCCTCCATGCTTCACGGTGGGAACCAGGCATGTAGAGTCCATTCGTTCACCTTTTCTGTGTCGCACAAAGACACGGTGGTTGGAACCAAAGATCTCAAATTTGGACTCATCAGACCAAAGCACAGATTTCCACAGGTCTAATGTCCATTCCTTGTGTTCTTTAGCCCAAACAAGTCTCTTGTGCTTGTTGCCTGTCCTTAGCAGTGGTTTCCTAGCAGCTATTTTACCATGAAGGCCTGCTGCACACAGTCTCCTCTTAACAGTTGTTGTAGAGATGTGTCTGCTGCTAGAACTCTGTGTGGAATTGATCTGGTCTCTAATCTGAGCTGCTGTTAACCTGCGATTTCTGAGGCTGGTGACTCGGATGAACTTATCCTCCGCAGCAGAGGTGACTCTTGGTCTTCCTTTCCTGGGGCAGTCCTCATGTGAGCCAGTTTCTTTGTAGCGCTTGATGGTTTTGGCCACTGCACTTGGGGACACTTTCAAAGTTTTCCCAATTTTTCGGACTGACTGACCTTCATTTCTTAAAGTAATGATGGCCACTCGTTTTTCTTTACTTAGCTGCTTTTTTCTTGCCATAATACAAATTCTAACACTCCATTCAGTAGGACTATCAGCTGTGTATCCACCTGACTTCTCAACAACACAACTGATGGTCCCAACCCCATTTATAAGGCAAGAAATCCCACTTATTAAACCTGACAGGGCACACCTGTGAAGTGAAAACCATTTCAGGTGACTACCTCTTGAAGCTCATCAAGAGAATGCCAAGAGTGTGCAAAGCAGTAATCAAAGCAAAAGGTGGCTACTTTGAAGAACCTAGAATATAAGACATATTTTCAGTTGTTTCACACTTTTTTGTTAAGTATATAATTCCACATGTGTTAATTCATAGTTTTGATGCCTTCAGTGTGAATCTACAATTTTTATAGTCATGAAAATACAGAAAACTCTTGGAATGAGAAGGTGTGTCCAAACTTTTGGTCTGTACTGTATATATATATACATATACACACACACACACACACACTGGAAAATGGACTGGAAGGGAGCATGGTCATTATCAAAGGGGATGGGGTTTGAGGTGAGCAAATTTACCCCATCCTCTCAAACTACTACCATATAGTCAGGGGTGCAATTTCCATGAGACGACCTAAGGCGATGGCCTCATGGAATAAACTGGGGGACGGCATTTCTTTTTCTAATCGGCCGCTACTTATTGTATTATTATTGTATTATTAGCAATAGGTAGTGGCCGATACTTTTTACTCAACCATCCACGCTCCTGTTCAGGCTGACCTCCACAACCGCACTACACATCACACTGCTGAAGTATGCCAGCACAATACATCAAGCATCCTGGCAATCTTCAACATCATCTGCAGTGCACTCTGGAGGCGGTAGCAGAGCCAGCCAGGACAGGAGCATGGATGGGTGAGTAAAAAATATCAGCCGCTACCTATTACAATAATAGAATAAGTAGCAGCCGATTAAAAAATAAATGTCGCTCCCAGTAATATACTTGGTGGGGTGGCATAAAAAACGGTCAAATGGTTGAGGGGCCAAAAAAAGGGGGTCATATGCTATGGTGGGGCCAAAAAAGGAAGTCATATACTGTAGGGGGAGGGGGCAAAAAAAGGGGGTCATATACTGTGCGGGGGCCAAGAAAAGGGGGTGATATATTGTTGGGGGCCAAACAAGGGGGTCATATGCTGTGGGGAGTGGGGCAAAAAAGGTGATCATATACTGGGGGGGGGGGGGCAAAAAAAGGGGGTCATATATTGTGGGGGGCCATATACTATGGGGCAAAAAAGGGGGTCATAAACTGGGGTGGGGCCCCAGTGAGGATCAATTTTCATACATCAGGAATTTTGTGGCCCCATACAGGTAGATTGTCCCAATCCAGTAACCTCAGTCCCGTTTCTTGTATCATTCTTTAGTTTTGTAACTTTTGTAAAAATTTTATAGGGTTTAATCTGTTGGCAATGAGACCCAGTACTGGACTCATGTCTAGCGACTCCAAGGACTACTTCGCCAGCTGTGACGTCCAGTTGTGCTTGTGGCACAGATGGCAGTATTGCAAAAAGGGATGGGAGGGATTATGTTGTGCAAGCTTATAGTGTGAAAAAAAAACAGTGTCATCTTATTTAATAACCAGTGCAATTGCTCTGCCATGTCCAGGTATTGCTTCATTCTGTAAATTACACACCAGTTGCAATATGTCTGTAAACATGCTTAGTCAGTAACTACAAAGAAACTTACAAGCCTGATGTGATATACTAGAAATAATGCCTTGCAAACACATGAAATTATCAGAAAACTATAATATTGTTGTAATATTATGACAATGGTGCAATCTGACAATAATACTATGAAACATGATAGTGAACATGGCATGTTGTTACATTAGGGCTTATGCACATGGCGCATGCATGGAGATTGTATGGTTCTATTAGTACAGGCAATGCTCTACAGGTACCATTAAATTCCATGTGTGTGTGTGGGGAGATATTATCCCCTAGAAGCAAAACCTTTAAAGGGGTTGTCCAATTCCTTTTTATTGATGACCTATCCTCAGGACCCCTGCTGATCAGCTGTTTGAAGGGACCACATCGTTTATACAAGTACCATGATTTCTTTACTGCCAAACAATAGTAATTGCACCAGGAGCTGACATTGCTGACATCTGTTGCACTGGTCTATCCAAGGGGTGAGCAGGACAGCAGGCTCTCAAAGTTTAAAATGGCTTAAAACGTAGGTTCTCAGGGAACCTATCTATTTAATGTTTAGCTGTCTAAGTCAAACACAGTGTCAGTAATATCAGTTCTGCCGCTGTTACTTTAAGGTTTCCACATGAACCTGAGAAGTTTCTGCAATGTCAGAGTTCTCTGGTCTTGTCAAATTACCACCTGAGAAGGCATATTTAGTCTTCCTTTTCAGCCACCTGCCTTTAATTATTATCTTGTTTGGCTTTGTGACTTTGTGTATCACTGTTTCAGACTTATCTCCTGGAAATCGAACTTTGGCTTGTGACCGGACAACCCTTGTCTGCTGATTCAAACTCTGATTCTTATCTGGACGTGATCTCTTGGAATAGGATTTTCTGGCTTGCTAACAGAATATCACTTTCTCCTTGCTCAGATGTCACTTCTTAACAGACTACTAACAACTTTACCTTCCTGATTCTCTACCTCTTCCAAATATCCTATTGTGGGCTCTGGGTTTGTTTTCAGTAAGTTGAGCATTTATTTCCTATACAGTTTCTGGTGTTGATAACTTGGACACCCAAATTCAGCAAAGTCCATTTGACCTTGCAAGCTGGCGCTGGTTTAACCGGTTGATGACCACCGGCCGTAAATGTACGGCCAGTGGTCCCGGTCTCTGAAGTCCGGCCAATAGTAAATTTACGGCCGGCACTTCAGAGACACTGTGAGCGGGATCGGGAGCGGGTGTTAGCTGTAACTGACAGCTAACACCCTGCTCCATAACCCCCAGTCGGAATTTAGTTCCGATCGGAGGTTTTAACCCCTTGGATGCCACAGTCAAACATGACCGCGGCATCCAAGGGGTTCCGCCATGTTGCCGCCCCCCGGCACCCCCCACGGCGAGATCGGGAGTTGCCGATGTCTATTTTCTGTAGCCCGGGGTCTGGCCAGTGACCCCAGGCTGCCTGAAGCCCCCACTACCTAGTTGATCCTGCCGGGATGTCAAGAAGTCAGCCGATGCGTCTACATTGGCTGACATTCCAGTATAGACTGCAATACATGTGTATGCTGTGTATTGCAGTCTATAATTCTGATCAGAGCATCGCTGGATCAGGTGTCCTTATAGGAAAAGTAAAAAAATGTAAAAAAAAAGTTAAAAAAAAAAAATAAAGTGTGTAAAAAAAAAATTAATAAAGTTATAAAGCCCCCCAAAATCCCTTTTCCTATATAAAATGAATTATATAAAAAAAAAACCTAAAAATTAATAAAAACAACACATATTTGGTATCGCCGCGTTCGTAACAACCTGTATAATAAAACTGAAACAATATTTACCATACACGGTGAACGTTGGAAAAAAAAAACGGAAAAAAAACACTGGAAGTAATGACTTTTGACTATCTCACTTACAAAAAAATGCTATAAAAAGTGATCAAAAACTCATATGTACCTCAAAACAATACTAATAAAAAGTGCATGTCCTCCTGCAAAAAATAAGTCCTAAACCAAGTCTGTCAACCGAAAAATGAAAAAGTTACGCATCTCAGAAGATGGTGATGCAAAAACAATTGATTTATGTCCACAAATGGGTTTTTGTTCTGCAGAATTAGTAACGCATAAAAAACCAATATAAATGAGGTATCGCCGTAATCGTACCGACTCGCAGAATAAAGGTAACATGTGACTTATGCTGTACGCTGCATGGCAAAAAAAATTAAAAGGTATAAACCAATTCCAGAATTGATGTTTTTTTTTTTAATCCACCCAGAAAGAGTTAATATAATTTATTCAATAAATTATAGACACCCAAAAAAAGATGTCATTAAAAAATGCATCTCATAACACAAAAAATCAGCCCTCATATGGCTACATCATCAGAAAAATAAAGAAAATATAGCTTGTACAATGTGAAGACAAAAACCCCCAAAATCACCAAATCATTAGAACACAACTGGCTGCGGCAGGAGGGGAATGTATAAGCGTTGCGAGCCTATATCAGGGTACAATCCAGATTTAGAGTTTACGAGGGATAATAAACCAGAAGTGACCCCCAGAGTGACCCCCCCCCCAATCATAGGAGCTATTGGGAATATAGTAGGGAATTTCGTGTTCCCCATGTACTCCGCACAGCTTACATATTCACTCTTCACCATGCGCTGTGCATTCACATCTGGGATACTAATGCTTAATTACACCCCCTGATGAATTCTTTGAGGGGTGCCGTTTTCAAAATGGGGTCACTCCTTAGGAGATTCCACTTTTCTGGTACATTAGAGGCTCTGCAAACATGACATTGCGTCCATATACCAAACATCTAAATCTGCGCTCCAAAAGCCACATAGCGCTCCTTCCCTTCTGCGCCCTGCTGTGTGCCCAAACTGCAGTTTATGCTCACATGTATGACACTTATGTACTCGGGTAACGTACATAATGTCATATGTGGGTATAAACTGCTGTTTGGGCACAGCCGGGCACAGAAGGGAAGGAGCGCTATTTGGTTTTTGGCGCACAGATTTAGACAGTTTAGCTTTTGGACGTCATGACACTTTTGCAGAGCTCCTGAAATGCCAGTAAAGTGGAATCCACTGACATGTGACCCCATTTTGGAAACTACACCCCCCGAAAGAATTTATCCAGGGGTACAGTGAGCATTTTTAACCTCCATGTGGTGCTATAATTTATTTTCCAGAAATGAATACGCAGCTTATTGTGAAAGGTGAAAATGGTAATTTTTCCAGGAATATGTAATTTCAATGCATAATACGTTGTGCCCGGCTTGTATCAGATATGAACGTGTGGAGGATGACTCAGCTTATGTATCCTCCATTTTGTATTCCATGGCCATGTGGGACCATGCCTGTAGCCATTTTATATTCATACATTTGTTTAGAGAGGTCACCCCCCACCAGATGCCTTAATAGGGTGAGGCTCCTGTCTGTTTGTTGTCCAACTGCCAAAAACTATTTTTACAGTTTTATCATCAATCATGTTATGATAGTTGTACTAGTTCAACCTGTCCTGTGTATACACTGTATTTGAGACTAGTTCAACCTGTTTTGTCTACACACTGTATTTGAGACTAGTTCAACCTGTCATGTCTATACACTGTATTTAAGACCACCTTTTTCCTCCATTAAAGCAGAACCCACTATACACACAATAGCTGTGTATGTGTGTGTCTCTCTGTGCTAGCTCATACATCAACTCTATGAATTTGGACTTCAATACGGTGATACTTAGAGCTGATTGCGCTCACAGAAATTGGCGTCCCCGGGTGGGCCAGAGGTAAATTACTATACATCCGGACAAAACAGACGGAAAGGACAATGGGACATGGAGAATTTGGAAACTGGTTCAAAAGCAGCTGCAGGGTAAGAAGCTTTATTCTTACTGTCTCCACTTTCCACTCCTCCTTGTCTTATGTGGCCTCTCTGGATGCCGGGTGAGTTGTAAAAAAAGTAAATCCTCTGGTCTTTTTAAGAACCCTGTTTATGAAGTATCCGTATTTGAAAAAACTAATGTAGAAATTTTCTGCTGTGTTTTTGGTATATATCTCATTTGGTTTGTTTATGTGTTGGACCCTGTGGAAAGTTATTAAGGAAAGATTAGCCAGGAAAGATTAGCCCATTGCCCATCTCCTCTAGTTAAGGTAGAGGAGAAAGTAGTAGCCTGGGGTTACTGTATGAGTTCCTTGTACGTAGTTAACACTTTTTTTTAGTGCCGAGAGATATCCTTTGAGGTTTTAAGGCAAGACGTTGCCTTAATTAAGTGCTGGGCGCCCGAGAGATATCCTTTTTG
Source organism: Leptodactylus fallax (assembly GCA_947044405.1). NCBI lineage: Eukaryota > Metazoa > Chordata > Amphibia > Anura > Leptodactylidae > Leptodactylus > Leptodactylus fallax. The sequence continues at coordinate 544,220 of CAMRHE010000533.1, forward strand.
GAGGTTTGCTTATAAGAAGTGTGTCATTAAACGCAGGGCGTCCGAGAGGTACCGGTACCGTTTGTACCCTTTGAGGTTCGTCACAGAAGATTAGGCAAATCATGGGGAATTTGCCTGGGCGGTGTGAGGCTGATCCTAAGAATAGAGGAATTCCAGCTATAGAGATTGTGAGAGTAAAAGAGGGTGCTGACATAGTGAAGGGGTGCTCTATTAGACAAGTGAAAGCAACAAAACAGCAAGATAGGTGATAATGATAGGATGTGAAAAGATGAGTTTATAGTTGAAAAGTGGAGTAAGTGGAGTGAGATGGAGAAAAGTGGAGTGACTCTCAGAAAACAAAGTGTTTCAGCAAGTTAGTAACTGAAGGTTTCAGAGGAAGTTGAGCTTGGTGCAATAAAGTGTGTTTGATATTGTTTAAAGATTCCTCAGACTGGTGAGGTAGCAACTGTTGCTTTTGTAGTCCATCCCCCTTAAACAATAGAAGGCCTAATCTAGAGTCTTGTGTACATGTTTGTAGAAGAAAATCCATTGTCTCAGTGAGTTAGAAGTAACTCGCATATCTGTTTTGTAATGTCTTTTTTGTTTATAATGCACATTTGAAGGAATTTATGAGTGTGACGGAATGAATGCTATGATTTGCAAGAAAGTATATGACAGAGTCATGTATATGGTCTAGAAATCCTGTATCTACTTAGGATTTGAGTAGATGTCTGACTAGTTATACAGATGTTGCTTGGTAAGATGGATTGAGAGATCTAGTGGCCACAATATAAATTGACTTTGAAATCATATTATAAGCTCTCCCATTTCTTCTGCCTGCTTCACTGATTGAGGATATTTTGTGTATTTACTAAAGTCATTCAATTGTTTGTAATTGTGGAGTGTGTAGGAGCTCAAGACTAGTTTTACTTGTTCTGGATAGTCTGAATGAGCTGACAATTTAAAAGATGGAAGGAGAGATAAAATCCAACTATGTGTATGCTAATGAGGTGGGGGTTGAATTTATTAGACACAGGAAGGAATGTCATTGTCTTTGAAGATGTCTGAATGTTTATTGCCTATCGCATGTGCTTAAATATTGGAATGTGTTGAATCCAGACATTTTGCCTGGAACTGCAAAGTTCCAAGATGGGAGACCCAAAGACAGACAGGAGGATTCTGACAATAACCATCAATAGGAAATAGGTACTCCAGTAAGTGTGCATTTAATATCAGTACCTGATAAACTGAGGGCCCCCCCCCTATGATCTCCCTACAATTGCCTGAGGGGCGAACTTGTGAATTTTTAGTGGATACTGGAGCTAACAAACCTGTTTTGCACGCTGACAATGTTTTTTTTCCCTATGAGTTAATTTATGATTACCACTAGATTCCTTGTCAGTGAGTCTGCCTCAGTTAACTTGCTGGGATCAGAAGTTTTACAAGCCCTAATGGCTCACATTGTGTATGAGCCAGATGGGACGGTCTCACTGTCACCAGTAATGTCAGATGACACCTTATGTTCCCTACACTCCCTGGTTTTCCTGATAAAGCAAAACAATGCAGAGGTAGTCAGTGTAGAGGAACATCTAGGTTGTGTGCCACATTACCTCTGGCAAAAGGAAAAACAGATATAGGCAAATTGCCAGTACCCCCAGTAATGGTCACATTGCATTTACCTGGACAGTGCCTGGACAGTGCTACCACAAGGGACACATCATTCTCCCACCCTATATACTGCAGGGCGTGGTACTACTCCAGTATGTGGATGACCTGCTTTTATGTTGCCCCTCCTAGGAGATATGTACAAGCATCAGTAAATGGATGTAAAGCATCTAAGTCCAAATTGCAGTTCTGCCTTACTAAAGTTGGTTTTCTAGGTCATTGCATTTTACAAGGACATCTGACCCCTGATAGACTTCAGGTCATACAGGAGCTCAAACCCCCGAATGGTGTGGCACAACTTAGGACATTCTTAGGCCTTGTGTCCTACTGCAGACAGTGGATCTGTAATGTATCCCTGTTAATGCAACCTCTCTATGACTGCATTACTAAACTAGAACAGGCAGTGGAAAACTTCCACTCCATCAAGTTGGCACTTATTTACACAAGTTTTAGGACTTCCTAATTATGACGAGACTTTTTTTTTTCTCTTTACTGTACAGAAATGTCGGGACACGCAACAGCAGTGCTTACTCAGACTCATGGACACCAACAAAGACCAATAGTTTACTATTCTGCTAGATTAGACCCAGTGTCCAAAGGAGCACCTTCTTGTGTTAAGGCAGTAGCTGCAGTCCAATTGTCCCTGGAGAAAGGTGCAGAAATCATATTGGATTTCCCTATCACAGTACTTACTCCTCATGATGTACATGGCATATTGGCCCAGCCTAAGCACATTTCAATGGTTAGACAACTCAGATTATAGTGTGCCTTACTTATGCCTCCTAATGTCACCCTTGCACGCTGCACGACACTCCATCCCTATACCCTGTTACCAATAGATTCAGGGGGGGGGGGGAGAGGAAGGACAACCTGTACACACATGTATTTTCTGATGAACTGTATATAACTGATGCAGCAAGAAACTGTAGGATTTGGTCATGTAAATGTTGAATCTATTGCTAACTCTGATTTTGCGTTCTTTTGTAGATGGCTCTCGATTTGGGAAGGATGGCAAATTCTATACCAGATATGCCAGTGAACATGAGGTAAACAAGCAGAACCTTTACTCCCACAGGTCTCAGCTCAAGAAGCTGAACTGAAAGCACTCACTGAAACGGTGTAAAATAGCTGAGGGGAAGCCCGCTATGCCTTTGATATAGAATAAGACTATAGTCTGATGTGGAGAGTAAGAGCTTACCTTAGTTCTAATGGTATGCTTATAAAGGATTTCCTGGCTATTCAGGAGCTGATGGAGATCATGCTGCCACCAAGGCTGATAAAAAAGAGAATAGAGATAATGCAAGGGCAGATGCTGCCGCCAAATTAGCTGCAGAAAAGCCTAGGGAACATGCCTCAGCACAGGTGGTCACCATACCAGAGCAAGCTTCTCAGCTCTCTTTTCAGGTTCTAAAAACATTGCAGGACCAAGCCAGTCCAGAAGAAAAGAAGACTTGGGAGCAGCAAGGTGCAAAAGATGAACAAGGCCTGATGGTCAGTGGTAAGAGAGTATGTTTATCAACAGCATTGTTCCCAATGATGGAGCAAGCAGCTCATTCTCAAGTGCACCACTCAAAAACAGCCATGTTTGACCTGGTGAGCAACCATGGGTAGCTCCAGGTTTTAGCACAACTGCAGCCAGATATGTGCAAGCCTGCATGACATGTGCTAGGCATAATGTGGGCCAAAAAGTAAAGGTTCCTCAGAAACACACCCCAAAGCCCTTGTACCCGTTTCAGAGATTGCAGGTTGACTATATACAGTTGCCAAAGGTGGGAAGGTATGAGTACGTGCTTGTGTGTTGATCTCTTTTCAGGATGGCCTGAGGCATTTCCGGTACAGAAAGCCACCACTAAAGCAACTGCAGATAAACTACTTAAAGAAGTAGTGTGCAGATATGGGATCCCCGAGACCATCGAAAGTGATAATGGCACTCACTTCACTGGACAGTTCTCTTCCAGATCCAAACCATGTACTGGGAACACATTCCCTAAAGCCAGAAGACTGGGTGGTGGTAAAGAGACACGTGAGAGCCTTGATCCACGGATTGATGGTCCTTTCCAAGTGCTTCTGACAACATCCTCTTCAGTCAAGTTAGAAGGAAAGTCGACGTGGATCCACGCTAGTCACTGTAAAAATGTGACCTGCCTGGAAGAGGACTGAAAGGATCTGGTACCTACTGGTGATCCTAGACCTGGTGACATAACCAGTGGGCTTGTTCTAAACAGCAGCATAGGGGTAATGTGTCAGATTATCTGACCTTCCTGTTGCCACTATATCAACTCTGAAGGGAATCTTCAAATATTATTGCTGTGTTTTTGCATCTATTTGACTATAAAGTTTATAATATGACTTGTAAAGAAACTTGCTAGAAAAAGGTGCAAACCCAGGACTCTGGGTTTGCAGGTTGTAAGGGTGGTTGGACACACTGACGGACATGACAGTGAAGGCATCCCTCTGAGTGTATTGGACCAATAGGTATGTAAATGGTATAAAATATCCATGGGGAATGAGATGAAGTCTCCATAAAAATCCTCAGGATCTGATTAGCAGATCCTAATGTACCCTGGGTATGGGTTATATCATTTACAAAAGGAGGGAAATGTGGAGGATGACTCAGCTTATGTATCCTCCATTTTGTATTCCATGGCCATGTGGGACCATGCCTGTAGCCATTTTATATTCATACATTTGTTTAGAGAGGTCACCCCCCACCAGATGCCTTAATAGGGTGAGGCTCCTGTCTGTTTGTTGTCCAACTGCCAAAAACTATTTTTACAGTTTTGTCATCAATCATGTTATGATAGTTGTACTAGTTCAACCTGTCCTGTGTATACACTGTATTTGAGACTAGTTCAATCTGTTTTGTCTACACACTGTATTTGAGACTAGTTCAACCTGTCATGTCTATACACTGTATTTAAGACCACCTTTTTCCTCCATTAAAGCAGAACCCACTATATACACAATAGCTGTGTATGTGTGTGTCTCTCTGTGCTAGCTCATACATCAACTCTATGAATTTGGACTTCAATACGGTGATACTTAGAGCTGATTGCGCTCACAAACGCTCCAAAAGATGTTGTGCCCGGGATACCCACTTAACAGTTTTTAGAGTGTTTGTGCCTGCTGACATAAGCTGGGCACAAAATATTGGGCACTGAAATGGCGTATCTTTGGAAAAATTGCAATTTTCCCTTTTCATTATCAGCTGCGCATTCATTTATTGAAATTAAATGAATGCAACACTTAAGGGTGAAGAATGCTCGCTACCCCACTTGATAAATCCCTTCAGGGGTGTAGTTCCCAAAATGGGGTCACAAGTCTGCGGATTCCACTTTACTGGCAATTCAGGGGCTCTGCAAAAGTGGCATGGTGTCTAAAAACCAAACTGTGCTTCAAAAACCAAAATAGTGCTCCGTCCCTTCTGTGCCCGGCTGTGCCCAAGCAGCAGTTTATACCCACATATGACATTAAGTACGTTATCCTGGGTACACCAGTGTCATACATGTGGGTGGAAACTGCAGTTTGGGTACACAGCAGGGGGCAGATGTGAAGGAGCGCTATGTGGCTTTTGGAGCGCAGATTTAGATTGTTGGATTTTGGACACCATGTAAAATTGGCAAAGACCCTAAAATTGCCCCTACAAAATGGGGTCACTTCTTGGGGAATTCCAATTTACTGGCACCTCTGCAAAAGCAACATGGCGTCCAAAAAGTCCCTGTAGATCTGTACTCCAAAAGCTAAAAAGCGCAGTGCTCCTTCCCTTCTGAGCCCTGCTGTGTGCCCAAGCAGCAGTTTACACCCACATATATAATTTTTTTGTACCCGGGATAGCGCACTTGATAGTTTTAGGAGTTCACGTCTCTGATGCCACAAAGTGGGTACAACGTATTGGGCACCGAAATGGCATATTTATTTAAAATTGTCAATTTTCACTTTGTACATTAATTTTTGGGAAGCATTTTTAGGCTCAAAATGATAATACCCCTTGATACATTCCTTGAGGGGTGTAGTTTCTAAAATGGGGTCACTTTTGAGGGGTTTACATTGTATTGGTACTTTAGGGGCTCTGCAAATGCGACATGGCACCTGAAAATTATTCCAGCAAAATCTGCCTTCCAAAAGCTAAATAGCGCTCTTTCCATTCTGAGCCCCACCATGTACCCATACAGCAGTTTACGACCACATATGGGGCATTTCTGTGTTCAGGAGAAATTGTGTAACAAACTGTGGGGTTTTTTCTTCTTTATCCCCTTGTAAAAATTAAAAATATGTCGCTAAATGGACAGTTTATTGGAAAAAAAAAGTAATTTTTAATTTTTACATCCCAATGTTAATAGAATCTGTGAAACAACTGTAGGGTCAAAATGCTCACCATACCCCTTGAGAAATTCCTTGAGGGGTGTAGTTTCCAAAATGGGGTCACTTTTTGGGGGTTTCCATTGTACTGGTACTTTAGGGGTTCTGCAAATGCGACATGGCACCTGAAAACTATTCCAGCAAAATTTTCTCTCCAAAAGCCAAATAGCGCTCTTTCCATTCTGAGCCCCACCATATACCCATACAGCAGATTACAACCACATGGGGAATATTCCTGTATTCAGGAGAAATTGTGTAACAAACTTTGTGGCACTTTTTCTCCTTTATCCTCTTGTGAAAATGAAAAATTTGGGGCTAAATTGATGGTTTATTGGAAAGAAAGTAATTTTTCATTTTCATGTCCCAATGTTAATAAAATCTGTGAAACGGCTGTGGGGTCAAAATGCTCACTATACCCCTTGATATGTTCTGTGAGGGGTGTAGTTTCCAAAATGGGGTCACTTTTGGGGGTTTCCTTTATATTGGTACTCTATGGGCTCTGCAAATGGGACATGGCACCTGAAAACTATTCCAGCAAAATCTGCCCTTCAAAAGCCAAATTCCGGATGGATCGAGCTCACAGGACATGTATGGCTGAGAGGTGGCAGTGGTGTTAGCTGCGGCAACAGGTGTGGCAGGACATAATGTGATGGATCAGGCCATAGGACATGTCTGGCTGAATGGTGGTAGCTGTGGAAACTTGTGGCAGTGCGGCAGAGCATAATATGATGGATTGAGCCGCAGATGATGTCTGGTTGAGAGGTTTGAGAGTTGGTAGCTGTAAATGGAACATGATGATAAAGGGAGACGGTGACATCACTATTCAGAGGCATCAGTCCGAGGTGTTTGAAAATCCTTACTTGATATATTTTGACAAAAGTAATTTTTTTCCATGCTATCGTTGGACAGTTTCATCCTTTTAGGTGTTACAACACCACCAGCAGCACTGAATACCCTCTTGGCCATTATGCTTGAAGCCAGAAAAGATAAAACTCCCATGGCAAACTGGGCCAGCTCCTTCCACTGCTCTAACCTATTGGCCCAGAATTCTATGCGATCAGAGTTATCTGCAGGAATATAGGTGCACTTTAGATGCGACTTGTCCGGGTACACCACCACAATACATCCATGTGGTTTCTTAACCAGAGATGAGCCTGTACCTCCTATCTCTCTTAGTATTAGTTCGCTTTAGACGTGATATGTATGTGTGAAATTGTGTGTGGTCCCCTGACAAGTATCTGCATTGGCTACAAAGCATTCATGTCAGGATTAAATATTATTTTGTCTAATACATGTCAAATTTTGCTTTTAGAGTGTACAGAAAGACTCAATGGATAAAGTTTTCTCTACACATCATTTTACTTCTTTTTCCTCCCACATTAGGGGCAGTGTTAATGAATAGAGTCAGGTTGTGGTCGGGGTCATTCACTGTATAGGGAGGTGGCCCCTGAGTTAGGAACCTATAAGGTGTTTTGCTAGGGCATTTTTAGGGTGAGTATTTGCACATCAATCATGCATAGTTGCCCTATACGATAATTGCTCCTGATCAGCCACCGACGTCTTGAACCAATCCATCCGGCTTGGGGACAAATACTTTATACAATAATGACACACAGTAAGACATGCTGATTTTGATATAATTTTCTATATCTGTGTTATACTAGTTACAGTAAATGTCCCACATCTGGGTTGGTTATCTATGAGGTGATACGCCCCTAAGTGATGTGGTTTCCTAGCTGTTTTTTTTTATATAAACTGATATATCTTGGTATATAAATACTTGGTGTTATTTTGGATGAATTTGTGACATTTTTAATGTTATTATTAAAAGCTACATTTTATAAATTTTCTCCAGTTTGGATTTGTTTTCCTTTGGGAAGCATGGAAGAATTTCCCCAATTTGTCATTATAGTGAGGATCTAAGAGCACTGCCATCCAGTATTCATCCCTCTGCATGATACTAATTATGCTTGTCACTGTGTAAGCAGTGGAGCATACAGCATGCCATGCTTGCCAGCATATGCCCGGACCCAGGGTCCTGCCATGGTTGGAGTTTTTGACCGGCGTCGTCGTCATCATCCTCAAGAAATAAGGGTCAACCTCTTCCCTTGGCTGTGCCTGTGACATATCAAGGGCCCCCTCTGCATCCAAGGGAGAATCTTCCTCCTCTTCCAGTCTAGGAGTCCCAGTTCCTCCACCATAATAACTTTGACCTCCTATATCAACATAGGGCGATGATATTAACTAAGAGGTGGAAACTATTCCTCCTTGTTAGGAACCAAACGCAGTGCCGGACAGAGTTAGTCTTAGGAAATCCAGACCCGCCCTGTACACTAAGGTAAAACAGCACCGAGCGTCCAGTGCCCCCGAACCGAAGCAGAACCAGCCGCCAGAGCTCCTGATGGTGGAGTTGGACTTAGTCTCTACCTTCGGCCAGAACCACAACAATCCTAAGGGCGCACCACAAGTCACAGAAGGACCCCGGAATCCAAAAACCACTCACCTGAGCAACCTTGGAGGCAGATGAACACTGAAAGCTGGAGAAGATGCAGTAACAGGTTTTCTCCAGATGGTGGCAGCAGCACAGTAGAATTGTCGATTAATCCGTGTCGGCAGCAGGAATATCTCGTAGTACCAGAGGAGGAGACGTAAGAGTCAAAACAAGCCGGGTCGATTTCAGGAGGTCACAAGGTACAGAATCAGCTTTCAAGGAGAGATTAGCTGTGGTCACAACCGGAGGAAGCAATAAACACAGATGCTGCAGGAAAGAATCGAAGGTCAGGAATGAGGAGCAGGAGGTAAGGAAGCCAAACGGGACAGAGCACGAGGAAAAGCTGAGACCCAGGGGAAATGAATAACCAGCGAGAGCAGAGCGCCGGAAGGGAGGCTAAATAGACAGGTGAGTGCTAGAAAGTTAACCCCTAGAAAAGCAAGTGTGCCGGAGTGTGTGAGGACTGGAGTGGCACCTCACAGCATTACTGCAGAGGTGCTGGCTCCAGTCCTAACACTCCTCTTCTGTCCCTCGTTGCTTAAGCATAAGTGGTTCCTGTAAAATATACAATATAATAGAGAGATCACATTGCTGACAAATTTGGAGGCTTCTTCAAAGGGCTTGAGAAGCCAGCACACTTCCATTAGCTTCCAATGACATATCTCGAAGCGACACATTGTCCCTGTGGTCTGCTGCATGTCATAATTGTTTGCCACCTTCTGCTGCTCACACAGACGCTCCAGATTTTTTATTGTGGAGTTGCTCCATGTTTGAATGTTGCAGATAAAGCGGTACAAAGGCAAACGGTTTTGTCGATGTGAATGGAACAGGGTATTTTTTGCAACATAAGAATAGCTGAAATCTAGCCATGATGAGCACTTCTTCTAAAAGGGGTTGTCCAGGCAAAAATGGACAACCCTTTAACGTTTCAATTAGCCGGGGGCAGTGAAGAAAATAAAAAAATGCATACTCACCTGTCCCCAATGCTCCGGTGTCCAGAGTTCCGCTGAAGCTGCTGATTGGCCTCAGTGGTCACATAACCACTGAGGCCAATAAGCGGCCTCAGCAGGCCTCAGGAAGAGGACCCGTGATGTCACAGGTAGTGACATTGGAGGCCCTTCACTGATTGGCCTCAGTGGTCCCGTGACTGCTGAGGCCAATCAGCGGCTTCAGCGGAACTTTGGAAGAGACCCGGAAGAAGCCGCCGGAGCAGAAGAACCGGGACGCGTGGGAGGACACCAAAGCATCAGGGACAGGTGAGTATGAATCTTCTTTATTTTTTTCAATGCCCCCAGCTGATTTAAACGTTAAAAGGGTTTTTGCCTGGACAACCCCTTTAAGCCACTATACAAGTTAATGACGTAGCAAACCACCAGATTAAGGACATGTGCCATACAGGGACAATGTGTTATTTGTCCTAACTGCAGTGCAGCAACAATATTGGTGCCATTGTTGCTGGCAACACTGCCCAGTTGGAGTTGGCAATGAGACATACAGTGGAATACTCGCTGCAGGATACAGTAATACAGCTCCTCCACTGTGTGGCTCCTCTGATCCAGGCATGTTATTTCTAAAACTGCATGGTATTACTTCACCTTACACCCATGATACGAGGGGAGGAGGAGTGGAAGCAACAGCTTTCCCTGGTGAAGATGGTGGTGGAAATGTTCCAGAAAGGGGGTTCCAGAGGAGGTGGATGAGCCCTGCATGGTGTTGGAAATGGGCTTGCATAATCAGGGTGGAACTAACACCTGGTCTTGTGGCATTTCTAGACTGTGGCTGCTGCTGCTCAAAACGTTGACCTAGTGGGCCATGAAAGCCATGTAATCTCTTTGTAAAGGCTGCTCCATGTGTTGACCATGGAATGTACCTTTCCCCAGACTGACATATACAAGGAAAAATTGCAATCTAAGTAGAGAAGTTATTTACAACAGGTCAAAAAAACAGTCTGGAAACTTGTGGTGCGTGACGGAGGGATCAGTAATTCTTGCTGTTATCTGTTTGCTATCAGGAGGTGATTTGTGTCCCTCACAGTTCATACATAGTGTGATTTGAAGCTGGCATGAATATTGAGTTCAGTTCATGGTTCAGACATAGTGTGACATGAAGCTGGCATGAATATTAAGTCCAAATTGCAGAGTTTGAAATTTTTGCATAAATTTGTACTCCATTTCTTTCCTTTTCTCCTGTGTCTTAAAATGTCCCATTAAAACCACAACCCGCAAATCTTCAATAGAGTGGTTTTCTCCGGAGAAATGTGCGGCCACTGGGAGATCTGTTCTGCTGTTATTAATGGTGGATCTGTGTGAGTTCATTCGTTGACTGAGTCTCTGCCCTGTTTCCCCCACATAGAGGCCTGTGGTGGGACATTGCACACACATTATGAGGTACACCACATTGGAAGACCTGCAGGAAAATGTCCCCCTAATTCTGTGCACCTGTTGTGACTGTGGGATAGGTACACTGTCAGCGGTGTGGATGTGCTTGCACGTCATGCACCTTTTATGTAGGCAAGGTGAGGTGCCATTTTCAGTTGGGGCCTTCAGGGCACTCCGGACGATAATGCGCCTCAGGTTTGGTGGTTGTCGAAAGGAGAGGAGAGGGGGGACTGGAAATATGTCCTTGAGTCTGTTGTCCCTATGTAGCACAGGTTGGAGCTCCTTGGCAATCCTTCGTAGGATCTCCAGCTGTGGGTTGTAGGTGACAACTAGGGGCACTCGGGCATCTTTCTGGGTCTCTCTATATGTGAGCAGACTGTCTCTATTAATGGCTGCTGCTTTGTTTAATTGGTTGTCTGTCACTTTTGGTTTGTATCCCAATCTGAGAAATTTCATCCTCAGATCCAGGAGGTGCTTGTCCAGGTCTGTTTTGTCGGAGGAAATACGATTGTATCGTATAGCCTGGCTGTAGATTATAGATTGTCTTGTGTGCTTGGGGTGGAAGCTGTCGTTTCTCAGGTAGGCCGTTCTGTCTGTGGGTTTGTGGTATATTGATGTGAGTAGCCGGTGGTCTTTAATGTATATTGTGGTATCCAGAAAGTGAATTTCACTCCCTGAATAGCTAAGTTTAAGGTTGATGGTCAGGTGAAAGTCATTGAAGTCATTATGGAATTGAAGTAGGGCCTCCTCACCTGCAGTCCAGATGACAAGGATATCATCGATATAACGAAGGTAATTTGGACTTAATATTCATGCCAGCTTCATGTCACACTATGTTTGAACCATGAACTGAACTCAATATTCATGCCAACTTCAAATCACACTATGTATGAACTGTGAGGGACACAAATCACCTCCTGATAGCAAACAGATAACAGCAAGAATTACTGATCCCTCCGTCACGCACCACAAGTTTCCAGACTGTTTTTTTGACCTGTTGTAAATAACTTCTCTACTTAGATTGCAATTTTTTTTTAAGGACTCTAAAATGCTTTGAAAACCATGTGTATAAAAATCTGTTAATTTTCAGTTCTTGTATCACACCATGTCTGATGAAGGGAGCGAGTACTCCTGAAAGCTTACTTATAAATATACTCAGTTAGCCTCTAAAAGGTATCGCCTGATTTCTTCACTCTTCCACTACTTTCAATGGCTAACACGGTACAACATTATACTACTATATACAAGTATATAGTAAATGGTGATATAAAGCAGGGATAGCTTTCCTAGAAAAATAATAGCAGCTATCAATAGTGGACATAACAATCTTAAGATTGATATAATAATATAAGATTCTGGTATTTATTCAGATATAGTAACATCAACATCATCAGATCAACATGTGTTTTTTAAAAGAAGGTGAAACTTTTAAGGTGTATGCCATGAGTAAGGGACCTGTTTGAGTCCTGAAATGCATAGGATTTTTTATGGATTTGACTTTTCACCGCATGATTGTATGGAGTAAATAAAAGTTACGTTTTATAATTCTGGAACTTTTTAATTGAATTTCTGGATCCCACAAGACTGTTTTTTTCTGGATTTTGACATGGCCTACCTCTCTAAAGCTGTTACAGAGATTTTTGCATTTTGCCAACTAAAATAGGAAGTTAATTTGTAATTTCTCTTCCGTAGCTAAACCACTAACAGATCTCACTAAAAAGGGGGCTGATTTAATTAATTGGAATGCAGAAGCCTTTGAGTCTCTAAAATGTAGTTTTATGGAAGCTCAAGTCCTAGTTCAACCTGACCTTTCATGTCCTTTTGTTGTTGAAGTAGATGCTTCAGAAGTAGGTGTAGGGGTGTAGGTGTTATCCACCGCTTCCATGACTAACCTATGTCCTTGTGCCTTTTTCCTTCTCAAGTTCCCTCCTGCTGAGAAGTACTAAGATATAGGGCTACAATACATTACGATAAATGAGCTTCTGAAGAGTGACATCATTTCTTGAGGGGGCAGGATCAGACTGGCCCACTGGGGAACCGATCAATCCACCGGTGGGCCCCGAGCCCCGACTATTAGTCCTCATGTTGCCAATACAGATGCATTGGTCAGGGGCCCAATCGGGATCCTGACCATCCCGATCGGGCCCCTGACAAGTGGCGTAATGATCACGGTCGCAGGGAGTGCAACCGCGACCGGACTCGGCGGGGTATGGTGTCCGTGGCCAGCTGGAGATGGCTGGGGCCCCGGACCACTATGATAGAAGTTGGGGAAAGCCTGGTTCCTCGATTGCTATACATACTGGCATATTGCAGGCCCCTTTCCAATAGATGGCAGCCCAGGGGAGGTGACTGAAAATAATAAATACATATTCTCACCTCTCCTGGACACAGCGCTCTTCTGTCATGTGACTGAGGCCTGTGATTAGGCCCCAGCGGTTGCATGGGGCGTGGCCGCGTAATGACGTCTGGGTGCCCCCACATAACCGCTGAGGACCAACCACAGCCCTCAGCAGCGATGTTGGAAGAGGGCCTGAAGACGCTGAAGATGGCAAGATGGAGCGTGGATGCCAAGGAAAAGAAAGGCAAGGTGAGTATGAGAGTTTGTTATTTTTAGTCACCTTCCCTGGGCCTCTGATTATTATACTCTGGGGTCTGAGGAGACCCCAGAGTATAATAATAGCACCGAAGCGGAGGGGGAGCTGTTGGGAGCATATAATACTGGGCGGGGGCCACTGTGGAGCATATAATACTGGGTGGGGTCCACTGTAGAGCATGTAATACTGGGTGGGGCCCACTGTGGGGAGCATATAATACTGTGTGGGGGCCACTGTGGGAAGCATATAATACTGGGCAGGTCCCACTGTGGAGCATATACTCCTGTGTGGGGGCCACTGTGGGGAGCATATAATACTGTTTGGGGGCCACTGTGGGGAGCATATAATACTGTGTGGGGGCCACTGTGGAGCATATAATACTGTGTGGGGTCCACTGTGGAGCATATAATACTGGGTGGGGGCCACTGTGGGAAGCATATTATACTGTGGTGGGTCACTGTGGGGAGCATATTATACTGTGTGTGTGCTGCCACTGTGGAGCATATTATACTGTGTGTGTGGGGAGCACTGTGGAGCATATAATGCTGTCTGGGGGCACTGTCACTATCAAGAATTTAATGTAGGGAGTGGGTAGGGGACCCCGGACAAAAGTTTGCAGTGGGGCCCACAAGACTTTAGTTACGCCACGACCCCTGACCAATGCATTTGTATTGGCAAAATGAGGACTATTAATGGTCAGGGGCTGGATCGGTAACCTCGGGGGTCCCAGGCTGCAGGCAACATTGTAATGATTAAAAATGGCCAGCTGCCAGGGTAGCGCAGCGGCAGCAGACCGTCCCTACCTTCGTGTGGGCCCCTCCCCCTGTAGCCTGGATCCTGATGGGCAGCCGTTGGAACCAATCCAGTTGTAGCTTGTTGCTGCAAGCGTCACTGATGTACTGATGCTGTGCAGACCAGCAGTGTGAAAGGTAAGTACAACTTACCCACGCAAACAAAAAACAACATTTCCCCCTATTTTGTCCCCAAGTCTTTCAGTTTCACTGACCACTCTGATAACTACAACCCCCAGCAGCTCCTGCTCTGGGTCTGTTGAGAGCTGTAATCCCCCCCTGTATGGGCATACAGTGGCCCCTTCACTATTCCCCCCCATACAGTGGCCCCTTCACTGGTCCCCTATACTGTATGGGGACCATTGATGGGGCATGGGACCATTATATTGTTGGGGGGGCAGTGATGGAGGCCAATAGCCTGGGGTACATTAAAGGGGTTGTACAGGATAACATTTTTTTTTTTCTTTTTAATTACATCGGGGCAGGCGAAAAAAACAAAACAAAAAACCCCAAAACTTTCTCTCCTGTCCCCAGTGTCTCCCAGTGCGGTTAGGTCCTGCAGCTCTGTTTTCTTCCACCAGAAGTTCCCTCTGCACTTGACTACCTGTGACATCACATGACCCCTGTGGCCAATCAGCGGCCTAAGGGAAGGGACCTGGGACGTCACAGCCAGTGAGGACTTCCGGCAAAAAGAAGACAGCGGACCTGAGGGACCGGACCGTGCTGGGAGGACACTGGGGACCGGTGAGTACGTTTAGTATGGGTTTTTTTTGGGGGGGGTGGACAACCTCTTTAAAGTTTTGCGCATTAGGGGGGCCCTGGAGGGTATATTAAAGCGGTTGTCCAGGCATAATTTGTTATGGTTTATCCTCAGGATAGGCTATAAATACCTGATCTGTAGAGGGCCAACCTGTATGGAGCCACTTCTGACAACAGCCCTGTGTTGTGTACAGAACAGGCGCTAGAACTGACTCCATACAGCTGAAGGGGCCATGTGTCAGCCCCCTACAGATCAGGTATTTATGGCCTATTCTGAGCATAGGCCATAAAAAGGATTAACCCTGGAAAACCCCTTTAATGTGCATCACACAGTTTAATGTCCCTCCCCCACAGGACGTTAGCCCCATCACTGCTCCCACACAATATAATGGCCCCCTCACTCTTCCCCATACAGTATGGGAGACCAGTGAAGAGGCCACTGTGTGGGTGACCAGTGAAGTGACCATAGAAAAATTTGGCCCAGACAACCCCTTAAAAGAGGTTGTCCATAAATTGGAGTGACCGCTGTGGCGGCCGCCAGGGAGGTGTAAAAATAAGAAAATTTTAAAAAAAGCATACTCACCTGTTCACAGCACCCCGTTGTCCCCTGCCTGTGTTTGTTCGGTCTCATGATGGCGCCTCATTTCTGGAAATCCTGTATCTAATTGGTCTTAGCGGTCACGTGACGTGCAGGACTCCCAGCAAGGAGTCGCTGGCATGAGACTGAATGGACACTGGTGGCGGACAATGGAGTGCCGGAGACAGGTGAGTATGCTTTTTAATTTATTTATTTTTTACTTTACACCTCCCACCAGCCACATGGGTTGCTCCAATTCCTGGACAACCTCTTTAAAGGATTTATCCATCTTTCTAATATTGATGGCCTGTCCTTAGGATAGGCCATCAATATTACATCTGTGATGATACAACAGCCAGGACCTCTGCAGATCAGCTTTTCTAGGACAGTGCGGCCACAGGTAAAGGTAACAATTCTAGGAGCCACGCTGTTCACTTGCCATACAGGGTGTAGCAGTAGGTTTAGGTAGTGTAGTGGTGCACATGGTATAGCGGGTGAGCAGCATGGCTCCCGACATGTTATTACCTTTAGCCACCCTGTCTCGATACTGCTGATCTGCCGGGGTCCTGATGGTGGGCCCCTAGAAACAATTCCACTGGTGGGCCCTAGACATCCCGGTCCGACACTGTGGAGGGGGATCGATATAAGATTACAGTTATTACTAAGCATAATTTCTAGAAACACACTCAATCCCAGACAAGTTAGGTGGGCATTATTCTTGACTCGGGGAGGAGGAATATAGTTCCACTCCGTTTACTTACCATATTGTGGCCCCCCTTTTATTCCCCTTACTCCCAACTTACCCCTTCAATAAAGACCAAAACACCATTTTGAATTTAAATTGGCCTATACAGGCGGATTTATTAACACAGTATAAAACATTAACATATAAATAACAAATAAATAACTGCCATAAAATCGTGCGGTATATAAATACAAAACTTAAACAGTGATGTCACAAAACCAACCATTTAAAGTGCAATACCAACTATAACAAGAGCGAGAGGCACTGCCCCCAACCTACCTAGGCGCAAAAACCCCACCTTTGGTAGACCTTTCCACTTTACTGACCTAACGCCTGATCCCCCAGCGGGACCCTAGCCCAACTGAGGGACTCCCCAGGCCTACACATTGACCACCAGGATCCCCATACCACAGATGAGGCCCTACAACAATGACCGACAGGCCTCTCACCCCCCACCAACCCCTGGCCACAGACTCAAGGGCATGACCCCTTATGCCAGTGAGTCCCGCCACACAGAAAAAGCACGCTCCACTCCTTCACGCAAGCCCAACATCCACATATCAGTCCCAATTGCATTCAAATGGACGCCGTCATGCTGCAGATGGCCCAGCGACGGCACCCCCATTACGGACCACAAACCGCGCCACCACCCGATTAACCTTAATGCGCGTCTTCTCCAAACGCTCAGCAGACCGCGCATTTCGCCACACCAGCCGTGCCACAATGTCTGACCACACGACAACCAAACCAGGGAACTCAGTCAAGAGGCGCAAAATATCAAACTTAATATCCCTGATGAGGTCCCTGGATGCCCGCATGCCCAGGTCGTTGCCCCCAACATGAAGGACCACCACATGCGGAGGGCAATTAACCCTACTATGAAATTGAAACTCAGGAAGAACCCGACTCCAAATCATACCACGCACCCCGATCCATCGCACCGAGGCCGCATCCCGATGTAGACCAAGCTGCCGCCCATCCGGCCGCACATCCACCCTAAGCGCACCCCAGTACACATAGGAGTGACCTAATATCCAAATCAAACAGGGACCTGAAATGAAACGAACATACAAAGAAAATTAGCTGGACCACCCAAGCCCAATCACCCCCGACTCCACCCCTTCTCATGACAACAAATAAGGACGGACGTAGATTCGGAACCTGTCAGATTCCCACCTCCCGATTCAGCGCAACATGTCGTCTCTCAAACCTCAACGCGTAGCCTCCATAGCCGCCCCGATCCTGAAGGAGTGAGAACCAAACTCCAACGGGGGCCTCAGCCACTGCTCCCAACGCCTTCTTAAAAACCGCCACGAACTGAAAACGCAACATGGATCCTCCACCTTCGTGACACAAAAAGGAACCAGGGAGAGAGCCACGCACCTGCAAAAAGGCCCTAGCCCCGGCCACCGGACAACAACATTCACCGTCCAACGCATGCAGCACCACCAAACAACCCCGACCCACCTGATCCGACTTAGAATACCGCAGGCGGCATTCCAACCGCCCCTCAAAAAACTCCACGTCCGACAACTGCAAGCCCCCCAACGCCGACACTGAACTACTCACCAGATCCCCAATTCGAAATGCCCCAAAAAAGGCCAGCACAAAGGCCGCCCTAAACAACAGAACCTCATATCTTGAAAAACACAAACTAGACAAACACTGAAGCAAACGCCCCAACAGGTTAAAGGATACCGGTTGCCGTCAATCCCGATGCACTGCCCACTTTCGGAAACCACGCATGGCCTGACGCACAACAAAATCTTTTGTAACATCCCGAATGCCATGCAACCGAAACAAAAATGCCAAAGCCACTAGACGCTGCGACACCACCGTCGCAGACCATCCCACAGCAAAAGCCACACCAATCCACGATAACACCAACAACACACGATCCTCATCAGAACTCACACCACCAATCGCCATACATTCACGCTCCCAATCACACCAAACCTGCTGATAACGTCGCCATGTCATCGCGGACACTGAGCACTGGACTAGCCCTGCCGCGGCACGGATACCAGGGACCACAAACGATCCAGACATTCCTCGCCCACCACTGCCGCCTCTGGCGCCAGCTCCCGGAACTTGTCGAACTGGAATCGAGACAGGGAATCAGCCACTGAATTTTGGACACCTGGAACATGACGCGTCGAGACACACACATTCAGTTCCAAACACCGCAGCACCAAGTGCCGCAGTAACGAGACCACTGGAGGGGACTTAGCAGACTGGGAATTGATTACAAACACCACAGCGCTATTATCACAATGAAAACACACCCGCCGGTCACGAAACTCCTCCCTCCACAATTCAACCGCCACCAAAATCGGAAACAACTCTAACAACGCTAAATTCCTAACCAAACCAGCCCTCACCCAAGCGTCCGGCCAAGACCCAATACACCAATGACCTTGAAAGTACGCCCCAAAACCTGCAGCACCAGCCGCATCCATATGCAGGACTAGCGACGCACTAGAAACCACAGAAGTAAGCCATAAGGAATGCCCATTAAACCAAACCAAAAAGGAATCCCACACCACCAAGACCACCCTCACCTCTGCGGTAAGACACACGAAGTGATGAGGCGACCGCACACCGGCCGTTAGCGCGGCCAAACGATGACAGAAAACCCTTCCCATCGGCATAATGCGACAGGCAAAATTCAGCTTACCCAACAAGGTCTGAATCTCCTGCAGCCGCACCTTACGCACCCCCCTGAAATGCGCGCACCGTCACCCGCAAATCTTCCAACTTGTCCTCGAGCAAACGCGATTCCATGAGAACGGAATCGAGTTCGATACCAAGGAATTTTATCACCGATGACGGACCCTCTGTTTTGTCTGGGGCCAACGGGACCCCAAACAAACTGGCCACGCATTCCACCGTACGCAGCAACACCAAACACTCTGCGGAACCCCCCTGGCCCAACACAATGAAAGTCATCCAGGTAATGGATGACAGACGGCAAACCAGACAAATCCCGAACCACCCACTCCAAAAAAGAGCTGAAAGCCTCAAAGTAGGCGCAAGAGATGGAGCACCCCATCGGAAAACAACAAGCCACAAAAAACTGCTCCTCCCACATGCAGCCCAGCAAGTGAAAACTCTCCGGATGTACAGGCAATAACCGGAACGCCGCCTCAATGTCAGTCTTGGCCATAAGGGCCCCCGGACCCGCACATCGGACCAACTCCACCGCTCGATCAAATGAAGCATACAAGACCAAAGACAAAGAGGGATCAATGCCGTCATTGACCGACGCCCCCGCTGGGAAAGAAAGGTGGTGAATAAGGCGGAACTGGGGGACCACCCCCAGCGGAGACACCCGCAGATGAGGCCATGGCGGGACAGAAAACGGCCCCGCCATCCTCCCAAGTTCCACCTCCTTCAACAACTTAGCACGCACAACTTCCGGGTGCTCCCGGGCCGACGTCAAGTTACCCGGCCGGAATGCAGGGGCAGACGCATCAAACGGAATACGAAACCCCTCCCCAAAACCGTCTGCCAACAACTGCACCGCGACCCTATCAGGATACCTATTTAGAAAAGGTCGCATTGCTGCCACCCTCACCGGCATCCTCCCTCTTCTCAACAACTTCTCCCCCCTTTCCTTTTCCCTTCTTGAAACACTTATGGAGTCCATGACTCCCTCCACAGCCGGAGCACTCATGCTTGAAGCGACAGGTAGTTCCAAACTTACACTGCCCTTTGTTGTACTGCCAGCAATACCCCTTCCTCTGTGACGCCGAGGATCTGAGCTGCCATAAGCCGCATCCACAAGGAAATATCCTTGTGATCCCACCTCAGGCCCGGCCGAACCGCTTTCCTCTGCCTAAACTGTTCGTCATAGCGGAGCCAGGCAACCCCGCCGCAAACCCTATAGGCCTCCCCCACTGCGTCCATATAACCAAAAAGCGCTGAACAATGTTCAGGCTCCTTTTCCCCGATGACACTCGCCAAAATAGCAAAGGCCTGCAGCCAATTGGCGAGCGTCCTCGGGATCAAACGATACCACCGCTTCTCCTTGTCCTCTTTCTTACTGTCGCTAGGCTTTACCTTATCCAAAATAAATTTGTCGAGGGGGAGCAGGGAGAAAATCTCCACATACTCCCTCTTCCAAATTTTTTCCCGCACTTCTTGCTTCAAATGAGCCCCCAGAGGGCCCTCAAAGCATACGTATACCTCCCCCTTCGCCCGGTTGTCCAACCGTACAATATTCTCAGCTTTTTCCTTCTCCTTAGCCTTACTCCCAGCTCCCGCCGCAACACCACAATCCGGAAGGGGCTCCACAGCCCCCGTCGTGCTCCCGCCCCGCGACCCACACTCTGCAACCGCTGCCTCTGCTACCCCACCAGTCCCAGAAGACACGACGCCATCTGCTTGGAGAAGAGGAGGGTGGAGGCAAAGCAACATGGCCTCCCTCTGGACGACCGCAGCTCCGGCGAGGATTCATCCTGGCGTCCGGGCGAGATCCAGAGGAGCTGGCCTGGGCGCCTGGAGCCGGAGGGTCCTGTCTGGGGCTCCTGGATTGCCGCCTGGCCGCCCGCTCCCGCTCTGGTGAGAAGCACTCCGGTGGCCGAGACCGCCGAGCGTGGGATGGAAGAACCAGGGAAGAAGGTCCCTGGCCTGGGAGCTCCCGCATGGCAGCCAGGAGCCTCTCCTCCAACACCTGGCCACCGTGCACCGCCGCAGCAGCCCGCACCAGGGCCATCAACGCCTCCAAGTCAGCCATCGCTTCAGTCCAGGTAAGTGTCCACTTCTTTTGCGCTGCTCTTCAGACTGAACCCAGACTCACCCCTGAACTCCTCTTATCCCCTCTGACTCCACCTCCATTTTTCCCGCTCTTACCTCAAACTATTAACCCCTTTGTTGCCTAATCCTCCCCCCTGTCATGCAGGCCCTATCCCCTAGTGTCTAGGCCCTTTCCTTTACCAGATTTGATTTTGTGATAACATATAGACCTGTTTCTAAAAATGTTAACACTGATGCTTTATCTCGCAGTTTTTGTTTTTCACAAACCCGTGATTCAGAGACTGAACTGATCCTCGTAGAGAAAGGAATTGTTATTCCTTCCGTTACTTCTGATCTTACTTCTGGGATTAGAGAGAATCAGCAATTAGCCCCTCAAAATACCTCAGTTGCTAAATTATTTGTACCTCCCGAATTTAGACTAAGATTATGGAAAGAATTACATGATTCAGTTTTGTGTGGTTATCCAGGGATCCTTGATATAAAAAAAATAGTTTTTCATTTCTGGTGGCCAACTAAGTCTTGAGATATCATAGCTTATATCTCTGCCTGTGATATTTGTGCCTGAGCCAAAACACACATTTTGGGCTCAGGTTCAGTCAAACCTGAAGAACTCCCAAGTGATTTCTAAAAAAAAACGCAGATAGATGTTCAACAGGTCCTATTTTTGCTATGGGAGAAAAAGTCTTGGTGTATTCCAAAAATCTTCGGCTGAACATTAAGTCTCATATATTGGTCCTTACGAAATTCTTAAAGTTATTAATCCTGTATCTTTTTGTTTAGCCCTTCCTCTTTCCTTCAAGATACATAATATTTTTCATAAATCTCTTCTCAAAAAATGTTTGCCACCAGCTACCCCGACCAAAAAAACCCCTCCCCCGTTAAAGTTCAGGGAGACTGTGAATTTGAGGTTCATAGAATTATTGACTCATGTAATTCAGTACCAGCTCGATCTGTTCATGCTGAGAAATTGGTTAGGAATTTTCACAGAATATTTCCTTCAAAACCTGGTCCAAGGATTAAGGGTCCAGTTGCCACTCATAAAAGGAGGGTACTGTCAGGAGTATCAGTTCTGCCACAGTTTATTTAAGGTTTCCATGCAGACCTGAGAAGCTTCTGCAATGTCAGAGTTCTCTGGTTTTGTCCAATTACCAGCTGAGGAGGCATATTTAAACTTCCTTCCTCCTCACTCAGCTGCCTGCAATTATTTACCTTGTTTGGTTTTGTGATCTGTTTCTTTGTGTATCACTGCTTCAGACTGATATCCTGGAAACCAAACTTTGGCTTCTAACAGATTACTACTGGGACCTTACCTGCCTGATCGTCCTCCTGATCTAGATATTCTAGTAAGTATACTGTGGGCTCTGGTTTTGTTTTCAGTAAGTAGAGCATTTATTTCCCATACAGTTTCTGGTGGAGATAGCTTGAACACCCAAATTCAGCAAAGTCCATCTGGGATTGCGGCTTGCACTGGTGAAGGCGTTTGGGTGTCTGGGGCCTATCTTGCAGCGCAATGCTGGATTTAAATAGCTTGTTGTTCTGCTCGCTGTTATCAGCCAGATTCTGCTTTTGCTGATATTAGCTCCTGGAATTCAACCATAACATAATGGAGATTCTTTTTTTTTTAGATTAGATTAAAAATACGTCAGAAATTATGTGAATTTTTTTTTTCAGATTAACAACAGGTAATGGTTTCTTCACAGTACTGCAGGAACACCTAGTAGTGTTCCAGTTCACTTTGAGGTTGCTGCCACTCCAGACTATTAGTGTAGCCCTGCTAGTTTTCAGATAAAGACTAGGCACACATTAATGACTACGTACTGGTAACCACACTGATCATACTGAAGCTACAGATTGGACTCTCAAAAGACTTGGGGAAATCCATATTAATCCCTTTCTGCTCTATGCCTTAATATTATGTTGCACTGAGCATATAGTTAACACTCAGCGCCATAATTGTACGGCGTGTATTGCCGCAGGCACAGAAGCTGTGTCTGCGGCATTACTTCCTGCTCTTAGCTGTGTTACACAGCCGAGGGCCATGACCAGCTGCCAGAATCGGATTAACCCCCTGGATGCCATGACCAATAGCGATCACGGCATCCAGGGGGTCCTTGTCACTCCTAAGATTGCGAATTCCGAAGGGTTGATGTGGCAGCCAAGAGACTGGGCCACAGCCTCCTGACTGCCTATGCATAGTTCCCATAGGAACTAATGTGAGATGTTCTGCAATACTATGCATTACAGGACTTTGCACTGGGGACATGTAAAAAGTAAAAAAAAAAAAAAAAACACACATAGTTTATAATACACACTAATAAACAAATAATACAAAGTTTAAAAAACTGTCCCTTATATTTTAAATAATAATGAAAAAAAAAACAAAAAATAGACAAACATGTTAGGTATCCCCACGTGCACATGTGTCCCCACTATCCAATAATTTCATTATTTATCCAGTATTATAAGTGGATGGGGGGGGGGAGTACTAGTGATAGAAAACCTATAGAAAGTGTCACTTCCCAAAAGAGAGTGTCTAAAATGCTATCTTTATTAATATAATCTAAAAGATGAGACACAATAATCTCTCATAATAGAATTTAAGAGCAAGTAAAGTCGTGCATGGCCAGGGGACTTGAACGTGTGTAACACATATAATATGTCACCCCTAGTCATGAATCAACCCCTCCCCTTTCTCAGAAGTGCATGATAGTAACTTAAATTTTCTCAAAATAGGAAAGCCGACCCCCAGCAAAATATTTGCAATGCTGTTCAATGGCTGTCGAACTAGTCCTAGGCAAAACAAACAAACAAAAAAAACCACTTCTGAGAAGTAGGAACAATTTAGTGCCAATATTCACATGGACACTATCAAACTACCTCCTTAAAACTCCTGACGTGTTTCTAGGATAGCGCTAACCGCTATCCCATCATCAGAGGTGTAAAGTTACTCCGTTCAAAATCTGTTTGCAGAGAGCTATAGTTTTCCCCCTACCCCCTTGGCACTAATGCATGGCCGTAAGGAGGATTAGCAGAGCCAGCCTTTTAAAGCATAAAAAACGCCCCTTGTCATCAAGACACACCAATCAAGGGACGCCACATATCATCAGCATCACAGAGATGGATGAATCAGTCAAAGTGCACCAACACATACATGTGAACTCGATGGCCAATCATTGGGCATCTAGGTATAAACATCACTAGATAACGCCCCCTCACATGCTGGTCGCTATGGAGAAACCAAACAACAACAAAAATACCAGCGAATCTAAAATAACATTCACCAGAAAGTATATTAAGGATCACAGTAACAGGTATGTAATCAAATATGGACACTAAAATACAACAAGCTATTGGTAAACCCAGAAGGTATGAAGGTAGAAAGAGGCAACCGAGACAGCTAATTTGAGAAAAAAAAAAATCCAACAAGGATGATCATATGTAATAGGACAATTAAGGATGAACCCTCATAATATGCTAAGACACTAACACAAGAGATGTAAATACAACTTAAATGGACTAACACTTCAAACCAAAAACCATTAATAGGTGAAAAGTGTTATGCAATAGTCCCTGTATGGAATATGAATATCGAACATTTCTTACATCATAAACCATATAAGAGGAGTATCATAAGAAAACTGCAGTATATCAAATGGAGACCCCATTTTTTGGACACAAGGGTGTTACCCAGGATGTATCAAATGAAACAGGAATATGAGATGGTCTCATTTAGACCCATTGGTTTTACTGTCTGCATCATAAACGTCCACCGTGCCTCACGTTGTAGAACCTTTTCATTGAAATTACCACCATGGGGGGACGGAGATACCAACTCAATTCCTTGAAATTTAATATGGGAAACTACCCCCGCATGTTTGTCCCAGATATGTCTGGCAATCTGTGTATCATCATGTCTCAGAATATTATTGACATGGTCACGAATCCTCATGCGGAACTCTCGGATGGTTTTCCCCATATACTGAGCTCTGCAGGAGCACGTTGCCAGATATACCAAGCCCTGGGACTTACAATTTATGAAGTTTCTATTCCGAACAGTGGCGTAACTAGGAATGGCTGGGCCCCAAGGCGAACATTTGACATGGGGCCCCCCCCAAGCCACCGCCCCCAACCCCCCAAGCCGCCGCCCCCCCCCCCCCCCCCCCACACACAAACCGCATTCCTGCGCACACTATTATGTCCCATAGTGGCCCCTGCACACGGTATTATGCCCCATAGTGGCCCCTGCACACGGTATTATGCCCCATAGTGGCCCCTGCACACGGTATTATGCCCCATAGTGGCCCCTGCACACGGTATTATGCCCCATAGTGGCCCCTGGACACGGTATTATGCAGCATAGTGGCCCCTGCACACAATATTATGCCCCATAGTGGCTCCTGCACACAGTAGTTTGCCCCATAGTGGCCCCAGCACACAGTAGTTTGCCCCATAGTGGCCCCTGCACACAGTAGTTTGCCCCATAGTGGCCCCTGCACACAGTAGTTTGCCCCATAGTGGCCCCTGCACACAGTAGTTTGCCCCATAGTGGCCCCTGCACACAGTAGTTTGCCCCATAGTGGCCCCTGCACACAGTAGTTTGCCCCATAGTGGCCCCTGCACACAGTAGTTTGCCCCATAGTGGCCCCTGCACACAGTAGTTTGCCCCATAGTGGCCCCTGCACGCAGTAGTTTGCCCCATAGTGGCCCCTGCATGCAGTAGTTTGCCCCATAGTGGCCCCTGCACGCAGTAGTTTGCCCCATAGTGGCCCCTGCACGCAGTAGTTTGCCCCATAGTGGCCCCTGCACGGAGTAGTTTGCCCCATAGTGGCCCCTGCACGCAGTAGTTTGCCCCATAGTGGCCCCTGCACGCAGTAGTTTGCCCCATAGTGGCCCCTGCACGCAGTAGTTTGCGCCATAGTGGCGCCTGCACGCAGTAGTTTGCGCCATAGTGGCCCCTGCACGCAGTAGTTTGCGCCATAGTAGCCCCTGCACGCAGTAGTTTGCCCCATAGTAGCCCCTGCACGCAGTAGTTTGCCCCATAGTAGCCCCTGCACGCAGTAGTTTGCCCCATAGTAGCCCCTGCACGCAGTAGTTTGCCCCATAGTGGTCCCTGCACATAGTAGTTTGCCCCATAGTAGCCCCTGCACACAGTAGTTTGCCCCAAAGTGGCCTCTGTACACAGTAGTTTGCCCCATAGTAGCCCCTGCACACAGTATTATGCCCCATAGTGGACCACCCATGAACGATTATTATACTCTGGGGTCTTTTCAGACCCCAGAGTATAATGATCGGAGACCCAGGGGAGGAGAGAAACATAGAAAACACTGCAACTTACCTCTTCCTCGCTCCGGTGCACTCCCGTGCGCTACTTCGGCCATCTTCAAAGTCGGACCGGATCTCGCGTGATCCAGGCCGGCGTCGCGACGCATAATGACGTCAGCTGACGTCTGGGACGTCACCAAACAGGCCCGAAGCCTGCGGAGCGGCGGATAGGTGAGTTACAGTGTTTTTTATGTTCGCTCACCTCCCCTGGGCCCCCGATCGTTATACTCCGGGGTCTCAAAAGAACCCGGAGTATAATGATAGCAGTGATTGTGGGGTTCGCGGTAGCGACTGCCACAGGGCTCCGGGCCCCGTAATGTTCCGGGCCCTGTGGCAGTCGCTACCACTGCTACCCCGGTAGTTACGCCCCTGATTCCGAAACTCCCTCTGGGTACTGGTACTCCGGAACGATTTGCTCACTTGTATAAATTCACAAGCCGTACAGTTGCCACAGCAAAAAGTGCCCACCAGATCTTTTATTTGTCTCCCAAGCCAATTTTTCTGATTCACTGGTACAAGATGACTGTGCACCAGTCTATCACGAACATTTGGACCTCTACGATATGTGATAGACGGATTTGCACTTAAAGATGATCCTATTTCAGGATCTGCTCTCAAAATACTCCAAAATTGATGTATCATGCGTCTTATTTCACAATGAGCCTCATTATAGTTACCTATAATCCGCAATTCATCAGAACCTTGTTTTATCTTAGGTTGCAGTAGTCCCCCTCGCTCTAATGACGTGGCATGCTGGTACGCACTCCTGAGTACACCATCAGGATAACCCCTATTTCTAAATCTTTGTCGCAGGTTAGCTGCTGCATTCTGATAATCACCAAAGTTTGCGGGTCGGCTTTCCTATTTTGAGCAAATTTAAGTTACTATCATGCACTTCTGAGAAAGGGGAGGGGTTGATTCATGACTAGGGGTGACATATTATATGTGTTACACACGTTCAAGTCCCCTGGCCATGCACGACTTTACTTGCTCTTAAGTTCTACTATGAGAAATGATTGTGACTCATCTTTTAGATTATATTAATAAAGATAGCATTTTAGACATACTCTTTTGGGAAATGACACTTTCTATAGGTTTTCTATTATATGTATGAGTATTGGAATAGTATATGATATATTTTTGATTTATATTGGAGTACTAGTGATGATCCGTTTCCTGGAAATGGGGAAATGGATCGTCACCATATAAACAGAAAATTTGGGTAAATATACATTTTTGATTAATTATGTTATTTAGAAAGTAGGAGGGTGTTTAGATTAGTGTAGGGATTTCAATTTATCCCCGATAGCCCCTTTAACGTACAAACCACCTTTTGTCCTTTAGCAGTTAAAGGAAGACTTTCCTGTGCTGGTGTGACTGTAAAGTGTCAGTAAACAGAATGCATAGCTATTCTTCAGGAAGCACAAAAGAAGCACCACCCATTGCACCATCAATAGGAAAAATGGAGTTTCCTGTATAATATACTACAAAATAGATAACCTTTTACCTGGCACTTTCAATTGATAATAATCTAATTAGGTAATGATTAGACATAACTTTTTTCCAGCTATAGAGTAGCTTGATCACAGATATAGTATTTTATTAGCTTTTTCTGACCTCACTATATCTACATGGTGGTCTCCACAAGGGTTCACAGTACAGCCCCTAACCCACATCAGTGGCCTCTCACCTAGCCAAAGGGCAAGAAACCCTGAAACAGCATATGGATGTCTTCATTTTAGGAGAAATGTTTTGGTTTGGATTACATTCCAAGTCATGTTACAAGTCTCCTTTCTTCATGAAGAATTAATTTGCATACCCTTTCCCTTTCCTTCTCTATTACTTACAAAGTTGAACTGATGGACCATTAGATGAAGCTGAGAAACTTATATCTTCTGCATAAAAAAATTATTTTAATGTGAAAAAAAAAGATTATTTTAATGTAAAAGTACTCTTGGGGGATTAAATGTTAATTAAGATAAAGCTTTTCTTAGAAGAAAGCAAAGATGGTCGTAGCAATAGGAAGTACAGAAGTACAGTTGCCTTTACATAAGGGCCCTGGCAGATCATGGGACCCAAAGGCCCCTTTGCCACACAATAGACACATTTATTACAAATGTAGCTACAAATTACACCTCTGAAAGTACATAAGACTTTTGTATTTCATTCAATAGGTAAAACTGAGTGGATACCACTATTTACAAGAGAGGGGTTTATGAAATAGTTAAGTGATATAGGTGAGTAAATGTAAAACACCATCTATAGGTTAAGGTTTACAATCTGTCATACTCTTAGAGATGTTACAATGTTTGCAGGATGTGTTAAGCAGTGAGGAAACACGTAGGAGTGGAAAACTTAAATCCTGCACAGTCATAGTGAGAAGTCTGATGAAGTCTTCTGGCATACACAAAGTCTGTACAACTCTGTACTAGATTCTGTGCACTGCTGTACAGACTCGATATTTAAAGAAGACCTTTCATGTGCTCTAAGATAGGGCGTGTTATATACTGTTGCAAACCTAACAGTGTTCCGAATTCGGCACACTTTGAGATTTGCAGGTAGCTGCCCTGGCTCCAGAGCTAACGATATCACTGGACTGTCAGAGGGCCAGCCTTACAGCTTACATCATCGCTGGGGGGGGGTGAGAAACACTTCCCTGATGGTACACTTCTATAGTCTTGTACAGTCATGGCCAAAAGTTTTGAGAATGATACAAATATTAATTTTTACAAAGTCTACTGCTTCAGTTTTTCTAATGGCAATTTGCATATACTCCAGAATGTTATAAAGAGTGATCAGCTTAACAACAATTACTTGCAAAGTCAATATTTGCCTAGAAAATGAACTTTATCCCCCAAAACACATTTCAACATCATTGCAGCCCTGCCTTAAAAGGACCACCTAACATCGTTTCAGTGATTGCTCCATTAACACAGGTGTGGGTGTTGATGAGGACAGGGCTGGAGATCAATCTGTCATGATTAAGTAAGAATGACACCACTGGACACTTTAAAAGGAGGCTGGTGCTTGCCATCATTGTTTCTCTTCTGTTAACCATGGTTATCTCTAAAGAAACACGTGCAGTCATCATTGCACTGCACAAAAATGGCCTAACTGGGAAGAGTATTGCAGCTAGAAAGATTGCACCTCAGTCAACAATCTATCGCATCATCAAGAACTTCAAGGAGAGAGGTTCCATTGGTGCCAAAAAGGCTCCAGGGCGCCCAAGAAAGACCAGCAAGCGACAGGACCGTCTCTTAAAAGTGTTTCAGCTGCGGGATCGGGCTACCAGCAGTGCAGAGCTTGCTGAGGAATGGCAGCAGGCAGGTGTGAGTGCATCTGCACGCACTGTGAGGCGGAGACTCTTGGAGCAAGGCCTGGTCTCAAGGAGGGCAGCAAAGAAGCCACTTCTCTCCAGAAAAAACATCAGGGACAGACTGATATTCTGCAAAAGGTACAGGGAGTGGACTGCTGAGGACTGGGGTAAAGTCATTTTCTCTGATGAATCCCCTTTTCGATTGTTTGGAACATCTGGAAAACAGCTTATTTGGAGAAGAAGAGGTGAGCGCTACCACCAGTCTTGTCTCATGCCAACTGTAAAGCATCCTGAAACCATTCATGTGTGGGGTTGCTTCTCAGCCAAGGGAATCAGCTCTCTCACAGTCTTGCCTAAAAACACAGCCATGAATAAAGAATGGTACCAGAATGTCCTCCAAGAGCAACTTCTCCCAACCGTCCAAGAGCAGTTTGGCGCTCAACAATGCCTTTTCCAGCATGATGGAGCACCTTGCCATAAAGCAAAGGTGATAACTAAATGGCTCAGGGAACAAAACATAGAGATTTTGGGTCCATGGCCTGGAAACTCCCCAGATCTTAATCCCATTGAGAACTTGTGGTCAATCATCAAGAGACGGGTGGACAAACAAAAACCAAGAAATTCAGACAAAATTAAAGCATTGATTCTGCAAGAATGGACTGCTATCAGTCAGGATTTGGTCCAGAAGTTGATTGAGAGCATGCCAGGGAGAATTGCAGAGGTCCTGAAGAAGAAGGGTCAACACTGCAAATATTGACTTGCTGCATTAACTCATTCTAACTGTCAATATAAGCTTCTGTTACTCATAATATGAATGCAATTATATTTCTGTATGTGATAAAAACATCTGACAAACACACATAAAAACCAGAGGGCAGCAGATCATGTGAAATATAATATTTGTGTCATTCTCAAAACTTTTGACCATGACTGCATTGTGAAGGGGGGCATTCCTCACTGCCCGGCAATGACACTGAGATGTGAGACTGGGCCCTGTGACAGTCCAGTGTTATTGGTAACTCTGGAACCTTGGCAGCTACCTGCAAAACTGAAAGTGTACTTAATTCAGTACACTGTCAGCTTTGTGACAGTATATTACATGTCCTATCTTAGAGGACATGAAAGGTCCTCTTTAAATATTTTTCAATAAGAGCATATGCTTGCTGGCACCAAGTCTGTACAGCAGTGCAAGGATTGAATGGGTTGTCCCATTAAAGTCAACTATTTCCTACCCACAGGATTAATGTCCCCCATACCACCTCCACTGAATGAAACGTCAGTGCACTTGCGTGACTGTCATTCCATTCACTGTGAAGGGGCTGCCAGGACTGTAATCTGTTGGTGTGGGTCTAAGTTAAAAATTTCAATTTTCAAACTTGTTTAACCCCAGAGTCAAAAAATTAAAAAACACAAAAAGGGGGTGCAGAGGAGATACAGAGGAGACTCAGATTTAAAAGTTCAAACACCTAAAGAGAAGACAAAATCCAAAGATCTGTTTGGAACATGATACAAAAATAAAAATATTCAATCTCTCCTCACATACTCTACCCATATCTGGATCCTCTCTTTTTGTCCATTTAAAATCTTTCATCAGGATATTTGTGGGCAGACATTTTGCCATCCTAACTATATAATAATAATAATAATAATAATAATAATAGTCCTTTAATAGTCCCACAATGGGGAAATTCAGTGTGTTACAGCAGCAAAGATAAGCAGATACAAATACAAATACAACATGTACAGGAATGTTCCAAGGTGAGAGGCATTACATTAATAGCAGACAGACAGATAGGACGTAGCAGAGGAGGGGGGGGGGGATTTAACAGGCAGAGAGGTATTTCAGTTCTCTGTGTGTAATGATCTCCGCTTAGGTCGGTGTTGGTTGTACAGCCTAACCGCGGTGGGGAGGAAAGACTTCCGATAGCGCTCCTTCTCACACCTAGGGTGGAGCAGTCGGTCACTGACAGTACTGCTCAGCGCGATCACAGTCTCATGCATGGGATGGGACTTCTTCTTCTGCATGGAGCTCACCACAGACAGTATCCTTCTGTCACCCACCACCTGCACTGGGTCCAGTGGGCTCCCCAGGACAGAGCTGGCCTTTCTAATCAGCTTGTCAAGTTTATTTCTGTCCCTGGTTGATATACTGCTCCCCCAGCAGGCCACTCCAAAGAAGATGGCTGATGCCACTACCGAGTTGAAGAAAGTTCTAAGAAGTGCCCCCCGGATTCCAAAGGCTCTCAGTTTCCTAAGCAGGTAGAGCCTGCTGTGGCCCTTCCTGTACAGGGCCTCCATATGATCTGCCCAGTCCAGCTTATTATTAAGGAGCAAACCCAGGTACTTATAGGTGTTCACAATCTCGATGCCCGTCCCCAGGATGTCCACTGGTTTAGGAGGGCTTCTGCCTTTGCGGAAGTCCACCACCATCTCCTTGGTCTTCCCCGCGTTAATCTTCAGGTGGTTCCGGTGGCACCAGTCCACAAAGTCCTGGTTCAGTTCTCTGTACTCCCTGTCATCATCATCTGTGATGAGACCCACTATTGCAGAGTCGTCAGAATACTTCTGTAGGTAGCAGCTGGATGAGTTGCACCTAAAATCTGCAGTGTACAGTGTGAAGAGGAAAGGGGCGAGAACCGTACCCTGAGGTGCCCCCGTATTACAGATCACGGTACCTGACACACAGTCTCGGGCTCTCACGTATTGAGGTGGATTTGTGAGGTAGTCTAGGATCCAGTTGGAGAGGTGGTGGTCCACTCCAGCAAGGCCCAGCTTGTCCCTCAATAACCTGGGCTGTATGGTGTTAAAAGCACTGGAGAAGTCAAAGAACATTATTCTCACTGTGTTCCCTGGTTTCTCCAGGTGAGACAGAGCCCTGTGCAGAAGATGGATGATGGCATCATCTACCCCAATGCCCGGCCGATAAGCAAACTGGAGGGGATCCATAGCGGGGCTCACTATAGGGCGGAGATGTGTGAGAACCAATCTCTCTAAGATCTTCATCAGGTGGGATGTCAGTGCTACAGGTCTGTAGTCGTTGAGGTCCATAGGGTGGGGTTTCTTTGGAACTGGTACCACACAAGAAGATTTCCATAATTCAGGGACTATTTCCTGCCTCAGGCTCATATTATACATATATGTAATTATACCACACAGCTGGTCCCCGCAAGTCTTAATTAGCCTTGCACTGATGTCATCTGGCCCTGCGGCTTTCCTCGCCTTGATCTTTTTCATCTCCTTCCTCACCTGGGCCCGTGTGAAGGTCAGACTGTGGCCAGATAAAGACGGATTTCTGGATTTACTGGTCTGTTGGGAAGTGGCTGCATGGGGAGAAGTCATTGTGGTGGGGGAAGCTGAAGGACATACTGGGGTGGGAGGAGCTGGTGTGTGATCAAATCTGTTGAAGAATAGGTTTAGTTCATTAAGCCAATTAACATCTGCCTCAATCTGGCAGACAGACTGTTTATGACCCGAAATTGACTTAAGCCCCTCCCAGACCCCCCCTTATATACTATAATACTACAACACTGAGACTAAAACCCAAATCAGTTTTATCTTCTCCACCATAGAGGCAATCACATTGAGACCTATCTTTTCCTTGTGGCCAAATAGTTTTGGCACATGAATCATGGTGTCAAAAATTCTCTGACAATTTTGATAAGAAAGATAAGCCATAACAATCCTGATGGACAACCAAGGTATTGTCATTAGGTGTGCAGACAAAGGATGTGCAATGCCTACACAGGATAGACTTGCTTACATAAAGGAGGCTGAATGCCTCCTTTAATAGACCAGATACTATGAGACATTTTCTAAGAACTCAAATTCACATGTTTTCCTTAGAACAAGACAAATTGGTCATACAAGCAGTGAATGACTTTGTAAAAAAAAAAAAAAAAATAAATAAAACAATTCATCTTGATACAGAACTCAGTTATAGTTACCTTCTATCCTCTTCCCAAAGTACCTAAAGACCCTCTAACCTCCCCTCCCGGGGGATCGAATATATCTGGCATTTCATCATGAACCTGTAATCTGTCAAGCTTCCTGGACATTACCCTCCTGCCTAAGATACCTTTAAATTAGTTATGGATTTTGTCCAGTCGTGAAATTCAAATGACCGGGGTTTTTCCTTCACTTCTTCATATTCCTCGATTGAGATAGAATATCTGGATCATATCATGAGGGAAACAGACTTTGTCACAAGCGAAACAAACTGAGGCATCTATTTACCAGTGGCTCATGCGTCCCATATACAGCAATATAAAAAAGTTATGGTTTTGAGAGTATTTGACTCCAAGAGAGGTATAAAAACAGAACATAAACTATATAAATTTGGTATTATCATTGATCATACAAAGCTGTAGAATATAGATAATCGGTCTTTCTGGCTGCACAATGGACACCATAAAAACAAAACCCATATAAAAAAAATGTCACTATTGTAGTTGTTTTCTAATTCTACACCATTCTGATTTTTTTTTCCAGCTTCCCAGTACATTATACGGAATATTAAATGGTACCACTATGAAGTACAATCTGTCCTGCAAAAAATACGCCCTTATACAACTCTCTGTGAAAAGAGAAAATTAAAATATTATGGCTTTTGGAATGCCGGGAGTAAAACAATGAAAAACAAAAAAAAAAAAAGGGTGCAGCAGGAGAGGGTTAAAACTTCCAGATTTATGGATGTGAACATAATACTCTCTAGTACAAAATTATGTATGAAAAGTTGTAAGACTAATAAATAGATACTGAAAATAAAACCATATAAAAGATTTATTATTTGTATTTCCATATAACAGAAGAAGCCCATAAAGGAAGAATGATTGATATAAAAAGATGCAATAACTTAGCAAGGACATCACATTGTAAAGCAACAATGTTCTTTGATAAACTTTATTGTAAAACAGCAAACATTGCATGTTAGAACTGACATCATAGAGATGTAAACAAGAGTAACACTACATTCACATGACAGTGAAAACGCTCAGGGTTTTTTTAACAGACGTCACAAGGCAGCATTACATACTATATAAGTACCTGGGTTTGCTCCTTAATAATAAGCTGGACTGGGCAGATCATATGGAGGCCCTGTACAGGAAGGGCCACAGCAGGCTCTACCTGCTTAGGAAGCTGAGAGCCTTTGGAATCCGGGGGGCACTTCTTAGAACTTTCTTCAACTCGGTAGTGGCATCAGCCATCTTCTTTGGAGTGGCCTGCTGGGGGAGCAGTATATCAACCAGGGACAGAAATAAACTTGACAAGCTGATTAGAAAGGCCAGCTCTGTCCTGGGGAGCCCACTGGACCCAGTGCAGGCGGTGGGTGACAGAAGGATACTGAGCGTGGTGAGTTCCATGCGGGAGAAGAAGTCCCATCCCATGCATGAGACTGTGATCGCGCTGAGCAGTACTGTCAGTGACCGATTGCTCCACCCTAGGTGTGAGAAGGAGCGCTATCGGAAGTCTTTCCTCCCCACCGCGGTTAGGCTGTACAACCAACACCGACCTAAGCAGAGATCATTACACACAGAGAACTGAAATATCTCTCTGCCTGTTTAAAATCCCCCCCCCCCCCCGCTACTTCCTATCTGTCTGTCTGCTATCAAAGTAATGCCTCTCACCTTGGAACATTCCTGTACATGTTGTATTTGTATTTGTATCTGCTTATCTTTGCTGCTGTAACACACTGAATTTCCCCATTGTGGGACTATTAAAGGACTATTATTATTATTATTATTATTACATTTAATATCAGTGAATGGGGGCTATTCTGATGACTGTTACTTTGATGGTCTGTCGTAAGGGACCGTCAAAATATAGGTCATGTCCTATTTTTGTCTGTTTTCACGGATCCCTCCATACACTCAAATGTATGAGGGATCCATGGAAATGGGTGCCCCTCAGGTGCAAGACGGACGTGAAAAATTGAAGTTTTTCACAAACATTTTGCACCTCGGTCTTCCTGCAACTGACTATTTAAAGGGGTTGTCCACCTTATTTTCAGTTATGACCTTGCTGATGTGAATGTGATGACACATGTTAGTAATGTGTACTGTATATAGATGTAACTGTCACTTTATTTATGTTGCTAAATTATTACATCTTTTTATGTTTTGATATTCTTTGGATGCAGTGCAGCGCAATGA
Organism: Leptodactylus fallax; assembly: GCA_947044405.1. Classification (NCBI taxonomy): domain Eukaryota; kingdom Metazoa; phylum Chordata; class Amphibia; order Anura; family Leptodactylidae; genus Leptodactylus; species Leptodactylus fallax. The sequence goes on from CAMRHE010000533.1 coordinate 580,103, forward strand.
TTCTCCTAATTCATAAAACTACGTTTGAGGAGGTACCATGATTGCTGTTGGTGCCATTACAGCTCTAATAAAGTAGCCATTCAGTGTATACACACTAACTTCAGTCTAGCAAAACCCAAGGGTTGGGTGGTTTGTTGCATCCATATTATGTAAGTCATATAGTCATATTGCAGCCATGTCACACTGTTGTTACTTAGATATGATTTAATGCAGGTTTAGGAAGAAATAAGTGTACAATATGTCTACGTGCTCCAGCCTGATACACATGTTGAAACCCTACTGGTGGTGACCAATGACCACTGCAGGTGAGTGGAGTTTTGGCCAAGTAGATGCATTGCTATATCACCAGATTTATGTTCAGATACCAATTTAAAGAGAAACACAGTGATTGACAATTTAATTAAGCAAATTTATTTCAGTAAATAATTATAACTGATTGTTTGTTTATAAAAGGGATTATCACTTGCCTTACTTTTGAAATATCAATTATACAATTGATAAAAGCCAAAAATGCATCACTGACTCAGTTGTGTAAGCAACATCGGGCATCCAGCACCAGTTTCATTAGCTAGGAAGCCCCTTGAGCGATTCCCAGAAACTCAGTATGAATTACTTAAGGAACCAATTGAGTTGACCCTCTAGAGTCAGTGGTGTCAGTGTACAGTATGAAAATTGCTCTAGGACAGGGGTAGGCAACCTTTTTTGTTCGGCGTGCCGATTTCGATTAAAAAAATCAAAGTTGAGATACTCAGAGTGCCGGTCAATAATTGTAGGTCTGACGACCCCTGCACACAGTTTTATGTCCCATAGCGGCCCCTGCACACGGTATTATGTCCCATAGTGACCCCTGCACACAGTATAATATTCTAACTTTTCTAATATTCCAATTTTCACCACTCACTAGCTATAATTATACTGTGGGGTCTCTTCAGATCCCCGAGTATAATAAGCGGAGGGCCAAGAGAGATGACCAACATAAAAAACAATGTTAACTCATCTTTTCCTGCACTCCGCAGCCTCTATGTGCTCTTCGGGCGCTTCTGCCTGTAGTCAGCGACAGCTGATTGGGTGTCAGAGGTCACGTCGCGTTATTATGCGTAATGACGTCGGACGTGACCCCTGAGGCCCTGTCAGCAGTCTCTTACGTCAGGCAGAAGCGCCCACAGAGCGGCTGCGGATCCATGTAAGGTGAGTTAACATTATTTTTTATGTTTGATCACCTCTCCGGGGGCTCCGCTTATACTCGGGGGTCTGAAAAGACACCACAGTATAATAGCAGTTTCATTTCGGTCGTGTTTGGTCTGATCTAAACTGCTGGGTGAGGACTCCACTGCCGTGCCAGGTAATTAAGCCTTGCGTGCCACTCTTGGCACACGTGCCGGGGGTTGCCGACCCCTGCACTAGGATAACCCCCTCATATTCCATTAGTGTTCAATGAAAAAAAACAACTAATTTTCAACAAAAAGTCCCATGGTGCCTATTTCGATCCCAAACTGCCTATATCCTTAACTGTATATATATCATTGCTATTTGTATGAAATAAAGCATGTGGTCATGTAATATATCTAGATAAATATTAACAAGAAAATAGATTACACTGAAGAGATAATGAAAGTAGTGAATCCAGTGGATTAAAACAGGTGATGAAGATCCATTTTTCTGGTCATCTAGAAGAAACTTGTCTTTATTATACCATTGTGAACATTCAAGTCTTTTTCAAGCTAGTACATTAGATGTTCTTATTTAAAGAGATCTGTCTCTGTTCTAGAACGTCTTTAAAGAAAAGTAATTTAATTAAATCATTAAATCTAATATTCTAGTTAAAATGTACAATATTTGGAATAGTTTATCTTCTCTCCAAGTTTTGTTCCAGCAAGATACTTCTCAAACTTGGCATCCACTTCTTTGCTCTGTTCCTCAGTAAAAAGGCTCTTCCAGTCCCCAATTTCCCCTTGGGGAAAAAAAAATAATTTTTAATGTATTATTACTGCTTCCGTTGACCTTAAATATCAGTGTTTAGAAAAGACCAGCATAATTTTAAATTTACCCCATATTATACCATAGTTGTAAAGATCTTATAATGTATAATACCCTAATGGTAGCATTATGACTCACACTCATTTAGTAGTCAGCTAATACCATTTATAATGTTGTAGGGAATTTTCCTGTATTCACCCAAAAGTGCCAGATGGTCAGATTCACAATTACATTTGATGGTCCATTAGGAGCCTCCATTACAGATTCTATAGAAAAATGCCAAACTGGTACAGCATAAAGTGCCATTTTGCCCAGTCAAGTGACAGACACCTAGACAGAAACTCAACAGACCCTTTTATAGTTTTATGGTGTCAGTCACTTGAGATATCTGTAAGTGCCAACATTTTCTGTATCAATGCAAATAGTGTCTTTCCACAAAAGAACTAGACCAAATATATGACATAAATAAAGCAATGGGAGTTGCTGAGAGCTGTCTCTAGTTAAGGTGAGAAAGGTTCAAGGTCAAAAGTTTTTTTGTTTCTTTGCACAGTTAGACAAATATTCTACTACTAGGTTGATAAATAAGACTTCAGTCAATAGCAGTGGTGGCCATGGTTACTTGGCTGGTGCCAAAGACATTAATATTGGCAATAGTGCCCAGTAGTAATGTCAACAAACCAAAGACTCAAATTGCTCATGGACGACATATCAGATATGAGACTAAAAGCAGATTAACAGGTTTACTCTGACTATAGATATTGATGTAAATAGCCAGTAGTTACAGACAGTCTAATAGCTGTCAACTCTTAGCACCCTTTCATGAAAAAAAAGTATTGCTCTAGGAAGAATAACTCCATGTATAGGACATTTAGCGGATTATGTACAGCAACACACAGACTGCAAAGCCATATTGCCTCCATGCACTACCATACAAGCTATGTGCACTTGGCTCTGTCCAAAGCATTATGCCTACAAATGTATTTTATGCCACATGTTTTGACGTGATAGGGACGCATTTCTCTCAACATACACCCTTACTTTAGCTGGGTTAATTTTTTAAAGCATACCTCCAATAATGAAACAACCTTTCATAACTGAATAGTGTAGGTCAATATAAGAAACTTTGTAATTAATATTATTAAAGAATTCTCTTTTCCACTTATTAGGCTGCTCTTCTCCTCCTTATCAGCCTAGTTGATTACAAAGGATTGTAGCAATATCCAGCTAGCACACAGAACTCTATGGAGAGAAAGGGCTGCTATTTGATTTAAGGCCTCATTCTTTGCACTGATAGACTACCATCTCTACCATAGCAGTAATAAATGAGCTTCTAGGCTTCTAGTAGTGTAGTTGCAGCAGTTATCTGTATATTTTCCTTCATCCTCCTCCCCCTTCACTTCTCTTTTTGTTCTGTCTGTATTCTTTGCTTTCTTTCTTTCTTTCTCTCACTGCTTCTCATTAGTACAGGAGTGTATGTCTGTTTTGTAATGTAGAGAAGCTGAGGCTGGGACACGATTACTTCAAACAGTTATGTCTTGGGGATTAAAAAAAACATAGAACAAATTCTTGTGTTTCACATGACACTAAGATCACAGTTCTACATGTATTATTTCCAAAGATAGTTAGTTGAAATCACATTTGGGATTAGGAGAAACTGCTGCTGCATATACTGTACATCTTGACTGTTTTCAAATGGTGATATCTCTGAAAATAATACCATTTGGATCTTTGTGTCATAGGAAAGAGAAGAACTTTGTCTTTCATATGACACCAAAACTACTGTTCTACATATTATAATGTCTGAGATATAACTGCTTCATTTGAACTCCCAGCCTCAGCTTCCTTGCATTATACAAAAGCCAGTACACAACCCTATTTCAGTAAGAAGCAGTGAGAAAAACCAGGCAAGGAATACAGAAGGGATAAAAAATGGAATATCACAACCTTTATTACTGTTTACTTTCATAACTTTTGAATGCAGGACTTTTTATTCCATCAGAAAAGTAAAAAACATGAAAGAAGAAAGCTTCCATCATCCAGCTTTTTAACATAAGAGTGAATGCAGATGGACACCAGACAGAGGGGGCTATGTCTACATCTGTTGTTTACTGTCTATTGCTACTGATGAGAGCAATGGACATTAAAAACAGTAATGTGAACCTACCCTTGGTGTATAAATCAAGAGATTTTATTGGTATATTTGCTAACAGTACACCTCACACGTGGTATGAACTGAGGCCCAGAAAAACACAAAAGGGCAAAACAAAAAGGTAATCCGTAGAGGTTTTAACTACTTACCTTTTCTAAAGAAAACATTTCCAAGGTTCCCATGTGTATCAACAGATTTTTCTTTCATGGACTTAAAAGTGCTTTTCTCTTGAACATTTTGCAATTGTTCATCGGTCAGATTTAATCCATAGAAGTCACAAATTTTTCTCAGTTCAGCACAGAGATCCTTTAAGAAAAAATAAGTGTCACATTGTACTAAATGTACTAAAATATTTCTTTGTTGCAGGGCACACTGAATATTAAAGTCGTGAGTACTATGGCAACAACTATAGTCATGAGGCTTGGGTAATAAAAACCATTTCTAAATCAGCTAAAACTATTATCACTCTATGCCATAATTTTTGGGCCATGTTGTAAATATACGGCATGCTCATAACATACTTGACTGGCTGTTAACGTTATACCTTGCATTACTGTGTTTATATCAGTGGCGATAAAAATCACAATCTAGTTCCCTACTAGGGATATAAAAAAATATATAAAAATCTGAAAATAAAAAGCAATGGAATAGTTTCTGCTGTATCTTCAGTGTAGAAAGCAGGAAACAATTTCAACTTTCTTTCTGCTTCTCAGATATAAAGCCCAGCTTGGGCAACAGTTAAAGGTAGATATCCTGACTCTAAGCAGTGAGTGAAAAAAGGAATAGAAAACATCTCACCTCTATCTTGTGCCTGGCTGAAATTATATATCTGCTTCTTTCAATGAAGATACAACACAAGCTGTACTGTATTCTACTGGACATATATAACTATGTAGACATGAGTCTTACTAGAATAACGCACATAGACATATACATTTAGAATGCGAGAGAATGCTATTACAAGCAAATAATTGCAATATTTCTGGGAAGAAACATGTTTTTATAAGTTTTTAGAATTAACATAGGCATCCATGGGACCCTTCATTAGGCCAAGACAACCATGCAAAGGCATCAGACCCCTGCAATCTTGTTCCCAGGGGTTCCAATGCCTCCAGGAAGGAGCCCCCTTTCTCCAAAACCCCTTAGATGTCATGGTCATGCCCAGGCATTAGGAGCAGGTGTCGGCTGTAACTACAAAGCTAGGTTCCCGCAACTGAGCATGCGGAAGACTCCACATTATTACTCTGCAAGTGACATAGAAAGTCAATTGCAGTGGAATAAGTCCCATTAGTGACTGACGAGGAAAGTCAATACCTGGGTCACTTATGGGTTAAAGGGGTCTTCCCATGAACATAACCATATATAAATGTGTAGACGATTAAAAGTTAAACATTTTTGCAAATATAATTAATTAAAAAAATTTTCCGTTTTAAAGATTTTCTCCAATCATCTCAGTGGTTTTGTTGACACTTTCTATGGTCTGAAACTCATCCATGATTTCCTTATTGACGCCAGGTACATGTAGGGTTGCTGACATGTTCCAGACCATAGAAATTGCATGCTGCATTCATGGTCATATCCACTGGAAACTGATTAAGGCTCAATTCACACAACTGAGGTACAAAACGGCTGTGAAAAAGATCCATTTTTCACGGCCGTCTTGCACCTGAGGGCACCTGTTTTCACGAATTCTCATGCATTTCAGTGGAGAGATCCATGAAAACTACCAAAAATGGGATATAATTTATACTTCGACAGTCTATGACAATGGACTGTTGAAATAATGGCCATGTGAATAGCCCCCATTCACTAATATTGAAATACTTCAGATGTGTGTCCATTTTTTGCCTTGTGAATGGAGCCTAAGAGAGACTGATTAGAGAAAATCTTTAAAAAACTTTTAATTACTTAGATTTGCAAAAATCTTTAACTTTTAATGGTCTACAAATTTAAATCAAGGGAATACCACTTCAAGGGTTTAAACTTTGTGTTGCTATGAGAATGACACCAAATGCAAAATGCAAAAGTTTGGGCACCCTGCATGGTTAGTACCTAAGTAGTCTATGGTGGATTTTGACATGTGTTTAGGATCATTGTCTATTTGTAGAAGCCATCCTCCTCTTTTTCAATTTCATTTTTTTTACAGATGGTGTTATGTTTCCGTCAAGAATTTGCTGAAATTTCATTGAATCCATTCTTCCCTCTACCCATGAAACGTTCCCCGTGCCATTGGCTGCAACACAACCCCAAAGCATGATTGATCCATCCCCATGCTTAATGGTTGGAGAGATGTTCTTTTCCTGAAATTCTGTGCCCTTTTTTCTCCAAACATACCTTTCATCATTGTTGCCAAAGAGTTCTATTTTAACCTCATCGGTCCACAGGACATATTTCCAAAATGCATCAGGCTTGTATAGATGTTCTTTTGCAAACGTCTGACGCTGAATTTTATGGTGAAGACGCAGGAGAGGTTTTCATCTGATGACTCTTCCATGAAGGCCATACAGTATATCTGCAGGTATCACTGAACAGTAGAACAATGTACAGAGTCTGCTATATCTTCCTGAAGGTCTTTTGCAGTCAAGCAGCGGTTCTGATTTTGCCACTCTAGCAATCCTAAGAGCAGCTGTATCTGAAATTTTTCTTGGTCTTCCAGTCCTTATCTTGATCTCCACTGTTCCTGGTAACTGTCATTTCTTAATTACATTTGGAACTGAGGAAAGTGCAACTTGAAAACTCTTTGCTATCTTCTTATAGCCTTCTCCTGCTTTGTGGGCCTCCACCATTTTCATTTTCAGACTGCTAGGCAGCTGCTTAGAAGAACCCATGGCTGCTATTTTTTGGCACAAGGTTACAGGAAGCTGGGAATTTATAAAGCTGTCAAATTTGCATCACTTGGCCTTTCCTAATGATGATAATGAACAAGCCATAACCCTAATTGTCAAATTAAAGTATGAGACCTTGGTCGAGTTATCTGAACACACTAATCTACAAGGGTTCCCAAACTTTTGCAAGGTATTCCTTTCCTTTTTTCACTCTAAAATTGTACTTAAACCTAATAATATACTGATATTGCTTAAAATTATAGACAAGTGTGTTTAATCTTTAACTTTATGCCTTTTAAAGATCATTTCATTTTCAACTTGCTTTACTGTTCACAATAACAGTCATTTTGACCAGGGGTGTCCAAAATTTTGCATGCCACTGTAGATACACAGTATCTCACAAAAGTGAGTACACCCCTCACATTTTTGTAATTATTTCATTATATATTTTCATGGGACACTGAAGTTATGATACAATCTAAAGTAGACAGTGTAGACAGTAGACAGCTTGTATAACAGAGTAAATTTTGTGTGCCATCAAAATCACTCAACATACAGCCTTTAATGTCTAATCCCTTGGCAACAAAAGTGAGTACACTCCTAAGTGAAAATGGACAAACTGTGCCCCAAGTGTCAGTATATTTTGTGTGGCCACCATTATTTTCCAGTACTCTTAACCCTCTTGGGTATGGAGTTCACTAGATCATCACAGGTTGCCACTGGTATCCTTTTCCATTCCTCCATGACAACATCACGGAGCTGGTGGAAGTTAGAGACCTCCACCTTCCATTTGGGGATGCGCCACAGATGCTAATAGGGTTTAGGTCTGGAGACCTGCTTGGCTAGTCCTGCACCTTTACCGTCAGTTTCTTTAGCAAGGCAGTGGTCATCTTGGAGGTGTGTTTGGGGTTGTTATGGTGGAATACTGCCCCTCAATGAACTGTAGCTCCCCACAGCCGGCAGCAATCATGCAGCCCCAAACCACGACACTCCCAACACCATGCTTGACTGTAGGCAAGACACACTTGTCTTTGTACTCCTCACCTGGTTGCCGCTATACACAATTGACATCATCTGAACCAAATAAGTTTATCTTGGTCTCATCAGAACACAGGGAATGGTTCCAGTAATACATGCCCTTAGTCTGCTTGTCTTCAGCAAACTGTTTGCGGACTGTCTTGTGCATAATCTTTAGAAGAGGCTTCCTTCTGGGACTACAGCCATGCGGACCAGTTTGATGCATTGTGTGGTTTATGGTCTGAGCACTGACAGGTGATCCCCCCCCCCCCGTCCCTTTAACCTATGCAGCAATGCTGGCAGCACTCATATGTCTATTTAGCTGGCAGCACGGGCACTAAACTTCTTTGGATGACCATGGTGAGGCCTGTTCAGAGTGGAACCTGTCTTGTTAAACTGCTGTAAGGTCTTGACCACCATGCTGCAGCTCAGTTTCAGGGTGTTGACAATCTTCTTACAGCCCAGGCCATCTTTATGTAGAGCAATAATTCTTTGTTTCAGATTCTCAGAGAGTTCTTTGACATGAGGTGCCATGTTGAACTTCCAATGACCAGTATGAGAGAGTATGAGAGCGATAACACCAAATTTGCTCCCCATTCACACCTTAGGCCTTGTACAACTAATAAGTCACATGGCATCAAGGAGGAAAAATAGCTAATTTGGCACAATTTGCCCATTTTCACTTAGGGATGTACTCACTTTTGTTGCCAGGAGTTTAGACATTCATCTCTGTTTGTTGAGTGATTTTGATGGCACAACACATTTACAGTTACAGTTATACAAGCTGTATACTGACTACTTTACATTGTATCAAAGTGTCATATATTCAGTGTTGTCCTATGAAAATATATAGTTAAAAAATTACAAAGATGTGAGGGGTGATACTGTATAGACACATATAACCATAATATGAGAACTTAGCACCTTGTGGTGTCTAGAATCTGCACTAATATAACACCTACCTCCACTTTGAAGTTTTGGGGCAGGCTTACATGCCTTTATTTCAACAAAAGCAGTAAGACAACTGTAATGCTACATTCTTCCTAAGCCTCATGGACAAACACCCTAGTACTGCTTTGCCTTCATGTGCTGCGTATAGACTCCTTTGGGTACCACATACAAAGCATTGTTTCTAGGGGAAAACATCACTGTAGATATGCCATCCAATGGAGTAAGCCGTATTTTTCAGGTACATACATACTCCAACAGAAAAAATACTTTGCTAACATATTAATATGCAGGTATAGTAAAGCCTACCTGCATTACAACTGGTACGCTAATGTCTGCAAAAAGTCTTATAGTCATTACAGATTCTCCATTTTGCCCTAGGAAATATGGTTCTTTACATTGCTCTTAAAAAAACACAAATCCTTATTTCTAATATTTGTATAAAATACTTTGCTCACCGCTTTCATATCTTCAAATGTGAGTACAAGTATATTCCCATCATCAATATGTTTTTCCCAGCCAAGTGTATAGTCAAAGTATGATCCATAAATTACTAAGATAGAGAGTAAATAATTAGTCATCCTGTAATAAAAGATAAGTGTGTAGCACTGGGAACAAAGGGCATTAGAGTTACATTTATTATTCAATATTGTCCTTTGACAAATTCTGTATTTACAGTGGCATGCAAAAGTTTGGACACCCCTGGTCAAAATGACTGTTATTGTGAACAGTTAAGCAAGTTGAAAATAAAATGTTCTTTACAAGGCATAAAGTTAAAGATTAAACACACTTGTCTATAATTTTAAGCAATATCAGTGTATTATGTTTGAGTACAATTTTAGAGTGAAAAAGGGAAAGGAGTACTTTGCAAAAGTTTGGGAACCCTTGTAGATTTGTGTGCTCAGATAACTTTGACCAAGGTCTCAGACCTTAATTAGCCAGTTAGGGTTATGGCTTGTTCACTATCATCATTAGGAAAGGCCAAGTGATGCAAATTTTACAGCTTTATAAATACCCAACCTCCTCTAACCTTGTGCCAAAAAACAGCAGCCATGGGTTCTTCTAAGCAGCTGCCTAGCACTCTGAAAATGAAAATGGTGGAGGCCCACAAAGCAGGAGAAGGCTATAAGAAGATAGCAAAGCGTTTTCAAGTTGCCCTTTCCTCAGATCGAAATGTAATTAAGAAATGGCAGTTACCAGGAACAGCGGAGGCCAAGATAAGGTCTGGAAGACCAAGAAAAATTTCAGAGACAGTTGCTCATAGGACTGCCAGAGTGGCAAATCAGAACCGCCGCTTGACTGCAAAAGACCTTCAGGAAGATTTAACAGACTCTGGAGTTGTGGTAAATTGTTCTACTGTTCAACGATACCTGCGCAAATATGGCCTTCATGGAAGAGTCATCAGAAGAAAACCTCTCCTGCGTCCTCACCATAAAATTCAGCGTCAGAAGTTTGCAAAAGTACACCTAAACAAGCCTGATGCATTTTGGAAACAAGTCCTGTGGACCAATGAGGTTAAAATACAACTCTTTGGCTACAATGATCAAAGATATGTTTGGAGAAAAAAGGGCACAGAATTTCAGGAAAAGAACATCTCTCCAACCATTAAGCATGGGGGTGGATCAATCATGCTTTGGGGTTGTCATGAAGCCAATGGCATGGGGAACATAACACGGGTAGAGGGACGAATGGATTCAATAAAATTTCAGCAAATTCTTGAAGCAAACATAACACCAGCTGTAAAAAAGCTGAAATTGAAAAGAGGATGGCTTCTACAAATGGACAATGATCCTAAACACACATCAAAATCCACCATAGACAGTGGCATAACTAGGAATGGCTGGGCCCCAAGGCGAACATTTGACATGGGGCCCCCCCAAAACCACCGCCCCAACCCCCCCTGGGCCGCCCCCTCCAACCCTTCCCGCACAAACCGCATTCCTGCGCACACTATTATTCCCCATAGTGGTCCCTGCACACAGTATTATGCACCATAGTAGCCCCTGCACACAGTATTATGCCCCATAGTGGCCCCTGCACACAGTATTATGCCCCATTGTGGACCATCCATGAACAATTATTATACTCTGGGGTCTTTTCAGACCCCAGAGTATAATGATCGGAGACCCAGGGGAGGATACAAACATAAAAAACAAAGCTACTTACCTCTTCCTGCATTCTGGTGCACTACTTTGGCCATCTTCAATGTTGGACCAGATCCCGATGGAGCCGGGCCAGCGTCACAACGCATAATGATGTCGGCTGACGTCTAGGACGTCACCAAAAAGGCCCGAAGCCTGCGGAGTGCAGGAGAGGTAAGTAACATTGTTTTTTTATGTTCCCTCATCTCCCCTGGCTCTCCGCTCATTATGAAAAGACCCCCTAGTTTAATGATAGCAGTGTTTGTGGGTTTCGCGGCCCGCAGCCTCACTTACCGATCCCCGCTCCTGCTCTCAGTCACCTCTGCCTCCGCAGAATGGGAAGCACAGGCGGCCATGGGCAGGAGCGGGGATTGGTAAGTGAATAGGGCCCGTTACCTGCTGGGGTTACTCCAGCAGGTAACAACCTACTTAAAAAAAAAAAAAAAAAAGCATTACGCCCGTGACAATAGACTACCTAAAAAGGCACAAGCTGAAGGTTTTATCATGGCCCTCACAGTCCACTGATCTGAACATCATTGAAAATCTGTGGCTACACCTCAAAAGAGCAGTGCATGTAAGACGACCCAGGAATCTCACAGAACTGGAAGACTTTTCCAAGGAAGAATGGATGAAAATCCCTCAAACAAGAATGGAAAGACTCTTGGCTGGCTACAAAGAGCATTTACAAGCTGTGATACTTGCCAAAGGGTGTGCTACTAGGTACTACCCATGCAGGGTGCCCAAACTTTTGCATCAGGCCATTTTCATTTTTTGTTATTTTGAAAATGTAAAATATGAAAATATTTTTTTTCCAACAAAAAACATTGTGAATATGTCTTTAATTTTATGCCATTTTAAGATTTTTTTTATCTTCAACATACTCACAGTAACGGTCATTTTGACCAGGGGTGTCCAAACTTTTGCATGCCACTGTATTTAACTAAAATGTAACCCTCCAACATCATGTCTTCACTGGAGTTCCTGAAGCTGCTGTTATTTAGTTGTACTATGATCCATGATTCTAAATTGTGTTTCAGAGATCAATATTTACCTACCATACGGTATATCTACTAAAGTAAAGTATCAGCGTGCCACAAAGTTCCCTGTAAACAAATACAGTGGGGGAAAAAAAGTATTTAGTCAGCAACCAATTGTGCAAGTTCTCCCACTTAAAAAGATGAGAGAGGCCTGTAATTGACATCATAGGTAGACCTCAACTATGAGAGACAAAATGAGAAAACATATCTAGAAAATCACATTGTCTGATCTTTAAAGAATTTATTTGCAAATTATGGTGGAAAATAAGTATTTGGTCACCTACAAACAAGCAAGATTTCTGGCTCTCACAGACCTGTAACTTCTTCTTTAAGAGGCTTCTCTGTCCTCCACTCATTACCTGTAGTAATGGCACCTGTTTGACATTGTTATCAGTATAAAAGACACCTGTCCACAACCTCAAACAGTCACACTCCAAACTCAACTATGGTGAAGACCAAAGAGCTGTGGAAGGACACCAGAAACAAAATTGTAGACCTGCACCAGGCTGGGAAGACTGAATCTGCAATAGGCTAGCAGCTTGGTGTGAAGAAATCAACTGTGGGAGCAATAATTAGAAAATGGAAGACATACAAGACCACTGATAATCTCCCTCGATCAGGGGCTCCATGCAAGATCTCACCCCGTGGGGTCAAAATGATCGCAAGAACGGTGAGCAAAAATCTCAGAACCACATGGGGGGACCAAGTGAATGACCTGCAGAAAGCTGGGACTAACGTAACAAAGACTACCGTCAGTAACACACCATGCCGCTGGGACTCAGATCCTACAGTGCCAGACGTGTCCCCCTGCCTAAGCAATACATATCCGGGCCCGTCTGAAGTTTGCTAGAGAGCATTTGGATGTTCCAGAAGAGTATTGGGAGAATGTCATATGGTCAGATGAAACCAAAGTAGAACTGTTTGGTAGAAACACAACTCGTCGTGTTTGGAGGAGAGTGAATGCTGAGTTGCATCCAAAGAACACCATACCTACTGTGAAGCATGGGGGTGGCAACATCATGCTTTGGGGCTGTTTCTCTGCAAAGGGACCAGAACGACTAATCCGTGTACATGAAAGAATGAATGGGGCCATGTATCGTGAGATTTTGAGTGCAAGCCTTCTTCCATCAGCAAGGGCATTGAAGATGAAACGTGGCTGGGTCTTTCAGCGTGACAATGATTTCAAACACACCTCCAGGGCAACGAAGGAGTGGCTTCGTAAGAAGCATTTCAAGGTCCTGGAGTGGCCTAGCCAGTCTCCAGATCTCAACCCCATAGAAAACCTTTAGAGGGAGTTGAAAGTCCGTGTTGCCCAGTGACAGCCCCAAAACATCACTGCTCTAGAGGAGATCTGCATGGAGGAATGGGACAACATACCAGCAACAGTTTGTGCCAACATTGTGAAGACTTACAGAAAACGTTTGACCTCTGTCATTGCCAACAAAGGATATATAACAAAGTATTGAGATGAACTTTTGTTATTGACCAAATACTTATTTTCCACCATAATTTCCAAATAAGTTCTTTAAAAATCAGACAATGTGATTTTCTGGATTTGTTTTCTCATTTTGTCTCTCATAGTTGAGGTCTACCTATGATGACAATTACAGGCCGGCCTCATCTTTTTAAGTGGGAGAACTTGCACAATTGGTGGCTGACTAAATACTTTTTTTTCCCCACTGTATTACAAGTGTACAGATAACATTGCACAGCTCTAGATGAGGACACCAAACAACAGAAACACATTCATTTACCAAAAGGGGTTAAATGAAATTTTTTCAAGTTATTCTACCACTCGTCACAGGCCTATGATATGCCAGCTGAGCCACCAATAAATATGGCTGAACAGTAATACGAGACAGTGCCTAAGTGGAGTTCCATTCCAGAATGAAATGCATACATTTTCTTCTAAGCTCATAAAACCCTGTTTGAGCTCTGAGCTTAGCACAAGTGAAAGAGAAAAAAAAAGTCAAAGAACATATCTAGAAATAAATGCAATACCTTAAAATATGTGTGTCAAAATATAGTATACAAAGTTTGCAGAGTTAAATCTCTGAGAATCAGCTAATATGTGGTAGGATGAAACAAAGGACTACTACTATTAAGAAAATCACTAGGACACTGCATCAATACTTCACTAGGGAAGGTATTCACCAACCAGCCTGCAAAAGTATGGATGCTAGCATAGCATTGCCTTAGGCTAGTTTTACACCTGCGCCCGGTCTCCGTTCAGGGATTCCATCCTCGAATCTTTTCTCTGAGCATTATAGACCAAAAGACTTTGCACAGTGCTTGTGGGTCATAGCACAGCTATAACTTATTTTTAAATCATGTTGATATGAAATTTACAAAGCTGAATGTGTCAGAATAATAGCTCAATTTGCACCAAAAATAAATAATTGCCTTGTTGCAGATTTATTATGTATTTTAGGCCACACATAGCAAAAAACAGCTAAACGCTGCAGCAAAAAAAATGCAGCAAAAACACATTAAGTTTTTTTTTTCCCACATTGTTTTTCACTGAGTTATGCTGTGTTTTTTTTCCGTGGTTTTTCTTCTCCTATTAAGTATATGGGAAAAAACTTGCAATTCCGTAGATAAAATTCACATGCTGTGTTTTTTTCAACAACACAAGTATTTTTAAAAACGTTTCTTTTTTTGCAATGTGCGGATGAGATAAATGAAATTTAATTCACTTAGCTGGTACTGTAAAATTTAGCATTTTTTTCCCCTCTGCGCAATGTGGGGTCTTAGACATGTTTTGTGCCTCCTTAGACCGGTTTGAAAAGTTTTTACGAAAGGCTTAAAATGAGTCAAATTGCAGCAAAATTGCACCACAATTCTGGAGAAAAATATTGGTCTAAAGTAAGCCAACCAAGGACTGGTGTAAGATCGAAAAAATGTCAAATATAATGCCCCAAATCTATCACACAGTCAAAACAGTGGTAAATTTTTTGTCTGCCTGGTCTAGTTTTAAGTGGTCTACATTTGTAAGGAACCTGTCCTGTTGAGCATGCAGTCCAATTTGTGGCTTGCATGTCAAAGAGCAGGAGGAGCAGAGTTGATTAATATATATTTTTGGGGAAAATATCAGTTATTCCTGCTCTATTACATGCTGTCTGCAGCTGGAACTGCATGTACAACCTGATGGGTTTCCTTTAAGACAGTAATAAATAATAATAATAAATAATAAATAAGTAATAAATTTTCTCCAGTGTATGTTAGGCACTTTCAATGATTATTTCAATACAAAAAGCATCTATATATATATATATGTAGTCACATAATATATGTGTTGTTAAATTACCATCTCCAGATATAAAATCCTTGAAAAACAAGTCCCAAGAACTGTATGTGGGAAGTACAGGGTTGTTGTTTGTGAAATGGTAATAAGACACAGCTGTATCTTTTGGGTTCCGAAGAATTACCAAGATCTGTAACAAAAATATCATGTACCAAGTTACCAGAAATTCTCGCAGTATTAATGCCAGTTCTTTTTATAAATCACTTGTCTAACAACTTATGTTTATAGAAAGGAAAAGTCAAGACATCTAGTTTGGGATTTGTTAATTTTAGGCTAAGGCCCCATGGTGCGGAAACGCAGTTTTTTTGTTGCAGGTTTTGCTGCGGTTTTTTGAGCCAAAGTCAGGAGTGTCTTTAGCAGAAGGGTAATGTTTAAGTGCCTCCTTTATATTTTCCATTCTTTTTCAAACCGCTCCTGCCTTTGGATAAAAAAAAACGCAGCTAAATCTGCAGCAAATAAACGCTGCTTTTCTGCAATGTGGAGCCTTAGCCTTAAAAAAATTTGAGGCTGAAGCTCCTTGTTGCGAAAAAGCAGAAAAAAAAAATGCAGCAGAAAATCGCAGCATGTCAATTATACCTGCGTAAACGCTGGCGTTTTCTGTTTAGGTATAATAGGGGCAGAAAGTCTGCAGAGGAAAACTCATAGTGTAGCAGAGATTAGCAGCTGTAGTTATGTGTATGTCTTTTCCAGTATCCTGCTCCTCCCCCTCCCCTCTTCATAGATTTCTATGTGAAAAGTAGCTGACGCTAGGTTCACACCTGTATTTATATACCACTTGGGGACCCAACAAATGGAAACCTAATCTACTTAAAAAGTGGTTAACTGGCAGACCCCATTATAGTCTATGGGGTTCTTGGGTTTCCGCCCGGTTTCCACCCGAAAAAGGCGGAAAAATGCTGTCTGATAAGTGAAAAAAGTCTGATAAGTGAAGAAACATATATTTTTTTTACTAAAATATAATATGTTACAAAGTTTCTTATATTCACCAGTGCATTCATTCATGGTTTATAATTGGAAGTAGGTTTTATTAAATTAGACTCATCTCACTCCAGCAAACATTATATTAAGTCTGACATATGAACTGCCTATCATGATAAATTCCTCCCTATTATGAAGAATCTAGCTATATACCGATAGCTACTATACCTTTGTCTTCTTTTCAAAGAAAGATTTAGGGGTATTCTCATAAGTAACATGTGATGCTAACATTCTTGGTGAAGGTTTTTGCTTCAGGTCCTTAAGAGAAAAATAAATCGGCAAAACATTAGTCTAAGCAGCATTGTTCAATGAAAAGTGGAGACAGCTCTGTTATTCAACTAAAAGTATTAGAATACAGAATTTATCACAATGCTTAGTATGATAGACTGGGGAGAAGTTTTTACATTCTGAACAATGTGGAGTAGCAGTTTAAAAAGTAATATCAATGAAGCATGATGAATAATGATACAAAATATTGTGCCATTGGTGGACTGACATAGGAACAGTATACTCAAAACTCTGAGGCATACAGTGGCTTGCAAAATTATTCATACCCCTTGAACTTTTTCACATTTTGTGACCTTACAACCACAAACTTAAATGTATTTTCTTGAGATTTTAACTGATAGACCAACACAAAGTAGCACATAATTGTGAAGTGGAACAAAAATGATACATGGTTTTCAAAATGTTAATCAATGAAAAATCTGAAAAGTGTAACATGCAAAAGTTTTCAGCCTCCTGTACTCTCATACCCCTAAATAAATTCAAGTGCAATCAATGCCTTCAGAAGTCACTTCATTAGTTAATAGAATCCAGCTGTGTATAATTTAGTCTCAGTATAAATACACCTGTTCTGTGAAGGACTCAGTGGTTTGTTAGAGAACAATAGTGAACAAACAGCATCATGAAGACCAAGGAATTTACCAGACAGGTCAAAGATAAAGTTGTGGACAAGTTTAAATCAAGGTTAGGTTATAAAAACATATCCGAGCTTTGAGCATCCCAAGTAGCACTGTTCAATCCATCATCCAAAAATAGAAAAAGTGTTCTACAACTGCAAACCTACCAAGATATGGCCATTCACCTAAACTAACAGATCATGCAAGGATAGCATTAGTCAGAAAAGCAGCTAAGAGGCCCAGGGTCACTCTGGAGGAGCTGCAGAAATCCACAGCTCAGAAGGGAGAATCTGACCACAGGACAACTATAAGTCATGCACCCCACAAATCTGGCCTTTATAGAAGAGTTGTAAGAAGAAAACCATTGTTGAAAGAAAGACATAAGAAGTGCCGTTTGCAGTTTGCCACAAGTCGTATAGGGGACACAACAAATATGTGGAAGAAGGTGCGATGGTCAAATGAAACCAAAGTTGAGCTTTTTGGCCTGAATGCAAAGCACTATGTGTGGTGGAAAAGTAAAACTGCTCATCTCCCTGAACACACCATCACTGTGAAACATGGTGGAGGCAGCATCATGCTGTGGGGAGGCTTTTCTTCAGCAGGGACAGGGAAGCTGGTCAGAGTTGATGGGAAGATGGATGGAGCTAAATACAGGGCAATCCTGGAAGAAAACCTGTGTTAGGCTGCAAAAGACTTGAGACTGGGAAGGAGATTCAACTTCCAGCAAGAAAATGACCCTAAACATACAGGCAGAGCTACAGTGGAATGGTTTAGATCAAAGAATATTCATGTGTTAGAATGGGCCAGTCAAAGTCCAAACCTAAATCCCATTGAGCATCTGTGGCAAGACATGAAAATTGCTGTTCACAGACTCTCTCCATCCATTCTGGCTGAACTTGAGCTATTTTGCAAAGAAGAATGGGCAAAAATCTCAGTCTCTAGATGTGCAAAGCTGGTAGAGACATATCCCAAAAGACTTGCAGCTGTAATTGCAGTGAAAGGTGGCACTACAAAGTATTGACATAGTGGGGCTGAATACTTTTGCATGTCACACTTTTCAGATTTTTATGATTAAAATTTTGAAAACCATGTATCATTTTTCTTCCACTTCACAATTATCTGCTACTTTCTGTTGGTTATCACTTAAAATCTCAATAAAATACATTTCAGTTTGTGGTTGTAAGGTGACAAAATGTGAAAAAGTTCAAGGGGTATGAATACTTTTGCAAGCCATTGTACCAACAGGATATTGAGGGAATTTTTTAATACCAGTGTTTTGTTCGTTAATCTTAATCAATTCTCTATGCCCGAATTATTGAGTTTTAATAATTCAGGTGCACTTCCGAGCACCAGAATTGAAATCTACACCAGTCATGAACAGGCATAGATTTCAGGTAGAACTCACATCAGTTTTTTGGCATGAGTTATAATATATTTGATGCTTTGGTCTCTGTCCTCTTCCACCATCCGCCATGTGGTGCATCTGTGGTGCAAGAAAGGGCCATGCGGCAAAAGTGCTCCACATTTGCACCCATCTATGCCATAAAACTGTTGTAGATGGGTTAGCAAATTCCTCCCATTGGCTGCCAAGCTAGAATGAAATGTTAGGCACTCTCAGGCATTTACGTCAGTGGAAGCGACATTTGGAGGGGGGATTGTTATCTTTCTTGCTCTTGAGTTATACATGGCAGACCTATATGCAGTATGTACATTTAAATGAAAAAATATTTTATAGGGAATCTTATTTAAACAATGTAACAAACCTCATATTTTCCTGGTTTTCCAAACTCAAGCATAGCATGGTCTTGTGTAGGCTCTTTGCTGTGAAGCTCAAATAGCATTTGGCGAAGTATCTGTATTGACCAGTTTGTTCCTAAAACACAAGAAAACACAAATTATGTAGGTATTTTTCATGACAAAGTACAGTACAAGTAAAGGATTTTACTATATAAAATACTATGCTACACTATATAAAATACTATATACATTAAAATAGAACAATATATACAGCATTTCCTTTAGTCTTCTTTTTTTTTTTTCATAAAAAGAAAAACATTACATACAATATGTTTTCTGTAAAAGTTATCTAATTTATCTTGCATTGGCACCTATTGGAGCAAAATTTTGTGGCCTCCTCCTGTGAATCTTTCTGTTCATGGGTTGGTGCTGAACAGCGATGGGGAGGACCGCAAAAATAAACAGGTGCCCAAGCAGGCATGACCACAGAGGCACAGGGGGAAGAGTTCTCAGCGAACTACAGTAGCACTTTAGTGGATGGAATTTAAGAAGCAGAACTGCAGTGTCACTGGCTGCTGCAGAAACGCAGGGGAACAAAAGTACTGCATTTACTGTACCAGCAAAGTCAATAAAATTTTGGTTTATCTCATCAACACATTGCAAAAAAAAAAACTGTAAGGCAGAACGCCCACGTTGCGAAAAAGCAGTGTATTTACACTGTGGTGTACCCCATCCACACATTGCAGAATGCTTGGGTTTTTGAAAATTGTAGCATGTCAACTATACCTGTGGAAATGATGGCTTTTACCATATAGGTATAATAAGGGCAGAAAGTCCACAGAGAAAAACTCTGCAAAAATGCAATCAAAAATGCTGCAGAAAA